>CM024706.1:14988552-16188552 GCA_014182895.1 Angophora floribunda
GTTCTTCACTTAGAATGATCTTATGGCTCTAAACCGTTGCTCTAATACTTTCCAAGCTCAAATGGCATCAAAGTGAAGGTAATTGTAAGTAAATGACATGATTTGCAAGCCGTGAACTCTCATGATGAAGTAATTAGCCCAAATGGCAAGAAACTCTCTTAGAGTGCGGGGTTCTTCACTTACAATGATCTTATGGCTCTAAACCGTTGCTCTAATACTTTCCAAGCTCAAATGGCATCAAAGTGAAGGTACTTGGAAGTAAATGACCTTATTTGCAAGCCGTGAACTCTCATGATGAAGTAATTAGCTCAAATGGCAAGAAACTCTCTTAGAGTGCGGGGTTCTTCACTTAGAATGATCTTACGGCTCTAAACCGTTGCTCTAATACTTTCCAAGCTCAAATGGCATTAAAGTGAAGGCAATTGTAAGTAAATGACATGATTTGCAAGCGGTGAACTCTCGTGATGAAGTAATTAGCCCAAATGGCATGAAACTCTCTTAGAGTGGGGGGTTCTTCACTTAGAATGATCTTATGGCTCTAAACCGTTGCTCTAATACTTTCCAAGCTCAAATGGCATCAAAGTGAAGGTAATTTTAAGTAAATGACATGATTTGCAAGCCGTGAACTCTCATGATGAAGTAATTAGCCCAAATGGCAAGAAACTCTCGTTCTTCACTTAGAATGATCTTATGGCTCTAAACCGTTGCTCTAATACTTTCCAAGCTCAAATGGCATCAAAGTGAAGGTAATTGTAAGTAAATGACATGATTTGCAAGGTCGTGAACTCTCATGATGAAGTAATTAGCTCAAATGGCAAGAAACACTCTTAGAGTGGGGGTTCTTCACTTAGAATGATCTTATGGCTCTAAACCGTTGCTCTAATACTTTCCAAGCTCAAATGGCATCAAAGTGAAGGTAATTGTAAGTAAATGACATGATTTGCAAGCCGTGAACTCTCATGATGAAGTAATTAGCCCAAATGGCAAGAAACTCTCTTAGAGTGGGGGTTCTTCACTTAGAATGATCTTATGGCTCTAAACCGTTGCTCTAATACTTTCCAAGCTCAAATGGCATCAAAGTGAAGGTAATTGTAAGTAAATGACATGATTTGCAAGCCGTGAACTCTCATGATGAAGTAATTAGCCCAAATGGCAAGAAACTCTCTTAGAGTGGGGGTTCTTCACTTAGAATGATCTTATGGCTCTAAACCGTTGCTCTAATACTTTCCAAGCTCAAATGGCATCAAAGTGAAGGTAATTGTAAGTAAATGACATGATTTGCAAGCCGTGAACTCTCATGATGAAGTAATTAGCCCAAATGGCAAGAAACTCTCTTAGAGTGGGGGTTCTTCACTTAGAATGATCTTATGGCTCTAAACCGTTGCTCTAATACTTTCCAAGCTCAAATGGCATCAAAGTGAAGGTAATTATAAGTAAATGACATGATTTGCAAGCCGTGAACTCTCATGATGAAGTAATTAGCCCAAATGGCAAGAAACTCTCTTAGAGTGGGGGTTCTTCACTTAGAATGATCTTATGGCTCTAAACCGTTGCTCTAATACTTTCCAAGCTCAAATGGCATCAAAGTGAAGGTAATTGTAAGTAAATGACATGATTTGCAAGCCGTGAACTCTCATGATGAAGTAATTAGCCCAAATGGCAAGAAACTCTCTTAGAGTGGGGGTTCTTCACTTAGAATGATCTTATGGCTCTAAACCGTTGCTCTAATACTTTCCAAGCTCAAATGGCATCAAAGTGAAGGTAATTGTAAGTAAATGACATGATTTGCAAGCCGTGAACTCTCATGATGAAGTAATTAGCTCAAATGGCAAGAAACTCTCTTAGAGTGGGGGTTCTTCACTTAGAATGATCTTATGGCTCTAAACCGTTGCTCTAATACTTTCCAAGCTCAAATGGCATCAAAGTGAAGGTAATTGTAAGTAAATGACATGATTTGCAAGCCGTGAACTCTCATGATGAAGTAATTAGCCCAAATGGCAAGAAACTCTCTTAGAGTGGGGGTTCTTCACTTAGAATGATCTTATGGCTCTAAACCGTTGCTCTAATACTTTCCAAGCTCAAATGGCATCAAAGTGAAGGTAATTGTAAGTAAATGACATGATTTGCAAGCCGTGAACTCTCATGATGAAGTAATTAGCCCAAATGGCAAGAAACACTCTTAGAGTGGGGGTTCTTCACTTAGAATGATCTTATGGCTCTAAACCGTTGCTCTAATACTTTCCAAGCTCAAATGGCATCAAAGTGAAGGTAATTGTAAGTAAATGACATGATTTGCAAGCCGTGAACTCTCATGATGAAGTAATTAGCCCAAATGGCAAGAAACTCTCTTAGAGTGGGGGTTCTTCACTTAGAATGATCTTATGGCTCTAAACCGTTGCTCTAATACTTTCCAAGCTCAAATGGCATCAAAGTGAAGGTAATTGTAAGTAAATGACATGATTTGCAAGCCGTGAACTCTCATGATGAAGTAATTAGCCCAAATGGCAAGAAACTCTCTTAGAGTGGGGGTTCTTCACTTAGAATGATCTTATGGCTCTAAACCGTTGCTCTAATACTTTCCAAGCTCAAATGGCATCAAAGTGAAGGTAATTGTAAGTAAATGACATGATTTGCAAGCCGTGAACTCTCATGATGAAGTAATTAGCCCAAATGGCAAGAAACTCTCTTAGAGTGGGGGTTCTTCACTTAGAATGATCTTATGGCTCTAAACCGTTGCTCTAATACTTTCCAAGCTCAAATGGCATCAAAGTGAAGGTAATTGTAAGTAAATGACATGATTTGCAAGCCGTGAACTCTCATGATGAAGTAATTAGCTCAAATGGCAAGAAACTCTCTTAGAGTGGGGGTTCTTCACTTAGAATGATCTTATGGCTCTAAACCGTTGCTCTAATACTTTCCAAGCTCAAATGGCATCAAAGTGAAGGTAATTGTAAGTAAATGACATGATTTGCAAGCCGTGAACTCTCATGATGAAGTAATTAGCCCAAATGGCAAGAAACTCTCTTAGAGTGGGGGTTCTTCACTTAGAATGATCTTATGGCTCTAAACCGTTGCTCTAATACTTTCCAAGCTCAAATGGCATCAAAGTGAAGGTAATTGTAAGTAAATGACATGATTTGCAAGCCGTGAACTCTCATGATGAAGTAATTAGCTCAAATGGCAAGAAACTCTCTTAGAGTGGGGGTTCTTCACTTAGAATGATCTTATGGCTCTAAACCGTTGCTCTAATACTTTCCAAGCTCAAATGGCATCAAAGTGAAGGTAATTGTAAGTAAATGACATGATTTGCAAGCCGTGAACTCTCATGATGAAGTAATTAGCCCAAATGGCAAGAAACTCTTAGAGTGGGGGTTCTTCACTTAGAATGATCTTATGGCTCTAAACCGTTGCTCTAATACTTTCCAAGCTCAAATGGCATCAAAGTGAAGGTAATTGTAAGTAAATGACATGATTTGCAAGCCGTGAACTCTCATGATGAAGTAATTAGCTCAAATGGCAAGAAACACTCTTAGAGTGGGGGTTCTTCACTTAGAATGATCTTATGGCTCTAAACCGTTGCTCTAATACTTTCCAAGCTCAAATGGCATCAAAGTGAAGGTAATTGTAAGTAAATGACATGATTTGCAAGCCGTGAACTCTCATGATGAAGTAATTAGCCCAAATGGCAAGAAACTCTCTTAGAGTTGGGGGTTCTTCACTTAGAATGATCTTATGGCTCTAAACCGTTGCTCTAATACTTTCCAAGCTCAAATGGCATCAAAGTGAAGGTAATTGTGAGTAAATGACATGATTTCCAAGCTGTGAACTCTCATGATCATGTAATTCACCCAAATGGCAAGAAACACTCTTAAAGACAGGGGTTCTTCAGTTAGAATAATCTTATGTCTATAAAACGTTGCTATAATACCTTCCAAGCCCAAACGCCATCCAAGTGAAGGTAATTATAAGTAAATGTCATGATTTCCAAGCGGTGAACTCACATGATCAGGTAATTAGCTCAAATGGCAAGAAACACTCTTAGAATGGGGCGTTCTTCACTTAGAATGATATTATGGCTCTAAACCGTTGCTCCAATACTTTCCAAGCTCAAATGCCATCAAAGTGAAGGTAATTATAAGTAAATGACATGATTTGCAAGCCGTGAACTCTCATGATGAAGTAATTAGCCCAAATGGCAAGAAACTCTCTTAGAGTGGGGGTTCTTCACTTAGAATGATCTTATGGCTCTAAACCGTTGCTCTAATACTTTCCAAGCTCAAATGGCATCAAAGTGAAGGTAATTGTAAGTAAATGACATGATTTGCAAGCCGTGAACTCTCATGATGAAGTAATTAGCCCAAATGGCAAGAAACTCTCTTAGAGTGGGGGTTCTTCACTTAGAATGATCTTATGGCTCTAAACCGTTGCTCTAATACTTTCCAAGCTCAAATGGCATCAAAGTGAAGGTAATTGTAAGTAAATGACATGATTTGCAAGCCGTGAACTCTCATGATGAAGTAATTAGCCCAAATGGCAAGAAACTCTCTTAGAGTGGGGGTTCTTCACTTAGAATGATCTTATGGCTCTAAACCGTTGCTCTAATACTTTCCAAGCTCAAATGGCATCAAAGTGAAGGTAATTGTAAGTAAATGACATGATTTGCAAGCCGTGAACTCTCATGATGAAGTAATTAGCCCAAATGGCAAGAAACTCTCTTAGAGTGGGGGTTCTTCACTTAGAATGATCTTATGGCTCTAAACCGTTGCTCTAATACTTTCCAAGCTCAAATGGCATCAAAGTGAAGGTAATTGTAAGTAAATGACATGATTTGCAAGCCGTGAACTCTCAGGATGAAGTAATTAGCCCAAATGGGAAGAAACACTCTTAGAGTGGGGGTTCTTCACTTAGAATGATCTTATGGCTCTAAACCGTTGCTCTAATACTTTCCAAGCTCAAATGGCATCAAAGTGAAGGTAATTGTAAGTAAATGACATGATTTGCAAGCCGTGAACTCTCATGATGAAGTAATTAGCCCAAATGGCAAGAAACTCTCTTAGAGTGGGGGTTCTTCACTTAGAATGATCTTATGGCTCTAAACCGTTGCTCTAATACTTTCCAAGCTCAAATGGCATCAAAGTGAAGGTAATTGTAAGTAAATGACATGATTTGCAAGCCGTGAACTCTCATGATGAAGTAATTAGCCCAAATGGCAAGAAACTCTCTTAGAGTGGGGGTTCTTCAGTTAGAATGATCTTATGGCTCTAAACCGTTGCTCTAATACTTTCCAAGCTCAAATGGCATCAAAGTGAAGGTAATTGTAAGTAAATTACATGATTTCCAAGCCGTGAACTCTCTTGATCAATTAATTAGCTCAAATGGCAAGAAAAACTCTTAGAGTGGGGGTTCTTCACTTAGAATGATCTTATCGCTCTAAACGATTGCTCTAATACTTTCCAAGCTCAAATGGCATCAAAGTGAAGGTAATTGTAAGTAAATGACATGATTTCCAAGCCGTGAACTCTCATGATGAAGTAATTAGCCCAAATGGCAAGAAACTCTCTTAGAGTGGGGGTTCTTCACTTAGAATGATCTTATGGCTCTAAACCGTTGCTCTAATACTTTCCAAGCTCAAATGGCATCAAAGTGAAGGTAATTGTAAGTAAATGACATGATTTGCAAGCCGTGAACTCTCATGATGAAGTAATTAGCCCAAATGGCAAGAAACTCTCTTAGAGTGGGGGTTCTTCACTTAGAATGATCTTATGGCTCTAAACCGTTGCTCTAATACTTTCCAAGCTCAAATGGCATCAAAGTGAAGGTAATTGTAAGTAAATGACATGATTTGCAAGCCGTGAACTCTCATGATGAAGTAATTAGCCCAAATGGCAAGAAACTCTCTTAGAGTGGGGGTTCTTCACTTAGAATGATCTTATGGCTCTAAACCGTTGCTCTAATACTTTCCAAGCTCAAATGGCATCAAAGTGAAGGTAATTGTAAGTAAATGACATGATTTGCAAGCCGTGAACTCTCATGATGAAGTAATTAGCCCAAATGGCAAGAAACTCTCTTAGAGTGGGGGTTCTTCACTTAGAATGATCTTATGGCTCTAAACCGTTGCTCTAATACTTTCCAAGCTCAAATGGCATCAAAGTGAAGGTAATTGTAAGTAAATGACATGATTTGCAAGCCGTGAACTCTCATGATGAAGTAATTAGCCCAAATGGCAAGAAACTCTCTTAGAGTGGGGGTTCTTCACTTAGAATGATCTTATGGCTCTAAACCGTTGCTCTAATACTTTCCAAGCTCAAATGGCATCAAAGTGAAGGTAATTGTAAGTAAATGACATGATTTGCAAGCCGTGAACTCTCATGATGAAGTAATTAGCCCAAATGGCAAGAAACTCTCTTAGAGTGGGGGTTCTTCACTTAGAATGATCTTATGGCTCTAAACCGTTGCTCTAATACTTTCCAAGCTCAAATGGCATCAAAGTGAAGGTAATTGTAAGTAAATGACATGATTTGCAAGCCGTGAACTCTCATGATGAAGTAATTAGCCCAAATGGCAAGAAACTCTCTTAGAGTTGGGGGTTCTTCACTTACAATGATCTGATGGCTCTAAACCGTTGCTCTAATACTTTCCAAGCGCAAATGGCATCAAAGTGAAGGTAATTATAAGTAAATGACATGATTTGCAAGCCGTGAACTCTCAGGATGAAGTAATTAGCCCAAATGGGAAGAAACTCTCTTAGAGTGGGGGGTTCTTCACTTAGAAAGATCTTATGGCTCTAAACCGTTGCTCTAATACTTTCCAAGCTCAAATTGCTTCAAAATCAAGGTAATTGCAAGAAAAGTAGATGATTGCAAGGTCGTGAACTCCCATGATCAGGGAATTTACCCAAATGGGAAGAGACACTCTTAGAGTGGGGGTTCTTCACTTAGAATGATCTTATGGCTCTAAACCGTTGCTCTAATACTTTCCAAGCACAAATGGCATCAAGGTGAAGGTAATTGTAAGTAAATGACATGATTTGCAAGCCGTGAACTCTCATGATGAAGTAATTAGCCCAAATGGCAAGAAACTCTCTTAGAGTTGGGGGTTCTTCACTTAGAATGATCTTATGGCTCTAAACCGTTGCTCTAATACTTTCCAAGCTCAAATGGCATCAAAGTGAAGGTAATTGTAAGTAAATGACATGATTTGCAAGCCGTGAACTCTCATGATGAAGTAATTAGCCCAAATGGCAAGAAACTCTCTTAGAGTGGGGGTTCTTCACTTAGAATGATCTTATGGCTCTAAACCGTTGCTCTAATACTTTCCAAGCTCAAATGGCATCAAAGTGAAGGTAATTGTAAGTAAATGACTTGATTTGCAAGCCGTGTACTCTCATGATGAAGTAAACAGCTCAAATGGCAAGAAACTCACTTAGAGCGGGGGGTTCATCACTTAGAATGATCTCACGAGTCTAAACAGCTGCTCTAATAATTTCTCAGCTCAAATGGCATCGATGTGAAGTTAAATGTAAGTAAACGACATGATTTGCCAGTCGTGAACTCTCATGATGAAGTAAATAGCTTCAAATGGCAAGTAACTCTCTTAGAGTTGGGGGTTCATCAATTAGAATGATCTTATGGCTCTAAACCGTTGCTCTAATACTTTCCAAGCTCAAATGGCATCAAAGTGAAGGTAATTGTAAGTAAATGACATGATTTGCAAGCCGTGAACTCTCATGATGAAGTAATTAGCCCAAATGGCAAGAAACTCTCTTAGAGTGGGGGTTCTTCACTTAGAATGATCTTATGGCTCTAAACCGTTGCTCTAATACTTTCCAAGCTCAAATGGCATCAAAGTGAAGGTAATTGTAAGTAAATGACATGATTTGCAAGCCGTGAACTCTCATGATGAAGTAATTAGCCCAAATGGCAAGAAACTCTCTTAGAGTGGGGGTTCTTCACTTAGAATGATCTTATGGCTCTAAACCGTTGCTCTAATACTTTCCAAGCTCAAATGGCATCAAAATGAAGGTAATTGTAAGTAAATGACATGATTTGCAAGGTCGTGAACTCTCATGATGAAGTAATTTAGCCCAAATGGCAAGAACACTCTTAGAGTGGGGGTTCTTCACTTAGAATGATGTTATGGCTCTAAACCGTTGCCCTAATACTTTCCAAGCTCAAATGGCATTAAAGTGAAGGTAATTGTAAGTAAATGGTTTGATTTGCAAGTCGTGAACTCTGATGATGAAGTAATTAGCTCAAATGGCAAGAAACTCTCTAAGAGTGGGGGGGTTCTTCACTTAGAATGATCTTATGCCTCTAAACCACTGCTGTAATACTTTCCAAGCTCAAATGGCATCAAAGTGAAGGTAATTCTAAGTAAGTGACATGATTTGCAAGCCGTGAACTCTCATGATGAAGTAATTAGCCCAAATGGCAAGAAACTCTCTTAGAGTGGGGGTTCTTCACTTAGAATGATCTTATGGCTCTAAACCGTTGCTCTAATACTTTCCAAGCTCAAATGGCATCAAAGTGAAGGTAATTGTAAGTAAATGACATGATTTGCAAGCCGTGAACTCTCATGATGAAGTAATTAGCCCAAATGGCAAGAAACTCTCTTAGAGTGGGGGTTCTTCACTTAGAATGATCTTATGGCTCTAAACCGTTGCTCTAATACTTTCCAAGCTCAAATGGCATCAAAGTGAAGGTAATTGTAAGTAAATGACATGATTTGCAAGCCGTGAACTCTCATGATGAAGTAATTAGCCCAAATGGCAAGAAACACTCTTAGAGTGGGGGTTCTTCACTTAGAATGATCTTATGGCTCTAAACCGTTGCTCTAATACTTTCCAAGCTCAAATGGCATCAAAGTGAAGGTAATTGTAAGTAAATGACATGATTTGCAAGCCGTGAACTCTCATGATGAAGTAATTAGCCCAAATGGCAAGAAACACTCTTAGAGTGGGGGTTCTTCACTTAGAATGATCTTATGGCTCTAAACCGTTGCTCTAATACTTTCCAAGCTCAAATGGCATCAAAGTGAAGGTAATTGTAAGTAAATGACATGATTTGCAAGCCGTGAACTCTCATGATGAAGTAATTAGCCCAAATGGAAGAAACACTCTTAGAGTGGGGGTTCTTCACTTAGAATGATCTTATGGCTCTAAACCGTTGCTCTAATACTTTCCAAGCTCAAATGGCATCAAAGTGAAGGTAATTGTAAGTAAATGACATGATTTGCAAGCCGTGAACTCTCATGATGAAGTAATTAGCCCAAATGGCAAGAAACACTCTTAGAGTGGGGGTTCTTCACTTAGAATGATCTTATGGCTCTAAACCGTTGCTCTAATACTTTCCAAGCTCAAATGGCATCAAAGTGAAGGTAATTGTAAGTAAATGACATGATTTGCAAGCCGTGAACTCTCATGATGAAGTAATTAGCCCAAATGGCAAGAAACTCTCTTAGAGTGGGGGTTCTTCACTTAGAATGATCTTATGGCTCTAAACCGTTGCTCTAATACTTTCCAAGCTCAAATGGCATCAAAGTGAAGGTAATTGTAAGTAAATGACATGATTTGCAAGCCGTGAACTCTCATGATGAAGTAATTAGCCCAAATGGAAGAAACTCTCTTAGAGTGGGGGTTCTTCACTTAGAATGATCTTATGGCTCTAAACCGTTGCTCTAATACTTTCCAAGCTCAAATGGCATCAAAGTGAAGGTAATTGTAAGTAAATGACATGATTTGCAAGCCGTGAACTCTCATGATGAAGTAATTAGCCCAAATGGCAAGAAACACTCTTAGAGTGGGGGTTCTTCACTTAGAATGATCTTATGGCTCTAAACCGTTGCTCTAATACTTTCCAAGCTCAAATGGCATCAAAGTGAAGGTAATTGTAAGTAAATGACATGATTTGCAAGCCGTGAACTCTCATGATGAAGTAATTAGCCCAAATGGCAAGAAACTCTCTTAGAGCGGGGGTTCATCACTTAGAATGATCTTATGGCTCTAAACCGTTGCTCTAATACTTTCCAAGCTCAAATGGCATCAAAGTGAAGGTAATTCTAAGTAAATGACATGATGTCCAGGCCGTGAACTCTCATGATGAAGTAATTAGCTCAAATGGCAAGAAACTCTCTAAGAGTGGGGGTTCTTCACTTAGAATGATCTTATGCCTCTAAACCGCTGCTGTAATACTTTCCAAGCTCAAATGGCATCAAAGTGAAGGTAATTCTAAGTAAATGATTTGATTTGCAAGCCGTGAACTCTCATGATGAAGTAATTAGCTCAAATGGCATGAAACTCTCTTAGAGTGGGGGTTCTTCACTTAGAATGATCTTATGGCTCTAAACCGTTGCTCTAATACTTTCCAAGCTCAAATGGCATCAAAGTGAAGGTAATTGTAAGTAAATGACATGATTTGCAAGCCGTGAACTCTCATGATGAAGTAATTAGCCCAAATGGCAAGAAACTCTCTTAGAGTTTGGGGTTCCTCACTTAGAATGATGTCATGGCTCTAAACCGTTGCTGTAATACTTTCCAAGCTCAAATGGCATCAAAGTGAAGGTAATTGGAAGTAAATGACCTTATTTGCAAGCCGTGAACTCTCATGATGAAGTAATTAGCTCGAATGGCAAGAAACTCTTAGAGTGGGGGTTCTTCACTTAGAATGATCTTATGGCTCTAAACCGTTGCTCTAATACTTTCCAAGCTCAAATGGCATCAAAGTGAAGGTAATTGTAAGTAAATGACATGATTTGCAAGCCGTGAACTCTCATGATGAAGTAATTAGCCCAAATGGAAGAAACTCTCTTAGAGTGGGGGTTCTTCACTTAGAATGATCTTATGGCTCTAAACCGTTGCTCTAATACTTTCCAAGCTCAAATGGCATCAAAGTGAAGGTAATTGTAAGTAAATGACATGATTTGCAAGCCGTGAACTCTCATGATGAAGTAATTAGCCCAAATGGCAAGAAACTCTCTTAGAGTGGGGGTTCTTCACTTAGAATGATCTTATGGCTCTAAACCGTTGCTCTAATACTTTCCAAGCTCAAATGGCATCAAAAGTGAAGGTAATTGTAAGTAAATGACATGATTTGCAAGCCGTGAACTCGCATGATGAAGTAATTAGCTCAAATGTCACGAAACTCTCTTACAGTGGGGGGTTCTTCACATAGAATGATCTTATGGCTCTAAACTGCTTCTCTAATACTTTCAAACCTCAAATGGCATCAAAGTGAAGGTAATTGTAAGTAAATGACATGATTTGCAAGCCTTGAACTATCATGATGAAGTAATTAGCCCAAATAGCAAGAAACTCTCTTAGTGTGGAGGGTTCTTCACTTAGAATGATCTTATGGCTCTAAACCGTTGCTCTAATACTTTCCAAGCTCAAATGGCATCAAAGTGAAGGTAATTCTGAGTAAATGACATTTTGTCCAGGCCGTGAACTCTCATGATGAAGTAATTAGCCCAAATGGCAAGAAACTCTCTAAGAGTGGGGGCTCCTCACTTGGAATGATCTTATGGCTTTAAACTGTTGCTCTCACACTTTCCAAGCTCAAATGGCATCAAAGTGAAGGTAATTGTAAGTAAATGACATGATTTGCAAGCCGTGAACTCTCATGATGAAGTAATTAGCCCAAATGGCAAGAAACTCTCTTAGAGTGGGGGTTCTTCACTTAGAATGATCTTATGGCTCTAAACCGTTGCTCTAATACTTTCCAAGCTCAAATGGCATCAAAGTGAAGGTAATTGTAAGTAAATGACATGATTTGCAAGCCGTGAACTCTCATGATGAAGTAATTAGCCCAAATGGCAAGAAACACTCTTAGAGTGGGGGTTCTTCACTTAGAATGATCTTATGGCTCTAAACCGTTGCTCTAATACTTTCCAAGCTCAAATGGCATCAAAGTGAAGGTAATTGTAAGTAAATGACATGATTTGCAAGCCGTGAACTCTCATGATGAAGTAATTAGCCCAAATGGCAAGAAACTCTCTTAGAGTTGGGGGTTCTTCACTTAGAATGATCTTATGGCTCTAAACCGTTGCTCTAATACTTTCCAAGCTCAAATGGCATCAAAGTGAAGGTAATTGTAAGTAAATGACATGATTTGCAAGCCGTGAACTCTCAGGATGAAGTAATTAGCCCAAATGGGAAGAAACTCTCTTAGAGTGGGGGGTTCTTCACTTAGAAAGATCTTATGGCTCTAAACCGTTGCTCTAATACTTTCCAAGCTCAAATTGCTTCAAAATCAAGGTAATTGCAAGAAAAGTAGATGATTGCAAGGTCGTGAACTCCCATGATCAGGGAATTTACCCAAATGGGAAGAGACACTCTTAGAGTGGGGGTTCTTCACTTAGAATGATCTTATGGCTCTAAACCGTTGCTCTAATACTTTCCAAGCACAAATGGCATCAAGGAGAAGGTAATTGTAAGTAAATGACATGATTTGCAAGCAGTGAACTCTCATGATGAAGTAATTAGCCCAAATGGCAAGAAACTCTGTTAGAGTTGGGGGTTCTTCACTTACAATGATCTTATGGCTCTAAACCGTTGCTCTAATACTTTCCAAGCACAAATGGCATCAAGGAGAAGGTAATTGTAAGTAAATGACATGATTTGCAAGCCGTAAACTCTAATGATGAAGTAATTAGCCCAAATGGCAAGAAACTCTCTTAGTGTGGGGGGTTTTTCACTTAGAATGATCTTATCGCTCTAAACCGTTGCTCTAATACTTTCCAAGCTCAAATGGCATCAAAGTGAAGGTAATTGTAAGTAAATGACATGATTTGCAAGCCGTGAACTCTCATGATGAAGTAATTAGCCCAAATGGAAGAAACTCTCTTAGAGTGGGGGTTCTTCACTTAGAATGATCTTATGGCTCTAAACCGTTGCTCTAATACTTTCCAAGCTCAAATGGCATCAAAAGTGAAGGTAATTGTAAGTAAATGACATGATTTGCAAGCCGTGAACTCTCAGGATGAAGTAATTAGCCCAAATGGGAAGAAACTCTCTTAGAGTGGGGGGTTCTTCACTTAGAAAGATCTTATGGCTCTAAACCGTTGCTCTAATACTTTCCAAGCTCAAATGGCATCAAAGTGAAGGTAATTGTAAGTAAATGACATGATTTGCAAGCCGTGAACTCTCATGATGAAGTAATTAGCCCAAATGGCAAGAAACTCTCTTAGAGTGGGGGTTCTTCACTTAGAATGATCTTATGGCTCTAAACCGTTGCTCTAATACTTTCCAAGCTCAAATGGCATCAAAGTGAAGGTAATTGTAAGTAAATGACATGATTTGCAAGCCGTGAACTCTCATGATAAAGTAATTAGCCCAAATGGGAAGAAACTCTCTTAGAGTGGGGGTTCTTCACTTAGAATGATCTTATGGCTCTAAACCGTTGCTCTAATACTTTCCAAGCACAAATGGCATCAAAGTGAAGGTAATTGTAAGTAAATGACATGATTTGCAAGCCGTGAACTCTCAGGATGAAGTAATTAGCCCAAATGGGAAGAAACTCTCTTAGAGTGGGGGGTTCTTCACTTAGAAAGATCTTATGGCTCTAAACCGTTGCTCTAATACTTTCCAAGCTCAAATGGCATCAAAGTGAAGGTAATTGTAAGTAAATGACATGATTTGCAAGCCGTGAACTCTCATGATGAAGTAATTAGCCCAAATGGCAAGAAACTCTCTTAGAGTTGGGGGTTTTTCACTTAGAATGATCTTATGGCTCTAAACCGTTGCTCTAATACTTTCCTAGCTCAAATGGCATCAAAATGAAGGTAATTGTAAGTAAATGACATGATTTGCAAGCCGTGAACTCTCGGGATGAAGTAATTAGCCCAAATGGGAAGAAACTCTCTTAGAGTTGGGGGTTTTTCACTTAGAATGATCTTATGGCTCTAAACCGTTGCTCTAATACTTTCCTAGCTCAAATGGAATCAAAATGAAGGTAATTGTAAGTAAATGACATGATTTGCAAGTCGTGAACTCCATGATGAAGTAATTAGCCCAAATGGCAAAGAAACACTCTTAGAGTGGGGGTTCTTCACTTAGAATGATCTTATGGCTCTAAACCGTTGCTCTAATACTTTCCAAGCGCAAATGGCATCAAAGTGAAGGTAATTGTAAGTAAATGACATGATTTGCAAGCCGTGAACTCTCAGGATGAAGTAATTAGCCCAAATGGGAAGAAACTCTCTTAGAGTGGGGGGTTCTTCACTTAGAATGATCTTATGGCTCTAAACCGTTGCTCTAATACTTTCCAAGCTCAAATGGCATCAAAGTGAAGGTAATTGTAAGTAAATGACATGATTTGCAAGCCGTGAACTCTCATGATGAAGTAATTAGCCCAAATGGCAAGAAACTCTCTTAGAGTGGGGGTTCTTCACTTAGAATGATCTTATGGCTCTAAACCGTTGCTCTAATACTTTCCAAGCTCAAATGGCATCAAAATGAAGGTAATTGTAAGTAAATGACATGATTTGCAAGCCGTGAACTCTCATGATGAAGTAATTAGCCAAATGGCAAGAAACACTCTTAGAGTGGGGGTTCTTCACTTAGAATGATCTTATGGCTCTAAACCGTTGCTCTAATACTTTCCAAGCTCAAATGGCATCAAAGTGAAGGTAATTGTAAGTAAATGACATGATTTGCAAGCCGTGAACTCTCATGATGAAGTAATTAGCCCAAATGGCAAGAAACACTCTTAGAGACGGGGGTTCTTCACTTAGAATGATCTTATGGCTCTAAACCGTTGCTCTAATACTTTCCAAGCTCAAATGGCATCAAAGTGAAGGTAATTGTAAGTAAATGACATGATTTGCAAGCCGTGAACTCTCATGATGAAGTAATTAGCCCAAATGGCAAGAAACTCTGTTAGAGTTGGGGGTTCTTCACTTAGAATGATCTTATGGCTCTAAACCGTTGCTCGAATACTTTCCAAGCTCAAATGGCTTCAAAGTGAAGGTAATTGTAAGTAAATGACATGATTTGCAAGCCGTAAACTCTAATGATGAAGTAATTAGCCCAAATGGCAAGAAACTCTCTTAGTGTGGGGGGTTTTTCACTTAGAATGATCTTATCGCTCGAAATAGTTGCTGTAATACTTTCTAACCTCGAATGGCATCAAAATTAAGGTAATTGCAAGAAAATGACATGATTTGCAAGTCGTGAACTCCCATGATGAAGTAATTAGCCCAAATGGGAAGAAACACTCTTAGAGTGGGGGTTCTTCACTTAGAATGATCTTATGGCTCTAAACCGTTGCTCTAATACTTTCCAAGCTCAAATGGCATCAAGTGAAGGTAATTGTAAGTAAATGACATGATTTGCAAGCCGTGAACTCTCATGATGAAGTAATTAGCCCAAATGGCAAGAAACACTCTTAGAGTGGGGGTTCTTCACTTAGAATGATCTTATGGCTCTAAACCGTTGCTCTAATACTTTCCAAGCTCAAATGGCATCAAAGTGAAGGTAATTGTAAGTAAATGACATGATTTGCAAGCCGTGAACTCTCATGATGAAGTAATTAGCCCAAATGGCAAGAAACTCTCTTAGAGTGGGGGGTTCTTCACTTAGAATGGTCTTATGGCTCTAATCCGTTGCTCTAACACTTTCCAAGCTCAAATGGCATCAAAATAAAAGTAATTGCGAGAAAAGCAGATGGTTGCAAGGTCGTGAACTCCCATGATCATGTAATTTACCCAAATGGCAAGAGACACTCTTAGAGTGTGGGGTTCTTCTTTTAGAAAGATCTTATGGCTCTAAACCATTGCTCTAATACTTTCCAAGCTAAAATGGCATCAAAGTGAAGGTAATTGTACGTAAATGGCATGGTTTGCAAGCCGTGAACTCTCATGATCAAGTAATTAGCTCAAATGGAAAGAAACTCTCTTAGAGTTGGGGGTTCTTCACTTACAATGATCTGATGGCTCTAAACCGTTGCTCTAATACTTTCCAAGCGCAAATGGCATCAAAGTGAAGGTAATTGTAAGTAAATGACATGATTTGCAAGCCGTGAACTCTCAGGATGAAGTAATTAGCCCAAATGGGAAGAAACTCTCTTAGAGTGGGGGGTTCTTCACTTAGAAAGATCTTATGGCTCTAAACCGTTGCTCTAATACTTTCCAAGCTCAAATTGCTTCAAAATCAAGGTAATTGCAAGAAAAGTAGATGATTGCAAGGTCGTGAACTCCCATGATCAGGGAATTTACCCAAATGGGAAGAGACACTCTTAGAGTGGGGGTTCTTCACTTAGAATGATCTTATGGCTCTAAACCGTTGCTCTAATACTTTCCAAGCACAAATGGCATCAAGGTGAAGGTAATTGTAAGTAAATGACATGATTTGCAAGCCGTGAACTCTCATGATGAAGTAATTAGCCCAAATGGCAAGAAACTCTCTTAGAGTTGGGGGTTCTTCACTTAGAATGATCTTATGGCTCTAAACCGTTGCTCTAATACTTTCCAAGCTCAAATGGCATCAAAGTGAAGGTAATTGTAAGTAAATGACATGATTTGCAAGCCGTGAACTCTCATGATGAAGTAATTAGCCCAAATGGCAAGAAACTCTCTTAGAGTTGGGGGTTCTTCACTTACAATGATCTGATGGCTCTAAACCGTTGCTCTAATACTTTCCAAGCGCAAATGGCATCAAAGTGAAGGTAATTGTAAGTAAATGACATGATTTGCAAGCCGTGAACTCTCAGGATGAAGTAATTAGCCCAAATGGGAAGAGACACTCTTAGAGTGGGGGTTCTTCACTTAGAAAGATCTTATGGCTCTAAACCGTTGCTCTAATACTTTCCAAGCTCAAATTGCTTCAAAATTAAGGTAATTGCAAGAAAAGTAGATGATTGCAAGGTCGTGAACTCCCATGATCAAGGAATTTACCGAAATGGGAAGAGACACTCTTAGAGTGGGGGTTCTTCACTTACAATGATCTGATGGCTCTAAACCGTTGCTCTAATACTTTCCAAGCGCAAATGGCATCAAAGTGAAGGTAATTGTAAGTAAATGACATGATTTGCAAGCCGTGAACTCTCATGATGAAGTAATTAGCCCAAATGGCAAGAAACTCTCTTAGAGTGGGGGTTCTTCACTTAGAATGATCTTATGGCTCTAAACCGTTGCTCTAATACTTTCCAAGCTCAAATGGCATCAAAGTGAAGGTAATTGTAAGTAAATGACATGATTTGCAAGCCGTGAACTCTCATGATGAAGTAATTAGCCCAAATGGCAAGAAACTCTCTTAGAGTTGGGGGTTCTTCACTTAGAATGATCTTATGGCTCTAAACCGTTGCTCTAATACTTTCCTAGCTCAAATGGCATCAAAATGAAGGTAATTGTAAGTAAATGACATGATTTGCAAGCCGTGAACTCTCAGGATGAAGTAATTAGCCCAAATGGGAAGAAACTCTCTTAGAGTGGGGGGTTCTTCACTTAGAAAGATCTTATGGCTCTAAACCGTTGCTCTAATACTTTCCTAGCTCAAATGGCATCAAAATGAAGGTAATTGTAAGTAAATGACATGATTTGCAAGCCGTGAACTCTCAGGATGAAGTAATTAGCCCAAATGGCAAGAAACTCTTAGAGTGGGGGTTCTTCACTTAGAATGATCTTATGGCTCTAAACCGTTGCTCTAATACTTTCCAAGCTAAAATGGCATCAAAGTGAAGGTAATTGTAAGTAAATTACATGATTTGCAAGCCGTGAACTCTAATGATGAAGTAATTAGCCCAAATGGCAAGAAACTCAAATAGAGTTGGGGGTTCTTCACTTAGAAAGATCTTATGGCTCTAAACCGTTGCTCTAATACTTTCCAAGCACAAATGGCATCAAAGTGAAGGTAATTGTAAGTAAATGACATGATTTGCAAGCCGTGAACTGAACTCATGATGAAGTAATTAGCCCAAATGGGAAGAAACTCTCTTAGAGTGGGGGTTCTTCACTTAGAATGATCTTATGGCTCTAAACCGTTGCTCTAATACTTTCCAAGCTCAAATGGCATCAAAGTGAAGGTAATTGTAAGTAAATGACATGATTTGCAAGCCGTGAACTCTCATGATGAAGTAATTAGCCCAAATGGCAAGAAACACTCTTAGAGTGGGGGTTCTTCACTTAGAATGATCTTATGGCTCTAAACCGTTGCTCTAATACTTTCCAAGCTCAAATGGCATCAAAGTGAAGGTAATTGTAAGTAAATGACATGATTTGCAAGCCGTGAACTCTCAGGATGAAGTAATTAGCCCAAATGGGAAGAAACTCTTAGAGTGGGGGTTCTTCACTTAGAATGATCTTATGGCTCTAAACCGTTGCTCTAATACTTTCCAAGCTCAAATGGCATCAAAGTGAAGGTAATTGTAAGTAAATGACATGATTTGCAAGCCGTGAACTCTCATGATGAAGTAATTAGCCCAAATGGCAAGAAACTCTCTTAGAGTTGGGGGTTCTTCACTTAGAATGATCTTATGGCTCTAAACCGTTGCTCTAATACTTTCCAAGCTCAAATGGCATCAAAGTGAAGGTAATTATAAGTAAATGACATGATTTGCAAGCCGTGAACTCTCAGGATGAAGTAATTAGCCCAAATGGGAAGAAACTCTCTTAGAGTGGGGGGTTCTTCACTTAGAAAGATCTTATGGCTCTAAACCGTTGCTCTAATACTTTCCAAGCTCAAATTGCTTCAAAATCAAGGTAATTGCAAGAAAAGTAGATGATTGCAAGGTCGTGAACTCCCATGATCGGGAATTTACCCAAATGGGAAGAGACACTCTTAGAGTGGGGGTTCTTCACTTAGAATGATCTTATGGCTCTAAACCGTTGCTCTAATACTTTCCAAGCACAAATGGCATCAAAGTGAAGGTAATTGTAAGTAAATGACATGATTTGCAAGCCGTGAACTCTCAGGATGAAGTAATTAGCCCAAATGGCAAGAAACTCTCTTAGAGTTGGGGGTTCTTCACTTACAATGATCTGAAGGCTCTAAACCGTTGCTCTAATACTTTCCAAGCACAAATGGCATCAAGGTGATGGTAATTGTAAGTAAATGACATGATTTGCAAGCCGTGAACTCTCAGGATAAAGTAATTAGCCCAAATGGGAAGAAACTCTCTTAGAGTGGGGGGTTCTTCACTTAGAAAGATCTTATGGCTCTAAACCGTTGCTCTAATACTTTCCAAGCTCAAATGCATCAAAATCAAGGTAATTGCAAGTAAAAGAGATGATTTGCAAGGTCGTGAACTCCCATGATCAAGGAATTTACCCAAATGGGAAGAGACACTCTTAGAGTGGGGGTTCTTCACTTAGAATGATCTTATGGCTCTAAACCGTTGCTCTAATACTTTCCAAGCTCAAATGGCATCAAAATGAAGGTAATTGTAAGTAAATGACATGATTTGCAAGCCGTGAACTCTCATGATGAAGTAATTAGCCCAAATGGCAAGAAACACTCTTAGAGTGGGGGTTCTTCACTTAGAATGATCTTATGGCTCTAAACCGTTGCTCTAATACTTTCCAAGCTCAAATGGCATCAAAGTGAAGGTAATTGTAAGTAAATGACATGATTTGCAAGCCGTGAACTCTCATGATGAAGTAATTAGCCCAAATGGCAAGAAACACTCTTAGAGTGGGGGTTCTTCACTTAGAATGATCTTATGGCTCTAAACCGTTGCTCTAATACTTTCCAAGCTCAAATGGCATCAAAGTGAAGGTAATTGTAAGTAAATGACATGATTTGCAAGCCGTGAACTCTCAGGATGAAGTAATTAGCCCAAATGGGAAGAAACTCTCTTAGAATGGGGGGTTCTTCACTTAGAAAGATCTTCTGGCTCTAAACCGTTGCTCTAATACTTTCCTTGCTCAAATGGCATCAAAATGAATGTAATTGTAAGTAAATCACATGATTTGCAAGCCGTGAACTCTTAGGATGAAGTAATTAGCCCAAATGGGAAGAAACACTCTTAGAGTGGGGTATTCTTCACTTAGAACGATCTTATGGCTCTAAAACGTTGCTCTAATACTTTCCAAAGCTCAAATGGCATCAAAATGAAGGTAATTCGAAGTAAATGGCATGATCTCCTGGCCGTGAACTCTCATGATGCAGTAATTACCTCACATGGATGAAACTCTCTTAGAGTTGGGGGTTCTTCACTAAGAATGATCTTATGGCTCTAAACTGCTGCTCTAATACTTTCCAAACTCAAATGGCATCAAAGTGAAGGTAATTGGAAGTAAATGACATGATTTGCAAGCCGTGAACTCTCATGATGAAGTAATTAGCCCAAATGGCAAGAAACTCTCTTAGAGTTGGGGGTTCTTCACTTACAATGATCTGATGGCTCTAAACCGTTGCTCTAATACTTTCCAAGCTCAAATTGCTTCAAAATCAAGGTAATTGCAAGAAAAGTAGATGATTGCAAGGTCGTGAACTCCCATGATCAGGGAATTTACCCAATTGGCAAAAAACGCTCTTAGAGTGGTGTGTTCTTCACTTAGAATGATTTTATGGCTCTAAACCATTACTCTTACACTTTCCATGCTCAAATGACGTCAAAGTGAAGGAAATTGTAAGTAAATGATATTATTTGCAAGCCATGAACTCTCATGATGAAGTAATTGGCTCAAATGGAAAGAAACTCTCTTAGAATGGGGGGTTCTTCACTTAGAAAGATCTTATGGCTCTAAACCGTTGCTCTAATACTTTCCAAGCACAAATGGCATCAAAGTGAAGGTAATTGTAAGTAAATGACATGATTTGCAAGCCGTGAACTCTCAGGATGAAGTAATTAGCCCAAATGGGAAGAAACTCTCTTAGAGTGGGGGGTTCTTCACTTAGAAAGATCTTATGGCTCTAAACCGTTGCTCTAATACTTTCCTAGCTCAAATGGCATCAAAATGAAGGTAATTGTAAGAAAATGAGATGATTTGCAAGTCGTGAACTCCATGATGAAGTAATTTAGCCCAAATGGGAAGAACACTCTTAGAGTGGGGGTTCTTCACTTAGAATGATCTTATGGCTCTAAACCGTTGCTCTAATACTTTCCAAGCACAAATGGCATCAAAGTGAAGGTAATTGTAAGTAAATGACATGATTTGCAAGCCGTGAACTCTCATGATGAAGTAATTAGCCCAAATGGCAAGAAACTCTCTTAGAGTTGGGGGTTCTTCACTTACAATGATCTGATGGCTCTAAACCGTTGCTCTAATACTTTCCAAGCTCAAATGGCATCAAAGTGAAGGTAATTGTAAGTAAATGACATGATTTGCAAGCCGTGAACTCTCGGGATGAAGTAATTAGCCCAAATGGCAAGAAACTCTCTTAGTGTGGGGGGTTTTTCACTTAGAATGATCTTATCGCTCGAAATAGTTGCTGTAATACTTTCTAACCTCGAATGGCATCAAAATTAAGGTAATTGCAAGAAAAGTTGATGATTGCAAGGTCCTGAACTCCAATGATTAGGGAATTTACACAAATGGCAAGAGACACACTTAGGGTGGGGGGTTCTTCACTTAGAATGGTCTTATGGCTCTAATCCGTTGCTCTAACACTTTCCAAGCTCAAATGGCATCAAGTGAAGGTAATTGTAAGTAAATGACATGATTTGCAAGCCGTGAACTCTCATGATGAAGTAATTAGCCCAAATGGCAAGAAACTCTCTTAGAGTTGGGGGTTCTTCACTTACAATGATCTGATGGCTCTAAACCGTTGCTCTAATACTTTCCAAGCGCAAATGGCATCAAGGTGAAGGTAATTGTAAGTAAATGACATGATTTGCAAGCCGTGAACTCTCATGATGAAGTAATTAGCCCAAATGGCAAGAAACTCTCTTAGAGTTGGGGGTTCTTCACTTACAATGATCTGATGGCTCTAAACCGTTGCTCTAATACTTTCCAAGCTCAAATGGCATCAAAGTGAAGGTAATTGTAAGTAAATGACATGATTTGCAAGCCGTGAACTCTCATGATGAAGTAATTAGCCCAAATGGAAGAAACTCTCTTAGAGTGGGGGTTCTTCACTTAGAAAGATCTTATGGCTCTAAACCGTTGCTCTAATACTTTCCAAGCTCAAATGCATCAAAGTGAAGGTAATTGTAAGTAATTCACATGATTTGCAAGTCGTGAACTCTCATGATGAAGTAATTAGCCCAAATGGGAAGAAACACTCTTAGAGTGGGGGTTCTTCACTTAGAATGATCTTATGGCTCTAAACCGTTGCTCTAATACTTTCCAAGCTCAAATGGCATCAAAGTGAAGGTAATTGTAAGTAAATGACATGATTTGCAAGCCGTGAACTCTCATGATGAAGTAATTAGCCCAAATGGCAAGAAACACTCTTAGAGTGGGGGTTCTTCACTTAGAATGATCTTATGGCTCTAAACCGTTGCTCTAATACTTTCCAAGCTCAAATGGCATCAAAGTGAAGGTAATTGTAAGTAAATGACATGATTTGCAAGCCGTGAACTCTCATGATGAAGTAATTAGCCCAAATGGCAAGAAACTCTCTTAGAGTGGGGGTTCTTCACTTAGAATGATCTTATGGCTCTAAACCGTTGCTCTAATACTTTCCAAGCTCAAATGGCATCAAAGTGAAGGTAATTGTAAGTAAATGACATGATTTGCAAGCCGTGAACTCTCATGATGAAGTAATTAGCCCAAATGGCAAGAAACACTCTTAGAGTTGGGGGTTCTTCACTTAGAATGATCTTATGGCTCTAAACCGTTGCTCTAATACTTTCCAAGCTCAAATGGCATCAAAGTGAAGGTAATTGTAAGTAAATGACATGATTTGCAAGCCGTGAACTCTCATGATGAAGTAATTAGCCCAAATGGCAAGAAACACTTTTAGAGTGGAGGGTTCTTCACTTAGAATGATCTTAGGGCTGTAAACCGTTGCTCTAATACTTGCCAAGCTCAAATGGCAAGTGAAGGTAATTGTATGTAAATGCGATGATTTGCAAGCCGTGAACTCTAATGATGAAGTAATTAGCCCAAATGGCAAGAAACTCTCTTAGAGTTGGGGGTTCTTCACTTAGAAAGATCTTATGGCTCTAAACCGTTGCTCTAATACTTTCCAAGCTCAAATTGCTTCAAAATCAAGGTAATTGCAAGAAAAGTAGATGATTGCAAGGTCGTGAACTCCCATGATCAAGAATTTACCCAAATGGGAAGAGACACTCTTAGAGTGGGGGTTCTTCACTTAGAATGATCTTATGGCTCTAAACCGTTGCTCTAATACTTTCCAAGCACAAATGGCATCAAGTGAAGGTAATTGTAAGTAAATGACATGATTTGCAAGCCGTGAACTCTCATGATGAAGTAATTAGCCCAAATGGCAAGAAACTCTCTTAGAGTTGGGGGTTCTTCACTTAGAATGATCTTATGGCTCTAAACCGTTGCTCTAATACTTTCCAAGCTCAAATGGCATCAAAGTGAAGGTAATTGTAAGTAAATGACATGATTTGCAAGCCGTGAACTCTCATGATGAAGTAATTAGCCCAAATGGCAAGAAACTCTCTTAGAGTTGGGGGTTCTTCACTTACAATGATCTGATGGCTCTAAACCGTTGCTCTAATACTTTCCAAGCGCAAATGGCATCAATGTGAAGGTAATTGTAAGTAAATGACATGATTTGCAAGCCGTGAACTCTCAGGATGAAGTAATTAGCCCAAATGGCAAGAAACTCTCTTAGAGTGGGGGTTCTTCACTTAGAATGATCTTATGGCTCTAAACCGTTGCTCTAATACTTTCCAAGCTCAAATGGCATCAAAGTGAAGGTAATTGTAAGTAAATGACATGATTTGCAAGTCGTGAACTCTCATGATCAAGTAATTAGCCCAAATGGAAGAAACACTCTTAGAGTGGGGGTTCCTCATTTAGAATGATCTTATGGCTCTAAACCGTTGCTCTAATACTTTCCAAGCTCAAATGGCATCAAAGTGAAGGTAATTGTAAGTAAATAACATGATTGGCGAGCCGTAAACTGTCATGGTGAAGTAATTAGCTCAAATGGCTAGAAACTCTCTTAGAGTGGGGGGTTCTTCACTAAGAATGAAATTATGGCTCTAAACCGTTGCTCTAATACTTTCCAAGCTCAAATGGCATCAATGTGAAGGTAATTGTAAGTAAATGACATGATTTGCAAGCCGTGAACTCTCATGATGAAGTAATTAGCCCAAATGGAAGAGACACTCTTAGAGTGGGGGTTCTTCACTTAGAATGATCTTATGGCTCTAAACCGTTGCTCTAATACTTTCGTAGCTCAAATGGCATCAAAATGAATGTAATTGTAAGTAAATGACATGATTTGCAAGCCGTGAACTCTCAGGATAAAGTAATTAGCCCAAATGGGAAGAAACACTCTTAGAGTGGACGTTTATTCAGTTACAATGATCTTATGGCTCTAAATCGTCGCTCTAATACTTTCCAAGCTCAAATGGCATCCAAGTGAAGGTAATTGTAAGTAAATGACATGATTTCAAGCCGTGAACTCTCATGATAAAGTAAGTTGCTAAAATGCCAAGAAACTCTCTTAGAGTGGGGGGTTCTTCATTTAGATTGATCTTATGGCTCTAAACCGTTACTCTAATACTTGCCAAGCTCAAATGGCGTGAAAGTGAAAGTAATTGTAAGTAAATGACTTGATTTGCAATCCGTGAACCCTCATGATGAAGTAATTAGCTCAAATGGCAAGATACACTCTTAGAGTGGGGGGTTCTTCACTTAGAATGATCTTATGGCTCTAAACAGTTGCTCTAATACTTTCCAAGCTCAAATGGCATCAAAAGTGAAGGTAATTGTAAGTAAATGACATGATTTGCAAGGTCGTGAACTCCCATGATGAAGTAATTAGCCCAAATGGGAAGAGACACTCTTAGAGTGGGGGTTCTTCACTTAGAAAAATCTTATGGCTCTAAACCGTTGCTCTAATACTTTCCAAGCACAAATGGCATCAAAGTGAAGGTAATTATAAGTAAATGACATCATGTCGAGGTCGTGAACTCTCATGATGAAGTAATTAGATCAAATGGCAAGAAACTCTCTTAGAGTGGGGGTTTCTTCACTTAGAATGACCTTATGGCTCTAAACTGTTGCTCTAATACTTTCCAAGCTCAAATGGCATGAAAGTGAAGGTAATTGTAAGTAAATGACATGATTTCCAGGCCGTGAACTCTCATGATGAAGTAATTAGCTCAAATGGCAAGAAACTCTCTTAGGGTGGGCGGTTCTTCCCTTAGAATGATCTTATGGCAGTAAACCGTTTCTATAATACTTTCCAAGCTCAAATGGCATCAAAGTGAAGGTAATTATAAGTAAATGACATGCTGTCGAGGCCGTGAACTCTCATGATGAAGTAATTAGATCAAATGGCAAGAAACTCTCTTAGAGTGGGGGTTGTTCACTTAAAATGACGTTATGGCTCTAAACCGTTGCTCTAATACTTTCCAAGCTCAAATGGCATGAAAGTGAAGGTAATTATAAGTAAATTCCGTGATTTGCAAGCCGTGAACTCTCATGATGAAGTAATTAGCTCAAATGGCAAGAAACCCTCTTAGAGCGGGGGGTTCTTCACTTAGAATGATCTTATGCTTCTAAACCGTTGCTCTAATACTTTCCAAGCTCAAATGGCATCAAAGTGATGGTAATTATAAGTAAATGACATGATTTGCAAGCCGTGAACTCTCATGATGAAGTAATTAGCTCAAATGGCAAAAACTCTCTTAGAGTGGCGGTTCTTCACTTAGAATGATCTTATGGCTCTAAACCGTTGCTCTAATACTTTCCAAGCTCAAATGGCATCAAGGTGAAGGTAATTGTAAGTAAATGACATGATTTGCAAGCCGTGAACTCTCATGATCAAGTAATTAGCCCAAATGGCAAGAAACTCTCTTAGAGTGGGGGGTTCTTCACTTAGAATGATGTTATGGCTCTAAACCGTTGCTCTAATACTTTCCAAGCTCAAATGGCATCAAAGTGAAGGTAATTATAAGTAAATGACATGATGTCCAAGCCGTGAACTCTCATGATGAAGTAATTAGCTCAAATGGCAAGAAACTCTCTTAGAGTGGGGGGTTCTTCACTTAGAATGATCTTATGGCTCTAAACCGTTGCTCTAATACTTTCCAAGCTCAAATGGCATCAAAGTGAAGGTAATTGTAAGTAAATGACATGATTTGCAAGCCGTGAACTCTCAGGATCAAGTAATTAGCGCAAATGGCAAGAAACACTCTTAGAGTGGGGGGTTCTTCACTTAGAATGATATTATGGCTCTAAACCGTTGCTCTAATATTTTCCAAGCTCAAATGGTGTCATCGTGATGGTAATTGTAAGTAAATGAGATGATTTCCAAGCCGTGAACTATGGTGATGATCTAATTAGCTCAAATGGCAACAAACATTCTTAGATTGGCGGGTTCTTCACTTAGAATGATCTTATGGCTCTAATACTTTCGAAGCCCAAATGCCATCAAAGTGAAGGTAATTATAAGTAAATGACATGATTTGCAAGGTCGTGAACTCTCATGATGAAGTAATTAGCTCAAATGGCAAGAAACTCTCTTAGAGTGGGGGGTTCTTCACTAAGAATGAAATTATGGCTCTAAACCGTTGCTCTAATACTTTCCAAGCTCAAATGGCATCAAAGTGAAGGTAATTATAAGTAAATGACATGATTTCCAAGCCGTGAACTCTCATGATCAAGTAATTAGCTCAAATGGCAAGAAACACTCTTAGAGTGGGGGGTTCTTCACTTAGAATGATCTTATGGCTCTAAACCGTTGCTCTAATACTTTCCAAGTTCAAATGGCATCATAGTGATGGTAATTGTACGTAAATGACATGATTTCCAAGCTGTGAACTCTCACGATCATGTAATTAGCTCAAATGGCAAGAAAAACTCTTAGAGTGGGGGGTTCTTCACTTAGAATGATCTTATGGCTCTAAACCGCTGCTCTAATACTTTCCAAGCTCAAATGGCATCAAAGTGAAGGTAATTGTAAGTAAATGATTTGATTTGCAAGCCGTGAACTCTCATGATGAAGTAATTAGCTCAAATGGCATGAAACTCTCTTAGAGTTGGGGTTCTTCACTTAGAATGATCATATGGCTATAAACCGTACCTCTAATACTTTCCAAACTCTAATGGCATCAATGTGATGGTAATTGTAAGTAAATGACATGATTTGCAAGTCGTGAACTTTCATGATGATGTAATTTGCTCAAATGGATAGAAACTCTCTTAGAGTGCGTGGTTCTTCACATAGAATGATCTTATGCCTCTAAACCGTAGCACTAACACTTTCCAAGCTCAAATGGTGTCATCGTGATGGTAATTGTAAGTAAATGAGATGATTTCCAAGCCGTGAACTATGGTGATGATCTAATTAGCTCAAATGGCAACAAACATTCTTAGATTGGCGGGTTCTTCACTTAGAATGATCTTATGGTTCTAAACAATTGCTATAATACCTTCCAAGCCCAAATGCCATCCAAGTGAAGGTAATTATAAGTAAATGACATGGTTTCCATGCCGTGAAGTCGCATGATCAAGTAATTAGCTCAAATGGCAAGAAACACTCTTTGAGAGGGGCGTTCTTCACTTAGAATGATCTTATGGCCCTAAACCATTGCTCTAATACTTTCCAAGCTCAAATGGCATCAAAGTCAAGGTAATTACAAGAAAGGTTGATGATTGCCAGGTCGTGAACTCCTATGATCACGGAATTTCCCAAATGGCAAGAGACACTCTTAGGGTGGGGGTTTCGTTACTTAGAATGATGTTAAGACTCTAAACCATTGCTCTAATACTTTCCAAGTTCAAATGGAATGAAAGTGAAGGTAATTATGAGTAAATGACATGATCACCAGGCTGTGAACTCTCACGATGAAGTAATTAGCTCAAATGGCAATAAACGCTCTTAGTGTGGGGGGTTCTTCACTTAGAATGACCTTATGGCTCTAAACCGTTGCTCTAATATTTTCCAAGCTCAAATGGCATCAAAGTGAAGGTAATTTTAAGTAAATGACGTGATTTGCAAGCCGTGAACTCTCATGATGAAGTATTTAACTCAAACGCGAAGAAACTCTCTTAGAGTGGGGGGTTCTTCATTTTGAATGATCTTCTTGCTGTAAACTGTTGCTCTAATACTTTCCAAGCTCAAATGGCGTGAAAGTGAAAGTAATTGTAAGTAAATGACTTGATTTGCAATCCGTGAACCCTCATGATGAAGTAATTAGCTCAAATGGCAAGAAACACTCTTAGAGTGGGGGGTTCTTCACTTAGAATGATATTATGGCTCTAAACCGTTGCTCTAATATTTTCCAAGCTCAAATGGTGTCATCGTGATGGTAATTGTAAGTAAATGAGATGATTTCCAAGCCGTGAACTATGGTGATGATCTAATTAGCTCAAATGGCAACAAACATTCTTAGATTGGCGGGTTCTTCATTTAGAATGATCATATGGCTCTACACCGTTGCTCTAATACTTTCCAAGCTCAAATAGCATCAAAGTGAAGGTATTTATAAGTAAATGACATGATGTCCAGGACGTGAAGTCTCACGATGAAGTAATTAACTCAACTGGCAAGAAACTCTCTTAGAGGACCGTCGCTCTAATACTTTGCCAGCTCAAATGGCATCAAAGTGAAGGTAATTGTAAGTAAATGACATGATTTCCAACCCCGTGAACTCCCATGATCATGTAATTTACCCAAATGGCAAGAAACAATTTTAGATTGGGGGGTTCTTCACTTAGAACGGTCTTATTTGTCTAAATCGTTGCTCTAAAACTTTTCAAGCTCAAATGGCATCAATGAGAAGGTAATTGTAAGTAAATGACATGATTTGCAAGTCGTGAACTCTCATGATGATGTAATTAACTCAAATGGAGAGAAACTCTCTTAGAGTGGGGGGTTCTTCACTTAGAATGATCTTACGGCTCTAAACAGTTGCTCTAATACTTTCCAAGCTCAAATGGCATCAAAGTGAAGGTAATTGTAAGTAAATGACATGATTTGCAAGTCGTGAACTCTCATGATCAGTAATTAGCCAAATGGCAAGAAACACTCTTAGACTGGGGGGTTCTTCACTTAGAATGATCTTTTGTCTCTAAACCGTTTCTCTAATACTTTCCAAGCTCAAATGGCATCAAAGTGAAGGTAATTGTAAGTAAATGACATGATTTCCAAGCGGTGAACTCTCATGATCAAGTAATTAGCTCAAATGGCAAGAAACACTCTTAGAGTGGGGGGTTCTTCACTTAGAATGATATTATGGCTCTAAACTGTTGGTCCAATACTTTCCAGGCTCAAATGCCATCCAAGTGAAGGTAATCATAAGTAAATGACATGATTTCCATGCCGTGAAGTCTCATGATCAAGTAATTAGCTCAAATGGCAAGAAACACTCTTAGAGTGGGGGGTTCTTCACTTAGAAAGATCTTATGGCTCTAAACCGTTGCTCTAATACTTTCCAAGCTCAAATGCCATCCAAGTGAAGGTAATTATAAGTAAATGTCATGATTTCCAAGCGGTGAACTCACATGATCAGGTAATTAGCTCAAATGGCAAGAAACACTCTTAGAATGGGGCGTTCTTCACTTAGAATGATATTATGGCTCTAAACCGTTGCTCCAATACTTTCCAAGCTCAAATGCCATCAAAGTGAAGGTAATTATAAGTAAATGACATGATTTCGAACCGGTGAACTCTCATGATCAAGTTATTAGCTCAAATGGCAAGAAACACTCTTAGAGTGGGGGGTTCTTCACTTAGAATGATCTTATGGCTCTAAACCGTTGCTCTAATACTTTCCAAGCTCAAATGGCATCAAAGTGAAGGTAATTATAAGTAAATGACATGATTTGCAAGCCGTGAACTCTAATGATCAAGTAATTAGCTCAAATGGCATGAAACTCTTCTAGAGTAGGGGGTTCCTCACTTAGAATGATCTTATGGCTCTAAACCGTTGCTCTAATACTTTCCAAGCTCAAATGGCATTAAAGTGAAGGCAATTGTAAGTAAATGACATGATTTGCAAGTGGTGAACTCTCATGATCAAGTAATTAGCTCAAATGGCAAGAAACACTCTTGGAGTGCAGGGTTCTTCATTTAGAATGATATTGTGGCTCTAAACCGTTGCTCCAATACTTTCCAAGCTCAAATGCCAACCAAGTGGTGGTCATTATAAGTAAATGACATGATTTCAAGGCGGTGAACTCTCATGATCAAGTAATTAGCTCAAATGGCAAGAAACACTCTTAGAGTGGGGGGTTCTACACTTAGAATGATCTTATGCTTCTAACCCGTTGCTCTAATACTTTCCAAACTCAAATGGAGTCAAAGTGATGGCAATTATATGTAAATGTTATGATGTCCAAGCCGTGAACTCTCATAAGGAAGTAATCAGCTGAAATGGCAAGAAACTCTCTTAGAGACGGGGGTTGTTCACTTAGAATGATCTTCTGCCTCAAAACCATTGCTCTAATTCTATGCAAGCTCAAATTGCATCAAAGTGATGGTAATTATAAGTAAATGTTATGATGTCCAGGTCGTGAACTCTCTTGAGGAAGTAATTAGCTCAAATGGCAAGAAACTCTCTTAGAGTCGGGGGTTCTTCAATTAGAATGATCTTATGTCTCTAAACCGTTGCTCTAATACTTTCCAAGCTCAAATGGCACAAAAGTGAAGGTAATTACAAGTAAATGTCATGATTTCCAAGCGGTGAACTCTCATGATCAAGTAATTAGCTCAAATGGCAAGAAACACTCTTAGAGTCGGGGGTTCTTCACTTAGAATGATTTTATGGCTCTAAACCGTTGCTCTAATACTTTCCAAGCTCAAATGGCATCAAAGTGAAGATAATTGTAAGTAACTGACATGATTTGCAAGCCGTGAACTCTGATGATGCAGTAATTAGCCCAAATGGCAAGAAACACGCTTAGAGCGGGGGGTTCTTCACTTAGAATGATCCTATGGCTCTAAACCGTTGCTCTAATACTTTCCAAGCTTAAATGGCAGCAAAGTGAAGGTAATTATAAGTAAATGACATTATTTCCAAGCCATGAAATCTCATGATCAAGTAATTTACCCAAATGGCAAGAAACACTCTTAGAGTTGGGGGTTCTTCACTTAGAATGATCCTATGGCTCTAAACCGTTGCTCTGATACTTTCCAAGCTGAAATGTACAAAGTGAAGGTAATTATAAGTAAATGACATGATTTGCAAGCCGTGAACTCTCATGATCAAGTAATTAGCCAAATGGCAAGAAACACTCTTAGAGTGGGGGTTCTTCACTTAGAATGATCTTATGGCTCTAAACCGTTGCTCTAATACTTTCCAAGCTCAAATGGCATCAAAGTGAAGGTAATTGTAAGTAAATGACATGATTTGCAAGCCGTGAACCCCCTTGATCAAGTAATTTACCCAAATGGCAAGAAACACTCTTAGAGTTGGGGGTTATTCACTTAGAATGATCTTATGGCTCTAAACCGTTGCTCTAATACTTTCCAAGCTCAAATGGCATCAAAGTGAAGGTAATTATAAGTAAATGACATGATGTCCAGGCCGTAAACCCTCATGATGAAGTAATTAGCTCAAATGGCGAGAAACTCTCTTAGAGTGGGGGGTTCTTCACTTAGAATGATCTTATGGTTCTAAACCGTTGCTCTAATACTTTCCAAGCTCAAATTGCCTCAATGTGACGGTAATCGAAAGTAAATGACATGATTTGCAAGCCGTGAACTCTCATGATGAAGTAATTAGCTCAAATGGAAAGAAACTCTCTTTGAGTGGTGGGTTCTACAGTTAGAATGAACTTATGCTTCTCAACCGTTGCTCTAATACTTTCCAAGCTCAAATGGCATAAATGTGAAGGTAATCGTAAGTAAATGACAAGATTTGCAAGCTGTGAACTCTCATGATGAAGTAATTAGCTCAAATGGCAAGAAACTCTTAAAGTGGGGGGTTTTTCAATTAGAATAATCTTATGGCTCTAAACCGCAGCTCTAATACTTTCCAAACTCCAATGGCATCAAAGTGAAGTGAAGGTAATTATAAGTCAATTACATGATTTCAAGCCGTGAACTCTCATGATCAAGTAATTAGCCCAAATGGCAAGAAACACTCTTAGAGTGGGGGGTTCTTCACTTAGAATGATCTTATGGCTCTAAACCGTTGCTCTAATACTTTCCAAGTTCAAATGGCATCATAGTGATGGTAATTGTACGTAAATGACATGATTTCCAAGCTGTGAGCTCTCATAATCATGTAATTAGCGCAAATGGCAAGAAACACTCTTAGAGTGGGGGGTTCTTCACTTAGAATGATATTATGGCTCTAAACCGTTGCTCTAATACTTTCCAAGCTCAAATGGCATCCAAGTGAAGGTAATCATAAGTAAATGACATGATTTCCAAGCCGTGAACTCCCATATTCAAGTAACTAACCCAAATGGCAATAAACACTCTAACAATGGGAGGTTCTTCACTTAGAATGATCTTTATGGCTCTCAACCGTTGCTATAATACTTTCCAAGCTTAAATGGTGTCAAAGTGAACGTAATTATAAGTAACTTACATGATTTCCAAGCGGTGAACTCACATGATCAAGTAATTAGCGCAAATGGCAAGAAACACTCTTAGAATGGGGCGTTCTTCACTTAGAATGATATTATGGCTCTAAACCGTTGGTCCAATACTTTCCAGGCTCAAATGCCATCCAAGTGAAGGTAATCATAAGTAAATGACATGATATCTAGGCCGTGAACTCTCATGATGAAGTAATTAGCTCAAATGGCACGAAACTCTCCTAGTGTCGGGGGTTCTTCACTTAGAATGATCTTATGGCTCTAAACTGTTCCTCTTATACTTTCCAAGCTGAAATGGCATCAAAGTGATGGTAATTATAAATAAATGACATGATGTCTTGACCGTGAACTCTCATGATAAAGTAATTAGTTCAAATGGCACGAAACTCTCCTAGTGTTGGGGGTTCTTCACTTAGAATGATCTAATGGCTCTAAACCGTTGCTATAATACTTTCCAAGCTCAAATGGCATCAAAGTGAAGGTAATTGTAAGTAAATGACTTGATTTCCAGGCCGTGAACTCTGATGATCAAGTACTTAGCTGAAATGGCAAGAAACACTTTTAGAGTGGGGGGTTGGTCACTTAGAGTGATCTTATGGCTCTAAACCGTTGCTCTAATACATTACAAGCTCAAATGGCATCAAAATGAAAGTAATTATACGTAAATGACTTGATTTTCAACCCCGTGAACTCCCATGATCGAGCAATTAACCAAATGGCAACAAACATTCTTAGATTGGCGGGTTCTTCACTTAGAATGATCTTATGGCTCTAATACTTTCGAAGCCCAAATGCCATCAAAGTGAAGGTAATTATAAGTAAATGACATGATTTCGAACCGGTGAACTCTCATGATCAAGTTATTAGCTCAAATGGCAAGAAACACTCTTAGAGTGGGGGGTTCTTCACTAAGAATGATCTTATGGCTCTAAACCGTTGCTCTAATACTTTCCAAGCTTAAATGGCATCACCGTGATGGAAATTGTAAGTAAATCACAAGATTTCCAAGCCGTGAACTCTCATGATCATGTAATTCACCCAAATGGCAAGAAACACTCTTAAAGACAGGGGTTCTTCAGTTAGAATAATCTTATGTCTATAAAACGTTGCTCTAATACTTTCCAAGCTCAAATGGCATGATAGTGATAGTAATTGTGGGTAAATGACATGATTTCCAAGCCGTGAATCTCATGATCATGTCATTAGCTCAAATGGCAAGAAACACTTTTAGAGTGGGGGTTTCTTCACTTAGAATGATCTTATGGCTCTAAACCGTTGCTCTAATACTTTCCAAGTTCAAATGGCATCAAAGTGAAGGTAATTCTAAGGAAATGACAAGATTTCCAAGTCGTTAACTCTCATGATCAAGTAATTTGTGCATATTGCAAGAAACACTTTTAGAGTTGGGGGTTCTTGACTTAGAATGATCTTATGGCTCTAAACCCTTGCTCTAGTACTTTCCAAGCTCAAATGGCATTAAAGTGAAGGTAATTCTAAGTAAATGACATGATTTCCAAGCCGTGAACTCCCAATGATCAAGCAATTAGCCAAATGGCAAGAAACACTCTTAGATTGGGGGTTCTTCACTTAGAATGATCTTATGGCTCTAAACCGTCGCTGTAATACTTTCCAAGCTCAAATGGCATCAAAGTGGAGGTAATTGTAAGTAAATGAAGGGATTTGGAAGCCGTGAACTCTCATGATCAAGTAATTAGCTCAAATGGCCTGAAACACTCTTAGAGTGGAGTGTTCTTCAATTAAAATGATCTTATGGGTCTAAACCGTTGCGCTAACACTTTCCAAGCTCAAATGGCATCGAAGTGAAGCTAATTGTAAGTAAATGATAGGATTTCCAAGGAGTGAACGCTCATGATCAAGCAATTAGCTCAAATGGCAAGAAACACTCTTGGAGTGCGGGGTTCTTCACTTAGAATAATCTTATGGCTCTCAACCGTTGCTCTAATACTTTCCAAGCTCAAATGGCATCAAAGTGAAGGTAATTGTAAGTAAATGACATGATTTCAAAGCCGTGAACTCTCATGATCAAGTAATTAGCTCAAATGACAAGAAACACTTTTATTGTGGGGGTTCTTCACTTAGAATGAACATATGGCTGTAAACCATTGCTCTAATACTTTCCAAGCTCAAATGGCATCAAAGTGAAGGTAATTCTATGTAAATGACATGATTTTCAAGGCGTGAACTCTCATGATCAAGTAATTAGCTCAAATGGCAAGAAATACTCTTAGAGTTGGGTGTTTTTGACTTAGAATGATTTTATGCTAAGTAGGTTCTCTAGTACTTTCCAAGCTCAAATGGCATCAAAGTGAAGGTAATTATATGTAAATGACATGATTTCCAAGCCCGTGAACTCGCAAGATTAAGCAATTAGCCAAATGGTAAGTAACATTGTTTGGAGAGTAGGGGTTCTTCACTTAGAATGATCTTATGGCTCTAAACGTTGCTATAATCTTTCCAAGAGCTAATAGCATCAAAGTCAAGGTAATTGAAAGAAAAGTAGATGATTGCATGCTCGTGAACTCTCATGATCAAGTAATTTACCTAAATGGCAAAAAACACTCTTAGATTGGGGGGTTCTTCACTTCGAATGATTGTATGGCTCTAAACTGTTGCTCTAATACTTTCCAAGCTTAAATGGCATCACCGTGATGGAAATTGTAAGTAAATGACAAGATTTCCAAGCCGTGAAGTTGCATGGTCAATTAATTAGCTCAAATGGCAAGAAACACTCTTACAGTGGGGGTTTCTTCACTTAGAATGATCTTATCGCTCTAAACCATTTCTCTAATACTTTCCAAGCTCAAATGCCATCAAAGTGAAGGTGATTGTAAGTAAATGACATGATTTCCAAGCTATGAAATCTCAAGATCAAGTAATTAGCTCAAATGGCAAGAAACACTCTTAGAGTGGGGGTTCTTCACTTAGAATGATCTTATGGTTCTCAACCGTTGCTCTAATACTTTCCAAGCTCAAATGGCATCAAAGTGAAGGTAATTTTAAGTAAATGACATGATTTCCAAGCCGTGAACTCTCATGATCAAGTAATTAGCTCAAATGGCAAGAAACACTTTTACAGTGGGGTTTTTCACTTAGAATGAACATATGGCTATAAACCGTTGCTCTAATACTTTTCAGGCTCAAATGGCATCAAAGTGAAGGTAATTCTATGTAAATGACATGATTTCCAAGCCGTGAACTCTGATGATCAAGTAATTAGCTCAAAATGCAAGAAACACTCTTAGAGTTGGGGGTTCTTGACTTAGAATGATCTTATGGCTCTAAACCGTTGCTCTAATACTTTCTAAGCTTAAATGGCATCAAAGTGAAGGTAATTCTAAGTAAATGACATGATTTCCAATCTCATGAACTCCCAAGACCAAGGTATTAACCAAATGGTAAGAAGCATTGTTAAGATTAGAAGTTTTTCCCTTTGGTTCATCTTATGGCCCTCTACAACTTCTATAATCTTTCCAAAGAGCTAAATAGCATCAAAGTCAGGGTAATTGAAAGAAAAGTAGATGAATGCATGCTCGTGAACTCCCATGATCAAGTAATTTACCCAAGTGGGAAGAAACACTCTTAGAGTGGGGGTTCTTCACTTGGAATGATCTAATGGGTCTAAACCTTACCTCTAATACTTTCCAAGCTCAAATGGCTTCAAAGTGAGGGTAATTTAAAGAAAAGTAGATGATTGCAAGCTCGTGATCTCCCATGATGATGTAATTTACCCAAATGGCGAGAAACACTCTTAGAGTGGGGGGTTCTTCACTTAGAATGATCTTATGTCTCTGAACCGTTGCTTCAATAATTTCCAAGCTCAAATGGTATCAAAGTGAAGGTACTTCTAAGTAAATGACATGATTTCCAAGCCATGAACTCTCATGATCAAGTAATTAGCTCAAATGGCAAGAAACACTCCTAGAGTGGGGGGTTCTTCACTTAGAATGATCTTATGACTCTAAACCGTTGCTCTAATAATTTTCAAGCTCAAATGGCATCAAAGTGAAGGTAATTATAAGTAAATGACATGATTTCCAACCCCGTGAACTCCCAAGATCAAGCAATTAACCAAATGGTAAGAAGCATTGTTAGGATTAGAAGTTCTTCCCTTTGGTTCATCTTATGGCCCTCTACAACTTCTATAATCTTTCCAAAGAGCTAATAGCATCAAAGTCAAGGTAATTGAAAGAAAAGTAGATGATTGCAAGCTCGTGAACTCCCATGATCAAGTAATTTACCCAAATGGCAAGAAACACTCTTAGAGTGGGGGGTTCTTCACTTAGAATGATCTTATGGCTCTAAACCGTTGCTCTAATTCTTTCCAAGCTCAAATGGCTTCAAAGTGAAGGTAATTGTAAGTAAATGACATGATTTCCAAGCCATGAACTCTCACGATCAAGTAATTAGCTCAAATAGCAAGAAACACTCTTAGAGTGGGTGGTTCTTCACTTTGAATGATCTTATGGCTCTAAACCGTTGCTCTAATAATTTCCAAGCTCAAATGGCATCAAAGTGAAGGTAATTATAAGAAAAGGACATGATTTCCAAGCCTGTGAACTCCCAAGATCAAGCAATTAACCAAATGGTAAAAAGCATTGTTAGGATTAGAAGTTCTTCCCTTTTGTTCATCTTATAGCCCTCTACAAGTTCTCTAATATTCCCTTTTTGTTCATCTTTTGTTCATCTTTTGTTCATCATGCATTATGTTATAGGAGCCATAATGGTACCAGAGTCATTCACAAATCTCCGATAAAAAAGAAACAAGTCGATGAAAACTCCTTACATAGAAAATGGATATCGGAACGAGCCAAAGTCTTCATAGCTTCTACCTTTGATTGATCGACGGAGATCCTATCTTTAGAAACCACATATCCAAGGAATACAATGCTTGGAGAGAAGAACTCTCATTTCTCCTTTTAGTGTAGAGTTTTTGCTCCCTCAAGACATTGAAAACTTTTTTCAATTGAGAGATATGCTCTTCCTCATTCCTGCTATAAACAAGAATATTGTCGAAATAAACAACAACAAATTGACTAATAAAGGAATGAAGAACCTCGTTCATAAGCCTCATAAAGGTACTTTGTGCATTTGATAATCCGAATGGCATAACCAACCACTCATATAGGCCTCATTTAGTTTTGAAAGCCATTTTCCATTCATCACCTTCTTGCATCCTGATTTGGTGATAGCCATTATGCAAATCTATCCTCGAGAACATGGTTGAGCCATATAATGCATCAAGCATATCATCAAGTCTAGGTATCAGGTACCTATATTTAATAGTGATGTTATTAATGGCTCGGCTATCGACACTTTCTGAATGAATCATCTTTCTTGGGCACAAGTAGAGCTGGAATAGAACATAGGCTCATGTTTTCTAGGACATACCCTTTGTCGATAAGTTCATTGATATGTCTTTGTAACTCCTTCGTTTATGCTGGATTGCCTCAATGTGCTAGGTTGTTGGGTAGAGGTGCATCAAGTAATAAATTGATGTAATGCTCAATATCTCGAATGGGAGGTAATCCAAATGGCGATTCCTCTGGGAACACATCTGCAAATTCTTTCAACAAGGAATGCATTTTGGGATGTAAAGTACTCTCTTTCTCACTCTTTTTATCCACCATAAGCAAAGCATAAACATTCTTTTGTTTGCAAATGGCTCTTTCAACCCATGTTTCCCTCAAGAAAAGATTTTCCTTACTTGTATTTCCCTCCCCAAGTTGATTTTTATCTGTCATGGAAGGATTCAAGAGTAATGCATTTTTGTTCCTTGTTAAATGAGTATGTGTTCTTATGCCCATCATGCACAACATTTCTATCATGTTGCCGTACAAGTGACATGCATATATAGGAATCACATCACAAAGAGCTTGATCTCAATAATTCTTCCCAATAAAAAATGATGTGAGCTTGCTTGTTTACCTTGAAATTATTTCCTTGACTGAGCCATTAGTTGAAGATATTTAGTTGTCAAAAGCTGCTTGTCGACCAAGGTCATTGAAGCAACGTTGGCACAACTAGCACTGCCGATAATGACTGAACAAACTTCCCATTAATAGTACAACGGGTGTGAAATATGATCTCCCTTTACCCATTCTCATCAGGAGAAACTTCGGCATGCAATTCTCTACATATGACCAATAACTCCCCATCATCAGCTTTCTCCACGATCTCCTCTTCCTTTTTAGACTCGAAACCATTTTGGTCCGGATTGTTCTCATCTTCTTGAAGTGCCAATTAGCTTGTAAATGCCTATAGCCTTAACACTTAATGCATTTCCTTGCATCACCTTGAGGTTTCATTTGGAATTCTTTGGAGGACACTAAAAACTTCTCCTTCCCTTTGTCTTTTATCAACACAATCTCGACATTGCTTAAGGAAGCACCCTCAAATTAGGATGTCATTTTTGTGACGTTCTAGAAGAAAAACTGTTGCTACTCTTCAATTATTTCTTGACATTCATGGCCAACTTGTAAACGTCTTCAAAGGACCAATAAGGTTGAAGTTCAAAAAAATCAGCAATTTCCCGATTCATTCCGCCAAGAAATCAAGTAATGATTTGCTCTGGAACTTCTAGACTTCACACCTCATCTTGAGTTGTTTAAATTGCTGGATATATTCTTCAATGCTCATCCCTTGTTGTCTTAGGGAATTCAGCTTGAGGAACAAATCTTGCATGTAATATAGTCAAGCAAGAACGTCTTCTTCATTAACTTCTTGAGTTGTTCCCAAGACTTGATTCGACCTTTTCCTTCTCAGGGTCATTTATGCTTCAAATTTTCCCACCATAGAGAAGCATAATTTATTAACTTTAGGGCAACAATCTTGCATCTATTCTCGTCCAAGTAGGACTTTAAGTCATATATTCATTCGGTTGAGACTTCCCTCAAATTTAGGTACCTCAACGATGATGTATGTTCATTCCCCTTATGCTTCTCTTTGTCTTCGGTTTCGATATTCGGAATCACTAGAGTTGCCACTAGTGGAATCGGAATCACCACTTGAACTTTCATGAGAATCAACATTATCATGCCGACAATGATCCTTTGGATGCCTTGCAGGTTGTCGTTGCCTCACCGGATCCTCGAGATTAGGAATTTCCAAATAAAACGGTTTTTTTGAAATAAGTCCTGCTATATTTCTAGATGGAATGATTGCTTTTCGAGATTTGCTGAGGTATTGTGAGATACAATGAGATATAATTAGATATATTGAGATATTGCTTTTTAATGAATCAAGGTTGGGGTTTCCAAATAAAATGTTTTATTTGAAATAAGTCCTATCATATTTTTGGGGAGAGCCTAAGTTGTTTCTCCTATAAATAGAGGAAGGCTCTTAGTTGTAACATGGATGATTTGATGAATGAAAATTTGTGAGATTTCCTCTATGAGAGTGAATGCCTCTTTATTCTTGGCGGGTGGTTCGTCCTTTAAGCCTTAGTGGTGAACTTCATCGATCCCGTTCTTCATCTCGGTTGGTGGCTCGGCCTTTATACTGTGGTGACGAGAGTACTCTATTCTTTATTTTGTTTTATTTAACCTTCAATAGACCATCTCCATACACACCCTTCTAATAGACTCAACTTGAAATCCCCTATTGTGGAATCACACGCCCATGCATGCATCGCTGTTATCAGTCCCAAATACAAATATCAACAAAATGAACATAAATATGAATAACTTAGATGATTCATAGGGTTGTAAACTCCTAAAATCAAGCAATTAACCCAAATGATAACAAACACTTTTATAATGGGAAATTCTTTTATTAGAATGAGGTTATGATTAGATCCAAAAAAACCGATGCTATAATGCTATGAACCGTGACCTTGTTCTCGTAGAAGAAATTTCCATTGTAAGAATGTTTGTTGCCATTTGGGTTTATTGTCCAATCTTGGGGATTCAAGCGCATGCAAATCATCGAATGTATGCACAATTGTCTTCATTTGGATGCTATTAGTTGTTGGGAATGATTAGAGCAAATGTTGAGAGCCATAACCTCATTCTAATTGAAGAACTTCCCATTATGAGAGTTTTTGTCACCATTTGGGTTTATTGGCCAATCTTGGGGATTCAAGAGCTCGCAAATCTTCTACTCTACTTATAATTGTCTTTATTTGGATGCTATTAGTTATTGGGAATGATTCGAACAAGGGTTGAGAGTCATAACCCCATTCTAATAGAAGAACTTTCCATTGTAAGAATGTTTGTGTCATTTGGGCTTGTAGTATGGTCTTGGGGATTCAAGGGCATGCAAATCATCTAATCTACTAATTATTGTCTTCACTTAGATGCTATTAGTTATCGGGAATAATTAGAGAAAAGGTTGGGAGACATAACCCCATTCTAATTGAAGAAATCCCCATTGTAAGAATGTTTATGCCATTTGGGTTTACTATCCCATCTTGGGGATCCATGAGCTTTGCAAATATCTAATCTACTTATCATTGTCTTCTTTTAGATGCAAATTTTCTATTACAAGCTTGCAAATCATATAATCTACTTAATGTTTTCTTCATTTTGATGCAATAAGTTCTCAAGATCGATTTGTACAAAGGTCAGGAGCCATAACCTCATTATAATTGAAGAAATTCCCATTGTAAGAATGTTTGTCGGCATTTGGGTTTATTGTTTAATCTTGGGGATCCACAAGCTTGCAAATCATCTCATTTACTTATAATTGTCTTCATTTAGATTTTATTACTTCACTAGAAATTCCCACTGTAAGAATGTTTGTCCCCATTTGGGTTTATTGTCTAATCTTGGGGATTCATGAGCTTGTAGATCATCTAATCTACTTATAATTGTTTTCATTTAGATGTTATTAGTTCTCGGGAATCATTAAAGCAAAGTTTGAGAGCCATAACATCATTCTAATTGAAGAACTTCCAATTGTAAGAATGTTTGTCATATTTTATCTTGGGGATTCAAGGGCATGCGAATCATCTAATCTACTCATAATTATCTTCATTTAGATGCTATTAGTTCTCGAAAATCATTAGAGCAAATTTTGAGAGCCATAATGTCATTCTAATCGAAGAACTTCCTATTGTAAGAATGTTTGTTGCCATTTGGATTTATTGCATCTTGGGGATTCAAGGGCACGCAAATCATCTAATTTACTCATAATTGTCTTCATTGAGATGCTATTAGTTCTCGGGAATCTTTAAAGCAAAGTTTGAGAGCTATAACCTCAATCAAATTGAAGAACTTCCTATTGTAAGAATGTTTGTCGCCATTTGGATTTATTGCATCTTGGGGATTCAGGAGCATGCAAATCATCTAATCTACTCCTAATTGTCTTCATTTAGATGCTATTAGTTCTCGAGAATGAATAAACCAAAGGTTGGGAGCCATAACCTCATCCTAATCAAAGAAATTCCCATTATAAGATTGTTTGCACCATTTGGGTCTATTGTCTCATCTTGGGGATTCATGAGCTTGCAAAAAATCTAATCTACTTATAATCGTAACATATTTTAATTATGGATTTTTTGACATTCATATGACAAAATTAAATTTGAAAAACACCCGTGGTTTTTTACGCGGGAGCATCCAACTTAGCTCTATTAACAAATTCGACATCAGCAATATCGATATTGACCCAAGCCAAGAGAAATTTTGGGTATAACATGCTTCAATAAGTCCTCTCATATTTCTAGATGGAACGATTGCTTTTTCAAGATTTGCTGAAATATTGTGAGATATGCAGGGTTACTATCCTAAAGTTAACAAAATATGCTTCTCTATGGTGGGAGACTCTAAAACGTCAAGAAACCAGAGAAGGAAAATGTCAAATCAAATCTTGGGAAAAACTCAAGAAGTTGAAGAGTAAGAGGTTCTTGCCCGACAATTACAAGCAAGATTTGTTCATCAAGCTAAATTCCCTAAGTCAACAAGAGATGAATATTGAAGAGTACTCCGAGAGTTTGAACAACCCAAGATGAAATGCTAAGTTCCAAAAGTTCCAGAGCAAACCATCGCTCAACATCTTGGCGGAATGAATTAGGAAGTTGCTGATTTGGTTGAACTTCAACCTTATTAGTCCTTTGAAGACCTATGCAAGCTAGCCATGAAAGTCGAGAAACAAGAGGTTTTCTTCCCAAACCTTGACAAAAGGGACATTCTACTACTTAAGGGTGCTTCCTCAAGCAAGGTCGAGAGCTCATTGACAAAAGACAAAAGGAAAGAGAAATTTGTGGAGCCCTCCAAAGAAATCCAAAAGAAACCTGAAGGTGATGCAAGGAAATGCTTTGGTATCAAAGCTATGGGCATTTTACAAGTTAATTGTCCAAATCAGAGAGTTATGACTTCAGAAATTGAGAAGATCAATTTGGCACTTCGAGAGGCTAATATCAATCTTGACAAAAATGGTTCCAAATTTGTAAAAAGAGGAAAAGATTTTGGAGAAAGCTGATGATGGCGAATTATTGGTCATCTGTAAAGCATTGCATGCTGATGTTTCTCCTAATGAGAATGTGCAAAGGGAGAACATCTTTGCACATTGGTCAACAAGATGAAGCTTTCGACAACTAAACATCCTCAACCATACAAGCTCCAATGGCTTAGTCAAGGAAATGATGTCAAGGTAAACAAATGAGCCTTATATCATTTTCAATTGGGAGGAATTATTCAAATCAAGTTCTTTGCGATGTGATTCCTATGGATGCATGTCACATTTTGTTAGGAAAACCATGGTAATATAATAGAAATGATGTACATGATGGGCATAAAAACACATACTCGTTTCACATGGAACAAAAATGCATTGCTCTTGAACCCTTGAATTCTTCCATGATACATAAAATCAACCTAGGAAAGGAAACATGAGTAAGGAAAATCCTTTCTTGAGTGAAACACGGGTTGCGAGAGCCATTAGCAAACAGAAAAATGTATTTTCTTTGCTTATGGTAGAGAGAAAGAGTGAGGTAGAGTGACCCATGCATCCCAAAATGCATTTCTTGTCGAAAAAAATTCCTAGAAGTATTACCACTTGGATTACCTCCCATTTGAGGTATCAAGCATCACACATCGATTTGTTACTTGGTGCTTCTCTATGCAACATACCAGCATATCGATGCAAACCGAAAGAACCAAAAGAGTCGCAAAGAAAAGTCGATGAACTTATCGACACAAGGTATGTCCAAGAAAGCATGAGCCCATGTTCCATTCAGGTTCTACTCATGCCCAAGAAGGATGGTTCATTCGGAATGTGTGTCGAGCCATCAACAACATTCCTATTAAGTATAGGTACTCCATACTTGGACTTGATGATATGCTCGATGAATTATATGGCTCAACCATGTTCTCAAAGATAGATTTGCGAAATGGCTATCACCAAATCAAGATGCAAGAAGGTGATGGATGGAAGACGACTTTCAAAACTAAATGAGGCCTTTAAGATTGGTTAGTTATGCCACGGTTATCAAATGCTCCAAGTACCTTTATGAGGCTTATGAACAAGGTTCTTTGTTCCTTTATCAAAATGGAGAAATGAGAGTTCTTCTCTCCAAGCATTGTATTCCTTGGATATGTGGTTTATAAAGATGGGATCTCCGTCGATCAATCCAAGGTAGAAGCTATGAAGACTTGTGCGGTTCCGATGTCCATTTCTACTATAAGAAGCTATGATCAAATACTACTCAAAATGCCTTCTTGATTCTTGCCCTTTTTTATTTCAATAAAGTGTTTAAAGTTGAATGTGATGCAAGTAGAGTTTGCGATGATGTTGTTCTTATGCAAGCCCAAAATCCTCTGGTGCATTTCAGCGAGAAGTTGACCAATTCGAAGAACTATTCAACTTATGACAAGGAGTTTTACGCCATTGTTTGAGCACTTGATCATTAGGCAAAAGTAATTTCTCCTTCATTTTGATCACGAGGCTCTCAAGTTTGTTAGTAGGCAACTCTCAATTCGAGACATGCAAAATGGGTAGAATTACTTCAATCCTTTTCTATCTCAAAATATAAACCTGGCCACACAAACGTTGTTGCGGATGCATTATCAAGAAGATATTGCATGATTGCCGTTCTAGATTCTCGAATCCTTGGCTTCCAATCGATGAAGGAGTTATATTCTGAAGACTTGGAATTCTCATCAATTGTTGACAATTGCAAGCAAGGAGTTCAAGGTGTTTATACTTTGCAAGATGGGTTTCTTTCTTAAGAAAATCGTTCATGTGTGCCCACAAATTCGTTTTGAGAGTTGTTGATTCGAGACATACATGGCGAGGGATTAGTTGGCCACTTCGGCATTAACCAAGCTCTTGAGGTTCTTCAAGAGCATTTTTTTTTTTTTTTGGCCAAAAATGAATGGAGACATGCATGCTATGATCTCGATGTGTGCAACTTGTCAAAGAGCGCAAAGTTATTTCCATCAGGGATTGTATACTTTGCTTCCGATTCCATTGCAACCTTGGGAAGATGTGAGTATGGATTTTATCGTGGCTCTTCCAAGAACTCAAAGGGGAAAAGATGCCATTATGGTGGTCGTTGATGGGTTCTCTAAAATGGTCAAATTCGTGCCATGTCACAAGACCAATTATGCGTCTCATGTTGCTGAATTATATTTCAAGTAGGTTATTCGCTTTCAAGGGTGCCGAAAACCATTGTGTCAAATCGCGATTCCAAGTTCTTTAGCTACATCTGGAAAACATTATGGAGAATGCTTGATACGTAGCTCTTATAAAGCACCACTTGTCATCCTCAAACCAATGGCCAAATGGAGGTAACCAATCGCACTCTCACTACTCTTATTCAAAGCATGGTGAGTAAGTCTTAGAAAGATTGGGATTTGAAGCTTCCACATGCTGAGTTTCTTAGAATCGATCTCCAAGCTATACTATAAGTCGATCACCCTTTGTAATTGTGTATGGAATTAATGCCTCATACTGATTAATTTGATTCCAATTCCATCCAACTTAGTAGTGAACTTTGATGGCAAAGTAAAGGCTAAATCGATGAAAAAATTTCATGAGCATATTTCAACCAAGATTGAAAAACCCAACGAGTCTTACAAGAAGAAAGCTAATCAGTATCAGAAGGAGACTCAATTTCAACTGAGAGATCTTGTTTGGCTTCATCTAAGGAAGGAGAGAGTTCCATCTCATCAAAAGAGTAAGCTCATACCTAGAGCTGATTTGAAGACAATGCTTACAAGATCATCTTCCTGGAGTGTTTTGACTTTTAGCAACTATTTAATATGGTACCTTTCTCCTTAATTGGAGAATGAAAATTTCTTAGATTTGATGACATATCTCGAACAACCCGGGAAAGATGATATGCAACCAGCTTAGCTCCATCGACAAATTCAGCATAGGCACCATCAATGTTGATCCAAGACAAGATAAACTTTGGGTATAATATGCTTCAAAGGATCAAGGCTAGAGTTTCTGCATAAAACGGTTTATTTGAAATAAGTTCTTGTATTTCTAAATAGAATGATTATTTTTCGAGATTTGTTGAGATGTTGTGAGATACAATGAGATATAATGAGATATAATGAGATATTTTGTTAGTTTCTAGAGACTTACTTTCCTGATATGTTAGTTGTATTTTTGGAAAGAGCCTAGGGTAGATTTATTTTATTGATATGCTAGTTGTATTTTTGAAAAAAGCCTAGGTTATTATTTATCCTATAAATAGAGGAAGCCTCCCAATCATGAGAGACAATCTCGGTCTCTTTATCCTTGGAGTGTGGATTACTCCTCAGTGGTGAGTCAAGAAGCACTTTATCCTCGAACGATGGGTTTTCCTTTAGGCCTTTGTGGTTCTTTTATCCTTGGCAGGTGGTTTGTCCCTTAAGCGTTAGTATTGAATTTCGTCAATTCTATTCTTTATTCTCACTTGGTGGCGTGGTCTTTATACATTGGTGGCGATTGTAATCTATCTTATATTTGGTTTTCTTTAACCTTTGACATCTATCCCATGTACATCACTCACCCACGCATGCATCAATTCACATAGGCCAGCACTCAAAATGCAAATATCACCTTTGGAAGTAGCACCAAAACAGATGATTTCCCTCCAAAGTAGCATGGCCAACCATAGACATGATTCACCTAGACCAATATTTTCTTCCATCCAAAATATCTAATGCCCAGCAAACCACCTAGTCCCTTACTCAAATTACACATGGCCACCATTACATGCACGTCCTTGATAGTCGATCCACATAAACGCATTATCATACCAAGTCAATAGCATTATGTGCAGTGCGACACAAAGAAAGACAACTTTTGAGAACTACTCCATTGTGGAAATATAGCACACGCAATAATCATTAAGGGGAGGATGATGCAAAAGAATCCATCAACAAATTTGGCATCGGCACTATCGATGTTGATCCAAACCAAGATAAACTTTTGGTATAAAGTGCTTCAGTGGATCAAGGCTGGAGTTTCCAAATAAATCAGTTTATTTGAAATAAGTCTCATCTTATTTCTAGACGAAATGATTGATTTTCGAGATTTGTTGAGATATTGTGAGATATGATTAGATATAGTAAGATTTTGTGATTATTTTGTTAGTTTCTAGAGATTTACTTTCTTGATACGCTAGCCGTATTTTAGGGAAAGGCCTAGGTTATTATTTCTCCTACAATTAAAGGAAGCCTATCAATTGTAACACAAACAATTTGATGAATGAAAATTTGTGAGACTTCCTATGACGTTTGAGGCAAGCCACTGTCTATTGCACATGGAAGTCTAGCATCACAGTAAATGAGGGATAGTTACAGCAACTTCCCTTGTTCAAACTATCTTGATATTATAGAAGGTCAGATTTTATAGGATGTTCAACTAATTCTATATACACTTTAATTAGCGGGATTATGGTCCATCTCCTTCCTATCGACTACGAACACATGCATGGAGAGGATGACGACACACAATACATAGTGTAAGACTTGCAAACTAAAGCAATGAGACAAAGACAAGTAGAAACAACATCATAGGTGCCACTTCTTTTTCATTAGCCATTTATAAGATCCACTTACAATGGGAAGTTCTTAAATTTCAGCATGCATATAGAATCAATTACATAGCCACAAAACTCATGCGAGAAACAAAAGCTGGGAAGAGCTCTAAATGACTTGATATTAAAATTTAGAGATGCTTGACTCTCTATGCACAAGATGAGAAGCTAGTCCTCCTTTGGGAAATTACAAAATAATCAATGGGAATAAAATAAATAAATAAAGGAGATAAGAAGCGAAAGATGCTTAAGACCACTACCATTAGTGGTAGGGATAAAGAATTACCCTAAATTATTTAAATAATGAATTTGGTTCATCTACAATAGTCGAGTGGAATGGAAGAGAGGGTAAAATTCTTATAGTACAAAACGATGCCTAATCTTCTCTACCCAAGTTTCCCCATAGGCCTCTAAAAACCAGCATTGCTCTGACCCTTCCTCACACGAGCCATCCCGGCACCCAGCTTCAAACGAACCACGTGGCTCACCAATTTAGGGATCTAACCAACTCGCCATTAACATTCAAAAACCATGAAACATGACACATAAAAAAACTAATTGGGGGCATCCATAGTCTATCCAATGAGTGTAGTTATAACAAGTAAAGACTAGGCTGATCTCCTCATCGACAATTTCAAGAAGGAACCCTCAAGGAGAGCAGGCGCTTCATACATAGCTATAGGTAGCACATTTGTCTGAGCGATTTGAAAATAAAAATGGGTGAGCAACTTTGCCCAGTAAAGGAAAACAAGCAAGTTTTAAACAAGAAGATCCACAAGCAACTCATTCAAAAGAACATCATTCGCAACAAGAAAAACAAGCAAATATCCCTCAAGGAGAGCAGGTAGTGATATCAAACATCAAGCAAGTATGCAAGACTAATACTCATTCATGGCTGACATGCAAACACACCAACAACTCTAGCCAACCGAACATGCAACTACACTTCACATGCACCTTGACTCACACACAGAACCTGATTCGCATATGAACTCACACGCCAAGTAGAATTAGCTTTATTATGATTTCATGAGCCATCCTCTAGACAATTATCCACTAGTCACCAGCCAGTTCACTCGAGTCATATCCAATCACCGGTCTCTTGCAATCGATGGACATCTCTCATTAAGGTTCATTCATACATGTCACGCATGCACTCATCCATTTCATTGCATTGCACCAGCATGCGAACACAACAAGCCCCATTCACAAACACAACATGGAGGACTCTTGTGCTGCATATGATTTCCATATGCGTAGCATTTGCATGAACACACCTCTTCCATGAGCATGACATTCTCACATATGCATGCGAGAAGCTCACGTAATTACATAACAAAACGTCATAAGGTTCATCACAAATCGTCATTGCAACAGAAACATTTACTCACAAAATTCAAAACAGGGCAAACTCACACAACTAGAAACATTGAGGTTAAAAACCTTGTAACTTACCTCAAAAATTGATGACAACTTAGTATATTGTAAAGAAGACATTAACGAACATTTTCTATGAAGGAGTCCAGGTTCAGTTATAATTGTACGAAGAGTTACAATATGGCAATCTCAACCCAAGATTTCCCTACTCTGTTTTCAAGGTGTACATAAACATAAAACATTGAGGCATTTGCGCTTATCCAATGACGACCAAAATTTAGTATGATGTGAATTAAGATTTACACAACTTCCATGAAGACATCACTGCCTAAATCTATTTATGAAGAATCAAGCAGATGTGCTTTGTTTCACTCTAGGTCAGTTTTCTATCATGACGAAGATAATCCATTTTCACCTTTGTTTTGACTTCAGCAAATTCCCCGAAAAACATATGTCAAAGTTCAATATTTCTAAAACAAACTTCATATGGAACACCTACTTTAATTTTTCCTCACTCACTCAGTATAAAATTGGCAAATTAGTTTAAGACTTTCTCTATACGTGCATTATTGTCCACTACAATCACATGCACGGCATTTTAGACACTAAGGTCCTTGTACAAGACTTCAACTAGCCCTCCACCTTCTAAAGAAAACACCACAGTAACTACGCACACACAAAACAACAACCCAACACTTCAGCAACAGCAAACCAACATGAACGTTTGTTTCCTTTAGTCTATTTCCCTTTTTCTAACCTAAAACTTGTCTGCTACAATACTCAATGTACTAACTGTCCATTTCCAAGCTATCAACATCACATGCAAAACAAGAATCACCATTTACAAGCATCATCTAATAGAGATTCGACAAGCAATGTCAACTGGTTGAGCTCTGCCCCATTCCTAAGCCACCCGTGGATTTTTTAAGCTTGAAACCCACCATTTTCCCATAACTCTTTTCTACCTAGCCTTCTCGAAGCAATAGCTTATGTGTTTCCTTGAAGATCCAAGCTCTGGGATCATAGCAAGAAGGGAAAACACCAAACAGAAGGGGAGAGAGGTGCTACCAAAGGGGGAAAATGGAGGGGAGAGTACAAAGAGATGGCCAAAATGGGGGAGGGAGAGAAAGAAATGTGGTTTATTGCAAATCTCAGCTCTGCATGTGTGTTTTCCCTAGGCTTATGGGACAAAACAAGGAAAGCAAGGAAGAGGAGGGGTCTTTGGTCACACAAGGGGAAATGATGAAGGAAGAAGAAATAAAACCTTCTGCTAAACTCAAATCAAGTCTTCAATTATTTTAGGTCTCTTTGTCCGCTCGCCCATCTATATTCTTAAACTATTCATTTCGATATCCCAAAATTTAGTCATTGCAAAACAGCCATGATTAGGACTAATCTAGCTATAATTTGATCTAATAAAATAAATTCCTACTTCCGACATGTGCACAACCCACTCCTACGGCCTTATTTCGACATAATGCTCCATTGGCCTAAATTCAAGCCTTGATTGTACACTCTCGGTCCATTGAGTCCACTTGCCTCAAAGACCAACTCATGGCCCATTTCATCCACACCAAGCCCATTTCTAGGCCCAAGCCTTGCGACCCACCTTCTCCATCCGGCCCAATTCATGACCCTATTATTCTATGTTCAAACCTCCACTTGGCCTACTAGGTCGGGCCAATACCCCTCACGCAGCCCATGAGCTTGCTGCTTGGCTAAATGGGCTTATCACTTGGCCCACTAATCAATTCTTCGAACCCACACTCTATCCTTTCAGTATTCGAAATTGTAGAATTTTTAGGGTATCACAATTCTCCCATACTTTTGAAATTTTGACGCCCTACCTGTTGGTTGAAAGAGTTGTGGGTATTGACGCCTCATCTTTTCTTCACTTTCCATAAGACCTTGACCAACTGTATGGTCTTATTCCTCAGGACTTGTTTTCTTCGAACCAAAATCCATAGTCTCTTCTACATTGCTCACCCTATCATCCACCTCCAATACTTCGAGATCCAATACATGCTTTGGATCTGGCTCATATTTCCTTAACATGGAAACGTCATGGACATTGCATAGTTTTGGTGGTAGCACTATTTGATGTGCTAGCTCTCCAATCCTTATAAGAATGTCAAAGGGTCCTACAAATCGCAGACTCAACTTCCCTTTCTTTCCAAACCTTGATATATTTTTCACATACAATATTTCAAGAACACTTGGTCACCTATGTTGAACTCTAGAGGTCTCCAATGGCTGTTTGCATGGCTCTTTTGTTGACTTTGTGCAGTTTGAAGCCTATCTCGATTTGTTTTCATTGTATCTATCATTATTTGGACTAACTCTAGTCCTTTCAATTTCTACTCTCCTACTTCGACCCAACAAACAGGTGTTCTGCAATTTTTACAATACAAAGTTTCAAATGGATCCTTCCAATACTCTCTTGGAAGCTGTTGTTGTAAGCAAATTCCACCAACAATAATCTCTCATCCCAATTACCCTTAAAATCAAGAACACATGCTTGTAGCATATCCTCTCACATTTGTAATTGTCCTTTTTGACCACCCATCCATTTATGGATGAGAAGCTATACCATGTTGCAACTTGGTCCCTAGGGCAACTTGAAGACTTCGCCAGAAATTCAATGTGAACCATGGATCACAATCCGATGTTATGGTTACAGGGACTCCATGTATCGTACAATTTGTAGCACATACAATGCAGTATGCCTTTACAGTGAATAGTCCACTCGAACGTTCAAAGGGTGCACCGATTTCATTAGCTAGTCCACTATTACCCAAATCAAGTCATGTCCACTAGAATTCCTTGGTATTCCTTGCACAAAGCTCATTGTCGCGTGCTCCCATTTCCACCTTGGGATTGCTAAGGGTTTCAACATTCCCACTGACACGTCAAACATTTGGAGACGTATTTGGCCATGTCAACTTTCATTTCGTCCCGCCAACAATGCTAACGAAGGTTCCTAAACATCCTGCTGCTTTCAGGATGTATGCTATAGCTACTTTGGCTTGCTTCTAGTAAGATTTCTTCCTTTATCTCGTCGTCCTTAGGAACATAGAGACATCCACGAAATTGCACGATTTCATCTTCGGCGACTTGAAAAGCCAGTCTCTTTCCTTTCGCAGTTGCCTCACGAATTTTCAAGATACCAAGGTCCTTTTTTGTGAGGTCTTGGGCCGCTATACAAGTTCAAGCTCTTCTAACAAATTCCACTCTTTCACCATCACGTTTGCAATTGCCATTGTCGATTTCCAACCAAGTGCATCCGCGACCTTATTCGCTTTTCCTGGATGGTATGAGATTTTGCAGTCACAATCCTTCAATAATTCCATCCACTATCTTTGCCTCATAATTAATTATTTTTTTGAAAATAAATACTTCAAGCTTTTGTGGTCTGCATAGATTTTGAATCTTTCTCCATATAGGTAGTGTCTCCAAATCTTGAGAGAAAACACTATTGCAGCTAATTCCAGGTCATGAGTAGGATAATTCATTTCATAGGGTTTTAATTGTCTTGAGGCATATGTTATGACATTTCCATGCTACATTAAGACGCAACCCAATCCCTTATGGGACATGTCACTGTAGACCACATATCCTCCCGATCTTAAAGGTATTGTCAAAATTGGTGCCATGGTTAGTTTCCTCTTGAGCTCTTGAAGACTCTAATCACAATTCCTCTGTCCATTTAAACCTCATATTCTTCCAGGTAAAGGGCCTTGCAATATGTGAAAATCCTTCCACAAACCTCCTATAGTAACTTGCTAGACCCAAGAAACTCCGAACCTCAGTTATCGTCAATGGTCTAGGCCAATTGATCATGGCCTCAATCTTGGTAGGATCTATGGATATTCCTTCACCAATTACTACATGGCCCAAAAATATTACCCTGTCTAACCAAAACTCACACTTGTTGAGCTTTGCGGATAGCTTATGCTCATTTATAAAACAATCACAAGCTGATCCAAGAATGTTTAAACACCATGTTCTTTAAGTCCATTAAAGCAACTAGGGCATTTGTCAGCCCAAAAGGCAAAACTAAAATTCATAGTGTCCATATCGAGTTTGAAAGGTTGTCTTAGGTATGTCTTCTTTCTTTATTCTGAGTTGATGGTACCTTGACCTCAAGTCGATTTTCGAAAATACAAACATTCCCTTCAACTGATCAAATAAAGCATCAATTCTAGGTAACGGATACTTATTCTTAACCATTACCTGATTCAGTTGCTTGCAGTCAATACAGAGGTGCAATGACCCATCTTTCTTCTTCACAAATAATATTGGTGCACCCCAAGGCGATGCACTTGGCCGAATGAATCTAGTGTCAATCACTTCTTGTAGTTGCACTTTTAATTCCTTCAACTCTATCAACACCATTCGATATGGAGCATTCGATATCGATTTTGTACCCATAATTAATTCAACAGCAAACTTGACTTCTCCCTCAAGGGGCAACCCCAGTAATTATTCAGGGAATACGTCAAGAAATTCTTGAGCTACTGGAATTCCCTCAAGCTCTATTTCTTCTCCAAGCTGTGCATGCACACAAGCTAAGTATCCTTGACATCCATTCCCAAGGAGTCAGTGTGCTTCTAATGTCGAAATGAGTGGGGTAGAAGGGGTAGTTTTGTTCCCATGAAATTCAAAACTAGGGTGACTAGGTGGATTAAATTGGAGCACTTTCCTATAGCAATCCATATTGGCTCGATACTCATAACCAATCCCTTCCCAAGATTACATCAAAATCATTCATGGCAAACGCCATCAAATTTGTTAACAGGGTTTGTCCTTCTATAACAACCTTGAAATCTGTACACATCAGGGTAGTCAACACCATCTTCTTTAACGGCCTAGAAACATTAGTAACACATCCATCGTCCTAGATTTCATCCCAGTTAGTTGTACAAATAATGCAGACACAAACGAATGCGTAGTCCCCATATCAAATAAAGCATGTGCATTGTAGTCGAACAAGGAAATAATACTTGTGATCGCCATCTTATAGGCCTCGGCTTCATCTTGGATAATGGTGTGGAGTCTTCCTTGAGCCATTGGTCTCTGGCTACTTCCTTATTGCACCGATTCGCTTGTAGATGGGGTTGGCTACGGTGGTAGTGCCCTCCTCTAAGGACATTCCCTAATGAAGTGCCATAGTTGCCCACAGCCAAAGCAAGTCTTAGGGTTCAAACACAGTCCCTGTCCATGTGATCAACTGCACCAATGACAATTTCCATTTTGATATCGTAGTCGACTAGAGGACCGTTTCTCCGAGTCCCACTAGAATTTCCATTTTGGCTCGTCTTGTTTCACATGAACAACTATTTCTCCTTCGCTAGGCCTTTTCTCATTGCAATAACTATTCTGATTCCCTTGAAAGTTCAACCTCCTTGATATCCCATCACTCACTTGCGAGTCAATAGTTCTTGCTCCACTAATTGGGTACTTTTATACAGTTCTATGGTTCCTCAAGCAAAAAGGCGCCAGCTTCTCCCTAATCTCGGGCCTTAAGCCGCTCAAAAGCTCTTTGCCTTATCCTCTTTATTTTCAACCAATCTAGGAGCAAACCTGGAAAGTTCCATGAATTTCAACTCATATTGATCTAGAGTCAAGTTATTTTGGTTCAATTGCATAAATTCTATCACCTTCTTGTCCCTAGCATAGTAAAAAAAGTATTTATCAAAGAATGCTTCCATAAAACCACCCCATGTCACCTCAGTTCCTTTGAGGAATATCGTTTCTTTCGATGTCCTCCACCAGTGCTCAGCATTTCCCTACAATTGATATTCAGCCAATGATACTTTTTCTGCATCTGTACAATTCAACAAGATGAGTATTTTCTCCATTTCATTGACCCACATTTCCGCCTCCAAGGGATCACCTAGTCTAGCAAAATTTGGTGGCTTCAGTTTAATAAATTGCTCAACCAATCCAGGTAACCATTAGTCACCACCATTCTATTGCTGCTGTTGTTCTTGCTTCTCCATTAGAGCTCCCACATTTGCAAGCAACAGCATGATTTCCTCCATTCTCATTATCGCCCTAGCCAAAGATTTGCTCGCGGCCAACATCCTTCTAGTTCCTCTCATCCTCATGGCACCAGGACTTCTAAACATCGATCACTAGTCAATAAGTGATTGAACATACCTATACAACTAATAAGTAACTAAATGTTACTGATACCCCATGAATAACTAAGGTTACTTGTTTCAAGCAGACAATAAGCGAAAAAAGGCAATTTTGCTGTGCCTAACGTTCTATCCACTCTAGTCAACAGCGCACCATATTACTCTAGGTAAACCTATGCTTTGATGTCCCAAGCACGCCACTATCTATCGGACGTGGAAGTCTAGCATCAAAGCAAATAATGGATCGTTACAATCGATTTCCCCTGTTCAAACTGTCCTGACCTTATAGAATGTCAGCATTTATAACATGTTCAATTAAGGCTATATAAATTTTGATCAGCAAGATTATGGTCCATCTCCTTCCTATTAACACCAAACACATGTAAGGAGAGGACAACAACATGCAACACATGGTGTAGGACTTGCAAACCAAAGCAATGAGACAAGGACAAGTAGGAACAACATCGCAAGGGCCACTTCTTTTTCATTAGCCATCTATAAGATCCACTTTTAAGGGGAAGTTCTTAAATTTCAACATGCAAATAGAACCGATTACGTAGCCACAAAACTCATGAGAGAAACAAAAGCTGGGAAGAGGTCAAAATGGTGCATAATCTCCTCTACCCAAGATTGCTTAGGGCCTACAAAAACCAGCATTGCTACAGCCCTTCTTCACATAAACCATCTCGGCCCCCAGCTTCAAACAAATCTTGTGGTTCACCAATTCAAAGGCTTGTCAAGCTTGGCATTAACATTCAAAAACCATGGAACAAAATGCATTGAAAACCATCTCGGTGCCCAGCCTTTCGTGTCAGGCACTCCATACGTAGCTACAGGTGGCACATCCAACTTAGTGATTTGAAAATAAAAGGGGGTGAGTAACCTTGCCCAGTAAAGGAACATCTTCTGCAACAAGTGAAACAAGCATATGGCAATGATATCGAACATCAAGCAAGTATGTAAGACACTCAATATAAAATTGACAAAATAGGAGTGTAGGGGAAAACGTCATAGATAATCATAGCAACCAGTTTAAGATTTCCTCACGTGCATTTATTGTCCACTACAGTCACATGCATGGCATTTTAGACATTAAGGTCCACATACAACACTTCCACAAGTCCTCTGCCTTCTAAGAAAACACCACATCAACTACACACATGCAAATCAGCAGCCCAACACTTCAGAAATAGCAAACTAGCAAGCACGTTTGCTTCCTTTAGTTTATTTCCCCTTTTCTAACCTACAATTCATCTGCTACAGTACTCAGAGCACTAATTGTCCATTTCCAAGCTATCAACTTCACATGTAAAACAAGAATCACCATTTACAAGCATCCTCTAGCAGAGATTTAGCAAACATTGTAAATTGATCAAACTCTGCCCCCTTCCTGAGCTACCTGCAGATTTTTTGAAACCCACCATTTTCCCTTACCTCTTTTCTACCTAACATTCTCGAAGCAATAGCTTATGTGTTTCCCTAAGGATCCAAGCTCTAGGATCACACGAGAAGGGAAAACACCAAACGAAAGGGGAGAGAGGTGCTACCAAAGGAGGAAAGCAAAGGGAAGAGTAGAGAGAGGTGGTTGAAATGGGGGAGGGAGAGAATGAAAGGTGGTTTCTTGCAAGTCTCAGCTCTACAAGTGTTTTTTCCCAAGGCAGCACAATGATGAGGGTGGAAAAAGGAAAGTAACCGGCTATGCAAATAGGACAAAACAAGGAAGAGGAGGGCTCTTCAATAGGGGTGAGCATGGTCCGGGTTGGGCCGGTCCACCCCTTGACCCTAGGACCAACCCGCACAGTGTTGGTCCTCAATTTTTGTGACCAAGGACCGACCCTATTGAGCCTAGGATCAAGGACCGGACTGACCCAATGGGATTGGTCCGGTTCCAGGGTTAACCGAAGACCAATTAATAATGCAACAATAAAAATTTCACGCTTGCTAAAAGCAAAAAACCATAAAAATGATTAAGATTGCTCATAAAGCCACAAGACGAGCGTTGCTCACGAGTGAAAATGATTTCTAATTAGAACTTCATTTCCTTTTGATTTATTCAACAACGAACGAGGTTAGCGAAGAGAGATGAGCAGCGCAAGCGTCAAGCAGTAGGGTGAGCACGGCAAGTGGGGTGAGCATCGAGTAGTGAATGGCCGAAAGTGAGCAAGGTGAGTGTCAAGTGGCGCATGGGGTAAGATTGCTCACGAGTAAAATTGTTTCTTTCAATATTACTTAGCAAATCGAATACTAAGAGGATAAAGAAGAAAGAAGATAACAATAATACTAGAGGAGGATGTCATTTGAGTTAGGGTTTATTGTTTAGAATAAATAAAAAAAATATTATAAATAATATAATATATATAATATATAAGGTCAGGGTTGGTCCAGGTTGGACCAACCCGAAACTCCTAAGACCGAGGACCAACTCGTACAGTACTGGTCCAAGGATCCTAGGACCAAGGACCGACCTAGTCCCCTTGGGAACTAGACCAAGATTGGCAGGGTTGGGCTGGTCTAGTCTTGGTCCAAGGTTGACCCTGGACCGATGTTCACCCTTAGTCTTTGGCCATACAATGGGAAAGGAAAATAAAACCTTATGATAAATTCAAATCAAGTGTTCAATTATTTTATGTCTCTATATCTGCTCGCCCATCTATATTTTTAAACCATTCATTTCGATATTCTAAAATTTAGTCATTGTGAAATGGCCAAGATTAGGACTAAACTAGCTCTAATTTGATCTTATAAAATAAATTCCTACTTCCGACATGTGCACGGTCCACTCCTACGGCCTTATTTCAACACAGGGCTCCATTGGCCTAAATTCAAACCTCAATTGTACACTCCCAACCTGTCAAGTTCCACTTGCCTCACAATCAAACTCACAACCCATTTAATTCACACCAAGCCCAACTCACAATCTTATTCATTCCACGGGCCAAGTCTTATTCTATGTTCAAACCTCCACTTGGCCTACTAGGTTGGTCCCACGCCCTTCAACCCACTAATCAATTCTTTGAGCCCAAAGCCTAACCTTTCGATATTCGAAAATTGTAGAATTTTCAAGGTGTCACTTTTCCTCTATCAGAGTGAACACCTTTTGTCAAGTGAATTACTCCTTTATTGGTCTCTTTATCCTTGGAGCATGGATAACTTCTCGATAGTGAGCCAAGAAGCCTTTGTCTTCGGCTAGTGGGTTTTCCTTTAGGACTTGGTGGCAAGTTTCTTCTATATAGAAGGCCTTTATCCTTGGCAAGTGGTTCGTCCTTTAAGCCTTGGTAGTGAATTTTGTCAATCTCACTCTTCATCCTCGATTGATTGTAATCTATCCTTTATTCTGTTTTCTTTAACCTTCGATAGACCATCTCCATACACATCTTTCCGATACACTCAACCCAAAATCACCCATGGTGAAATCACTCGCCCAAGCACGCATTAAGTTTGTATTGAAGCCCAAGATTGAACTCAGTTTTGACTAATTCCTTATGTTCCCTCATTCTTATCTCACATCTTATTTTTGTCAAAAAAAAAGGAATGAATGATTTGGTCCCAAGAGGTTTAACTTTGGAGCAAGCACACAACAAAAGGCGAGATCATACCATCCAGAATTTTCAGCAACAAATAAAGCATGTGCTCAATCTACTCGAGGATTCGGCAAGGCAAGGACAACCTGCAAGGCATTTTAACGATCATCATTGGCGGATGATACTAATTCTCATCAAATTTCGGGTAGTGATCTTGATTCTACTGGAAGCAAGTCTAGTGATTTTGAATATCGAAACAAAAGGCAAAGAGGGAGGCATGAGGAGAATGAAGGTGACATCAAAATGGAGGTACCCGAATTTGAGGGTAGTCTCAACCCCAGTGACTTTATTGTTTGGCTACACAAAACCGAACGAATATTTGACTTCAAGTCCTACTTGGACGAAAAGAGATAAACGGTTGATGTCTTGACGTTAACAAAATATACTTCTCCATGGTGGGAAAATCTGAAGCATCAACAAACCCGTGAAGAATAAGGTTGAGTCAAGCCTTGGAAAAAAACTCAAGAAGTTGATGAAGAAGAGGTTCTTGCAAGCAATAGACCTAGCTACATCGACAAATTCAGAATCAGCACTATCGATGTTGACCCAAGCTAAGATAAACATTGGTTATAACGTGCTTCAATGGATCAAGGCTGAAGTTTCCAAAAAAAACAGTTTATTTGAAATAAGTCTTGTCGTTCTTTTAGATAGAACGATTGTTTTTCGAAATTAGCCGTGATATTGTGACGTACAATTAGATATTGTGAGATATTTTGTTAGTTTCTAGAGATTTACTTTCCTTATATATTAGTTGTATTTTTGGAAAGAGCCTAAGCTATTGTTTCTCCCATAAATAGAGGAAGCCTCTCAATTGAAAGAAAGACAATTTGGTGAATCAAAATTTGTGAGATTTCCTCTAAAAGAGTGAAGACCTTTTGGAGAGTGGATTACTCCTTTCTTGATCTCTTTATCCTTGAAGCGTGGATTACTTCTCGGTGGTGAGCCAAGATCCCCTTTATCCTCAGCTGGTGGATTTTCCTTTAGGCCCTAGGGGTGAGCTTCTCCTATCATGAAGTCCTTTATCCTTGGCGGGTGGTTTGTCCTTTAAGCCTTTTTGGTGAATCCTCAGTCGGTAAAGCAGCCTTTATACCTTGGTGGTGATCGTAATCTATTTTTTATTTTGTTTTCTTTAACCTTCGACATCTATGTCCATTTACATCATTCCTATACACTTCACCCAAACTTCTCCCATTTTGGAATCACTCACCCACACACGCATCATGTTAGTATCAAAGCCCTCCTGCTTCTTTGAGAAGCTCCCCACCACTCTCTATAGGTAGCTTCTAACATCTGTTTCTTTGGTAAATCCATTTCTTTTAATGGTTTGTGAAGAAATGGATTTGATCCCCATCCAATTATGTTGGCGCCTAGCTCTACAATTTTTTCTTTACTAAAAGTAGAGCTATCGTCGTTAGGAATCAATGTCGGAGAATGCCAGGTTTAAACTCCTCCCATATAGTTACCGCCCCATGGGTCCTTCAAACAAACTTTTTTCGATTCAAAGATATGATATATGATCTAGCTTCTATTCTTTTTTGCAGGTGGTCTTGTACGGCTGTTTTATAAGTGAAATTTTAGAATAGGATTCCTGATTTAATTTCAAGTGTTACTCTTGATTCAACTAACCCAAAGCAAGAACTTTTTTTCTTCGTCTTTGACATCACTCTTCTATCTTTTTAGTAAGGTTTTAAACCTTCCTTTATAAGGCTTTCACTTCCATGTCATTCCATTGAGGATAAAGAATTCCTAAAACTTCGAAGTCAATCCACCTTCCTCCAGCTAGTAGCAATCAAAATCTCCCTCCTCAAAGAAAATTGGTGTCACTATGCTTAACACGTGGCCTTCTCAATCTTTCTCCACCACGGCCAAGGAAAGGGTTGTTGTTTGAATATCTATGTTGCAGATAGAAAAATCACATGCTTCGAGGAGCATAACCTTTGATTCTTTTTCTTTTGAATCATAGCTAGAAATTTCATTCTTTCTCATTCACTTGGTTGGCTAAGAAGTGATCTGACTCTTAGATAATAACTCAAGTCAAGACAGTGAACCATCATCCATTCCAAAGAGAGCCTGGGGTCATCCGCTTAAACCAACCCTTAGCTTGGTGTTCATTTCAGTACTAAAAGGATAACTCGCACGTAAATCAATTCCATTGCCTATTCTATTAGGACTACTAGACCAAGCCCATTTTAAAGAGAAGGCCTGACGGAGCAGAGCCTTTGAAGCAAAAAATTCCTCAATTAGCAGTTGTTAGGCTGAAAAATGGTAAAGTAAAGGATGGTAGTATAGAAAGGATATCAAGGCCAAGAATGAGGTTCAAAGAGGGAGTAGAAGGAAGAGTCGAGGGTAGTGTACTTTCACTTTTCTTTTCTCCTCTCTCACACTCGTGTATCTCACCACACATCAAAGCAAGGAAGCATTCTTCCATGTAAGAAGGGTCCTATCCTCTCAATCAGGTATGGAATTTCATGCTAGTAGATGTATGCACACTTTTAAATTGGAGAGCACTTTTTAGTTTTATGTTTTTCAACTTAGAAAAAGATCCAGTCCAGCTTAGCTCCGAGAGTTTGTTATGTATTAGGTATGATGGGTGGAACGAAACAAGCTCAGAGGGAGGTGAGCCACAACACAAGAAAGTCTACCACTGCAAGTCTCACATGCAAAGATCAAGGCATCCACCCTGTCTCGTGAAATATCTGGTCATTTTCATGATTGGTTAATGATTCCAGTCTACGGGTGTAATGCCCGAGTCCCTCGCGGACAATCTTATGTGTCTGGGCTGCTGCAGATGTGCCCCTCTTCTTGTGCGTGAGCTTTCCTTCTATTATCTTTCCCCTGGTTTTCCCTTAGTTGAGTAAGGGAAGGTTAGCCATCTTTGTCTTGTTTGTATGATTAGTGGCAGCGTATGAAGGTGAGCCTGCCCTGCGTAAGGAAGGCTAAAGTTTAGAAAATGAGCATCCAATCCATCGATAGTCACTGCTAAGATGATCCTCCTTAGGTTGTGTCCATCTCTCAATTGGTTAATCACATGTACTAATAGGATCTCATGAAAGATCATTTAGGACCTTATGGCCGATTCTCATGGGGTCAGTTTCGAGGATGTTACACCCACAAATAATCGTGAATGATCATGATCCCCGATTCACGAGGCAGTTCTAGACAGAGCTCTTCAAGCTACTAGGGTCAAAACTGAATTTCTCTACGAGTTTGCATCCCTAAATCAATGGTCAGACGAAGCGGATCAATGCACTCTTGGAGTTCTACCTTGGGCACTATGTGAGCATGACGCAAGCAAATTGAGCAAAGCTAATTGACGTGGCCCAATTCTCTTACAACTTGCATCAAAACGAGTCTACCAGCCAAAGCCCATTCAAGATTGTGACGGGGCAACAACCGCAAGCTCCAAGTGCGGTTTCATTGAGCTACAAGGGGAGTAGCCCTCCCGCATACAAGTTCGTGAAGGCCTCAAAGCGTATCAAGAAGTGGGCAGACCAAAAGTGACAGCATGTAGAGTTCCAAGTTGGGGACTTAGTGTTGGCCAAGCTACACGCGATTCTTCAATACAAGAACATGCAAAAGGGGCTGATCCGTTGCTATGAAGGGCCATTCCGTGTGCTTCAATGGGTCGAGAAGGTCGCATACAAGTTGAAGTTGCCACCAAAGTTAAAGGTACATCCAGTTTTCCATGTGAGTATGCTTAAATCTTTCCATGTAGATGAGGAAGATCCGAACCGAGGGAGCCGCAATGGACACCATTGGGAGCAAATACCTCATATGATCAAGAAGTTGAATACATTATGGCGGTTCGAATCATACGAAAGCGGTATTGTGCGCTAAAGTGAGAATACATGGTCTGATGGAAGGATCTTCCAGAGAGTGAAGCTAGTTGGGAACCCGTGGACGCTCTTTAGCAATTCAAGAAGCAAATCGATGCATATTATGCCAAAGACGCGACAAGGACATCACCCCATTAGTGGGGGAGAGTGTCACGACTCAAAGACATGAATGATCCAAGAGGGTTTTTGCACAATGTTGTGACCAATCTTTTGGAACAAGCGACCCTCAACAAGTATCCCTAAATCCTAAGGTTTTCTTGAGTGTTCTAGAATACTCTTGGGGGTGGGCAATGCAATAATTGTACACTTATGTAATAAATGTGGGTAGGTCATATTAGTGTGATATGATCTCCACCGTATAATCAAGGAGAGATCTACAAATATGGTGTGTCATGTACTTGTATATATAAAGGTATCATCCCCCTCATTTGTATCATCTCATTCACAAATGAAATACAATCCAAAACTTCTCTCTCTAAAATCTTGTGAGTTAAGTGAGAAAGGCTACTTGGGAGAAATCCTAAGGCCACATGGGTTAAAGGGAATGTTAGATCAATCAACCCATGACACATTCATAAGAATCACATCACAAAAAACTTTATTGCAATAATTCTTCCCAATTAAAAATGACATGAGAGCTCGTTTATTTACCTTGAGATTATTTCCTTAACTAAGCCATTGGAGCTTGTACAGTTGAGGATATTTAGTTGTCGAAAGCTTCAGCTTATTGACCAAGGTCATTAAAACGACATTGGTACAACTCTAGTTGTCGATAATGATTGAGCAAACCTTCCCATTAATAGTATAATGGGTATGAAAGATGTTCTCCCTTTGCTCATCTCATCAGGAGAAACTTCAGCATGCAATGCTCTACGGATGACTTTCTCGTGATCTCCTCTTCTTTTTCAAACTCGAAACCATTTTGGTCCAAATTGTTCTTAACTTCTTGAAGTGCCACATTGATCTACTCAATTTCTTGAAGAGTCATAACTCTCCAGTTTGGACAATTAACTTGTGAATGTCGATGGCCTTAACACTTAAAGCATTTCTTTGCATCACCTTGAGGTTTCTTTTGGAGTTCTTTGGAGAACTCCACAAACTTCTCCTTCCCTTTGTCTTTTGTCGACACATTCTTGACATTGCTTGAGGAAGCACCCTTAAAGTAGGATGTCCCTTTTATCAACATTATGGAAGAAAACCTCTTGTTGCCCTTCAATTATTTCTTGACTTTCACTGTCAGCTTGCATACATCTTCAAAGGACTTATGAGGTTGAAGTTCAACCAAATCAACAATTTCCTTATTCATTCCACCAAGAAATCGAGCGATGGTTTGCTGGAACTTATGGAACTTCACACCTCATCTTGAGTTGTTCTAATTCTTGGATGTACTCTTCAATGCTCATCCCTTGTTGTCTTAGGAAATTTAGTTTGAGGAACAAATCTTGCTTATAATTGTCAAGCAAGAACCTCTTCTTCATCAACTTCTTGAGTTTTTCCTAAGACTTGATTTAACATTTTCTTCTCGAATTTGTTGATTCTTTAGATTTTCCCACCATAGAGAAGCATATTTTGTTAACTTCAAGACAGCATCCCTACATTTCTTCTCGTCTGAGTAGGACTTGAAGTTGAATATTTGTTCAGTTTGTGTAGCCAATCAACAAAGTTATTGGGATTGAGACTACCCTCAAATTCAGGTACCTCCACTTTGATGTCACGTTCATTTCCCTTATGCCTCCCTCTTTGTCTTTAGTTTTGATATTTAGAATCACTAGAGTTGCCACCAATGGAATTAGAATCACCACTCAAACTTTGACGAGAATTAGCATCATCATGTTGACAACAATCATTGGGATGCCTTGAAGTTATCCTTGCCTCACCGAATCCTCGAGAAGGTTGAGGACATGCTTCATTTGTTGTTGAAGATTCTAGATAGCATAATCTTACCATTTGTTGTGTGCTTACTCCAAAGTTAAACCTCTTGGAATTGGATCATCCATTCTTTTCTTTTTTTGAAAAAAATAAGATGTGAGATATGAATGAGGTAACATAAGAAATCACTCAAAACCGAGTTCAAACTTGGGCTTTGATACCAACTCAATGCGTGCATGGGCAAGTGATTCCGCAACGTGGGATTTCCGGTTGAGTGTATCGAAAGGATGTGTATGTCTATCGAAGGTTAAAGAAAACAAAATAAAGGATAGATTATGATCATCACCAAGGTATAAAGGCCCACCAACCGAGGATGAAGATCAGGATCGACGAAGTTCATTACAAAGGCTTAAAGGTTGAACCACCCACCAAGGATAAAGAACTTCAGGATAGGAGAAGCTTACCACCGAGGCCTAAAAGAAAACTCACTAGTCAAGGATAAAGGGCTTCTTGGCTCACCGCTGAGAAAGTAATCCACACTCCAAGGATAAAGAGACCGACAAAGGAGTTATCCACTCTCCAAAATGTGTTCACTCTCACAAAGGAAATCTTACAAATTATCTATATTACAATTGAGAGGCTTCCTCTATTTATAGAAGAATAATAACCTAGGTTTTTTCCAAAAATACAGCTAGCATATCAGGAAAGTAAATCTCTAGAAACTAACAAAATAATCACCAAATCTTACTATATCTAATCTATCTTATCATATCTCACCATATCCAAGCAAATCTTAAAAAACAATATCTCACAATATCTCACTATATTTATTCATATCTTATCGTATCTCATAATATCTCGGCAAATCTCGAAATGTAATCATTCTATCAAGAAATACAAGAAGACTTATTTTAAATAATCCATTTTCTTCAAAAACTCCAGTCTTTATACATTGAAGCACGTTATACCCAAAGTTTATACTAATTTGGGTCAGCATTGATAGTGATGATGTCGAATTTGCCGTTGGAACTAAGTTGGATGCCTCCATATCAACTACAATGTGGGTCGATGGGGGCCTGCCGCATTTGATTCATCAGTATTTTGTAACATGGTACCTATGATTCGATGGGGATCTTCTCGGTTCCATTCAAGGATTTGACAAACCACCTGATGACCTTGGCCAAGCCCTAATGGATCCTATGATGGGGAACCCTCTTGATGGCACCGTGAGTGACCTCAAGTTGGACTTGGATTATGATCCCAAGCCTGAATCATAGGGAACCTGCTTTCTATGGGAATTCTCATTTTGGTAGTTGCTCTCATTGATAGAGGAGCTAGGACTAACCTCTTACCCTTTTGAACGAAATTGAAAGGACTTGTAGTGATGGGCTTGCAAATTATTTGAATTCCGATGTCAATAATGCATATGTAAATATATGGTGTGTTTCCTAAGTGTTTGAATCATTATCCCTCTTATGTTGATTGTTTGGGAGTTGTTTATGCACATTTTCACATGTGCTTAATCAAAAGATAAAAGAAACATGTTGACAGCACCTACTGAAACGTCGCAAAAATAACCCTTGTCGGTCACATTCCTGTGGCTAAGGGATTCCTAGGCGTGACAAAGTTGATGCGCTCGGAGGTTCAATGGGCCAAGATCTATGGTAAAATTGTTTTAAAAATTTGTTATAGGCAAGGGCTCCTTCCGAGATAAAGGGAGTTTTTTATAAAGGTATGTGTTCGACGGGACGTCCAAGCAGCTCAAAACCAAATATAGTAAATAAGTTATGGTCCCCAAGGGAAAAGGAAGCAATTTGTCGACAGGACCAAAACTTATAGTAGAGCCTACTAATCATTGGGTCAAGTCATGCAACGACATACTAACCTCGAGTGCTGTCTCTATCCTTGCATTCATCCAGGATTATCGAGTCTCCAAATTATCTTTAAGACACTGGTGCCACCTATGAAAGTCCGCTTAAAATGAGGGAAATCCATGAAATCAAGAAGATGCTAAGGTCCAAATATCCAAGATGGAAAGATGTTGATGTAACATATGGGCCAAACAAGCAGCCCATTTCTTTTCTCTTGAAAAGGCCAACCCAGCCCATCTTCATTCCCCTTATTTTGCTGCGCCCAATCAATGGGCAGAAACAAAACAGACAGAAAAACAAAGCAGAAGCAGAAACGAGAGAGAAGAGAAAGAGAAGGGAAAGAGGAAAAAGGGAGGCGAAACCCCCACATGCTCACATCGGATGCCTCCACAGCTCATCTTAACTTCGTTCCTTGGCACCGGTAAGTGATTAAAGTCTTTAATCGTCATTTGAAGGGATAATCGCAATTAGGGCTTGAAATTCGGAGTTTATGGAGATTTGGGCGGCGAAGTCCGATTTTCGGGTCATTGAGCCGCAAATTTTTATGAGAATGATAATTTAGGATGTTATAAAGCTATAGCATTTTGCGGAATTGAATTTGAGTTTGTGGTTTGTCCGGAATAAATTTTTGAAGTTCAATGCGCGTTCTGTTACTATTGCGAACAATAGCTTCGAGACTGGTTTTCTGCTGTTTTTGGCGAGGTTTTGAGGCGGCTGTTATGGGGTTGTTGTAGTGCATCAAAAGGGCTTTCTAATGACTATAAGTTGGCTTGGAACCGATTTTTGTGGAGGAAGTTATGGGGCGACAAAGTTGTTTGCGTGTCCGTGTCTCGCGTATAATAATAGGTTTTCGTTTAAGGCAAGCTTCCATTGGCTCGTAGGTGTCGTGTTATTGATAAATAGGCATATTATAGCCAAGTCATTATTTAGAATGTCCATTTACTCGGTCTTTAATATTATTTTTGAATTAATTGTTAGGAATTCAAGTGCATCGGCTCAATTAAGGGCTTAGTTGGTTTTTGGCTTTTCTCAAGTGAGTGATACTATTTCTTCCTTGTATTTTAAACTCATATTTGAAAGATATTATGGGTAATATATGCTATTAATTGAAAAATAGCACTCTTTGATGCATAAAAATAGGATCGGGCTTTTACTGCCATTTGTTATCTGATTGAGAAAACTGTCCTTTGATTTTAGTTGGGATATTTGCTTGAAAGTGATTTGCGAAACCTTTATCAAAGGATCTTGAAAAGCTATTGGATTATGTGAAGCATTTCAATATTTATTAAATGCTTGAATTGTGAGATGATTCTGATTCTGTTGTGAATTATTGGGGATTTGTGACTGTTGGATTGCTGCTCAATGTCTCTGTGAACCCTGAGGGGTGTGTAGGTATGCGCATACTACTTTAGGATATCCTTGTAGGCCGAGCCACCGGCTTATAATAGGTGGAGACCTTGCCAAGGGGGGAATCTTGGTCGTCTTGTCACGGGCGTTAAGCGTGATCATGGTTGGACATTTGAGCCTGAGTTTGGTTAATGGAGTAGACCATTAACATTTGATTTGAGTTTGGTCGGTGGAATGGACCATTGATCCGTGTTTTGACGAGTTTAGCCAATGGGATGGACCCTTGGCATGTGTTTTATGAGATTGACCAATGGACTTGACCATTGGTATCTATTTTGTTGATTCTTGAAATATATATATTATGTTCAAAGTGGATTATATTGGTGTTGTAAATATGCATAGTAAATTCCCGATCCGCTTGGAAGAAATGTATTACTCACTGGGCCGTGGTAGCTCATTCCTTTCCTCTTATTATATTTTCAGGTCCCTCAGGTAGTAGCCATGTTAGAGCGAGAGCGCCATCGCGGGGACTTTTGGAAGCTGGATACGTGGGTGTAGTTTAAGGCTACGTTTTTTGGGCAGGAAGGACGGCCGTGTCACTCCTTCATCCCTATAGGATTTGGGATGTGACAGTTGAAGAGCCAGAGTCTCTTTCCGCTTAGCCGAGAAACAAGCTTCGAGAGATGGAAGGAATAGCTTGGTGATCAATAATTCTAGGACCAAGGAGCAAGCGATTGGGGTCATCGGGTCATCCTCGACGACGGTCTCATCCCTTTGAAGAGCATCAAAATTGGTGACATAACTCTCGGGATTATACTTGGAGGTGTCTAGGACCATGGTAAATGACGAAGCAGAAGCAAGAAGAAAATCGCAAGAGGGGTTTAGGGTTTAAGGAACGAGACAAAGTGCAAGAGTAAAAGAAACCCCAGAAATCTGTGTTGAAGACAGCGATTCTAAAAGGGAGGTAATTATCTATAGTTATTCGAAGCAACATGTCAAAATTATACAGGAGACGAAATTCTATATCAACTGTGTAAAGGAAAAGAGAGGTCAAAAGGCAAAAGGGCATGATCACTTTTCTCAGAGGATATCACATGGGACAAGGCATATGTTTAAAAGATATAAATTCAAATTTCCTTCTTTCCAAAGAGGACATATGTTGACACTCAAAAGTTATTCACATTGTCACGCGTCGATCATATGGATAGAAGTAATGAAAGTTATTACATGTCAGTCACAAAGGTGATGAGCCAAGATACATAAGAATATTCAGTCAAATGTTGATGAACTTAAGGATAGAAATGTATGGTTCGATGATAAGACAAGGATTTGCCATGTGTCGAGGTGATGGAATGTTGCTACAAATGCAAGGATCAAACAATGCTGGCGCAAGAATTCGAGCAAGAATAAAGAGCCGTGCCAAAACCAAGCGACGATTATTATCTAAAGACTAAGTCATGTAGATAGTGTCGACAAACCAAGAAACGGTGAAACACGACCTAAGCAATTATGAAGAAAAGCAGGGAAGTAAAAGGATGTGCTAAGGATCATGAGCAATTATTAAGGGAGAAGTAACCACTTGATGGTTACCTAATCACTCCATAAATACCACGGGTTGTCCAATGAAGAAACCCCCGCCCTCTAAATAACACAACAAATTTCTTTACTTTATCTTTTTTTCCCGCATTTTAGTAGCTATGGCTTCTAAATTCACGTCACTGATTAGATTCTAGCAAGTGTTTATCTCTCGATACAATATCGTTGATTAAATTTTTGTGTTGTATCATAAGCCCAACATCATTAATTAAATTCCGACATTGAGTTTCATATTCAAGAGCATTGTTATTGATTAAATTTTGACATAATTTGGATTAGTGAGTCATTGGCCGTTAAGGTTGTAGTGTCCATATATCCTTGTTTGGATTTAGCACGGAATCAATGTCTCATTTAACAAAACTGAATCATATTGCTCAATATCGTTTGATGAAAGATATTTTGTTGCGAGAATAAAATCGTCAAAATAAAACCAAAATGAAGAAACATCTATATCCCATTTGCAAGGGGCTTTGAGTCTAATGCAAATGCTGAAAACCCAAAGCTACTTGGGAAATACAATTATGTTTGGTAAAAAAATTTTGCAAATGGGATTTGAGTTGAATGTGCGTTTGGTAAAAAAAACTTTCGCAATGAGTTTTGATGGGTATAATATGTGTGTGTGTGTATATATGTATATATATTTTTAAATTGAACTCAACCCTTCGCCGGACCGATGAAGAGCTATAGCTGCCGACAAGCCATATCTAGCACCGACGACCGTCGATTGAGGTTACCCAAGGTCGGGCAACCTTCGACGAGGGTCACACAACCCAACCGAGGGCCGCTAGAGGTTGCTCGACCCAGCCAAGGGCCGCCGGAGGTCGCTCGACCTAGGGGCTGCGCGATCTAGCCGAGGGCCGCCGGAGGTCGCTTGACCCAGGGGCTGTGCGACCCAGGCGATCGCCGCCTGGGTCTCATAGCCGTAGACGGCCCTCGCTTGGGTCGAGCGAGGGTGCGACCCAAGCGAGGGCCACGTAGGTCGAGCGACCCTTGCCGAGGGTTGCTCGAGGTCAAGTGACCTCCGACGACCCTCGACTAGGTCGCGCGACCCTTGCCGAGGGTCGCCGGAGGTCGCTTGACCTCGGGTGACCTCGGGCGGCCCTCTTGCCGAGGGTCGCGGAGGTCGCTTGACCTCGGGCGACCCTCAACAAGGGTCGCACTCACCCGAGGTCAAGCGACCTCCGGCGGCCCTCGGCTAGGTCGCACGACCCTCGCTAGAGGTCACCTTGATATTGCTAGTATAAACACCTAGAAAGGGGTGAATAGGTGTAGAAGAATTTTATATGCAAACAATGTAAAGCTTTTGCAATCTACAACTAGAAATTAAATAGAGAGAATATAGAAGATTTCAAACACGGTTATAGTGATTTGGCTTTTGACAAGCCTACATCCACTCTCCATACGATCAGCCAATAGGTTGGATTTCACTATGTGATCAAAGGTAATTACACACTCTTGAGTATTCGCACATGGTGATGATATGTCTCACAAAGTCACTCTTCTTGATAATACACAAGGATCACTCGATTTCGCTCTTTTTCAAACAACAAATGAAGAATTGAATCAACTTTAGAATATATTAATCTTCTCTATCTTCTTGGTCGCATTCTCCCCTTATATACTCTCCAAGCCATACTTGACCGTTGACTATCACCTTGAGAGATTCGTCTTCCCTTTCCTTTCTTGGACAGACTTCATTAGGTAAGTTTTTTTTACCATTGAAAATAGATTGGATCCCCTTAGATTCTGTTCGCCCATACAATCAGAATCTGGGCTTCCATAAATGTTCCATTCTTCTTTGGAAGTTGTATGATGATTGATCTTGCTAATTGATACAATGTTACAAAATCAATATAAATAAGTGAAAATCATGATCATTGGTGATCTTGTTTTTGGTCTAGTCCTGTAAGTTCGTTCTGGGTCTGTTAGACCGAGGTTCTGTGTCTACTTGTGTATTCTCCGTCTGGTACACGTAGACTCAGAGATTTTGTGTCTCCTCGTGTTCTCTATCTGGTACAAGTAGACTCAGAAACTTCTTTTGCTTCTCTGTCTACTTCATCCAGACTCAAAAGAATTCATTTGCTTCTCCGTCTATGACTCGTAGACTCAGAAGCGTTCCATCATCTACACAATGGCTTGTGCTTCTTTCACCAAGTTACTCAATTAATAAACACGTTAGTAGCCTTTGATTTATTTTATCATCTTCAAAACATTATAAGTGATTTTCCTAACAATCTCCCCCTTTTTATGATGACAAAACAATATCTGAATATGCAAATGTGCAATTATGCTTTTAAATATGTTGATAAATCAAAGCATCATAAACACATAACGCAATCTCCAAAATTTTATATATTCAAAAAATGTCATTCAAAGAGATTATAAAACAGAAGATAATTGATATATTGAGCAAAATAATATATATAGAAATAATTGTAGCTCAATATTATGCACTAAATAATATAAACCAATTAGCACATATGCATATACATATTCTCTCCCCTTTTTGTCATAATCAAAAAGCGATAACAATGAAAAAGGATGTCACGTTGAGAATAAATTCACATAATATCTTTAAAAATGTATGAGGCATGAAACACAAACTTTGAAGATACCATGCTGATACGAAAATAAAGAGTATTCAATATAGCTCATTTATATCAACAAAAATCAAATTATGTAGGACACAATTTACCTTTTTCCTTCCGTAGTAATCAAGATCAAAATCGATTCAAAAAATCTGTCATATTTGATCAATGCTCCCCCTCAATTTGTTGCATTTTCGAAATGATCACGATTCTCCCCCTTTCTTTTTACATTTACTTTCTCCCCTGTCTTCATGACAATATTTGCAATTCACTTCGTCTTATGCACATTGAAAAAAATGTCATCCTTTATTCCCTTTGTAGCAACAACAACTGCATTATTCTTTTGCTTTTGAAATTTGAGGTAGAAGTTTGTTTTCTTCAATTAAGCTCGCCTCAAATTTAATCTGCACAAACTTAACAAACTTTCTGCACAAATGCACTTTCATATGACACGTTAGGGGCTATTCAATAATTTGTGAAAATTTTGTGCAATGAGTAGAATTTCTTAGCCTTAGAAAATCTCCACAATTTTGGATCAAGATTTCCCAATCTCATATGGAAAGATTTTTTGCCACCTACAAATCCTTGTAAAATAGGTAATAATCTTTGTACAATAAAAAATATCATGCACCTACCTTCCTCCAATTTGCGGATCAAACTTGCCTGATATAAAATATTTTCTAAGATTATAGCAAGTGTATCCATAAATGCAATCATTCTTCTTTTGTAAAGTTTCTTGCAGAAAACTCTTTTGCTTTTGGTATCCATAAATTTGGATCATTTCTTCATGTTAGAGCACAAATAGGAAATCTTCAAAGATAATCAAATATTCATTATAAACTTGACACAAAAGAGAATTTAAGGGAGAATATCTCGCATAATAAAATAATATCTCGTAAAATAGAATTTCACTTTGCAAAATATAACAGAATAAGAGAGCATAAAATATAATCAAATAAACATGATTATCTCTAAGCAGGATATCAAATCAATCACACGATTCTTCCTTCAATATAACCAATTATTGAATATAGTCATTATAAAATCTGAATCAACTGAAGCATAAAAAGGATATATCAAATATCAAGTATAATGAAAATCTATAAATATTTAAAAAATACATGCAAAAAAATTGAAAATTTAAATATATTTTTATTACCAAATTCTCTTTCTCCTTTCATTTATTGCCTGCAAGAAAAACAGCTCATTTTTTCTTTGGTACCCAAATGAATTTGGGTCCATTGGAGTTAGTAGTATATGCTTTATTTATCCAATTTCTCTAAACAAGTCTCCAAACTTTAGGACACTTACTCTCAAAATGTTCTTTTTCACCACAATTAGAACATTTGAGATTATGTTATCCAACAGGTTTTACAAAGTTCTTTTTTAAATGATTTTTATAAGCCTGTCAATGAGGTCTCTGTCTAATTCTCTCCTTGACTTTTGGAAAATCAATTAAAGAGTCACTTTCCTTATAACATGCAAGTCCTGACTTATTGTAATAAGGAATTTGAATGGAAAATATATGCTGTAAATTTTTTGATCATTTAAAAAATTTTGTAGTAATATCCAAAAATTCATTTTTGAGAAATTTATCCTCATTTAGTAAAGAATCTCAATTTTCCTTTGTTTCCAAAAGTTCCTTTTTAGAGATTCATTCTCATTTAGTAAAAATCTTGATTTTCCTTGGTTTCCAAAAATTCCTTTTGAGATCATCAAACTTTCCTTTCAAAAAAAGAATATGTTGACTCAACTTGAAATTTTCCTTTTTCAGTCCAGAGATCCTTTTCAAAGTGGATTTAGATTTGAACAAAGCTCATTTATATAATCTGAAACTTCAATGGGAATATTGGAATGACTAACCTCAATTTATTTGTCTGAGTTTGAGTATGATTCTGAGTCTGCTCCAGAGTCTGAGTTTGAGTGTGCCATTAAACAAATATTGCCATATTCGTCTTCACTGTCTTCAACTTCAGTATCACTCCAAGTTTAAGCTTTTAAGGCCTTCTTGTACTTTTCCTACTTGCCTTTGTTCTTCTTTAGTGTAAGACAGTTTTGTTTTATATGACCCTTCTTTTTGCATTCGAAATAGACAACATCTTTGACAAAGTCCTCTTCATCAGCAGTTCTTCTCTATCCAGACTGTCTATTTTGCTTTCTGCTATTGAACTTTTTGCCTTTCTTGTTTAACTTTCTTACCTTTCTTATTAATAAGGCAAGTTCTTCGTTGTCCAGTTCGTCCTCAAAGTCTATATCATCAGAATCGACATTAGACTTAAGCGCAATAGATTTCTTACCTCTAGACTATACTTCTTCATTCATATGTTTAGCTTCATAGGATTGTAAGGTTCCAACAAGCTCATCAACTGACAAAGGTGAGATCCGCAAAGTTTCTCGTATGGAGGTCTTCACATTGTTCCAGTCCTTTGACAAACCTCTCAAGAGCTTGTTAACCTTCATAAGTCCTGAGATAGGTTGTCCTTGATATGCAAGTCCGTTTACTATTTCAGTAAACCTACTGAACATATCTCCAATAGACTCCCCCTATTTCATTTTGAAAGATTCATATTGACCAAGTAAAATATTCACTTTGGTCTCTTTCACACGGTTAGTCCCTTCATAGGTAACGTGCAATCTATCCCACACTTCTTTTGATGTTTCACAAGAAGAGATTCAGTTATATTCATTTTGAGACAATGCGCAATAAAGAGAATAGATAGCCTTAGTGTCACGGAGCAGAGGTTTCCGTAGTCAATGGGGCATTCGTAATTGAGGAAAAACGACTAAAACGCCCCTCGGAGGATCCAAGCACTTCCAGAATATTTTTAGGGGCGGGATTTTCTTGAGTCTTCTAGAATATTCCAGAATATCCCTAGAATATTCCCAAAATATTCTTAGAATATTCCCAACATATTCTTAGAATATTCCTAGGGGCAGAAGATACGGTAATTAAGGCAGTTGGGGAAATACGATCTTGTTCGCCGGATCGAAACTAAATCAATGGTTGTAATCTGAGGGCCTCAAGTATAAAAGGGGCGCCCTCCCCCTCATTTGTATCATCCAACATTAGCAATCTAAACTCCTTTCTTTAGTTCAGAGCTTCTCTCTAGTTTCTCTCTCTACGATCCGGGTGAGTGAGTGATCAGACGATCCGAAGAAGGCTTAGCTTAGGCCCCAACGATCCCGAGCGATCCAAAATAGCCTAAGTTGCCGCACGGTCGCGATCCCAAACGATCGGCCCGTGACAAGTGGTATCAGAGCAAAAAGAAGAGAGATCCAAGGAGCAGCTGTTCGAAAGAATGTCGAGCCAAGAAGCTATTGTGGATGCAAAGGTTGTTCAAGTCAGAGAGACTCGCAGCCGAAGCAAGAAAAGGGAAACCTCGTCGGAACCCGTTGCCGCGCTTGATGAAAAGTTCACGAAAATGCGAAGTGCCGTAACTGATCTCATTGACGGACTCGATGATGTTCGAGATCGGATCATAGAGGTTGAAGGCTCCCTTCGCAAAGACTTCATGGACACCATCAACGATGCGACGGTCCCTCTTCAAGCGAAGGATGATGACCTCGAGACGTCAATCGACGACTTGAGGGAATGTGTTCGCGCAATGCAAGAGGAGAACCCCGACGGGGATGAGGTCGAAGCCATGAAGGTGGAGATCCAAGAGCTCAAGGCGGAGCTCGCCCTATGCAAATTGAGCATCGCAAACGGAGCGATGCCTACCCAAGCGATGCCCAAGATAGAGGTGCCAAAGCCCAAGGAGTTCAAGGGTGATCGATCTGCCAAAGAGGTGGACAACTTCGTATGGAGCATGGAGCAGTACTTCGGAGCCGCCAACATCCAACACGAGAATGTTAAGGTACGAACTACTGCGATGTTCCTTACTGATACCGCAATGCTGTGGTGGCGCAATAGGTGTGATGAGACGAAGCGCGGTGCCCATCCCGTGGAGACGTGGGATGACTTCGTGAAGGAGTTTCGAGAATACTTCTTCCCCGAGTTTGTTCAACAAGAAGCCCGTAGCAAGCTCCATCGCCTCGAACAACGAGGTACGGTTCGAGAGTACGTGAAGGAATTCACTGAACTCAAGCTCCAAATCAACAATCTTGGAGAAGAGGAGGCTTTCGGAGCGTTCTTGGATGGACTCAAGCCTTGGGCAAAGCAAGAGCTGATGCGTCAAGATGTGAGAAGTCTTCCGAAGGCCTTAACCGTGGCCGAATCGCTCATCGACCTCAACAAGTTCGACTCAACGAAGCATCGATCGAGGGATTGGAGGTCGGATCGGTCCTCTGAGGACGAAGGTGGAGACAACTCCCGTGGGCCCAAAGATCAAGGTGGTCGAAAGACTTGGGGAGAAGGCTCATCCAAACAACCCGTCCATGGAGGTCGATCACAAGCGAACTTGACAAGTAAGTACGATCAACCTCCGCCCGCTCCTTGTTTCATTTGCAAGGGGAATCATTGGACACAAAAATGTCTGCAAAAGCATCGAGTCAACACCATCCTCTCTGCCGAAGAAGAAGAACGGCCAAAGGAGGAGAAGCGCCAAATCCGACTTGGTGGGATGACTCTCAACTCTATGCAAGCTCAACCACCGCCCAAGAAGAAGGAGCAAACGGACATGTACTTCGTTGAACTTGAGGTATGTGGAATCACTCTCTATGCCTTAGTTGATACGGGTGCGTCCAACGTGTTCATGGCGACCGAGGTAGCGAAGAAGTTGGGCTTGGAAGTGATGCCGAACGGAAGGCGATTCAAGACCGTCAACTCGGAAGACCTTGCAAGTGGAGGCACAACCCCTGAGGTCGAAGTCCAAATTGGCGGTTGGAAAGGTAAGCTCCCGTTCAAGGTAGTCCCGCTCGACGACTACGATCTCATCTTGGGAATGCAGTTCTTCGACCAAGCGCGAGCCATGATCGACATGGGGTCCAAGTGCATCATAGTGCTTGACCCGAAGTGTCCATCCATGGTGCCGATGCTCAAAGGGGCGATGAACACCAAGACGATTGCTGCGGTCCATCTCCTTGACAAGAACTTGAAGGCGGCCAAGCGCATGGCCGATCAACAATCGAAGACACCACCAATCGAGAAGCCGAAGGTAGAGTTGAGACCTCCTACACCAACTCACAACATGCCAATTGAAGCCCTCTTCCCCGAAGTGGAGTACGTGCCGCCTACCGGATCGTACGCCCAACCAATCGTGAAGCCACTCAACCAATTGTTCGAGAAGCCGTTCGAGGTACCGTTCGAGTCGGTTAGGGCCAAGCGAAATAGGAAGAAGCGGAAAAGAGCTCGTGCCAAAAAGAACTCTCCTCATGCTGTGAGCGCCGAGGATGTCGCTCGAATGAGTGGGGGAGAATGTCACGGAGCAGAGGTTTCCGTAGTCAATGGGGCATTTGTAATTGAGGAAAAACGACTAAAACGCCCCTCGGAGAATCCAAGCACTTCCAGAATATTTTTAGGGGCGGGATTTTCTTGAGTCTTCTAGAATATTCCAGAATATCCCTAGAATATTCCCAAAATATTCTTAGAATATTTCCAACATATTCTTAGAATATTCCTAGGGGCAAAAGATACGGTAATTAAGGCGGTTGGGAAATACGATCTTGTTCGCCGGATCGAAACTAAATCAATGGTTGTAATCCGAGGGCCTCAAGTATAAAGGGGCGCCCTCCCTCTCATTTGTATCATCCAACATTAGCAATCTAAACTCCTTTCTTTAGTTCAGAGCTTCTCTCTAGTTTCTCTCTCTACGATCCGGGTGAGTGAGTGATCAGACGATCCGAAGAAGGCTTAGCTTAGGCCCCAACGATCCCGAGCGATCCAAAATAGCCTAAGTCGCCGCACGGTCGCGATCCCAAACGATCGGCCCGTGACACTTAGCATCTAAAGCTTCTATTTTTGTCAACTCTTCTTTTGAGAAGGTAGATGATGATTCTATTAATTTCCTATCATCTTTTCTTGCGGTTTTTCCAACTTTAGCATTGGAATCAATTCATTTCTCGACTACATCCCATTCCTATGGATTCTTTGATCTGAGAAAAACTTTCATTTTGTTCTTCCATATGTTGTACTCTTTTCCATCAAAGGTGGTCTGGTGCTGCTTGGTCCCTCATCAGACCTGGTGCAAAAATACTAGCCATAGAGGATCTTTAACTCTGAAGTAATATGCACTTCAAAAAAATTGATCACAAGGCTCTGATATCAATTGATATTGCTAGTATAAATACCTAGAAGGGGGTGAATAGGTGTGGAAGAATTTTATATGCAAACAATGTAAAGCTTTTGCAATCTACAACTAGAAATTAAATAGAGAGAATAAAGAAAATTGCAAACACGGTTATAATGGTTCGGCTTTTAACAAGCCTACGTCCACTCTCTAGGCGATCAACCAATAGTTGGATTTCACTATGTGATCAAAAGTAATTACACACTCTTGAGTGTTCGCACTTGGTGATGATATGTCTCACAAAGTCACTCTTTTTGGCAATACACAATGATCACTCGATTTCGCTCTTTTTCAAACAATTAATGAAGAATTGAATCAACTTTGGAATATATTAATCCTCTCTATCTTCTTAGTCGCATTCTCCCATTATATACTCTTCGAGCCCCACTTGACCGTTGGCTATCACCTTGAGAGATTCGTCTTCCCTTTCCTTTCTTGGACAGACTTCATAAGGTAAGTTTTCTTGACCGTTGAATATAAATTGGATCCCCTTGGATTATGTTTGCCCATGCAATTAGAATCCGAGCTTCCATAAATCTTCCATTCTTCTTTGGAAGTTGTATGATGATTGATCTTGCTAATCGATACGATATTACAAAATCAATATTAATAAGGTAAGTGAAAATCAGGAACCATATCACATCTCGGATCTAATGAAATAGGATGACCGTTGGTATCTTGTTTTCAATTTAGTCTTGTAAGTTCTTTCTGGGTCTGTCAGACCGAGGTTCTGTGTCTGCTTGTGTTCTCCGTCTGGTACACGTAGACTTAGAGATTCTGCGTCTCCTCGTGTTCTCCGTATGGTACAAGTAGACTCAAAAACTTCTTCTACTTCTCCCTCTACTTCATCCAAACTCAAAAGAATTCTTTTGCTTCTTCGTCTAAGACTCAGACTCAGAAGCGTTCCTTTGCTTCTCCGTCTGAGACTCGTAGACTCAGAAACGTTCCATCATCTACATAGCAGCTTATGCTTCTTTCACCAAGTTACTCAATCAATAAACATGTTAGTAGCATTTGATTTATTTCGTCATCTTCAAAACATTATAAGGGATTTCCTTAACACGCCTGAGGTCGGGCGAACTCAGCCAACAACCGCTGCCACCAAATCTAGCTAACCGGCGATCGTAGCCCTTCACTGGACTAGCGAAGGGCTGCCTCCTTTTTCAATTAAAAAATAATAATCATGGGCAAAATTGGAAATATGAAGAATTAGTGAGGGTAGTTTTGGAAGGGAAAAAATAATTTCAGCATTCTAAAGACTAATTGAAAGCTAAAAGTTGGCTTCAAAGTTGAACTAAGCAGTTCAGCATTTCCCCAAGGGGCTTCCAGGCCTGAAAGCCTATTGGAAATGCTGAACCAAACGCAGCCTAAGTCATGTAGATGGTGTCGACAAACCAAGAAATGATGAAACACGACCTAAGCAATTATGAAGAAAAGCAAGGAAGTAAAAGGATGTGCTAAGGATCATGAGCAATTATTAAGGGAGAAATAACCACTCAATGGTTACCTAATCACTATATAAATACCACGGGTTGTCCAATGAAGAAACCCCCGCCCTCTAAATAACACAACAAATTTCTTTACTTTATCTTTTCATTACTGCATTTTAGTAGCTATGGCTTCTAAATTCATGTCATTGATTAGATTCTAGCAAGTGTTTATCTCTCGATACAATATCGTTGATTAAATTTTTGTGTTGTATCATTAGCCCAACATCATTAATTAAATTCCAATAATGAGTTTCATATTCAAGAGGATTGTTATGACTAAATTTCGGCATAATTCGGATTAGTGAGTCATTGGTCGTTAAGGTTGTAGTGTCCATATATCCTTGTTTGGATTCAACACGGAATCGGTGTCTCATTTAATAAAACTAAATCATATTGCTCAATATTGTTTGGTGAAAGATATTTTGTTGCGAGAATAAAATTGTCAATATAAAAACCAAAATGAAGAAACATCTATATCCCATTTCGCATCCTACGCGGAATTCACGAGTGTAGGAATATGCCAAATCATTTCTTGAAAACTTAAAAATTCGGAGCCCCGCGACCCGTATTCTTTTTGTTGCAAGTCCGTGATTTGGCAGCACGAGCCGGACTCGACAGAGGGGGAAAAACAAAAGCACTAACCGGACAAAATCAACTGAAATTTGACCTCGGTGGGCCCAGCTTGCCGTCCTCTCTGACAAGTACAGCTCTTACTTTTACTTGCTTGTTGACACAAATTTCTCGACAAATGGTGAAAGTCTCACGTGTCAACGCCGAGGCATCATTTTCTTCGCTTTTTCGGACTCAATTGACTGACTTGGAGAATATCTTTCTCGGTAAGCATGTTTGACCCATTTCTTCGTGTATCGGTTATATAGGTGTTGCAATTGATAAAGGGAATGCTTTTTTCAAAAACAACAGCTTAAATTGCAAATCAAGAATAATGCATTTCCACACTGAATGTCACGAGTATATCAATGTTAAGATTGCTTTGATAAATTGTATGTTAAGGTATGACATGTTATAAGTTAAATTTCGAACAATTGAGTGATATTTTCCATTCAGTAAAACAGTTACATCACATAATGAATTAAATTATCCTATCCATTTTTTGTATTTATAACATTATCTAGATAAAAACAAAGTAGATTTTGCTTTAAGCAACACTAGAAAAGTTATGAGCACACTAGATTCCACATGGATGTTCAATTTGTCCACTATATTATAGTAATGATTTTTTCTTGAATAAATTCTATAGATAAAATTAATGATCTCAAAGAGTTTGTTACAATGTTGTGTGCTCATTTTGAGTGCAGTAATTTTTGAGACACAATACCTTCAGTTTTACATAGAAGACCTTTAAATAGGTTTTTCATTATTTCAACTATCATATGGTGGTTGTGTCAGCTTTTGTGCACTTCAATTAATCTATCTTTCTGAGCGATTTTAAAGATGTGCTCCCTAGTATTGTTTTATGTCCGTTCATGTTTTTATTCCTAAAATGTTCTTAATAAAATCTGAATCCAAAATTATAAGAAGAAGAGTAAATTCCTTTAAATATTGATTTTGCCCCCTATAGTAAATATTTTCTCATATATTCTAGGCATAAAGTTATTTATGTTAGAGTTCATTGAGTCATCAAGCGGTTAATTTGAGTGGGGCAAATTCTGAGGCCCAACGTCTTCTACTCAAAGTGATATATATACATATCCTATGGATTTACCTTCTACTCGTTGTGTGTACGCGGACAGAATTTATGTAAGAAATAATCTAAATAGAATGGTCCGAATATCCTATTATCGGGCATTGGGCAAGGCCGCAAAGGCCCTTGGCAATCGCGGGGAGGCCGCAGCGACCTCACCCAAGGCCTTCGTCTAAAAAAAGGTCAAGCCTTAAAAAAAACAAAAAAATTCAAAAAAATCAAAAATTAATTAAAATATTAAAATATTATTTTGGTCGAGCTTTTTCGACGAAGTGGCACTCAAGTGATCAATTCCAAATGAGAAAAAAAAAGCGGAATATACGAAAAGTAATGGCACTGGAGTATATTCTATTATCTAAAAAAAAGGAAGTTAAGTCCTAAATATGGTCGAGAGGAAAATGAGGCAGAATATACCGTGGAGATTCTCGAGTTTATTAAAAAAATCAACGGGACTCGTTTCCCATATAAAATCACCACTTCTCATCCTAAAACAAAAGCACCCGAAGCAATCCACCAAAAACCTTTGCCATTTAATCTCCCTCGCGCTCTATCTCGCTCTCTCTCTCGCTCCATTGTTTTCTATCATTTCCCCAGACAGAAAGCAAGGTTAGCCCCTCTCTCTCTCTCCATCGAATGGAAACCATTATCTTATATGCACGTGTGCTATTTATTCTTGCGTACAATTTCTTTTTGTTTATTTTGGTTGGTTTGTCTCGTATCGCCAGAAAAAGCTCAATAACTCATTGTTGTCGCATGTCTTGGTCGTTTCCCCTACGACTGCGAAAGCATGAGTTTCTTGATATTTCAGTCATCTGGGGTATTCTTTCTTTGCCATCAGAGATCGTTCTTTGTGTCCTGGACATTCGATCATTTCTGTGATTATACTCCGTCTTCGGTGAAAGAATAAGAAAAGATAAGAAAAGGAGATCAAGAACCCGTTGTTTATTGCCTTGATGAAAGGGCAGATTTGGATTTGTTTACAAAAAACAAGTAAATGGCATTTAGGGAAAATTAATGTCATTGGTGGGGCCTCTTCTTGACGGTCATCTCTTCCTCGTCTTGCCTTATGAAAAATTCGATGTATGTGCTACGACTCACTTTAATGGACAATAGATTGTTTTTGCAAAATTGGGCGTACGATTATGAAAAGGTTGACGTGTCAGAATGGGATAATACTTCTTGGCCTGGTACACCGTACCGTTCGAGAGGGCTATTTACTCGTCCATGGCGGTTCAGATCAAGTCCCATCGATTCTTATAAAAAATAGAGTGCTAATTAAGCTTGTTTTGCCTTAAGTATTTGATTAGTGCTATTTAAGCTTGTTTTACCTTAATTATTTGATTAATGTGATTAATTATTTAATTTCTGAAATTAAGTATTTAATTATTTAATTTTCGGAATTTATTTATTTAATTATTTTTAATTTCTGAATGTATTTATTTAATTATTTTTAATTTCTGAATTTAATTATTTAATTATTAAATTCTGAAATTACTGCTCATCCGAAAATTAAAATGTATAATTTCATGTGTATGGATTTTATGGAGTGAATTAAATGTGTAATTGTATGAGCATTCGCATGAATTGTGTGATTTTCATGAAAATGGGAAAAAGATGAATTGTCCAAGAAACACTAGAAATGGACTGCTTTTATAAGGAAAAACTTGAGATTGTGCAAGTATGTGTGCATTGATATGATAGTTTGAATTACCGAAGAGGGGCACGAAAGGGCACGGTTACGTTTCTGCGGAGGAAGAGCGCCGTAGTGCCGTAGCGCCATAGCCTAATGGAATATGTGTGGATACCAAAGTGTACGAGAAACATTGCATCGTCGTTTTCGATTATGCATGAAGTGATCACATCATTAATTATGGCACGCACGCATGAACTAATAACGTACAAGATGTGGCAATGGTCAAGTGAGATCGCTTGTGACGCAACTTGCATGTGATTGGTGAACTACATCATCTAACGGCCATGTGCATTGCGTGTATTGTGCTAATTTATAACGTGCAAGGTATGGTATACTGGATAAGGTTGCATGCGAACCAACTTTTGATTGTTGATTGACACTGCCTGTTATTTTATTGCTAACTGTTGATTGTAGTTGACTTGTGTGAGGGGTGGTTCTGGAGAGATACCCCGGGTCTAGTTAGTGTAATAACCGAGGCTTAGGGGAAGAAATCGCTGAGATTTTATTTCAACTTGTCATGGTTAAACATTTTCAGGCTCTTAGAATGGCAAACTTGCCAGTGCGATTTGGGGTCCCTCAGTATTAGGAGATCATAGTGACGCACCATCGGTTCCCGGGGCGGGTGCACCTGTATGAAAAATACGTTACCACCATCTGGGTGGATGAGGGACTGGGGCAATGGATACCCCATCGGTTCCTGGCGTGGTACATCCAACGGGACAATCTACCAATCGATCCCCTGCGAGGTTTCGATGGACCGCCCGGTAGGGGCCCTGAAGACGACAACCGAGATTCCATGGAGCTGGACCCTCCTGATGGTGCAGTGGAGAACCCCGCCCTTGCTCCTCAACTACGATGACTCGTACTACGACCCTACGGAGCCTGAGTCTAACGAGTCAAGGTGATAGTAGTTAAGAACCTGAGGGTTCTTTTTGTGTAGTTGGATTAGCCGTGCCTGGTTTCTTTTTTGTAAGAGTTAGTGGATGGATCGGCCCCCTTTTATGTTATCTTCTTGTTCATCCATCTATCCATATGTGATTGTTTTAATGAAAGACTAAAAATGAATGGTCGTCGACAAGTCTTGGGACGTTGTTTTCAATTGACTATGGTAAGAGGTTATTGTGTGCCCGGGATTCGGGGCGTGACATTATGGCTTCTAAATTCATGTCACTAATTAGATTCTACCAAGTGTTTATCTCTCGATACAATATCGTTGATTTAATTTTTGTGTTGTATCATAAGCCCAACATCATTAATTAAATTCCAATAATGAGTTTCATATTCAAGAGGATTGTTATGACTAAATTTCGGCATAATTCGGATTAGTGAGTCATTGGTCGTTAAGGTTGTAGTGTCCATATATCCTTGTTTGGATTCAACACGGAATCGGTGTTTCATTTAACAAAACTTAATCATATTGCTCAATATCGTTTGATGAAAGATATTTTGTTGCGAGAATAAAATCGTCAAAATAAAAACCAAAATGAAGAAACATCTATATCCCATTTCGCATCCTACGCGGAATTCACGAGTGTAGGAATATGCCAAATCATTTCCTGAAAACTTAAAAATTCGGAGCCCCGCGACCCGTATTCTTTTGTTGCAAGTCCGTGATTTGGCAGCACGAGCCGGACTCGACAGAGGGGGAAAAACAAAAGCACTAACCGGACAAAATCAACTGAAATTTGACCTCGGTGGGCCCAGCTTGCCGTCCTCTCTGACAAGTACAGCTCTTACTTTTACTTGCTTGTTGACACAAATTTCTCGACAAATGGTGAAAGTCTCACGTGTCAACGCCGAGGCATCATTTTCTTCGCTTTTTCGGACTCAATTGACTGACTTGGAGAAAGATACTATATTTCTTGGTAAGCATGTTTGACTCATTTCTTCGTGTATCGGTTATATGGGTGTTGCAATTGATAAAGGGAATGCTTTTTTCAGAAACAGCTTAAATTGCAAATCAAGAATAATGCATTTCCACACTGAATGTCAAGAGTATATCAATGCTAAGATTGTTTTGATAAATTATATGTTAAGGTATGACATATTATAACTTAAATTTCGAACAATTGAGTGATATTTTCCATTCAGTAAAACTGTTACATCACATAATGAATTAAATTATCCTATCCATTTTTTGTATATATAACATTATCTAGATAAAAACAAAGTAGATTTCGCTTTAAGCAATACTAGAAAAGTTATGAGCACACTAGATTCCACATGGATGTTCAATTTGTCCACTATATTATAGTAATGATTTTTTCTTGAATAAATTCTATAGATAAAATTAATGATCTCAAAGAGTTTGTTATGATGTTGTGTGCTCATTTTGAGTGCAGTAAATTTTGAGACACAATGCTTTCAATTTTACATATAGGACCTTGGTTTTTCTTTATTTCAGCTATCATATGGTGGTTGTGTCAGCTTTTGTGCACTTCAATTAATCTATCTTTCTGAGTGATTTTAAAGATATGCTCCCTAGTATTGTTTTATGTCCATTCATGTTTTTATTCCTGAAATGTTCTTAATAAGATATGAATCCAAAATCATAAGGAGAAGAGTAAATTCCTTTAAATATTGATTTTGCCCCCTATAGTAAATATTTTCTCATATGTTCTAGGCATAAAGTTATTTATGTTAGAGTTCATTGAGTCATCAAGGGTTAATTTGAGTGGGGCAAATTCCGGGCCCAACGTCTTCTACTCAAAGTGATATATATACATATCCTATGGATCTACCTTCTACTCGTTGTGTGTACGCGGACAGAATTTATGTAAGAAATAATCTAAATAGAATGGTCCGAATATCCCATTATCTAAAAAAGGAAGTTAAATCCTAAATATGGTCGAGAGGAAAATGAGGCGGAATATACTGTGGAGATTCTCGAGTTTGTTAAAAAAATCAACCGGACTCGTTTCCCATATAAATTCACCACTTCTCATCCCAAAACTAAAGCACCCAAAGCTATCCACCAAAAACCCTGCCATTTAATCTCCCTCGCGCTCCATCTGGCTCTCTCTCTCGCTCCATTGTTTTCTATCGTCTCCCCAGACAGAAAGCAAGGTTAGCCTCTCTCTCTCTCTCTCTCTCTCTCTCTCTCTCTCCATCGAATGGAAACCATTATCTTATAAGCACGTGTGTTATCTTCGCGAGTCTCCGAACGCTGGTCTTTGTCGCGTTTATTCTTGCGTACAATTTCTTTTTGTTTATTTTGGTTGGTTTGTCTCGTATCGCCAGAAAAAGCTCAATAACTCGTTGTTGTCGCATGTCTTCGTCGTTTCCCCTACGACTCGGAAAGCATGAGTTTCTTGACGTTTCAGTCATCTGGGGTATTCTTTCTTTGCCATCAGAGATCGTTCTTTGTGTCCTGGACATTCGATCATTTCTGTGATTATACTTCGTCTTCGGTGAAAGAATAAGAAAAGATACGAAAAGGAGATCAAGAACCCGTTGTTTATTGCCTTGATGAAAGGGCAGATTTGGATTTGTTTACCAAAAACAGGTAAATGGCATTTAAGGAAAATTAATGTCATTGGTGGGGCCTCTTCTTGACGGTCATCTCTTTCTCGTCTTGCCTTACGAAAAATTCGATGTATGTGGTACGACTCGCTTTAATGGACAATAAATTGTTTCTGCAAAATTGGGCATACGATTATGATAAGGTAGACGTGTCAGAATGGGATAATGACTTCTTGGGTACCGTTCGAGAGGGCTATTTACTCGTCCATGGCGTTTCAGTTCAGGTCCCATCGACCCTAATAAATAGTAGAGTGCTCCCGACGTTTGTCTTTACTTCATTGTTCTTTTCCAGTTTATTTTTCTTTTAACTGGATATCCTGGAGCTTCGTTCACATGTATGAACATTTGTACGAGTCAATTTGTCTTTTGTCGACTTGAATTCCTCATTATGCTGCCTGTGGAAACGTTTCGTGAGAGCGGCGGAGCGGTCGAACCTGCCCATGTCGCTTGGGTTGATCATTCGAGTGTTATATTCGAATGAGAGAATTTGCTCTCTTTGACTATTCTTGTGCAATCATTGACGGTCTTGGCTTGTGACTATGAATATGATTAATGTAGCCGGTAAGTGCGTGCAAGTGCTCATAGTTGTTTCTCGTCGATCCTTAAATCATTCGCAGAGGAAGAGAGCGGAGAGAGTCGAAGGCCATGGCGGGGCAACAGCTGCAAGTCCTCGACGCCCTTGATGTCGCGAAGACCCAATGGTACCACTTCACTGCGATCGTTATCGCTGGGATGGGCTTCTTCACCGATGCCTACGATCTATTCTGCATCTCCCTTGTCACCAAGTTGCTTGGCCGCCTCTATTACCATGTTGATGGCGCGGCAAAGCCCGGCACTCTGCCTCCTAATGTCTCAGCAGCTGTCAATGGGGTGGCGCTCTGCGGCACCCTTGCCGGCCAGCTCTTCTTCGGGTGGCTCGGTGACAAGTTGGGCCGGAAGAAGGTCTATGGCTTGACCTTGATGCTCATGGTCATATGCTCGATCGCCTCAGGCCTCTCATTTGGGGACAGCGCCAAGTCGGTGATGGCCACCTTGTGCTTCTTCCGCTTCTGGCTTGGCTTCGGCATCGGTGGTGATTATCCGCTGTCAGCCACAATCATGTCCGAGTATGCAAATAAGAAGACCCGAGGTGCTTTCATCGCTGCTGTTTTCGCCATGCAGGGCTTTGGGATCCTCGCTGCCGGTGTCTTCACGATCATCATGTCGACAGCCTTCAAGGCCAGGTTTCACGCCCCGGCATATGAGGTGGATCCGATCGGCTCGACTGGTCCGCAGGTTGACTATCTCTGGAGGATCATCTTGATGGTGGGAGCGATCCCGGCGGGGCTTACCTATTACTGGAGGATGAAGATGCCAGAGACGGCCCGCTACACTGCCCTTGTGGCTAAGAATGCCAAGCAGGCTGCATCCGACATGTCCAAGGTCTTGCAAGTTGACATCGAGGCCGAGCAGAGCAAGGTCGAGAAGCTGACCGAGAGTGGGGCCAGTGGGTTCGGCTTGTTCACCAAGCAGTTTCTCCAACGCCATGGCCTCCACCTGCTTGGGACGACCTCCACCTGGTTCCTGCTCGACATTGCATTCTACAGCCAGAACCTGTTCCAGAAGGATATCTTCACCGCAATTGGCTGGATCCCCGCAGCGAAGACCATGAGCGCAGTTGAGGAGGTGTTCAGGATTGCACGGGCGCAGACACTTATTGCCCTGTGCAGCACCGTCCCCGGGTACTGGTTCACAGTGGCCTTAATTGACCGGATTGGGCGGTTCGCCATCCAGCTGATGGGCTTCGCTTTCATGACGATATTCATGTTCGCGCTCGCTATCCCATACAACCACTGGACGCACAAGGAAAACCGCATCGGGTTTGTGGTGATGTACTCGCTCACCTTCTTCTTCGCCAACTTTGGGCCCAACGCCACCACTTTCGTGGTCCCGGCAGAGATCTTCCCCGCCAGGCTGCGGTCGACCTGCCACGGGATATCTGCAGCAGCGGGAAAGCTCGGGGCAATCGTGGGTGCGTTCGGATTCCTGTACTTGGCGCAGAACCAGGACAAGACCAAGGTGGATGCGGGCTACCCGCCAGGCATCGGGGTCCGGAACTCGCTCATCTTATTGGGAGTGGTCAACTTCCTGGGTCTCCTATTTACGTTCTTGGTGCCTGAGTCGAAGGGCAAGTCATTGGAAGAGATGTCTGGAGAGAATGAGGAAGTGGCAGAGGAGGAGTCGGAGCCGAGGTCCTAGATCAACAGATCAGTACCAGGAATGGGAGATTTGGAGTTTCGACACCATCAAGTCTATGTCAGAAATAATCCTGCAAATCTCTACTTCTGTTAGTCTCTAATGTCTTCAACATCTAATCTCCTTTAGCAGCTGAGTTTTTTCTTTTTCTTTTTCTTTTCCCTGTCTTTAAGTTTGGCCTTTTTATTTTTTATATTTTTATTTTTTTTGTCCTGTTGGCTTTCTTATTTGGGGGGAGTTGCATTTTAAAGTGGCTTGAGCTTTGTATTCCATATTTGTAAGTTAAGAAAATGCAAGTTCTGATGCCAGTTACATGATCTTGTGTTACCAATCCATGGCTCAGTTGTGGCTCCTTGTTGAGAATTTTTATTTTCTTTTCATATTAGTGGAAAGGGTTGGTGGGTTTTAATGACTCCATAGAACTTTGCAATGAGATGGACTTCTGTAGAACTTGTTTTACACATGTGAGCAAAACATAAAGTTGGTTTGAGTTAGGAATGTTTGGCAGTACCTTCCTAGGTGCCGTGCATTCTGATTAGGTTTGGTAAGATGTGCAAATTACATCCGTGTTTATTTTTAAAGGATCTATATCGGAAATATCAAAAATGCATTCGGATGGGATTTCGCTTTCGAGAGTTTCGGCCAAAAAAATGTAGTTACAGCCGGTGAAAATTAATTATTAAGTTTCAATAGTGGCCTTGTTGAAAATCAAAGCTGAACTAAAAAACAACCTTTACAACAAGTTAGCGTAATTTAGTTATGAACCATAAATTTACTTGTTTCAGTTGCCTCCCCACATTCAAAGACTTTGTTAATCGCATTCAAGCACTATATTATCCAATTTCAAACATAGCAACTAGCACCAGCTCGAATCAATCGACGGCAATGGATAGTCAGTTGTTCATTTTCTAGAGGTTTCTCGTCCGATAAGTACTTTTGTGAGTTGTATGGTCCCGGGAGATTTATGCATATTTCTCTTGACAACTTTTGTGAAGAAAAACTGTTTTTGGAAAATTATTTTCTGACTTTCCAGTGTTTGAATGACAAAAAATTAATTGATCCATGGAAGAAATTTCCCATGAACTAAAAACAACAAATTTAGATCAGGAGAAGACAATTTCTTCTTTTGACAAGAAAGGAAACGATTTTCCTAAATCACCAAATAGATGAAAACTAACCGTTTTCCCTGATTTTTATGAAAAATATTTTCCATTGTCATGAAATTTTCAGAGAAACTTACGTATCATTTTATATGCCACAATTACAATTTTTTTCTAGAACTACAAGCTATATTCGCATTTATTTGATCATATGTGCTCATGGTAGACTACTATTGTCTTTGAACTTATATAGCATCAAAGTATATGTTGAAACTAATAGAAGCTACGAGTTAACCATACTTCAAGTTCTAGGTTCTACTGTGAGCGTATGTGTGATATGGTAAGTATCGAATGAATGAAATTCCAATGTGATCTCTAATTGGGTAATACAGAACTGTTCTGCACTTTGAAGTTAAATAGGAAAAATCAGAGGATACATATGAGGTAACCCTTGTGCTGAAGGTATCCTATGACACAATCAGCAAGAAGATGGCTCGTGGATTCATCAAGAAGCTCAAGCAAACTATGTAAGCAAACTTATCTCTATTGAGTACTATACAAGTACTTTTCATTATATAATACCGATGCAATTTTTGATTTTCCTGAAATTAGGAGCAAATGGTCGCGCTACATAGACAATGTTCTAAAGAAGGTGCCTTGACTCGACATAAAGTTGTTCAAAAGGTTTTGAAGCCAAAATTTGTTTATGATCACAACCTTGGACATGGGGCCAGAACAACTATATCTAGAAGATGACATTAGAGGCTCAAGAAGACAGAGAGAATGAATGACAGTTTTGTGACCGACGTGAGGAAAAGACAAGCCAGCAAGCCGCAATTGATCAGTTAGCAGCAGCAGGTAGTCAACTCCATCTCATAGGAAGTTTGCTTGCTCAATGTGGTGATGGGGATGCTGGAGCTTCAAGTTATTGAAGGTCAGATGTAATTTGCTAATTAGTGATTACTATTGATAAACCATCAGTAAGAATTACTGAATATATTGCTACAATATGAACGTGAAAGAGTGAAGATGGAGATCGTATTAAACTAGATGTCTTATGTATTTCGTTGTTGTGTTTTGGGCTTCACCTTACTGGTTTAAGCTACTTTTAACAGTTTGATTGGTTTGGTCTTCAACATTTAATCATTTAGTTGATTTAAGATATCAATTTATAGGCCAACTCCTTCTCATCTGACTCTCTTGCCAGCGGAGCCAAAACTTCTGGAGCTGCTACACCAGCCTTCTTGCGGAGAATTGTCTCATCACTCCGATCAGCATTCCTAGAACACTACTGTTGATTGGAGCTGGCGCTCGGATAGCCCTAGGTAACTTCAAAGGTATGTCGCAAGAGGTTTACTTGTGTCGCCTAGCAATCCATTAATCCCCTCGAGGTCCACATTGGGAGGTCCGAGGTTCACAACGATATATCAACAGATTCTGTTTGTGATAATTCACAATTAGCTTGTTCATCATCTTCATATTGGCAATTTGATCTGCTAACTGGTACTAAACATCTTTGCATGATGTACTTTTGTAGTGACTGTCCCTTACAAGGCTACAATGTCTCCTGACGCGAGGAATTCAAGGATTTATGCTCTTGAGAACATGCTTGCTACTTCTTCCACCATTTTAGTGTCCATTTACAACGGTTGGAAGACGAAGAGCGTGAAAGACTCCAGTGACAGGGGACGTTGAGATCAAACTTCGTTCCCTGGCAGATGCAAAGAATCTGATGAACTGCCTCTTTAATTTGGCATCTTCTCCGAGGTTCTGAGCAATAATCATACATCTCTTAGATTGACTTGAGTGTAGTACTATATTGTAATTTTCTAATGGATTTTAAAATTTTTGAATGCAATAAATGTCTAGTAAAAAAGTATAATCTATATAACTTATGAGATTCTTTGTTGTCAACGCATCTGATTTAGCCAAATTTGTTTCCATCACACCTCCACTCCCCCAACCCTCCTCCCCCAAAAAAATATTTTGCTAAACTTGACTCTTCTTGAAAAGATAATGAACACTTGATGCATTTGGTAGCTAGTGTTTCGCGTGGATAGATCAGACGTTGTCAAACCCGCTTAACCTGTGTTATAACTGTTGTTCATGTAAGTTGTAATATATAGCTGTTATAATATCTTTAATGATGAGTTTTAACAAAGGAACTTGGATATCATAATGATAGTTATCATTAGGAATTTTCCGGAGGCCACTATAAGCATATTGATAGAGCGTTCATCTATTGTTGCAAGATAACTAGCCTTGTAACTCGTTCATCTCTGTGTTTTATCTTGCTACCTATCCTAATTGACAATTGCTCTTTAGATAGTGGACTAGATCAAGCTTTCTTCTTTCTTGGAAATCAGACTTGCTTTCCTAACTAGTTTTTTGTTAATTCTTCCGGATAAACAATGCTCCTTCGTGCTTAGTTCTTTTGATAATCTAAGTACTTTTTGGTTTTTTGTAATGTAATTGTCACTAGTTAAATATCTTAAATCTATTCTTTTTGATAATCTAAGTACTTACACTATCGCGAGCAACTAGAGGAAAAAACAGAAAGTCAGCGAGCCACAGCTGATCAGTTAGCAGTATCACGTTATCAACTCCATCATCTCATACGAGCAACTTGCAAGGAAGGAGAAGAAAAAACCTTCCCCTTAATCTAGACTAGCATCAAATCGATTGAAATAATCTTGCCATCATTTTAAGACAAGTTATAGATTGGGCATGACTTTTGGAGCTCAATGCAAGAAGTTAAACTCAGTTCATTTTGCGAAAAATATAGCATTTCTGAAAACTATTTTTCAATAAGCCATTTTTCAGGAAAATAATAATCTTTTTCAATATTCTGCTGAAATCTGAAATTGAAGTGGAAAATATTTTCCACCATTCTATAAACTTCACTTCATATTTTTTTTCACTTTTATTTTACTTTATATTCTTTTTATTATTATTTTATTTAAAAATTCGAATTTTTAATTATTTATATTTTATATTTTTTTCTTTCCTTTTTTTTTTTTCTTTTTTTTTTTTTTTTCTTTGCCTTAGCTAGTCATTGCTAGGGGTGTCAACGGGTCAGGTCGAGTCAGGTCTTGATGTTACCCGACCCGACCCAAACAATAAGGGTCATGTCATTTGACTCGACCTAACATGACCCAAAATGCATAAAACATGAAGCAAAAAAAAATGGGTTGGTTCGATTCAGGTCGGGTCAAGTTTCGGATTTTTTATTAAAAAATATTACAATTTTTATTAAAAGATATTGCAATTTTTTATTAAAAAATATGACAAAGGGAATTCAAAATGCTCTTACGTGACACCGTGAGGCCTCGTCCAACCCGTCCGTGAACATCTTCGCAGACAGATAATACTTCCTCCTCTAAAGTTCTGCGTCGACTGCGAAAAAGAAGCAAATCATATGGAAGATGGGGAGAGAGAGAGAGGGAGAGGGAGAGAGATTGGTGGGGGCCGACCTGAGGGGCAACGATGACGAACCCGTGAGATGAGACGTGCTGGATGAGTTGCAAGTAGAAGGAGTTGTAGAGAAGATAGCTTGGGTGAATGTGTTTGGGTTGAAACCTTTATTGTGTTTGGGTGGAACAATGTTCCGACCCTAACTTGATCCAAAATATGTATTCCATTTGTGTTTATAATTGTTACCCAAACAGTATTAAGACCTGAAACGTGTACCATACCTATTTCGTGTTTGGGTTGTGTTCGGGTCATGTTCAAGTTGGGTTGAATGGGTTTTTTGGACACCCCTAATCGATGCCATAGCGAAGGTCGATGAGTGCCGCTGTCTGGCGACACTCAAATCGGCAACGCCCGAGCCTCGCGGCCTCTAGCGATGCCCAAGCATCACCGATCTTGTGAGGCCCTAGCCTTGCAACCTCTAGCGACACTCGGGCATCATCGATCTACGAGGCTCGAGCCTCACCATCATTTGACAATGCTCGGGCCTCACCAGATCGACAAGTTGCGAGCTCGGCTCGCTTATGGCTTGTTGTCAACTGAACAAGAAGAAGAGCAAAAAGAAAGAGAAAAAATAGAAAAATAATAATTTTATTGAAAAAATAATAAAAATATTCGAATTAAAAAAAATTGGTTAAAAAAATAGAAAGAAAGAAGTGGGGACTAGTAGAAGGTGTGAGATAAGAGAGATTGAGTGTGTAAAATGTTTTCCTCAACTTGAAAAGTAAAAAATATTTTCCCTAATCAATACATTTTCAATGAAACGAATGTCAAAAAATTCGAAATATATTTTCTTGAAAGTTATTTTCTGTGAAATAAACGGAGCCTAGTCACTCGTGTTTCTTTTGCGGGATAAATAGGACACCCGCGTACCATTGCCTGGCAAAAGAACAATGACAAGTTTCCAAAACTAAGGGAAGGATTATGGAGGATGGTGATAAGTTTTCTAACTTTAATACATGAAATGAAAATTTTAAAATTCAGGTACATTATTGAAACAATTTTTAGAACAGATCGTTCCCACTAGTTTAAAATCCAAATCCATGAACACATTCCACGTTTTTTAAAATTTTGAGACATATCGTTTAGATCATCTGATTAGTTTGGCAATCTTATTTTCATTGTTTACCTCAAAACAGTTGAGTTTTTTTACCTCAAAAAATGATATTCAGGTCAAAGTTGACCTAATACAGTGGTTTTGAAACCGCGACTATAAACAAACGACAACCGTCGTTTGGTGAGTTTGCCCCGGTCCCATTATGTCTATTCTGTCTGCTTTATTTCTCCTGATCACATCTTTCAAGACTTTTAAACCGTCCCTAATGTGACCCGCTTACAAAATTTTGAGAGTAATAATAAGTTCGCCAACAAATTCCCAACAAAATGCATCTGTAAATGAATGCAAATCAAAAAGCTTATCAACCCTGATTTAACTATAGCAACCCTATGACAGGTTTGAAATATGATTAAGGGCACATTTCTTTCGCTGAAAATGAATAATTTAAAATATTCATATTGTTCATGAAAATATTTTGATATAAATTATTATTGATAATGAAAAAAATTATTAATTAATTATTTTAAGCGATATAGTAATTATTTTTATAAAAATGTTTTCCAAATCAAAACGAATGGATTCTAAATTTCTATCTCCCTACATGCCATAGGCCCGACTTTTCTTATTATGCTGATCGAGTACTCACGTAGAATCACCTTAGCCCTGTCTCTTTTTGTACTGTAATGCCACTAAGAAGATGAATAAAATTATATATATTATGAAACAATGCAACTCCTGCAGCGGTGTTGAACCTTAAAATGGACAAAGATAAAAGTTCATTACGAATAATTGGAGAGTTTGCCAAATTCTACCAATAAATGTGAAGACAACAAAATTTTAGGCAACATAAGCTAAAATAGAAGTTGCAATCAACATCTAAAGACAGCCGTGATAACGAAGAGAGGGAGAGAGTTTGCTCACCGACGAACGACTACAACGATCGTGGGTACGGTGACTTAACATGGACAGCAATTAACAGGAGCAACTTTAAATAGACGTTTCTCGACATTAGCATAAAGTGGTGTCTAGTTTCACCGTTTTCACCACCGACGAAATGACCAACCAGGGTTGTGGTAGGTCCAAGAACACAGCATCGGCCATGCCACAAAGTTTGTCGGGAAATCCCTTTCCCTGGATGTCCCTAACCCCAACAGTGACCACGCTGCTCACTCATGTTCTCTCGAAGTCCTTCCTAGAGGAAGAAGAAAGTCAAGCCAGCATGTTTAGAGATTATAAAGGGTAACGGAGTTTCGAATTTTCTAGCAATTAAACAAGAACTCTCTCTAGCGAATTCTTAACGTTTGAAATCAGATAAGCTCTCAAATTCAGGTACAATCACACGGCTATGACTCCACTCACAACTAGTTCAGTTCTACTTTAACACATAGTTTGAAGGAGGGATAAGAAAGGAAGAGAAATGATTTTAGAAATACGATTGTGTTTTGATGAAGGGAAAAAGAAAAAACGGAAAAGAATAGGGGCATTGGTAAATTCATTTTTATGGACATTGTCCCTTTAAAACCATTAGGAGGGATGTGTATACTAATAAATAGATATTTTCTTGTCTCATTTATATTTATTTCCAAATACCAAGAAGGATGTCTGTTTGATCAAACAAACGAGGGGGAGTAGTCGGTCCATTCCATCACAGTTTTTTCTTTTGCATAAAAAAGCTAAGCATTAATAAACTTTTTAAGAGATCCCTAATTTCAGAAAAAAATCCAGAATTCAATCCTCCTCGTTGGCAATTTTAATATTGCAAGATTTATGTATTTCCCCAATGCTAATTAGTCTTAAAACACTTTCCCATTCTGTCAAATCTATCTAATAATCTTCTACTTTCTCATTTGGGCTATGCTTGTTTGGTAGAAAATCGATAATTTGAATAATAATCCCGCCCCATTACAGTAGCATAGTCCAAAGTGATCTACACGTGGCGCCACGTCAGCGTGGGCCCTATGGCACTTTTTTGGCCCCCATCTTTTCCCTTATTAAAAAGCCCCAGCTCTCTCACGTAATTCACTAACTCCCAAAGCCAAAACCAGCATCCAACCACCCGTACCACCTTCCCCCTGCTCCCTCCCTCCCTCCCTCCCTCCGCATGGAGCCTCCTCCACTTTCCGAGATGATTTACCTTTCCTTCCGGACATTTTCCAGGAAAATTTCACCCCGAAACTTCTTGACCTCGAGACTCCTCCTCCGCCACCTCTGAATGCAAATGGCTTATTGCACAAGCTCCTTCACAGCCATAACCCCGACATTCACGGCGAGAAGCACGGCTTCATCATCAAAAGCTCCTCATCGAATCCTTTCTCTCGGGTGGTCTCAACCAGCCATTACATCACCCGCAACTTTCCCCATAGAATTTGAACTCTGTGTGCTGCCGCCGCTGCTGACCCCTCCTCCTCCTCCATCATCCTTTCTCTCAGGTGGTCTCGACCCCCCAGCTCGACCCACCATTTGATCACCAATCCCCTAATTCTCACCAGGCCACGTTCCCCAGAGGGTTCGACCTCTGTGCACCGCCACTGCCGCTGCCAACCCCTCCTCCTCCTCCTCTGTCCATGGAAACCTTGCCAGAGAGCAGCAACGGCATAGCAACGCATGGCCAGCTCGAGTTCAAGAGCCTCTTTGACTTCAGTCCAGTTGATCACCGTCCTTATCACGATTAGGTGACGGTGGACCCCCACATCAGGCCTTTGCTTGATTTGAATGACCTTGGATCACTGAACGAGAGGCTCAGTGAGGAGTTCTCTTCGGGTGGCGTGAGCTCGGATCGCCAATGGGATCATGAACCGAATGGTGGTGGTGATGATCGGCGCAAGAGAGAGGTGGTGATAGGTCTGCCACTGCAGCAGCAGAATCGGAAAACGGGGAAGAGAGACAGAGAGTGAGGATGGCAAATTACAATGACTGTTGAATGCTTATATCCATTCATCTATATGCAAATCATATATATGTTCTATGAATGTGATTCATTTCGGATTTGACCGTGATTCTTTTTATGAATACTTGGCTTAATGAGTATGATGGCCAATGTAAGTTCTTATAATGGAAGGTACAACAGCGGTAGTCTTTTTTTTTTATCGGTCTTACTATGTTCATACTTTATCACTCAAACTTTTGTCCTGTCTCCTTACAGGACGCAGGAGTCGAAATCCACTCTTGAAACTAAATTGTCCCCACCCCAACTTCCCTAAGAATGAAATTATAGGCAAGGAAAAACATATTTTTAAAGGAAAAAAAGGGAGAAGAAGCTTGATATCAGGCTTTAAATGGGTCCTTTGTTTTCCCTTCTTTTTTTTTTGTTTAGTAAGTTAAGGAACTGGAAATAAGGGAAGCTGTAAAGAGAAACTTGGGTTCCCTAGAATTACAGGATCTAAGATGCTTGATCCATGATCTCCCAGAACTGGTTTTCTTTGCATCTTTGTCAGCAGTGGACGGAACGAATTTTGTGAATGCTGTATTGAAGTACCTGCGGGGGGAGAGGGGATTCTAATGTGAAATGCTTAACTGGCTTATGGCAAATTAAGTACTTCATTGGAAATTTTAATCGATGAGATGCCCTTTTTAAGCCGTTTTGGAACTGATGTGGCTTTAGATGAGGGTCTCCATTCGATGATTGGGTAGGAATATTATAAAAAAAAAATTTATACCGAGGAACCGCCAGAGCTCACCCATTCAGGGGAGCACACAACCCTCCAGTGCCCAGTGGCACCGTCGGGCCTCACCAAGTCGCTATTTAGACGTAAATCTTGGGGGAGGCTAGCCTAGGACCCCAATACCAGAAGGTTCGAACTCTTGATCTCGGTGATGAGGAAGAGAATGCACATCAACTGCGCTGCATGTGATTGGGTGGAATATTATAATGTTTGTGATTGCCGTTTGCTACTTTTTGTATGAAACCGAAGATTCTAATTTTCTGTGCCGTTGAAACTACATGTATCCGTTACTGAAATTTTATTGATTGTTTTGGCTGCCGTTTGAGTAGGAATATGAATCACCATTGGTGTCTCCGTGATAAATGTGGTTGTTTGAGTGTTGTAACGGTTGAGGCTGTTTTTAAGAGAAGGGTTCCTCTGCCTCTATTGCGGTCTTTGCCTGGTTTTACATTTATCCCAACCATCTATCCTTGTTGCGATACAATGGAGGCACCGAGTGAGTTAGAGGATCTTCTTTGTTTTTCGATTTATGGCTTCTGATAACTAAAGCCTCAAGAGGTTATTCATCGCGGCCTTTTGACAAAGCGAACCTGGTAGTCCTAGCTAATTTAGGAAAAGAGCATTGGGAGTCCTTCATTTTGTTCTTTTCCACCTCAATTGATCTTAGCTGAGTATCCACATGATTTCAGAAAAAGTACAAAAAAAAAAAATCATAAACCTATTACACATGTGTTAATTCAATCCAAAAACTTTTCAATTATAAGAATTAAGTCCTATACCCTTTAACGATTTGCCAATATAGTTCATTCAGTCAATTTTAGGCAAAAATTGCTAATATGGACATTAATTATCTTACATGACATGACCAATGCTAACGAGAACAAAATTTTTAATTTTTAAATTTTTTCCTTAATTTTTAAATATTTTTTCTTTTCTCTCTTTATTTTCTTTCTTTGCTTTTTTTTTTTCCAATTTTGGGTCAGCAATGGTCCTTTGCGCCCTTGCCCAAATCCAGGCAAAGTTTCGCCTATCGACCAGCGAGGTCTCCATGCCCTTGCCATGATCTAGGGGAGGGTTGTGACGCCCTCGACTGTGATTCGTTATGGTTAGCCAATGGCACTCTCACTGGCGAACAATTGAAAAAAAAAAAAAGGAAATGAAAGGAAAAAAAAAGAAGAAGAAAAGTTAAAAAGACTATAAAAATTAAAAATTTGTACACATTAGCATCAATCGTGTCTCGTAGAATGATAGCATGCATGTCAACAATTTTTGGCCGAAATTGACCGAATGGATCTAATGTGATACATTTACCCTAAACTATTTTGATGATGCGAAAAACCCCAAATTTGTATTCATGTGACACGTCTACCCTAAATTTTTTCTTGTAACATCAAAAACCTTAAATTTGCATCCGTGTGACATTGTTGCCTCAAAATTTGGGTTAAATATGGCGTATAAGTACCGGTCTGGGGTTTTTGGTATCAAAAATAAATAAATTTGGGGTATATGTGTCAGGTGGGCATAAATTTGGGGTTTTTTTGTATCACAAAAAAAAACTTGTAGTAAATGTGTTATACAGATATAAGTTTGAGATTTTTGATATTACAAAAAAAGTTTAGATTAAATAAATCATAGTGGGTATAATTTTGGTTTGATGATGGCTTTTTTCCTATATAAAATGATGTCGGTAGCTCATATGAATTAGTCCAATCATGCGATATCATCCTTAAACCACTCTTAAATGTTTAATGTATTCCCTTTGTTTGATCAAACAAATAAGAGTGGAAGTCATTCGACATCTCTATATATCTCGATTTTTTGCATTAAAGAGTTAAACATTAATGATAAGCTTTGAAAGAGGTCCCCAATTTTTGGAAAGAAATCCAGCATTCAATCCTCCTCTTTGGTTCTTTTCATATTGCATTACCATATATTTCCTCAATGCTAACCTGTCTTAAACACTTTCCCATTCAATCAAACATATCCAATAACCCTTCACTATCTTGTTTAAGCTCCATTTGTTTCACAAAAAATAAATGATTTGAAAAATATTTTCCTAAAAAAGATATTAAATTTCTTACAAAAATAATTAACGAAATATTTTTTATCACCCACGAAAATGTTTAGTATAAATTGTTATCCATAATGAAAACATTTTCATTTGGCTTTTTATTTCAAGCAATAGAAACTATTAATTTTAGGAAAATGTTTTTAGAAACTTTCATTTTTTACAAAGAAAACGAAGCCTTAAACAAAATTCTCAATCCTCTCCTTTGGTCTCTAGATCTAAACTTCTTGCAAAATAGACGTTCCATTTTGAAATCAATGATCTCACAATACAACCAAGATCGTGTCTTTTTGTCCTAGTTCATCAGTCTATCTTTGGAATGAACTTGATTAATGAGCATTTGAAAGCTGCAAAAGACATGGAAAACGTATGAAATATCAAAAAATCTCCATCTCACGCTCATCTCATGGCACTTTCTTAGGCATTATACATTGATTCAATGAGGAATTTCCATTATATTCCAAAATGATTTCTTTTCTTTTCTTTTTGTAAGGTAAGTATTATAAGCTTTCAACCAAAAGAACCTGTACAAGGATGGTGAAACACAATACCAACAATCACTCTATGGAACAACAAGTCACTGGAGTGAAATGGTACCACGATCCAGGAAAATGTATGAATCAAATAATTTTTTATGATCCAAGAAAATATTTAGACTAAAATTGTTATTGATAATGAAAATAATTATATTGGCTAATTATTTCGAGTAATATAAACAGTAATTTTTATGAAAATATTATCCGAATTATTCATTTATTGCAAAATAAACAAAGCTTTAAACAAAACTCTTAATCCTCATGTTCTCTTGAAAAACGGACATTCCTTTTTTAAATCAATGATTTAACTATGCAACTAAGATCATGTCTTTTTGTCCTAATCCATCAATCCGTCTTTAAAGTAAACTTGATTAATAAGAATTTGAAATTTGCCAACTAAAATGAAAAATGTATGAATTATAAGAAATCTCTCCATCTCACTCTCATCTCATTAGCACTTTCTTGGGCATTATACATTAATTATATAAGGAATTTCGTTTATATTCCAAAAAGATTTCGATTAATTTGTTTGGACTAACTACTTCACATATTGATTTTTCTTTGTGAACTGTAGCCATTTATATAGTATGTAATGAAAGCAATTACTAATGAAGTGATCTAAGAGTTTTGTTGCTCTTTTTCTGTTGTTTTACTTAGTTGGAAATCCTAGAGTTCTTTTGTCTCCCTCCATTAACTGCCATTATGTTACTCATCTCCTTCGCTATCTCTGTTTCTATCGTAATTTATTTCCATTTCAAAAGTTATATTTTATCTTCACTTTTATATATAAAAGAATTACATAAATATTGTTGGCGGCATCATGTATATTAAATTAATTTGTTTAAGTTGCTCCAAGTTCTTAATAGTAAGTTCTTCTCATTACTCTTTAATCAAAATTATATAATAATATTAAATTATTAAATTATTTGTACATCGAAATGTATTTTGAATATTGAAATGTCACCTTCAATGGAATCATCGCCACCACTGTGCTAAGAGACCACTACCGCTGCTTTCCACTTTCTTCTCCCTTAGTCCTAGCTTTCGCGCAACCCCTCCCCCCCCAAAACACATCTTGATTCTTTTCAAGTTTGAATACTATTGAATCAAGCCAAGCTTGTACTTTGAATTCACAACTTGAGTTGCTCTAAAGACCTATCAAATAGTTTATTTTCAATTGCAATGCATTTTTAAACAATGAGTCCGAGTTTTGTTCAAATTTCATTGACAATTCCAATAATATTCAACCTTATTGAAAAGTTAAATAAGTCAAACTCAAGACTGGAAAATCCTGTTCTCAATACAGCCTAATATTTAGTGTCAGGTTTTGAATATATAAATTGTGCGCAATCAAATTAGGATGGTAGTAATGATGTGTTTTTATTGAACTTTGTTTCAACTGGGCGCAGAATCAAAGTGCACAAACTATACAATAACCTGCACTTTTCATGTAAAACTCGGCCGAAATTCACTGTTCCTTAACATAAAATTCAAAAAAAGATAAAATATTATATGGTCCTGCCTCACCACGTGGCATTATCCCGAATCACTTAGTGTTTAACACGTGGCACCCCGTCAACAGATGGGTCCCAACGGACAAATCCAAAATTTAAGATGGGCCCAGTCCAGGATGGCTCTCGATCCTGACCGTCCGTTCCTGGTGAACCATGGGATCAACGTGGACCCTATGGTCCTTTCTTGGCCCCCCTCTTTTCCCTTGTTAAAAAGCCCCAGCTCACACACAGAATTCACTCCCTCCTAAAACCAAAACCAGCATTCATCCACTCCTTCCCCTATCTCCCTCTCCCTCTCCCCTCCCTCTGTCTGCATGGAGCCCAACCTTGGTTTCTCTCTTGACCTCAAAACTCCTCCTCCGCCTCCTCTAAACATGAATGGCTTCTACTACAATCTCCTCAACAGCCGTAACCCTGCCATTCTCGACGATGACCACGGCTTCACCATCGAAGGGTCCTCGTCCAATCCTTTCTCTCAGGTGGTCGAGACCCCACAGCTCGACCCACCATTCCATCCCCCAGCCCCAACGTTCCCCAGAGGCTTTGATCTCTGCGCACCGCCACCGCCAGCCAACCCCTCCTCCCCTCCTCCTCCGTCCATGGAAACCTCACCAGAGAGCAGCAATGGTGTAGCAGTGCATGGCCAGCTCGAGTTCAAGAGCCTCTTTGACCACGGTCCGGTTGATCACTATCCTTATCACGACTTGGTGACGATTGATCCCCAGATCAGGCCTTTGCCTGATTTGAATGACCTTGGATCTCTGAACGAGACGCTCGGAGAGGAGTCCTCTTTTGGTGGCGTCAGCTCAGACCTCCAGTGGGATCACGAGCGGGACGACCGTGGTGATGATCGTAGCAGGACACAGAGAGAGGTGGCGATAGGTCTGCCGCAGCAGCAACCGAAGCAGGCAGCGGAGGAAAAGAAAAAAGAGAATGAGAATGACGAGGCTGACGAGCCCTTGGTCGTCAAAGGCCAGTGGACTCCTACCGAAGACAGGTTAAGACTCTGAAAATACCCTTTTTTCTTCCTTCTTCTTCTTCATTTTTTTTTTTTTTTCTGGTTTTGAATGTTTTTCTTTTGATATCTGCGTCTTTAGCTTATTTTCCTCGTTAGGTTTCTGGGCTTCTTCTTTTTTCTCAAAATTTTGGTGTGATATGTGTTGAAGAAAATTATTCATTTTTTGCCTATCTTTTTCTTCGGATTTTTGTGCAGCCACTTAATAACGTTGGTTCAGAAGCACGGACCAAAAAAATGGTCTCAGATTGCTCGAATGCTGAAGGGGAGAGTTGGGAAACAGTGCAGGGAGCGATGGCATAACCATTTGAGGCCTGATATCAAGGTTTTTTTCCTCTGTTTTCCTTTAAAATTATCTTGCCCGCAATTTGCTTATGCTTTAAACTCCTACCTCCATTGTCCTTTATATGATTTTACATTGACCACCATACTCATTTAGTTCAATATTCATAAAAAAATCAACGTTAGATTTGATAAATGGAAGTATATCTAGAGACAGATATGCAATATGCATATAGATTAAAGAAAAGGCACATTCAACACCAGTTGTAATATGCCATCTTAGTGATTTATCATAAATTCATGCCATAATCGCTCATCCACACACCATATATGCGTTTCTTTTATTATCTGTCCACAGAAAAAATGACTTTATTTCTTTATCTTTACCGACGCGTGTAGTCCAATGCGTGAAACTTATGACTCTATCTCTCTCTTTTTTGTTATTATTAAGTTTTTGGTTGACTTACTTCTTAAAGTTGGCCGATATGCTACTTATCCTGTGTCGTTTAGTCCAACTCATAGACATGCAAGGTGACAAGTGCCCATGCGGACCGGATTCTTTGGAAACCATGCCTTATAAGCGGGGCTGTAAAAATCTCAAAAATGCTTTGATTTTAATTAAACGTAAATGTGTTTTTTCCTCAACTTTTAGTGATGACAAAATTGTATGATCCCTTCGTGCACTTCCATGCCCCCAGTTCAGCAGCTAGTTAAGAACAAAACCGGAGGTTAAATCCTTTTTATGAAGTCCGAATTCTTCCATTTAACACACAACATAAACCTATTAAATCACCCCAAAAAAATTAGCAATACACCACAATTTAGCCTTACATGAATAAGATCCACAATTATATTAGAAGGGTGCAAATACATTCATCATGAATTTCCTTTGTTTTTTTCCTCAAGGAAATCTCACCATATTATATATCAAGAAAATATTTTACACCTGCATGTAAATACAAATATTTTGTAATATATATGTCAATTAAAACTGAAAAATAAAATTACAATCCATTGTATTAATGATGCGTAATCAAAGACACACTACCAAATTAAGGACTTGCCAAATACCCAAACTCACAAAACCCTAGAGTAAATTATTCTATCACTTCTCCTCCTCTCTTTTTTCTTCTTTGTTTGGCTCTCATCATTTTCTTTACAGAAGGACTCGTGGAGCATCGAAGAAGACAAGATCCTGATTCAAGCACATAAGCAGGTTGGGAGCAAATGGGCCGAGATAGCCAAGATATTGCCTGGAAGAACAGAGAATACCATAAAAAATCACTGGAATGCCACCAAACGCAGGCAATTCACTAAGCGCAACTTACTACCCGATAGCAACAACTCCAACCTCTTGCAAAACTACATCAGGAGTGTCACCACTCCATCTCCTCCAAAACGGTCGGCACTAGCTCGTGGTCGCAACCACTGCCACCAAAAGACCAAGAAGCAGTCATTGTCTTCCTCAGCGGTAGCTATTTCCCTTGGCTCGAACATGCAGCCTGAAGCAGCGAAAGGCCCCCAGCAGGCGCTGGATTGCCACCGCCACCACCAGCTGCTGCCTCCGCCAGCTCAGAGGCCAGATATCAGTTACTTCTGTTTTCCAATGGTTGATGGGAATGGGAACCTTGGGCTTTATCAAGGACAGGACCATCATTATCATCAGGTGCCAAGTGAAGGTGTTGGCAATGGGAGTGGAGAGAGATATGAAAATGATCGTGAATTGGACTTGGAAATGAGGTTGGAGACAAACAGTGATCGCCACCGCCACCGTCATCATCAGCACCAAAATGACCATCACCATCAGGAGATTAAGGAGCTGGACTTGCTCGAGATGATCGCTCGCCAAAGTGGCTAATTCCAAATTCATAAATACCTTAGTAGGTAATGAACGACCCTTACATTGTTGCTGCTTCTCAAAATGTTGTCTTTGGGTTGATCTTATTTGTCACCCCAGTTTGCTTGTCAGAGACCTAATGTTGTTGTTCTAGTAATCGTATGTGAGATAGAGACTTCTTTTGTTTTATTCCCATATAACCATGTGTAAGGGTGTCCATGACTATCTCATGGTTTATGTGATAGACCTGGGAGAGGTCTAATATTATTACATATGCTTGTGTTTAGCTTAATTATTCTGTGTATTACCTCGACATCTTTGGTGACGGATCAAGGCTTCTATCATTTTCTCTCGACAATCAACTAATTTGCTAGTTGAAAACCAGAAAAGAAAAAGGTAATAATATTGAAGATTTATCTGAATAAAACATATGCAAGTAATTTCTAGAAGGAGATTAATTAAGAATTATTCACAATATCACCAAAACCCTTTCACAAAGTAAGTGGAGAGTTCTTATTATTACTTCCCCTTTCGGATAGAGATCAAACTCTATCTGCTTTGGTCATGTAAAAAGCTAGTGAGTGATTGTAGGATCTTGGAAGTAGGAAATTCTCTATCAAGCAACTTTTGTTCGACCCTTTTAGCCTCGTGGATACACGCACAAGTAAAAGACGTTATTTTAGCAAATATAATATGATATAACCACAATATGAACTTTCAAATCTTTAACTACGGATGTTCGACTATCATATACACATTTGAAGCTCGAAATGTATAGGACATTTTGCATGGGAACACAGTGGTGCTCCCCACTTTTAGAGCTTTCGAGTCCCATTAGAGCTAAACCTTGATCGGGGTACTATTGAATCACAAGGCCCATTTCACCCATTGTTTGGACAGGCTTTACTAGACTCTGTTTTCGTATGATTAGACCTAACTAGCCTAGTCAAGCTTGCCATACATCAAGACTCTTAATTATGAAACCTCTATGGCTTTATTTGGAATTGACCTGATTGCTTGTTACATGACTTTCATATATGTGTTTCTCTAAATCCCATCTCTTGACTGTGAGTTTACAAATTGCTCTCAATCTCAAACACTTTTTTTCTGCACCTTATATGTAAGGACCGCTCCCAAGAGCAAGGAAATTATAGTGATATCATATTCAAACTTCTTCGCAAGGAAAACTTTAGCACACCTTATTTGCATTGTGTACTGTTTGTAAACTCAAGTGAGCCGCCTTTGATCCAATGCATTTAGTACACCTAATTATAGCTCTTCTTTTGGTAGATCAATTGATATGATTGGTCAAAAGGTATAGCAAGGGCTTGGGATGTTTTCTTTCCTCTCAAAAGAAATAGGGACTTGTATCGATCTCTGTCACGAGAAGAATATAGGCATAAGCCTTCGGTACCGTTATTACTTGGCTTTAACAACATTAGTAGCAGCAGAGTATGCAGAATTTAATGACAAACTATCATAGGACACTCCATGTTTACCACTTTTGCCTTTTGATCCTTCATTATTCATCGACGGGGTTGAAAAACCACTGCCCGAAGGTATGAATCCAGGTAAAGAAGGCAGTCCTGACAACCGTGCATAACGGGGAGGTTAAACTGGAGAAAATATATAGTAGTTGCAATCAATCGCTATTGCAACGGACATTTTTTATTCATAGATAATAAATCAACAAGTGTCAATTGAAGTTAAATAAAAAATAAAAATCTGATTTTTTCTCTCCTCCCTCCATCACCCACTTTCCTCTGCTTTGTCATCCATAGCTACTGCGCTTCCTCCTCCATCACACAGCATCGCCTCATCCAGCCACTTTCTCCACCCTTTCCAACATCGCTCGCGGTTGACCCAAACTACCCCTTTGTCATCCTTGCTCGCCCATAGACGATATTCCTGATTTGGCCCAGCTTAACTTTGACATTTGGAGCCATGGCCGCGAGTGACAACAATTTGTTTAACACTGCCAGCCATGGACAGCCAAACCTGAAGAGCCGACCAAGAACATGCTTGAATGTGGCGCCAGCAGCCATGGACTACAACTAGATCGGCAATGGAAAATTAGTGACGGAGGAAGAAGAGAAAAATCAGATTTTTATTTTTTATTCCACCTCAGCTGACACGTGTCAATTTATTATTAAATATGAGTAAAAAACATGCCCCACATCAAACGTCAAATGTCAAACGTGGCCATTGTCCTTTACAATAAGCATTGAATATTTTCTCGTTAAACTAGGAGAGACCCTGTACAATGGAAAAATAAAAGTACCTGAGTAACTGCCATAAAAGATGAAAATGATACCTGCAGAGCATCAAACCTAACTCAACACCTTAAGGCGAGAAAGAGAAAGCATCTCCACTTCCTGATGATGGCATGAAATAGGTAAGGGCAGTCCATCGTGTTGTGTGCACCCTAAACAACTAGTAACCTCAAACAAACAGTATGATTAGAAAGAGAAAAAACCACTTACAAAAGTTCTTTTCAGTTGGCCTCTAGGTAGACCTCAAGTACCATCATCAATCGTTAGCTGACTTATTGAAAGATCAGAAAGCAGCTTAATCGTCAAAGAATGCCCCCTAAAATCAAATTCAAGAGTATGCACTAACCGTAAAAGATCAACAAAATAAATTGAAGATGCCATGCATAACATGCATTGCATATCCATTAGAAGGTCACCGTGAAAGCCACTTTTCTTTCACCACTTTTCTTTTCTTCTTGATCGTTTTACGAATCTACATAATAAAGTTTGTTTGAGCACCTCTTGGAGCCAGTTCTTTTTTCTTTGGCAGTGGAAACACTCTATACATTCATGTAGCTTAATGCATAAACACAAGCCAAATATAAGAATGGTCAATCTGCGTGCATGGATTACCCATGATCTTGATATAATATAATGCATGACTAGCATTGAGGGAAAAACCACAATATTGGATATAAAAATTATCCATCATAAACCAAGTGCATCCTAGAAGCTAAGCAAAGACTTGGGAAGTTATATAAACCTCTTGGAGGATATATGGCATGCTGAAACAAAATTTCTTGTCAAATTAGTAATCAGCATTACGTGTCCAAGTGTTAACAAACATCTTTCATCTCAAGTGCAAAAATTATATCGTGCAACAGATCACTAGACCAGTTAATATTAGCATATTTGAACTAAGACGAGTAGACCTTCAAAGAATAATAGCTTCTTTTCATCAACTATGAAGTTCCCCAACTTCAACTTTGGAAACCTCAGATATTGCACATGGAATGTGAAATGAGAGTAGTCCACGGATGAGGATTGGCATAAAGGAGAAATCTATTTGGGGCAAAAGTTCACTGATTTGAGATGCAACTCCTGAGCTTCTTCACTAAATTTTGAGGAATTTTTGGGTGAGCACCTTTGAACAAGCTTCTATAAGCAAATATTGTGACTCCTATCATTCAGGCGGCGGCAATTCAAGGTCGCCTCTATTTTTGGGAGCCACCATCTTTGCAGAAAAATTTGAGTTTTCTTAGTTAGATTTTGTTCTTCAATATTTTTTAGTGGAGTTGAGAATTTGACCTGATTCAAGGAGAGAAAGAGGAGACAAACCCGAAGCTCCTTGTTTCTCAATTCGGTGAATTTATTTTTATTTAGTATTATGTTTTCTTTAATTCTTGTCAGGTTTAATTTTTACTATGTTCTAAATTTCTATTGTTAGAGCTACAATGGATCTTAATCATGATTGATTAATTTTCAAAGACTTTCATGCAATAGAATTGTTTTGAGTTCTTTATCATAATCTTAATGCTTTTAGAAGTCAAACTTTTGAATGATTTTTTAGGCCACCAATAGTGATATTAAACCATAAATTAAAACCGCATCCTATTCCAAAGATCGAACTTAATGCTTTTAGGTAGCATGTAGAATTGATAATTCATCTTCATAGTATCAGTTTTGACTTGAATTTGCTTTAAATTAAACTTGCTTTTATTCTTTAACTATATTTTAGTATTTTTTAGTTTGTGTCTTTTTGAGCATTTTTTGAGTCTTGCAAATGTCAAATATCACTTTATTACTTGTTGATATGGCCTCTAGCTTCAATAGAAGGCCTTGCCATGAGCTTTTAGTGGTGAACTCATGCTCTCCTGGTATGGCCTTGTTGCTTCCTTCACTATGTCTTGTTGCTTCCTTTTGGCATGGAGACTACTGGCTAGGGCTGCCTCCATGGCCTTGCATACTATCGTTTTCAACCTCCTGGACTTCATGTATGTGCAAAGAAGCACCTCAAAGGTCCATATGTCTAGACACATGAAACAAATGCATGGCCATCGATGTTAGAGTGAAAAGCAATTAGAGCAAGAATATTTACCAAAAATGAATTACCTATAGACATGGGAAATCTTGTCTAGTCATCTCAATCCATAAAAAATATCAAAACATGGAAGAGTTGGTAGAAATGAGAGCATTTACTAGTAAAGTTTGTCCTGAGTGCTTCACATGAGCGTTGCACTTGTTCAATGCAAGGTGAGAAATAGTAAGGACTATGCTCCTATGTGATTTTAGAGAGAGAGAGAGTTATCCAAAATTTTGTCTCAAATCTCATGATGATACTTCTTCCCAGTCGAAAGGGTTCTTTTGGACTGATGCACAGCCATGGAGGATTAGGAGCTTGCTTAGGTTGCTTGACAAATGAATATTAAGACAACATTCCATTACCCATTGGAAGATGATTGCCTTGATGCAATTGCTCACCAAGAAATAGGTTCCTTGACAAATATCTTTTATCGAAAAAGCAGGGCTTCAAATTTATTATTTGTTATGAGTTCTCTATTGTTTCGGAAACAAAGTGACTTGTTTCCGCACTACAAGCAAACGAAATACAAACAACAATAGAAAAGTAAATGTAACAAAGCAAAAGTAAATGTGCAGCTGAATGTAAAAGTGCAATAACGATATAAATGATCGAATGTGTTTTTGATTGTTGATTTGGCAAAAGATCCTTTACAATGATGCCTCCTTGGCTATTTATAACAATTCTTCCATGGATAATCACTCCCTAGTGTTTAACATTTCAATTTCAAATCATTTTAGAAGGTTCAATACCGTGATGGTAAACATTTTGTCTTAACTATACTTTGCTAATACTAATCCTTCAACAATATATGATAGATTTTGAATGTTTAGATTTTCCTTTTTCACTTGCAGCTCTTGTCACACGGTGTAATAATGAGGCTACGTTGTGAGGCTATGTTTTACTATTGCCTGTGACGCCTAAAGTTGGTTTATGCTTCTTTTTATTATCTGCTCTATTTATATGCTCATTATTTTTTATTTTTGAATTTTCAGCATAAATGCATTTAGACTGGGATATTCTTATTCATTCAACCTTACATAAAACATGACGAGTTGAGGAGACCGAAAAAAAAATGATAAGGAGATGTGTACTCATGGCTCTCCGCAAGTTGTGAAGAGTCATATGTTGAAAAAAATCATGTCTTATTCGTGAGGTTTGTTTTAAAAAATAGATGCATCACTCGTTAGCTAGATCTAAAGCATATCCATGCATCATGGAGGTCCTGTCTCAGGTATCATATGACAAGGGCTCATATAAATTTTACCCTTCACGGCTCAACTTGTTTTTTCTTTTCCGTCTTTTCTTTATCTTTCTTTATTTTTGTTATTGATTGTTAAATTCTTTGTTTGAGCACTTATGCATCGCAACATAGATTTACATGTTTAGGAGTAAAGATCAAATATAAAATTGCATGAAACAATGTTCTACTGAAGGAGAAAATGTACTGATAATGGGCTCTAAGTAAAACTAGCAAAATCGAGTCGTTCGACTTGAAATTTCAAGTTCATAAAAGGAAGGTCGGTTCACGTGCCGTTTTTCAGCTTCTAACCTAGCTTACAGTAAAGTTAGTGGCTATTCTAAATTAAAATCGATTAATAATAAGTAAGAAACCAAGTTGCAAGCTTTAAGGTTAATGAGAGTCGAAAAGGAGGAGGGTTATAGGGGGCCGCCTAACTATTACTTAAAACCTGAGGTTAGGTCGAGTCGATTGAATTGTTAACTGTTCTTATCATCTCGGGCTGAGTTCGTTAGGTTTTTTTCTTCGGGTCGGGTCGGGTCGTTTTGTCGCCTCAATATAGTTCTAGTCGGAGAAATTTTTCAATTTCGTTCATCGTCTGCCCCGAATATTATCTCGAGTCCCAACTACTCTGGGGAAACCTCCATGAAGTTGCTGGTACATAACCTTCTCTCTCTCTCTCTCTCTCTCTCTCTCTCTCTCCATTTCTGTCTACGCTGCGGAACCAATCTTCATCTGTTGCAATTCTCGAAATCAATTCGATCAGGACAAGATAATGCAGAGGAAGACGAGGGAGGCCCAGCCTCAGCCTCAGCCCCAGCTTCAGCTCAAATGGCACGAAGCAGGCCCCGTCCACTGGGTCGAGACCTCAGATTCCGTCTCTCGCCGCTTCCAATTCGAACTCGATGGTCAACTCTCCGTAAGTCGTAGTCATAGTGCTACTCTCCCTCCCTTTCTTCTTGAACCCCGGTGCCTGTTCTTCCACTTAACTGATTCGGAGCGTGAAACTTGTGGGGGATGGGGTCAGGTGAAATTGCTCGATGACTCCAGACCTGTTGCTCATAGGGTGGTCGATTCCTTTCTGAATAAGTTCTTCCCTTCAGGATATCCTTACAGGTAAAAAGGTCTGATTTCTTCTTCATTTTTTTGCCTCATTTCACTTTTTAAGAGGAGGATTGCATTGGGCTAATTGTAAAAAATCTTTCTTGATTCTGATTCTGTGCAGTGTGAATGAAGGTTATTTGAGGTACACACAATTTAGGGCTCTGCAGCACCTCTCAAGTGCTGCCCTCTCTGTGTTATCGACTCAGGTCTATCCACGATGCCTAAACAGAACATCCTCATTTTATAGCATGTCTATTTCGGTGATTTCGTGCATGTTGCAAGTTTTAGCCTTTCTGTGGATAAGATGTCTCACTTTACCTGGAGAATGCACACTTACATTAGATTGGCATATGTTGTGGGAGGTTCGACAAAAAAAAAAAAAGACATGTTGCGGGAGGCCATTTTCTGTGTGCTAACACCTCTGCAGTCCCTTCTCTTTGCTGCAGGATTGAGTCCTACCCCGGCTCAGGCGACTGTCGTGAGTTGGGTAAGTTATAATCATATAGTGGTACCATTTTCGGCCGCCTGTTGGGATGTTTGAAGATATTTTGGTATGTGTTTTCTCGACACAGATTCTAAAGGATGGGATGCAGCATGTGGGAAAGCTCATATGCAGCAATTTGGGTGCTAGAATGGATTCAGAGCCTAAGCGGTGGAGGATCTTAGGTTTGTATTATAGTAGGATATATCAGTCTCCTGCATCACTCTTGTGCTATTAGTGCCATCTAGATTTTAAACAAGGTAATATCATCTTCAACTTGATCAATATTCTCATTCATAAAATTGTCTTTGCAGCTGATGTGCTGTATGATTTTGGTACTGGCATGGAAGTTCTTTCTCCCCTATGTCCTAATCTTTTCCTCGAGATGGCCGGACTCGGTAACTTTGCGAAGGTACCTGTGCTTGTCTTTAACAGATAGTGCTTAGACTTCTCTCTATGTTCTGACATCATTTATTAATGAGCATCTGTAGAAAAGGATTGAACAATCCATATCATGGTAATTCAAGCAATGTCTGAATATTAGTTTCTCCATTTGTTTTTGTGTATCTAGTTCTTCTGTTGGAAATTCAGGTTCTGCTTCATAATTTGATAGGGAATGGCAGTTGTGGCGGCAAGAGCGACAAGATTGCCAATTTATTCTTCTTTTGCTAAAGAAGGCAATCTTAGCGACCTTTTTGCTAAGGGGGAGGCTATCTCAACTCTTTTTAACGTTGTCGGTATAGGTGTAGGCATCCAGCTAGCATCAACCGTATGTTCGTCAATGCAAGGAAAGGTATAGTGCCTATGAGAGCTTGATTTTTCACTGTGGCATTTGTATTTGGTATTAATCCTATGAGTGCCTATTTATTTTAAATGGCAACCACAGAACTTTTTTGTTCATTGCTTATATTTTGTTGCACCTGTCATCTGAGTAGATTGGATGCAATCTGAGGCTTTTGTTGGCAGCTCCTCCACGTGATGAGTGGATACTAGATCAAGTTGCCAAAAAAAATGATTCAAACTATAAGCCCACTCTACTTTTGCTTACTTCAACTGAAACAGAAGTAGTTGAAAATTGAGTTTTAGTCCCTAAACCTCTTTTTCTTAGGAGTTATTAATTAGTGCAAATGCCTAACTCCGGTTATGAACTTATGTTGATTCTGGTTTTTGTAAAATTATTGAATGTATTGGACCTGCCAAAACAATTGATTTATCTTAAGTTTGTGCCCTTTCTAGTTTATCAATATCTACTTTGATAGATACATCAAATTGTGTTGGTTTGTTTGCAATGTATGTATGGTTATGTAACGATGTTGTTATTTAGCTCGATTGCATGTGAGAGTTGTGAAACACGGACCAAAATCTGTATTTTTTTTTATTAAATCAGACTCGTAATTCCTAATTGAGAGCATAATTACTCTTGCATCAATAGTACTTGTGTCTTTTTCATTGCCCCCACTGACAAATGGACATAGCTCAGCCACTTATTAATTGCTGCTTTTTGCAAATTCAAATATCTGTCCAGTTATAGAAATGCTCGCTCTAGGCTGACTTGAGGAGTATTTAATTGGGAAGAAGCAGCAGCCTTTTACTTTTTTCAAAAAACACAATCTTTGCTAAATCCCTGGGACAGCTAGCTCCTTTTCATCAACCGGGGCTCGGTTGGCTTCATTGGAAAAAACAGGTTAAGGTTACACGTTAACCTGCCTTCCTCTTACCTTCCAAGGGTGTTTTCACCTATTGAGATTACCTCCACCTGTCTAGCAGACATGCTCCTGGCAGGCTGTAAGAATCCTCAGTTTATTTAATGACGGCAAGGAGTCTGTCCCCGACACCCCAAGTTAACCTTGGATATTTGTTTTCCCTAAGGTTAGGGAATGCGGAGGACTCCAGGAAGTGTGGTAAGTAGCCCGCTCCTGGGTTCTCCCCCTTGAACCTTTTAAGAACCTGCTTAGGTCTAAGCCCTTTTTCATCAATAAGGGGAAAAAGGTTTAATTCCAGATGGCACCAACGGTGTCCCATGTACAGTGTTGTTTGCCAGTTATTGGTTCAGCAAGTCTAGTATGCTATTTACATCAAGACTCTAGAATTGATGAAACCAAGAGCAAATAACCGCAACTTCTTGACAGAACTCAAGTGAACTCTAGGATGAATGATGAATGTTCTATCTTTAACTTTATCCAAAAGGGTTCTTCTTTTTTATCAGATTAAATAGGACTTGTTGGAGAGTTGGGAGATTTAATTTGTAATTCCCAAAATGTATGGTTAGCACATTTATACAAATAATAAGTTGAACTGAGGGGGGTATTGAACTTGTGAAATTGCTGTCAAAATATGTTTTTAAATTTGTACTCCATTATCTATTCATGTGTTCTACAGATAAATTGCCCATAGTACATCTGATATCAGTCAGGTTCAGGCATTGCTGGTTTTTGGTACATCTCCTAAATGATAAAATTTGATGAGAAGTTTTTAAGGTTCTCTTGGAATTTGAAGTTAACTTGACAATTGGAAGTGTCTGATGCCTGTATCTTACTGAATACCCCAAGTATGGGTCCTGGAGCTATACCTACCCTTTCTACTCCTTTTAGTAAAGTTCAATACTCAAAATGAAAATGGTTTGATGTGCATTAAGGAACTTGCTTCACTCACTTTGTTTTCTGGAATTGCCTGGGACTTGAGAATTTAATCTGCATGAGAAGCTAAATCTGATAGGCTTCCATTAAGTGAAGCAAATAGAGCTTTTTGGAGATGAAGATACATAAGTACACTTGACCTTTTCAGTGAAATCATTTCGAAATTCTTGCAGCTGCTTGCAGGACCTCTCCTCTCTGCCATACACATATATAGTGTCACTGAAGAGATGCGAGCTACCCCAGTGAACACGTTAAATCCACAGAGAACTGCTATGATTGTAGCTGACTTTCTTAAGGTTTGATCCTAAACTATGGTGTCTGGACTGGCTGATTCATTAGATTGCAATGAATTAACATCACTCAATTTCCAAATTTGCAGACAATTTCCAAATTTGCAGACTATCTATTTTATTATTTAATTTTTTCCCTGAATTCTTTTTTCTTGAATTGATACAGACGGGAAAAGTATCAAGCCCAGCTGATGTACGGTATCGGGAAGATCTCCTCTTTCCCGGGCGACTCATAGAAGAAGCAGGGAACGTGAAAGTTGGAAGAGCCTTACATGATGTTTTTAGGCCTTCGAAGATTAATGAATGGAAGGAAAAACTTCCGGAGGAGAAGTTTCTTTTAAGTCGTGGCAGTAAATGGATTGACATGGTCCTTGAGCACAATGCAACCGGTGGAGATGCATTGAGGGGTTGGTTGGTTGCTGCATATGTTGGATGTATGGAGAAGTCTTCTCATGAGATGAGCACGCAAGTCTTGGAAGACGCTTATGCGAAGATGAGTAATATCTTTTCCCCATTTTTAGCTGAAGTACAAGCCAAAGGATGGCATACAGATCGATTTCTTGACGGGACAGGAAGTCGATTTGCATGGTAGCGTTATTGTTATTTTGATGGTATACATATTCTTTTGCATAATTGCCGTGCCATCTTTACTGCCGCTTTTTTCCTTTTTTTCTTGGGTTTTTCCCCATTTAAAGAGTTACAGCTGCTTTACTCGACTATTGACCAATTTAGTCGAGAAAAATGGAGTAAAATAAGAAATGATTGTGCATTCAGTTGTCTTTATCAGATCAAGAAGAACGAAAACAGGGAAAATTTATCTTGAATCATATAAAGGAGATGAAACAGGTGAAAACAAAGAGTCCGACTCCAAATTCTACACCAGGGACAAGTCAGGCAAAGGAGAGGCAAAAATAGGACCTCACCAAACGAGTGAATGTTCCATGGTTTACAATTATTAGGTCATCTGCCTACCTAGCATATATTAGCCCATGTGGACCACTAGTAAAGTGACATATGTTGTTTGAGTTGGAATAAAAAATTAATATTCAAATCCATCTTTCTCTCTCCTCTAGGTCTAGCTGAAGGGCGGTCACTAGCTGAGCATAGGCATTAATTGCTTCTCTCTCAAGGCAAAGTTTTTTCTCATTTGAAAATGAAGAAGCTTTCCCTCTTCTCTTCCTCTCTGATGCCATTTTTTCCTCATTTATTTACTTGCCTCTGAAGCCCTTCTCCTCCGACTCCGACTTCAATCGTCACCGTCATCGCCTTTTCGGTTCTAGTAATAAAAATCACGAGCGGCTCGATTTTTATTTTGGGTTTGGGCATGTCGCCCCTGAAGCGGAAGAAGTCTAGAATTGCTGGTTCTTGAGTCCTCACGCCTCTCGCTTCGTTTGTCGTCGTCGTCACCTTTTTAGCACCAACTATAGAAACTGTGAGTGGCTCGGTTTCTATTTTGGGCTTAGGCACATTGCCCTTGAAATGGAAGAAGTTTGCAATTGCTTAGTCCTATGTGCTCTCGGCCTTCACATGCTGCTCACTTCGTTCGTCGTTGTTGTCGCCTTTCCAGCTCCAGCAATACAAACCGTGAGTGGCTCAGTTTAGACGCAATCGGTTTTCTCCCACACAAGGTAAGTGTCCATGCAGTACTCTCATTCAGTTTAAGGAAGAAAACCCATGTTTGTGCCCACTAATGCTTAACACAGTAATCTAGCGTCAATCGTTGCAATTCTCTTAGTAGTTGGGACTAGATAGGACCAGGAAAAGGGAAGCAAGGGTACAAAGGCAATTAGGCTTCTACTGAAGCCAACGAATCATGAGGGAAAAATAAGTTCAATAGAACTGCTTCGACTCTTTTTTCCATGGAATTTGACTTCCAAAGGACTGACATGAGCAAACCAAGGTTATTTGTTCAATTTAAGTTGTGATTCTATTGAATTTGTTTAGCTTTGGGATGCTATTTTGGCCGTGGCAATAGCATAAGCTTCTTCTTTTTTTCCTCATAACTAATGACCAGAAAAAATCCTTTAAGCATAATAGATCTAATCGAGTCACCCACCATCTATTCGATGAAATGTCTGAGCATTGTTGCTAGAAATGGAAACTTGATTACTTTTTCAGAGCTATTGTTGTTGAAAATTGTGAAATATTGAAGGAGATTGGCATGTAGAACAATTTAAAATGACAAATTTAGTACATAAGGATTTACTCTGAAAGGTACTATGATTGGATGATTGTTTTGAAGATACTATCCTTGTTTATCAATTGAATTATGTGGATATACCTACTTTGTTAAATTAGTCATGGATTTTTATTGAATAAGCTACTTATGTATGCAAACAAACTGCATTTCTCATCACTAGTGGAGATAGGGGATCACTTACTGCCTAGTTATCTCATTCCTATATAATATAATGTTTTTCCAGATATAGCTGAAATTGTTGAGGATAGGCAGTGAGTTGGGTTATTTTTTATATTTGGTGGCATCTCGAGGACGTTAGAAAGTTGAACACTTCTTTTAAGTTCATTTGAGGAGAAGACCAGTTTTTTTTGTTTTTTAATGTATTAAACCTATGGACACAATTCCGTTGCATACAAGTTGTCAAAGAATATGTGGAATAATTTTCACCTCTCCTGTAATTTAGTGATAGAACTGAGGTATATAGTTTAATTGCTTTGATTACAAAAGTGCTGCGATGCTGCTGCGCATTCGATTCGGGTTAGTGATGTGACTAGTCTTTTTAGGAGAATAAGAGCTCTTTCGGTTGTGGGGATTAGAAAATGGCAGTCGGGCATGTTGAGAAACAAGTGAAGAATTTGAGTAAAGAAGAATAAAATAGAAGGAATAGAAGAAAAGACCAACCATGAATATATCATCTAGAAGAATCTTTTCATGGCTTCGATCTCAAAAAAGGAAAAAAAGCAGAGACTCTAGGTTGCATTTGGTAATTGGAATAAAATTTGAGATAGGATAAAATTTATCATATCCTATATTTGGTGTATACTCAAGATAGGATAAAGTCATATATAAAAGGGAATATAGGTTGAATACTAGGTGGGATAAAGATGGATAGAATTTCATATTGAGAAAGTTATTTTTCTCGAATAATAAACTTATTAAATTAAAAAAATTGAAAATTGCATTTCAATATAAATAATATTTGAGTTCTAAAATAATAAAATAAAATTTTATTTTTTAATTTAATTTAATCTTCTTTTTATTTATATATTTGACTTTAATTATACCTTATAATATGAATCCAAATATATAAATATAAATATAAATTTATGTTTATTACATATTTTAGTTATATTAGTACAATTTAGTATATAATATAATTTAATTAGAGAACGATGGAAGGGGAAAAAGAAATAAAAAAGGAAAATAATTAAAAAAGAGAAGAAAAATAAAATAAAATAATAAAAAAATTAGGTAATAATGTCATAAGATATTTTTACCATCTCCTTTTATAAATACTTAAGTTCATTTGCACCGATATGATGTTTATGTAAAAAAAAAATGTATATGATTAGATGTAAATATATTTGATTTTATTATTATGATTCACTAAACAATAGATAGGATATAGAAAAAAATTTTTCATATTATATATTATCTAGTTTTATCCTGATTAAAAATTTGGATAATCAAATGTAATGTGACGATTGAGAACTAAAGATTTGATGAAGAGGATTGAAGCGGTAGTAGTGTAAATCAAAATAAAAAATCAATTTATAAAAAGCTCATGTGGCCAATATCATCTCATGGTTCCATGGTCTAGTGGTCAGGACATTGGACTCTGAATCCAGTAACCCGAGTTCAAATCTCGGTGGAACCTTTTCTCCGGAATACTATTTTTTTCTACAAGAGTAAAGCTAGCATAAAAACAATATGATGAAATTATATATTTTTTTTAGTCAGGGGATGTCTGGAGTTCTTAATAACAAGGAAACGAATATATACCATTTTTGTGATTATTTTGTTTTTTCTTCCTGCAAAAATAATATATAAAATTGCTGATGAAAATTTTACTGGTGTACTCAAATTGACTTTTACTTTTAACCTTTTACTTTGATAAAATTTGCGGCTCACATACTTTTATCTTCTTTTTAATTTTAAATCTCGAAGCATCTAAAATGTTCATAGCGTACAAGTGAGAACATGTAAACTCACATAAAATTTTCTTTTTATTTTTTAAAAGTAAATTTGTTTTTTGTGGTTAGTTTGTTTTTTCTTCTCGTAAAAATAATATACAAAATCGCTGATGAAAGTTTTACTAGTGTACTCAAATTGACTTTTACTTTAATAAAATTTGCGGCTCACATACTTTTATCGTCTTTTTTAATTTTAAATCTTGAAGCAGCTAACATGTTCATAGCGTACAAGATAGATTTTATTTTGGAAATACGTTTTCACCCAGAGGTAAGTAGATCAAAGGAAATGGTTACGGACATTCTGACAACATGGAAGATATGACCTTATAACAAGTCCGAATCACGGCCTTCGATAAACGGGACCCAGGCCTCGTTGGTCGATTCAATTTGAAAAATCTATTAGCAGATTTTCGACCCCTAAGGAAAAAATCGGGAAAAGTATAAAAAAGACTTTTTAATTATGTTAATTTAATTTTAAATATTTTTACATTTTATATTAATTGGGCCCATCCGATCAATTGTGATTATAAATTACTAATGTGACTTCTTACATGACATAACCGATTATGACGTGAAATTTTTATAATATTTTAATAATTTTTTAAAAATTATTTACTCTTTTCTTTCATTTTGGCCAATGACGGTAGTTAACAACCCTCGTTGGCCAAGGCCAACAAGCCCTTGTCAGTCACTAGCGTTGGTGGCTACACCTCCACTGGCAATAGCTTTCCTTTCCCTTCTCATCCACTTTGTCTTTCTTGTTGAGAAAATGTCACAAAAAATTTCAAATTATATCACTTGTGAGAAATTTATTTTAAACTTATTTTTACAACACCAAAATTCTCAAATGATGTCACTTGTGATAGATTTATCCTGATTTTTTTTATGATACTAAAAATCTCAAAACTATGCTATTTGTGACACATTTACCCCAAATTTTTTTTATAACATAAAAAACTTTGAATTTGTATTTGTGTAGTACATTTATTCCCAAACTCTTTGGTTAATGGCATTTTCATCTTTTCTTTTTTGCTTTTTTTTCCATCCTTCTCTCTTCCCTCTACCATATCACCTAATTTGGCGAGGCAAGAGTGACCTCATGAGTCAAGGGAGGGGCGACTGACTTGACCATGGTAAAGGAAAGAGAGAAAGAAGGAAAAAAAAAGGAGAAAAAAAGTAGAAAAGGACAAAAGACGAAAATGCCCTTTAACCAAAGAATTTGGTGAGAGTAAATATGTCATATGAGTATAAGTTCGGGGTTTTTATGTCATAAAAGAAATTTTTGGGTAAATATGTTCCAATAGGTATACTTTTGGATTTTTAGTATCAAAAAAAAAAGTTTCGGATAAATCACATTACAAGAAGTAGTATAGTTTGAAATTTTTAATATCGTAAAAAATCAGAATAAATTGATCATAAATAATATAGTTTGAGATTTTTTGTAATATTTTCCCTTTCATTTTTTCAGATTCGTTTCTTCTTTTGGGGATATTAAGATGTTTGTTTTATTTTGATTTTTAGTTTTCAATTGTCACGTATGGTGACAAGCGGATGCCACCGTGGCACCTTAACAGTAACCTAATGGGTCAAATTAATATTTCTATTGATTTTTTAACAAAAAAAAAATTAAATCAATTTAAAAAGTATATAACACAAAATTCTAACTGGAAAAAAAAAGTTTCGATCCCTTTGTCCATGATATCAGATAAACCTTCTTTCGACGGAGAAAAAAGAGAGGGAGAGAGATAAAACCGCCTCTAAGGCCAACTCGGATTCGTGAGGGGCAGAAAGGTATTTAACCACGTCGGACGCGTCTCTCCGCAACCAAAAATAAAAAATAAGAGAGACGATCTCCTCCTCTCTCTCTCTCTCTCTCTCTCTCTCTCTCGCTCGATCTCTGAAGTTCGATTTTCTCTGATTCTCGACCCAGCTGAGCGCTCGACTGATTGCGGCTTTCTTTGGCGGTGTTGCGCTGAGCTCCTAGGGAAGAAATCATGGCGACGGCTTCTGGTGCGTACCGAAACCCTAATTTCCAAACGTCGACCGGCTTTCCATCTCAAACTGATTTCGTTCTTCTTTTGTTTCGGGGTTGCTGCGCCGTGATTATCGTCTTGTTTTGGAGCTTCTCCGGCGTTATTTTTGTGCGGTGTTGGTCGATTTCGCCTTGTCTTTTGGTTTTGAGTGTCGCTGAATTCTATGGCGGCTTTTCTGCGATTGGAGCAGGAAATCATGTTCTTGTTCCGGTTTAAATTGGAGAATATGTGTATTGATCGCATAAGATGTTTTGATGGGATGATGTTTTTCTCAAACTTGTGTGCCGTTTAAATAAAAATTCTGTAGAATGTGATGAAGAGAACAGATTCTGATGAAATTTTAGAGCAGGTCTAATGCGGGATTTATGTGCTAGAAGACGTTAATTGCATGTTGCTTCGATTTTAACTGGAGCTTATGTTATGGTCTCTGCAGTGGCTTTTAAATCTAGGGAGGATCACAGGAAACAGATTGAGTTGGAAGAAGCACGAAAAGCCGGACTTGCTCCAGCTGAGGTTGATGAAGATGGCAAGGAAATTAATCCTCATATTCCGCAGTACATGTCATCTGCACCATGGTATCTGAATGCTGAGAGACCTGTAAGTTGAATTCTTGTTCCTCTTGCTTCCTATAGATGTTCTTGCTTCCTATTAGGTATTCTTATGACTCTGTATATGATAGAAAAGGCTGAATTGACTTATGTTTCTTACGTTGTCAGAGCTTGAAACATCAAAGGAAATGGAAATCAGATCCAAATTACACAAAATCTTGGTACGACAGGGGTGCAAAAATTTTTCAGGCTGACAAGTACCGGAAAGGTGCATGCCAGAAGTAAGGAAGTCTCTCTCTCTCTGGGTGCACGCCCCTGCCCAGTCTAGGGGATTTTTTTGTTCGAGTCCATATTTCCCAGGAGTCACAACCCATAAACTGTTTCTTCAACTTAAATGTTTGAGGAGGTTAATGGGCTGACATTTTCGGTTTATTTGCACTGTGTCTCCTCTTTGGACCTACCAAATAGCAAACTTGTAGTTATTTCCCTGTGTTTTTATAGCTTAACAAACTGTGAATATGGGTTATTCTGAAATTTATTTGAATTCTCAATTTCCTTCTTTTGTTGGGTTTTCACTAAGGAAGAGAATCATGATATTTTGGTACCTCATGGTGTTTAGTTTTATCTTATCATGGCCCATATCATCTGAAAAATGGTGGCTAAATGCAATTCTGTGTTGACTCCTGCAGCTGTGGTGCCATGACTCATGATTTGAAGTCATGCATGGAAAGACCCCGGAAAGTGGGAGCCAAATGGACAAGCAAACACATTGCACCTGATGAAAAGATAGAGACTTTTGAGCTTGACTATGATGGTAAGAGAGACCGGTGGAATGGCTATGATGCATCTAGCTATGCTCTTGTGATTGAAAGATATGAAGCTAGGGATAATGCTCGAAGAAAATATCTTAAGGAACAACAGCTGAAGAAATTAGAGGAGAAGAACAATAACCAAAATGGTGAGGATGGTGAGGATGGTGAGGATGGTGATAGCGATGAGGAAGACAATGAGGATGACTTAAGGGTGGATGAGGCGAAGGTTGATGAAAGCAAGCAAATGGACTTTGCAAAGGTTGAGAAGCGTGTTCGTACAACAGGTGGTGGTAGTACTGGAACTGTTAGGTAGGTGGATCCATTTGCTTTGACATTAGCAGTCTTTCTTTCTTTCAATGTTTTAGGAACATTAATAAGCAACTAAAACCGCTTAAACTGTTAGTATTTATATGATTATTTAAACATTTACAAAGTCTACATGAATGAGTTTTCGTCTACCCTATTCTTCATATTCTGGACAGTACGACTTAGTTGGTATATTTGTTAGGAACCTTCGTATTCGGGAGGATACAGCGAAGTACCTTCTGAATCTTGATGTCAATTCAGCTCACTATGATCCCAAAACTCGGTCCATGCGTGAGGATCCCCTTCCAGATGCTGATCCAAATGAGAAGTTCTATGAGGTAAGTTCTTTGAAGCTTTTGGCAGTAGCTCTAGCACATTCCTTTACTTTCTGACGAATAAATATTTAACTAATTGATTGATTCTTACTTTCAGGGTGATAACCAATACAGAAATAGTGGTCAAGCTCTTGAATTTAAGCAGCTTAATATTCATGCTTGGGAAGCATTTGACAAAGGGCAAGACATCCACATGCAAGCCGCACCATCTCAAGCTGAGTTGCTTTACAAGAACTATAAAGTTATTAAGGAAAAATTGAAGTATCAAACAAAGGATACCATCCTGGAGAGGTATGGCAATGCAGCTGCAGAGGAAGAGCTCCCAAGAGAGCTGCTCCTGGGACAGAGTGAGAGAGAAGTGGAATATGATCGTGCTGGCCGGATCATTAAGGGGCAGGTGGGGTTGCTAGTTAAGGTTTTCTTATTTGTCAAATTCAATCATGAAAGACACTTGCTAAAACTCTCCACGTGAATATACCATGTCATTTCTCCACCTAAATTTGCTATGTCATTTTTCTTCTCCTTGATAATATTGGGGTTGCTTTTCCTGAATCATAAGGATTTTTCCAATTTGTGCGAAGTATTGAGTTACTTAATCAGCTTCTTGTGCTATTTCAGGAGTCAGCACTGCCCAGAAGCAAGTATGAGGAGGATGTTTTTATTAATAACCACACTTGTGTTTGGGGTTCATGGTGGAAGGATCATCAATGGGGCTACAAGTGCTGCAAACAGACTATTAGAAATAGCTACTGTACAGGCGCTGCTGGAATTGAAGCTGCTGAGGCAGTAAATGAACTAATGAAATCAAATATTGCTCGAAAAGAGGCCACAGAAGGTCAGTCCACTTTTTCACCCCAATTTTTCTGCTTTAGAGGATCATTTGCTGAAAAAACTTTTTATCTTCAGTTTTACCATTCTCAGTCAGCTTCTTTGATTGTTTTGAGCAAAAAAATTATCAGATGCTTCTTGGTTGCTTGATTTTGTTTTTATCATGGTTGTTGTAATTTCCTTTTTTAAAGTGGAATTTTGAAATGTGGAAACAGAGGTAGCTGCCCCAGTGGAGGAGAAGAGGCTGGCTACCTGGGGAACTGATGTCCCTGATGATCTGGAGTTGGACCAGAAACTTCTTGCTGAAGCACTTAAGAAGGTAACTGGACCATTTTCAGTTCTCTGTCCGTTCTTTGTTTTCTCCTTTCCAACCTATTTCCTCTTAAAATAGGGATAATTAAGGAGAGAAGTGGGAATTTCATATAGATCAACAAATACTATGTTAGAGTCTGGCTACCATTGAAAGTGAACAATGAAATTGAGGGTAGTTAGTCATTGTTGCTCAGAATAAATTTAGTTTTTAGTTAAGTAGTGTATAATGTTTGCAAAGGGGAGGTGCAGTATAATAATAAGGTGACAGAATGTTAGACATTCGACTTGTGGTGAACGCCTCTATTTTGAGAAGCAGTGGGAAGGCGACGATTGAGTCATAGACGGTCCTTGTTTAATTCTTCTAATTCTTGTTTGATTCACTTTTACAGGAGGATATAAGAAAGCGAGAAGAGAAAGATGAAAGGAAGCGCAAGTACAATGTCAGATGGGAGGATGAGGTATCCCTTTTTCTTTGGAGTACCACAGAAGAACTGGAATTCCACTCCTTTAATTTTTTGTGGCTTATGTGTTGCTATTATTACCTATTACTTGCAGGTTACTGCAGAGGACATGGAGGCGTATCGGATGAAGAAAGTACACCATGATGATCCAATGAAAGCATTTCTGAACTAGGCAGATAAATAGCATGTAAAAGTCAGCTGGTCTACTTGGAACACACATACACTATGGATGTTATGTGATTGTTTGTGGTGCCTCAAAATAACCAAATGCTACTGTTCCCCTAGTGTTCTGTATTGAATCCAGCCTTGTGGCATCTGTTGGCAATTCTGTTTTGTGGCAATTGTTTGTGCTGTAGGATGAATACAAAGCGGGATATTGGGGAACTCTTATGCTTTTTGGTTTTTTAGTTTATTTATTGATATAATGAAGGTGATGTATTCAACGAAGTCTTGTTTAGTTGCACTTGTTTGTCTTCCTGTATTAGGACGGTGCCTCACTTCAGCTTCTTTGATTTATCTGTGCGACCCTGGGTGACAATTTTGCTGAACCTGATGGAGATATCTCCGGTTCATTGCAATTAAAAGACTGATTTTTCATGAACAATTGCTACTCTCCCTGCCGCTATATCGAATTACATCTTAAAATTATCTGTACTTTAAACAAGGAGAATGAATGTTCCTTTCATACTTTGCATGAGCCTGTTGTTCTCAATGTTCTGAAGTCCCTTGTGACTCCAAAGAGAAGAGTGGTCATGTTTGGAGTAAAAGGAAAGAGGCAATGCCTTTGTAAGTCCATGGTCCAATTCATTTGGAGATTATCTCACATAATTCAGTCTGATGGGTCCGAGGAATAAACTTTGGATGTTAACGGTTTGGTACAGGTAGGAAAAGGGCTGTGTCGACCCAAACCTCAACTTGAACCGCCTGTACTAAACTCATAAAACAGTTCAGGGGGGCCAAATCGAATCGAGCTTTGGAGGTTTTTTAGCCCAACAAAGAAAAAAAAGGAGAGCAAGAAGACCCCGCCACGGTTTCCCAATGTTCCCCAAGATCCCATCCATGGCTGACACCGGCAACACCCCCACAACCACCGCCAGGTACAATTCCCAGAAAGACGACCAGCCCATCCTCTGCCGCTATGAAGTTGGCAAGCTCCTTGACCATGGCGCCTTTGCCAAGGTCTGCTATGCCCGCAATGTCAAGTCCGGCGAGGGCATCGCCATCAAGGTCATCGACAAGGAGAAGATCTTGAAGGGCAGCCTCATTGCCCACATCAAGCCCGAGATCTCGATCCTCCGCCACATCTGCCAGCCCAACATCGTCCCGCTCTTCAACCTGAAAACAGAACTCCTTCATAATCTTTACTGCCTTCATCTTCTAGGGTTTGTGGAAGGAGTCGAATCGTTCATGGAGAGAGTATCACGAATTGGTATCTCAGTTTCTACTTGGTCTTTGTAAAGTTTGATTCGGCCCAGGTTATGACCCTGAAATGAATCGAAACCATTATAATACCCCTAACCATGGTGAGAACCATTTAAGCTTCTTTTTAGCATGGGCATCTTTTTAGTATGGAAAAAGGGAAGTGACAATTTATCGGAAATTTGAGGTAAAGATAATTCAATTTTAATTGTAGATTTCGATTTTAAAAAAAAACAAAATCATAGTGAGATCCAAATCAAAAAATATCCAAAATTTTTGAATCGAGCCGGGCCGGGCCTTTATTATGCCTGTAGGACGAACAATTTGTGTATTCCTAGAACTTGATATATCCTAGTCCAATTCGAAGGTAAGTGTTGGTCCTAGCTTTCACTTTCCTCAACTGTTGTTTTGATTCCGCAGTCTTGTGGATATTGTTCCTGGACATCGAGGAAGGGATGCCTGCTATTTTCAGGAGCTGTACATGCCAAATTCAGGCCATGCTTGATTGTGTGGTGTATTGGAAATCTACGCTCTATTATGCGAAGTATGTACACAACAGAAGGCTGAGCTTGACGACAGTAATCACAAATCCAGAAGGGGAGGAAAAAAAAATAGAAGAAAAAGGCGAAAATATATGAAGTTATCGGCTACAAACTCCGTGCCACCCTCTCCTGACGCTCCATTTCAGCTCGGAACTTGGAGATGAACTCCTCGGCTCTCTCATCAATCCTGTGAGTCAGCGGCGACGCCAGCGGCACCGACTCCCACATGTCGTCCGCTTCACATGTCTTTGCATTGCTTTCGCTGCGATCCTCATCCTTCTTTTCTGCCTCCGGAGCAGAGCGATCCATTGTAGCGATGCTGTTGGGACTCGGCATATACTTCACAGGAAGAGTGCCTAGGCAACGATGTTCCAAGATCCCTTCCAGAGGCTCCTTCAAGAGCCTATCGACGAACACATGCGCTTGCTGCTTCTTGAACACGTGACCCCGAACATTGAAGATGCCCGACGACGCATGGACGCGCTGAGGTCTCTGCCTAGGCCGTCGACGGGGCTGCTTCACAACAATGACAGGCTCGTTGGCTCCTGAAGAAGCGGCGGCAAGAACCTCGGCTTTGGGCAACTTGTAGACGGGTCTTGGCCTGGGGAGCTTGGGGAGCTTCCGCTGGAGCTTGGAGGTGAGAATCTTCCACGCCTTCTTGGGAGGCGGAATCCTCAGACTCAGGCAAGACATGATGAGCAAAGAGAGAGAGCTAAGAAGAAGAGCGTATGTGCTATGGTTCTGGGACTGGGAGTGGATAGAAATGGCTCTTTATAACGAGAAATAGGGTATGAGATTCTTCGATGTTTTCTTTGGGTTGGTCAGGGGGGACTGAAGATGTCATGGGGATGGCTTAGGTTTTACGCTGCGGGATTCCGTGGATCAGCTTGGTTCTTACGCTAGAATTCTGAGCGCCACTTTTTGGTCATGGCTTATTCATATCCCGAATGCGAAGTTGCTATTGGTCCTTCTAGATTAGAAAATTCTTCGAGTATGTAGTTCTGTTTTCGGTTTAGATCACTGAACTAAACTCTCTTTATTTTTTAAAGAAAAGTATCATAAAAGTTCTAAATCTATTGCATTTATGCTAATTTAGTCCTAAACCTTTTGACTTTATACCAATTCAGTTATAAATCTTATAGTGGTGCTGATTTAGTCCTAAATCTTTTGAACAATTGTCAATTTAGTCCAAAACTTTTTGAGTTGGTGCTAATTTAGTACTTAGCTAAAATTAGCTGGAAGGATTGAATTGATACAAAGTCAAAAGTTATAGTACTAATTTGGTACTAGTTCAAAAAATTTAGGACTAAACCGGATCATTAAAAGATTTGGGATTGAATTAGCACCAAGTCAAAGTTTAGGACTCAATTGACACAATTAAAGGTTTATGACTCAAACGGTACCAATGCAATATGTTTAGGACTTTTCTAACATTTTCTCATTCTTTTTGCAATTGATGCATTTTGATCGAACTTTGACAAGTTTTTTAGTGATGCCACATCATCGTTTGGCTGAAGAATCAGTTGAAACCCAATTAATATGCAACAATTACTAAAAGAAAAATTACAAATTCAAAGTTATCGATAATTTAAAATTGTCAATAAAATTTTAGTGACAATAAAATTTATATGTATCCTTTTTTGGTTGAAGCACATTTGGACATAATAATTAGGTGATCCCGATCTAAGTGAGCCCACTTCATATCCATATGATCTAACCATTCACTATGTAGTGGCCCAACCTATAAAATAAAGCTCGCTTAATCAGGCGGATGTTTGTGCATACACAAAGATCAAGATGAAGAATTTAGAATCAGCCGATGAAATGTCCTTGGAATATCCTTAAAGCTATATACACTTTATATTCCGGTCCACCTGCTGTCATGATTCTGATCTTGGTATGGTGGAACAAAAAGCTGCCATGGAGTGAAATGGGCTGAGGACTCTCATTAGTTGTTTGCAAGAAAAGAATTGGGATAATGTGACTGGCACAGTGATTTTTTTTTTTTTTTCATATGATTGTTGGAAAATCGTAATGGGAATGAATGGAACGGAGATTTCGATATATCTATTTAAGAATATTTGTACATCAACAATAGTGATTCGAATAATAATCCTTTAATATGACGCCACCCTATCTTCATTATTGAAATGGGGTAGCTAATGAATCTTGATTGACTGTTAATGGGGGTTACTATCATATTCCCTCTAATTCTGATTATAAATGTATATTGGGATTTTCTATAGTCTTCTCCTTTATCACATATAATATTCATGAAACTAGATGGTGTAATAACTACAATATAAAAGTAATTATTGACCTAGACATATGTTAGGACCAACACTCCTCTCACAAAGGCCGGGCCTCGGCCACACGTAACCAAGAACACCATGCATGTCCTACAGCACATAACACGCTCACTCCCCACACTTTCGAACCCCATTGCAATGTGGCTTCACTCCCTCGGCATCACGACACTCCCTCCATGCAAAATACTTGCAGGACCGGTTCGCCACATGGCCACTTCACTCCTTATATAACCATCTCTCAGTCCCATTACTGCTATGTCATCGACGTCCATGGCTCATTCAAGACTAGCTTTCCTAGCCGCGACCACCCTCTGCTTGCTCGCGCACGTGGCCTTCGGGAAGGGCTACGCCACGACCGGGCTCAGCGACGCCCAGCAATGCAGGCTCCAGAGGATCAGAGCCACCCAGCCGGACGAGCGCTTTGAATTCGAGGGCGGTGTCGCCGAGGTCTGGTCCGAGGATGACGAGCAGTTCCAGTGCGCTGGTGTTGCCGCCATCCGCAACGTCCTGCGGCCCAACGCCCTCTTTTTGCCCGAGTTCACCAACGCCCCTCGCTTGATCTTCATTGAGCAAGGTCATCGTTTTAGTGACATAACTACATTCCCACATATGACCACCACAAAGGGGGAAAATCACAACTTTTTAACCGATGATTAATGTTTTGCATGCACTTGTCTTTCATGATCTGGAATTGCATGTCCTTATTCGTTACTTTAAATATATATCATGCAATTTGACATCGAAATTGTATCACAGGTAGGGGATTGCTGGGGATAACCTACCCGGGATGTGCCGAGACATACCACTCAGATCGATCCTCTGGCAGCAGCGGCGGAAGAGGGAGGAGATGGCAGGAAGAGGGCCAGCAAGGGGAACAGGGAAGCGGGGACCAACACCAGAAGGTTCACCGGATCCGCCAGGGCGACATCATCGCCATCCCCGAAGGCACGGTACATTGGTGCCACAACGATGGCGATGAAGAACTCATTGCCGTCTCTGTCATTGACCTCAACAATGCGGGTAACCAGCTCGATCAAAGACTAAGGGTAATGACTAAGGAGCTTTCCCAAATTTTTATGTCCATTTGTATTGCCTGCACAGATATTCGAATTAAATTTTTGGGCATGCATGTACATACTGTGAAATTAACACGAAATCCCTAACACTACTATCTATGATCTTATATTAGTTAGGCGAAAAAGTTTAAATATCCATTTTATTGAAAAAGAAATGGAAATTGGGCAATATTCTTACTTTGATCTATCATAAACTTACTTTGTTTAATTAGCATGTGTCTGACCTTTGGAAACTGAACAGTCGTTCTTCCTCGCTGGATCCTTCAGCGGGCAAGGCCACCAACAGGGCCAGCAGAGCCGCCGCCAGAGCGGGCGGTACAACTTCCAGAACATCTTCCAAGCCTTCGACACTGGAACTCATCGCAGAGTCGTTCAATGTTCCGGCTGAAATAGCTCAGAGGCTGCAACAGCAGAACGACAGGGGATTCATGATCAACGTCCGGGAGAGGATGAGAGTGATAGCACCTGGGGAGGATGATGAGGAGTACGAGGAGGAGCAGCAGGAGGGAATGCGAAGGCAAAATGGGTTAGAAGAGACGTTCTGCACTATGAAGATCAAGCAGAACGTTGACTTCCGAAGGGAAGCCGACTTTTTCTCGAGGCAGGCCGGGCAGGTCAACATCGTCAACATGCACAAGCTCCCCATCCTGCGTTATATGGACATGAGCGCTGAGCGAGGCCGTCTTCTTCCGGTAACGAGACCCGCGTGAAATCCAACATGCGATTCATAATCTTAACAAAATACTATGATTCTCCGTGTTGTCCAAACTTAACACTTTGCCTAGCGACAATCAGAGTCCAATCAACTCCCATCTTCCGTGCTGCAGAATGCACTGTACTCGCCGCACTGGTCGATGACCGACCACAGGATTGTGTACGTGACCCGTGGTGATGCGCAAGTGCAGATCGTTGGGCAGAACGGCCAGAACCTGTTCGACGAGCAGGTGAGCGAGGGCAGCATGTTCGTGATCCCGCAGTTCTTCACCACGGCAGCGAAGGCAGGCGACAGCGGGTTCGAGTGGATCACCTTCAAGACCTCAAGCCAGCCTATGAAGAGCCCGCTGGCGGGTTACACCTCGGTGTTCAGGGCCCTCCCGATCCAGGTCATCACCAACTCCTTCCAGATGTCGCCGCGGGACGCTCAGGAGATCAAGTACAACCGCGAGCACCAGACGTTCCTCTTGTCGCCGAGCCGCCAGAGTTCGCCCATGTCTTAATCTCAGTCCGATGTACATTTTGTTGCCTAGTAGCAAGAAGGTTATGGTTAAAATATGGCATGGTAGGGTAGTAAAGGGTCACTGATGCTAAAAACCCTTCTCCTAGAGTAAGAGAAGGTTAAGTTGTAGGCGGGATTGAGAAGAGAACTAAGAGCATGTTTATGAGAAACTTTTAGGTCAATCAAATAATAATAAAGTGGCCTTCTATCTAAATGTAGATGTGCTTGCTCTGATGATAAAGGGGCTGTTTCTTATTAAATGTGCTCTTTTAATGACTAGTTGTTCTAAGTTGAGATAGCACACAGTAGATGGGAAATTGGTAGTTTCGAAAATTTGTTTTGAATTCAAAATTTTATTTATTGGAGAATGGAAGGTTTGTCTCTTCAGATTTGCTTCTTCAATCTCGAAGAAATGGTAAGATATGGATAAGCCCTAGTAGTGGAGCTAGCTCATTAAATAGCGGTTGCTAGCATCGAAGAGTGCTGAAATGAATCAATGAAAAACTTATATTTAAATTTAAGAAAATAATTTTTTTAAGAAAATCAAAAATTATTTTTCAAAATATGACTAGATATCAATAGTCGACCAAAAGCTCTATAAAGCTCTATGTTTGGGCATGAAATCCTGATGCTCATTCCCAAGTCATGACATCTAGAATCAAGTCCCGATGCTTTATTTGAATCCATTAAGGCTAAGGTCGCAACCCCAATACTCATGTCTAAGTACCAAAGTTGAATTCATCCCTTGTTTTTTCCTTTTCATTCACTCAGATCTCTTCCCTTTCATCAATTTTGTTTGGATCCTCCCTTTTTCTCCGAAAAAAAGTAAGGAGAAGGATTGTATTTTACGGATCCCTTTTATTCTTGTTTAGTGTCCTTCGTTTTCAAAGTTGTTTCTATTTCTACATCGGCATCCAGACTTAAATCCTCAACACCCGAGCTCTAGACCGATGCTTCGGTCTCTAGTGCCCGAGCCCGAGCCATTGAGGCCATGCCAAAGGCTCTGGTGCCCATGCCCATTGCCCCAACACTAGGCTTCAGTGCCTGTGTCCACAAAGGCTAAGTGCAGAATCTTGGTAATTGATGCTTGGATCTCTTGTGCCTAGGCCCAGGTTCACAAAGACAATGTTGATGCTTGGATCTCTTGTGCCTAGGCCCAGGTTCACAAAGACAATGTTCAAGTCCCAATGCCCATGCCCAAATCCCTCATGCTTGAGCTCGAGTCCATCAAGGTCGGCCTTAGGGTCCCCAACTTGAGGAACCTAAGGCCAACCTTGATGGACCAAGGCTTGAGTGTTGGGAACCCAAGCCTAAGCACCAAGGACCTGAGTCACTAGGGTCCCATGCTCAACCTTGGTAGACTCGGGTTCAAAGAATCAAGCACGAGCATCGTGGCTCGGGTCGAGGAGCCAAGAAGCCATGCAAAGACCCATGCTCTTGCTTGAGACCCTAGTGTCCTTGTTCGAGATGAGGTCCATTGATGCTGGATCCGAGATCTTGATGCCCGTGCGCAAGTCTCTAATGCTTGAAAAGTGTATATGTATTAGAAAAATCAAACCAAATTATGAAAAATATTTTTCGATTCATTTTCATAATTCAGCTAAATATAAAAAAAAAATGTTATTATTTTTCTCAAAAAATTCATTTTTGGAAAAAATTTTTTGTAAAACAAACGGATGCAAATCATGCCCATGGCATCAGGTCCAAACAAATTATGTTAAAACGAAAATTCCAAAATAATTTATATAATTATAAATTTAGTCCATTTTGGTCTCATTTGGTGAAGCATGAAGTTCTTGTTAACACAGACACTAGAGTTGGCGTAGTCCATAAAATCCTTGTTAATCCAACCATTACGGTTTGTGCGACAAGGACACCACAAATACCATAATTTTTGTAGGGCGTTTACTTAAGTCTCATAACGTTTTGAGATCACTTAAAAATCATAACTTTTAAAAATCATTCATTTAAGTGTCATAACTTTCAATCTATCACTCGAGTATCAATATTTTTTTATAAACGTTCACACAAGTACTAGAAATCCGATGTAGTGTAACACTTGTGGTGAATGCTTTTAAAAAATTATGGGTCGAAAAAAAAAATTATGATATTTAAGTAAGTTATGACATTCAAATTAGTGCCGTATGAAAATTATGACACTTGTGATATCATTTTCTCGAGTTTATGTAATTGGGTCATCGGGATTTTCTGCTTAAAACTAGAAGGTCTGACGTTCAAATATCACCATCACTTGCACGTATCAAGTGTCTGGACTTAACAGATTTGTGACCCTTACGGTTGTCTCAAGCAAGGCGTTTGCTCCTATGCCTCTTGGTTATAAAAAAAAATGAGAATTAATTCTCAAAAAAAATTAAAAGGGGCGTTTGCTCCCCTGCCTCTTGCTTCTTAGACAAATGATAGTTACATTTGAAGAACGAAAATTAACAAGAGTTAAAAGTCGCAACAAGCGTTCCATAACCCTTCTCAGGAAAACCCACCTCAAAACAATCCATTATCATGGACCGCCATTAAACTAAACTCATAGGCTACAATTTAGTAGTCAGGAGAAAAGTCATATCATATCCTGTGTTTGATTATTATTCAAAATATAATAAAATCGGATATAAAATGATATAATCATAATTAAAAAAAAAAAAAAAACCATGTGCGGGTGGGATAAAGAGGTAAATAAGATTTCTCATGCCCTTGATATAATTGTTATTTTCTTAAAAATCATCTTTCTTCTTCAACTTCTCCTTATCCTCTAGTTCACATTGAAATTTCACCACTCATGTGTAACTCTTTGATCAGCGAGGAAGTCAAAGCTCCATCTTCTTTGTGAATCTCTTGTTCATGTCAGAACTTCACAAAAGTAGAAAGAAAGTTGAAGGTCATTCTCCTCTCTAGTTTTCTAGTTCGTGTCGAAACCTTACAAAAGCAGTGAAAGAATCTAGACACTAATCATTTTGGAATCAAATGGTGAATGATTATGCCTTCTCCCTTTTACTAGATATGACATTATTTGATTCATCTATCTTGTCGATGTAGCTATAGCTCATTTATATTTCTTGCCGTAGTCAGTTATATGGTCCTAGAATGTTGAAATAAGCTCCTTTGCTATTTAAGGATTAGATCGTACAATAATCATGATTAATCGCTAGAAGTCTGACTTTGTTTATGTTTTCTGATATGTTTAGCAATGAATCGATGAGAGAACTTTCAGTTTGTTCATTTTCAGGTTCTTTAACAATGAATCGTGTGAGAGTCTACAATACTTTTTGTTTGTGCATTTCCAACAATAATCTTGGATTAATTTGATGAGAATTTGCGAGATCATTCCCATTTCAATTCTAGGACTACATTATTATCTTTAAAATTAGCTTCGTTGGCTAGAAATAGTTCTACTTTGGGGATTTGATAGTAAAGAGTAAATTTGAATCATGAATCCAACTACTATAGACCCAACGACTCAATGCAATTTCATTTACAGTTTGTTTATTATTAAACCATTTGAGGATTGATTATCCGTTCATGAATTTAATTAGTTTTTTTGTTTCTAATATATGAGCTTTTAGGGCAAAGCACAACTATATGAGCATTATTGTAATTATAAACAATTAGGTCGATAAATATGTCAACAAATATTTTTTTATAATCCGAAGATTACTATCTTTTAGACCTCTTTGTTTGTTCAACTTAGATTTTTCAAGAAATGCTTTTTAAGTATCGTGTTTTGATTTTGATTTGTTCATTCATTTTTTTTTTTGGTCGGAAATTTGTTCATTCTTATTTGTATGAATTTGGTGTAATACTTAAATTCTTTTGCATAGTATGGAATGCCATATAGTCCACTAATTAATTATCCTGATCATTTTCATGGTTTATTTGCATAAGTTGAGGTAAAACCTGATATACATCCGAGCAAATTATAATGGATCATGAAAATTAATTTATACTTCCTCAAAGTTTATTGATTCTAAATGGTTGTATTATAGTTTTGGCTTTCTAGATCGGTTCCTTGACCTCTGATACAATCCACGACACATCCTGAATTTTATGTATTCTTCAGCTTTAATGTATTTGGAGTATTTCCCTAATAAATAAAAAGAAGATAATTTTGTTTTGGATGCTAAATTAGATATTGCCCTTCTTACTTTAGAGTCGCTAATTTTGTAATGTGCTTAATTTTATTTCAAATAAACTTTTAAACCTACAAAACTTCATGCATTGTTTGATAAATCACGAAGACATGTATGAAATTTCAATTGTAGCCCTTAATTTGATGAATGCATGAAGATTCAAAGAATAATTTCAATCTATATTTAAAATCTCCCTACCCATGAAGTACAACAATTTTAAAGTGTGAACTCATTTTTCATTGTTTGGTATTGTCTAAATGACAAAATTACCCTTAAAGCGTGGGATTTTATTGAGCAATCAAGTCGTTTTATTAACAACACATTGATATGCTTCTGTGCCCGTTAGCATGTCTAGTTTTAATATGAAAAAATCGTTGGACTGATTCCCTTATATTTTTTTCAAGAATTTGTTCTTTCTCCGAAAGCTAGCATAGATCGTATTTGATGTCAGAACTCCAAGTGCGAAGGGGAATTTCCTTCTTCCTCCGTTCCTCTAAAATTTCCTTCGATTGGTTTATTTCTACTTTCATTCTCCTCTCTTAATCCATTTAATATCAACAAATTTAAGATTTATATCTAAATATTTTTGTGACCAATAAAAACATTTTTTGTCATCCAATATCTATAATAGATATAAGTAATTATTTTTAAGAAAATATCTATAAATCATTCATTTTCCGCAAACCAAACATATCCTTTCTTAATATGAACAAATTTGATATGTACCTAGAGACTTAGAGTTAACTCTAAAAGCACACTTCTAAATCATTTTTTTGTTCAGAGCAGAGATGGGTTCTCACTAATATCCTTTACTATTTTTGCTCTACCAATAATTACACCGTCCAAATTGTACAGCTTTCGGTTCTTAAGGGAAATTACAGATAATTCTCTCGATTCTTAAGGGAAATACAAATACTGTTTATACACCAGTTGCGGGGGAGGACACATTGCTCCCAAATTCTACTGAAGAGAACATGGAGGGTACTAATTGCTCCCAAATTTCTACTGAAGACTGAAGAGAATATATGCAGGGTGACAGTTAAACTTAAATCCCAATGAAGAAATCCAAACATGAGCACGCAGGGAAAGATACATTGAAACCGCATGAGGCGACCTACAGAGAGCATAAAATTGGATGCGAGGTACCATAAGACGCTTGAAGCAAGATCAACAACCTATTCTCGGCACGATACTTGTGGCATGCCAAAGTGCCCCAGGGCCATAGCCATATAATAATACACTCCATCTTATATCAGACATCAAGAGCCAAACTACTCCGAACTGAAATTGCTTGAATGAGGATTTATAGAGTAGAACAGCATGCTGCTACAGATATATTATCAGAAGTGACTGCTAACATGACGGTTAGAATCGAAGGAAACAGCAGTATACCACTTTCCAATCATTCTCATGATTGTTTCCAGATTTATTTTACACGGGATGAAACATCAAAAAATATTTTTTTCTTTTCTGTGACAGTAATCCCTCAAAATTGGCAGCGGCCTGTCGATATCAAAACCCCTCAAATGAAAAAAGGGAATATCCTACCTGGATGCTTCTATCCCAATCTCAGCAATAAATCAAACTCATTACTATACGAAGCAACTGATCAATCTACCCCCAACGCAAGAACGATGCCTGTCTTTTCCCTGAATCAATGATTAAATAAGTATAGCACCATCATATTAGAGCTTGGATGCCGATTTGTTGCATTTCTCTTAACCTCCAGATGGGGTAGATAGCATCTGCCCCAAGCTCTTCTGGATCCACTTGTTGCATTGCCCAGGCATAGTAGACAGTGTGTATTGTATCCTGGTTACACAAACCAATATCAGATAACATTCTGAGACATCAATCACTCTTCATAACTTTTCATCAATAGGGCTTCATACCCATGTTAAACACAACAGCAGAGTGACAAAGGGATCTACACCTAAACCATGCACGTCAATATTTGCAACACTTTTGTCAGAAAGAATATGACTTCTATGTCATTATTATAATGTGTGGCTCCATAGTTAATTGAGTTGTGCTGCAAACTTATCTTCGTGTTGGAACTCGATTTGACTTGATCAAGTTGGACTGAAATGTCATAACCGAGGAGAATTTCAAAAAGAAGAAAACGGTGAATCCTGAATGATTCTGCAGTTAGGACCAGCCGATCCAAGAACTAGATAATCAATCTCATTGCCTAATTCCACTAATGATTGCCTTTCCAATTCCATCCTATAGCATGATCATGGGTCTAGGGATATTGAGACAATCTGGTTTATGAATCAAGAAATTTTACATGTTCAAAAATTCAGCCTACAACAGTAACAAGAGCATCACTAGATTTCAGTGAGAATTTGAGTCAGACTAACCACAAATAGGCCACTTTACGGGAAACATAATATCCCCTTAAATATTTTTTTTGATTCCTAAAAGCTTAATCTCTTTGTACTCTCATACATTTAGTATTTCTCCCCTTCAGAGAGAGATAGTGAATCAAAGCACACATAAAAGATTTAATCTTCACAGAATGAAGATTGACAATCAATAAAGATAAAGTTTCCTTGGATGTTTGAAAGTGGATGTAGACTTTGGAAAATGAAAACCACCATAATCTTTTATCTTTAGCAAAACCTAAGTGTGAGAAAACTACATGCTGCCATTTATTTCATACATCTTAGGTACAAGTCCTAATACTAAAGCAAGTGTTCTCCTTCTCCTTTTCGATTTGATGATTCACTTCTTACATCTTGGACTATGGAATCAGAACCTTTTTGACAGTACTCATGAAATAAGAACAACTATGCTGCCCCATAATTAGCTAAATTAGGTGCAAAGATTAAACTTTAAGCCATTTCCCTTTCATGAAAGTTGAGTAACACACAAAGAGGAAGCCATTGTCCAAAAGAGCGCACATGCAACTATGAAAACAGCATTCACCAACTGAATGATTTAGCTTTCCTTTTTGCATTCAACACAAAAAATTGGCTTAATCACTTGGCCTTGTCCAATCAAAAGTTTGGCTTACCTTGCCACCTTCAGTTATGGCACCATTTTTGTCACGTACGCAATATATTTGCTGAGTTTGAAACTGCCATTAGTGAAAATCAGTGAGATTTTGCTTGTAAATAACAAGCTCCTACAGATAAATAACAAGTGTGCAACAGCACAAGTAGCAGAGAACAATCATACCCCGACGATGATAATTGGTGAAGTGCCCATCATTTTTGTTTCTCTTACGTCAACATCAGACACATGCAGAATCTGCTCAGGATAGAATTGAACAGTTAGAACAAGCATAAATATACTACAACAGAACATGACACTCTGAACTAACAAACCATGATAGTACAGCAAATGAACTTGCAATATCTAATAGGAATAGCAAAAATATAAAAAACAAAAATAACTGCTTCCACGATCATTGCGGGGACATCAAAGCTAGAACAAAATATTCAAGACACAATGCCATAACAAAAGTAAGGTGAAAATTAAAAAACTGCAAAATTGAGATAACAGAGCAATACAGCAATTCAAAAGAAGCTCCCATCAGAATTCAAAACCAAAAAAGCACATACAGACATGTGATAATCGTAGATTGTGTCATATTTGTATACTCCAACTCTTCTATTAGCTTGACATGTGCGTCGTAAGACATTTCATCTAAAATTCAACTATTGAATCATTCATGTCATTTTGCAGAACTACTATAAATCTAAACAATCATAATGAAGAATATCATAAAATATGTATCATAAAGTCAGAAGAATAATGACAATATGACCAAAAAAATCACAAAGATTCAGGTATATTTTACACATATGCCAATTCAACATATCACCCATCTTAATTCATAAATGAGTAGGAACCTGGATATATCTGTCAGACAACCATATTCGAGGGCAAGTAACATAGCTTGTATTGGCAAATAAATACAAGTAAAAACTGACAGCAGGGGTGCCTCCACAATTTACCCACATTGCAGTTAATTTGCATATACACAATGTGTTCATTTCTGCTTTGTTCTCACAAAAATTCTGGCATCTATTACTTACACAGTTACTACTACATAAGTGAAACTAGAAAATTATTGAAACAAAAAAAGGACATCAATTAATTTTGTCAGCAACTTCTCTTAATATTCTCCTTCACAAAGGCTGGAGTAAAAGAGTAAACACTTCACTTAGAAAATTAGATGTGCCTTAACTCATACCTTATTGTCAAAAAAAATGCCATGGCTCTGATAAGCACCATGCTCGGCTTTGCATCTCTCAACGATTTCAGAGCTACAATATTTCTTTAGAGTTTCAACATCTCCCTGCACAAAGCGCACACAAACATGATGATGGATAAAAGTAGCTGAAGTTCAGTTTTCCTAAGGAGAATTCATTACAAGGAATACAAAAAGAAAAAAAGAAAAAAAAGAGGACAATCAATCTTTAGGAATTAAGCTCATTATCTACCTTAATGTAAGCATTAAGCACAGGCTTTACTACTTCCTGGACTTCAGCCACAAACTCTGGTAAAGAGAAAGATCTAGCCCACCATCAAAGCACCAGCCGTCAGTGAGATAAAATTTCACAGGAGAACCAAGTAAAACTGAAACCGCAAAAAAAATAGGAATGTGACCATACGGGTCTCGCCGGCGTATTTCCTTCATCGATGCTGCAGCATCTGTTTCTTGAAAGATAGTTTCATTGAGACTGTTAAGAAAGATAAAAATCAGAAGAATAACAGCCTTAATTTTGACGCACGAAACAAGGACTGCAGGCTCACACATGAAGTATGCTTATATGTATGTGCTGCTGTTTAGTGTGCCCATGTAATGTCCAGGTCCGTGCACCCACCGCATCAGTACATACACAATGGTGTGCATCCACAAATATGCAAAAGGAGAAGGCGAGAAACCACATGAAAAGGGGGTTGCGCCCCCTGGGGGGAAGAGATAGAGAGACTCGAACAACTTACTCCTGAATTTTATGCACAACGGGGTTGTCGCTAGTTTCCCATCTCTCCCGCATATCTTCAGCAATCTGCAAAGTCAAACAGGCATAATTCAAAATGGATGAGAGTTTAAATTATGCTTAATATAATAACTTGCTTTCTTTTATATAAAGAAGACATATACCAAGCAACAACAAGATAATGACCAAATGTGACAATCTATTGAATCAAGCAAAGTCGGACACAGTTAAACATGTGTACTACTTTCTTTTGTAACCAGTACCAGAAAATTACATACAGTATACAATGTGCGAGACAATTTAACATGGGGCATTTAAAAAAACGCCTCCAAGTAACTCCCAACCATAGGTTGATGGGTATGGCTCCAAAGTTATTTGCGACACTGTGAATCAAATACAAGATCTGTTGGATTTGAAGCAAGCACTTGGCCACTCACTTATGGTGAGGCTTATTTATGCAAATTAACCTGAGTAAATTTTTAATGTATCATTATCACAAGTCTTCAGCTGGGCTTTGTAACCAATCATATCAACTCTTTCTGTAGTAACAATTGCATATCTACATGATGTCCTTGGGTAAAAAAAAGAAGGGCAAATGCCCAGATGATATATATTAAGTTCAGCTACCTTCAGAAATCTCCAGTGACTTTAGGGGTCTTTCAATGCAGCACTATCACATAAAATCTCCTAATTAGCAAAAAATTTCCTTCTCTCCTTACCAATATGCATGTAAGGTGATATTACATCAGACAAGAGAGGAGGGAGGATTAACAAAGAAAAATGTCAACAGAGTCAAATAACATATGCTTTTCCAGAAAACAAGTCAATCCTATGGAACAGACATCTGACAATGAGCATAAAGACTTCCAAGGAAGTGTTGCAAAAGGTTTTGACGCGTACCTCCTGACCTTTTGTTACAACTGGCTCACTCACGTTACCAATACGCTTGAACATGGGATGCCCCTTGACCTACAAAAAGAACCATGATTAGTTAATCTGTAATATTCTTTAAATCTGCAAACAACTTCCATGCATAACTAGTAGAATAGCATTACCTTCTCCTTAAATGCTTCCCACTTTTTACTCCACGGAGACTGCTTAGAAGGTAGTATAACTATATCAGTTCTTGTACTTCTTTCGACTGTTGACGTAGTTGGTGCATGTTCCATATGCTTTCTTTTACTGGGGCTACCACTCAGCTCATCCTTGACAATATCATATCCCTTCTTTGCCAAGTCAACAACCTTTACTTCCTTCAGCTTCTGGAAAGTCGACGAGACTTTAGGAGAAGAGGAAAAGAAGCATGTTCTGTATTTGCCAAAAAATGATTCTGTGTTATCACCAGAACCAGCCTGCTTGGAATTTTCTTCCGTTGATTTTGCCTCATTTCCACCTTTGGCATGAGCATTGTATTTTGCTGAACCACTCGCAGATGCCGATTCCTCTTGCTTCCCAATCCCTAACTGTTCTTTGACCTAAAAGCAACACAAAAAGATAATGTTCCAAACAGTCACTTGCATATAAGTAAGCGTTATCAGGATTACAATGGATAAAGCAACCACACCTCCTCGGTTGCAGAAGATATTTTTTCCTTCACATTGGCAGAAACCTGGAGATAATGCAGTATTATAGAAAACAAAAAACCCCAAAAAGTATTAATAAATTCCACCAGGACTCAAAAAATCCTCACAAAAGAGGCACATAGCAAACATAACAGAAGAGAAACAAGAATCACCACACAGAAGCATAATATTACCTACCGGGTAGCCAAGTGTATAACTTTTATGTATACTAAATTTCTCACCAAGAAAACAAGACCAAGTTCATAGTTATTAAATCTATTGACTTTAATGAACGAGAAACTACTATACTAGATTTTGAGAGTCTGTAGCTTCAACGAATTCACTTTTCCAGGACCAAGGCATATCCCAAGGGAATCAATTCAGACCCTCTTCTGGCCCAAAAGCAAAGTAAAGGAAGGAAAGATATTCAGACCTTCTTTGCTGTAGCTTCAGCCTCTGTCCAAACACCATCGACATGCTTGTACAACTGCTCAGTTGTCTGTTTTGTTCTGTAAAAGCCAGTTTACATCCTTAGCTCTTTATCCAGATGTTCAACCAAACATGACATAAGAAGTATGTCTCAGATAGTCAGATGATTAGTTGAGGGGACTACAATCTCGCCAATGAAAGGTTTTCAGACAACAGATTTGCAAATTACCTAACTTTAAGCTCCTCTTTCACCCCTTTAAGCTCTTCTGCTTTTTCTTTCAGCTGCTTCACTGACTTTTGAAACTCTGGATTGCTATGACCAAAGGATTGAAGAAGATCATTAACATGAATAAGCCTCTCAAGGGAACCGAGCACACTAATCAAATATTAAGCCAACCAATATCATTTGTCTGAAAGTCCAAGTACCCAAAACAATGAAGCAGACAACATCAAAAGTACTCGCTACTTTATTTAACTGATATAGCCAAACTCATGTACGATATAGTGAAGCTTCACCATTTCTGTATTTGCAATCTATATGACACTCAGATGGTAAATGTGCATCTTGATATCCCATAAGTAGAGTCCCACGGCAAACGAAAGGAAATTGCTCCGCAATGGCAAATCAATAAATTATGAGCTTGGCCAAAAGAAACAAAGGGTCAAGCCTTTACACATGTTTTGAACCGTAGAAAGGATACTTCATTTTACAGATTATTTCCATATGATAGTAAGCGATGGTAAATCTCCAATCACGAGCTACCAGAAGCAAACGAAACTAAAATGTGAACCAAGACCACAATAACATGAAAGAGCAAAGAAAGAGGGCAACAGTCCTAAAGGTAGAAAGAGCATTGAACCCAGAAAGCACAGACGAGTGCCCCCTGATCAGACCGCTCCTGATGTTCGAACTAGTCATAAATGATCGGCTTCATTGGTATCTTTTCGGTATGCATTGTGAACATTTTCATTTTTAGCGTCTCCACTACCAAAAAAAGAAGAAGAAAGACAGAAGAAGAGGAGTGAAGGTACTAAAAATCGGCATACCCGCTAGCTTCGCCTTTAACTTTCTTAGAGAACTCATTAAACACGCTATATCGACGATTACACGAGTGCCCACCCGCGGTAATCAACCTCAGCCTCGAACTGGAAGCCTATACGACAATTCAATGAACAAATCCACATAAAAAGAATTACATAATACAGAGAAAAAGGAACAAAAGCCCAGAAATTTTCCTGGCTATTGCAAGAAATATAGAGATAAAAAACGAGAAAGAGCTCGAGAAGGGAGGAAAAAACCTGGGTATGAGAACTAAGGTGGAGACGAAGGGGCTGTCCCAAGAGCACCAAGTCTCGGACCAGCTTCTTGGCCGCCATTAGAATGAAGAGACTTTGGTCGAGAATTGTGAGCTATTATACTAAAATAACAATGGGGTCGTGCTCTATTGATGTGATTTTGCTTAGCTTCAAAAGAAGGAATCGGAGAAGGTTTTTACGGATTGTTGAGTATCAGCGCCCAAGAACACTTTGTTAGGAAGCTATTTCACTGCCCAAATTTTCTAGCTCCTCCAAAAGTTTTACTTGGGTAGCCGAGAGAGAGGGCCCCGTCGTTGGCGGTGGCGGTGGCGGCGGCGGCGGGAGTGGCGGGGTGGAGCTCGACCGTGGCCGGAAGCGATGGGGCGGCATCCAACGGCGAAGGCTGGTGGTCGGTCGGAGCAGTTTTGTGATCTATTGGAGTTGTTAGGGTTTGGACATTTGGTACGAGGAGAGAAGGATCGGAAGAGGAGGGCAAATTTGTCTTCTCGCCGATGACATCTTCTGCAAGGATGTCCCACATTCAAGTTAACTCATATTTTTTTTTTTTGTATTTTTTTTTTGGGTCCTTTCATAACATGAAAATTTAGATTGTTATTATGTTTAGGAATCTTTCACTGAACGACTTAACCATTACAAAGGCTATAAGAACATATAACATTCTTCCTTCCTCATCAAAGTATAGAACTCACGGTAGCAATTAGTGTCCTGCGTAACATTTATCATTTCTTTTAGTTATATTTTTATTTTGATCTTTGAATTTGTGCCAACTCTTCAATCAAATTCTTAAATTTTTAATTTCTAATCAAGTCGGTGAATCTATTTAAATTTCCTAATCACATTTCTTTGGCTTTAAATCTGAGTTAAATGGAATTTACATGGTCATTGGAGTAACATGAAAACCTGTGTTTGGTACTTGAGACATCTCATTACGCTAGTTTAGTGATTTTCATCTTGACATTTTTAGTCTAATGCATTAACCGATAGCACAAAGCTATAAAAAGTTTTCCATGTTAGATTCTTGTCAGCATTGACTGATGCTTCCCCCCTAATTAATCGTTATTGAAATTGATAAAAAAATTCTACAAGTTCACGAAATTAATAAGGTAAATTTAAAATTTTCAAATATCAATTGGAAAAAATGGGTTGTTTAGGGGGTTCGAAACTTCTTTTGCCTTCTTTTCGTAATTAATTTCCATCGTACCGTTACATGGGCAAAGATCTTCATTCAACTTCCAAGACCATATGCTAAAAGGAAACTAGAGATAACATGATGAGAATTCAGACAAAATGAACGTATAATTATTCTCTCTAAAGAAAGACAAGTTTAGGAGAAAATTCCAAATAAGCACTCGAAATGGGATCATTTTCTTGAGAAAGGAATCGGAGTACACTTTATTTCAAATAAGGGTCTAATATAGCCAAATCAATCTCAAATAAGTATTTAAGCTAGCTGACTAATGAAATTTTCATGGATGCAATATATTTTTGAAAAAAATAGCCCCATTTCATTTAATTTGGGGATATTTTTTTATATTTTTTACCAATTGCAAATTTTGGACAGAATTGCCTTATTTAAGTCACTGGAAAATGTCCACCGACAAACATTTGGCCGGCCGATGAAATCACGCCCCTTTTTCAAACTAACTTGGCCACTTTAAATTTTTATTTGGAAGAAAGTTTACTCTAGACTTTTTCTTTGAAAATTGGCCCCACTTTAGGCTTAATTTATTTAATGTGGTCTTTGAACTTTTAAATATTTTTATATAATCTAAGAACTACATTGAATATTTTCTAATAGTTCGGGTAAAATTTAAGAATGACATTGTACATTAAACTAAAGTTCATAAACCATATTGGACATATTAAAAATTTAGGGATGATACGATTCAAATCATGATACTAGATAGACAAAACTACTCATATAAAGAGGAAAAATAGTAATTTATAATATAAAAGCAAAGATACATTCACTGGATATAAGTTCTTCCGTGAAGGGTGAACTTTTATTAATGAAAATTAATCAGTTAGTGATTAAATTAAATGAATTTAAAACCTGTATTTGCCTGCATGAACTTGAAACATGGGTGGGTACAAAATCTACATGGGAGGAACCGGTAGTCGGTGAATGAGAACTACATTTTGGCATGCCACTTCATGACCTTGCTAATAACGCTAGAGTTCTATACACATGCAACTGTAAAACGTGTTTTTATTCTTTGAATCATTCTCAAGCTCAGTGAGTGATAGTGACCTACCAGTGACCGCGATACTCCGTCGCTTGCCTCCGCCACTCACCTCCACCTCATTTCAATTTATAGGTTTTTTACAAAGATATATTTAATTGGTAAAATTCTTTTAAAATATTTCAATTTATAGGTTTTTTATATTTTTATTTTATTTACTATTTTTAATTTTTTTTAATTTGATTTAAAGTTTTATTCATTTAGCATAGAACTTATAGTGAATTTGGGTTTTCTCTATAATAATAATGGTTTTTAGAATATATGTCAGGTTGGATATGGGTCGGGTCGGGTATAGGTAACTAGATTTACATTATATGAATATGGATCAAAACGGTTAAATTGATCAATATGGGTCGAATAATTTTTACCCAATCCACCCACTTGACAGGTCTAGCATTAGAGAATCAGCAAGTCTAAAATTGAAGCGGGGACACATTTCACCTTCTTAGCGACCATGCGAAGCTTCTAAAGTTCGAGATAAAGGTGCTTTCGGAAGTGACTGGAACTGTGTTCAGATGTGATGGTGCGCCCGATCGACAGACTTATGAGGAAGTCACTATGGGCTTCCAAGCTCTAGGCCGCATCTTAAAAGCCTTCTTTCATAGAGAGAGAAGAGAGTGAAGGCAAAGTATCTTGAGAAGTAACTCTATATTTGCTGAACCACTTGCGCCTTCGATCTTCTCTCTCGGAGTTCTTACTCCTGACGTCCATCGACAACCATAGCGGTGGATTACAATTATTTTCGAAGTCTAAGCATAAAATAAGCAAAAGGGAGTGCAAGGACCTAAAAGCCCAATTGGTAGGGAGAGTGTTCGTGCGATGGGCCTTAACTACCCAATCCACGGCCTTGTTTGTTCCTCTTGGTTCATAAATCAAACTAACATTTTTGAGCTGGGCCAACATCTTGCGACAGGCCAGTACTATTGACTTGGCAGCCCATGGAATCTCCACTCAACCCGTTATAGCTTCTACAACTGATAAGCTATCACATGCGATTTGCACTTTGAGTTCAGTTGCACTATTTTGTACTTTCCTCCACCCTCGATCATGAGTCTCCTTCACCAAAGCAAAGCGTGTTGCACAACTAGAGTTTCAGCTACTTTGGTTGAAGGAGCATGGACTTTCTTTGCAAAACCATCTAAAAGGACCCCATCCCTTCCTTTGCAAATATCGACAATTGATCCCTCCATATAAGAACTACTCCAGGAGGCGTCTATGTTCACTATCAACGCCCCACAAGCTGGAGGACGCCAACGTTCCAGCAAGAAGGCTAAATCGGCTGCACAGTTTTCAGTATGTTGATTTCACTTTTCGAATAGATGATTCGTAATGATCGCTTCGCTTATAATTGAGATGGGTTGTGGTTTTCGCTTCTAAAAAGTTAGGGCATTTCTTGCCTTCCACAAAAACCAGAGGACCCCTGCAAATAAGGCTTTCTCACGTGTTAAAACTCCAGAAATTAGGATTCTCCACCACTTCTTTATACCCTAGAGCCTCTATCCAATAAACTTCAAACTTGAACTTTTTTTTGTTTTTTAGCTTTGGTTAAGTTCGAACATAGAACGATTGGACTATGGTCAGATCCAATAGCTAGAAAATCAAAAGCCTTAGCATTAGGATATAAAACTCTCCAGTCTAGGTTACAAAATGCTCGATCAAGTCTCTTCTTCACTAACTCATCCCAATTTCGATTGTTAGTCCAGGTGAAGGCACAACATTTACTTTCTATATCCATAAGAGAATAGGAGTTTACAAATTCCCAAAACGCCATAATCTTGTACCTCTCAACATCACGTTTACTAGCCTTTTCCCATTGATACAAAACTTCATTAAAATCTCCAACACATAGCCATGGATAGTTATTATAAGCATTCCTAGCCTACAGAGTATTCCATAGGTTAATTCTTTGTTGAAAGTTCGTTGATGCATGTAGACAAGAAATCCTCATCATAGTTCCATTATTAGGATCCTTACAAGAAACTTCAATCAATTAATTAGAGCTATACTCCACATGCACATTCAGTAACTCACCCCATAGCAAGGCAAGTCCTCTCGCTATTCCTATCGGATTAACAACAATCAAGTATCGGAAATAAAGTCTCTTTTTAGTACAGTCCACCACATTTTCTCTATTTTTTGTTTCCATTAGAAATACCATATTAGGCTTCTCACAAGTCACTAAGGCTCTAAGATGCTGAACTTTTAAGGGAAGAGCCCACACCTTGACAATTCCATCTTAATAGTTTCATGTTTTCCTTGGTGGCATATTAGGGCTAGCCACCAAGGCCCCTTCCTTAACGTCTTCCCACACCTAAATTGGTGCATTTATAAGCTTATCCACATCCACAAGACTCGTAAAAAGTTCCCTGTTGTTCATAGGGAGCAAAATGTTTCGGTTTTTTCACAACCTAATTCTTTGAACCTGATTTTTCTAATTTGGTTTGCCCAGCCCTTATATCATAAGCCATGAAACTATAATTATGTTCATGTGACTGCTAAACCCTCTTCCCCCTTGTTTGGTGGAGCAGATTCCTCCTTCTTTTGATATTCCTCTATCTACTGTATTGGTGGATTATATATTACTAAAGCTTGACTATTTGCCATATGGTAGTTATGGCACAAATCATCACCAGCAGGGGAAATGGGAGTTCCAGGCACCATTTCGTCCTCCTACAGAATGGAATCAATATCTCCATAAAAGGTATTCCAACAAGGGTTGAGGTCTTTCACTTTCGCTTTCAACCAAGAGCCATATCGCCTTGGATTATCTTGAGGTAATCTAGACTTCTCATAAGGTATTATGGGGCAAAAATTTGCATAATGTCCAATACATCCACATGAATAACAAAAGTGTGGTAACCTCTCATATTTAAAGTCAATCCACCATTTTCTACCTCCCACATGTATAATAGTACCAATTTTTAGAGGATTTAACAAATTCAACCTCACTTTTGCTTTTCTAATCTTCCAAGAGCTATTATTTCTAGCTTCAATCTTGATTTCCTCCATTGTACCCAATTTTGCAGCCACCAATTGTATAGAGTCCTCTACTACAGTAGCCCAAGGAAGCCCCAAAAAGTCTACCCAAAATGAATAATGAGAGAAGTCATAACAGTGTTCCGGAACATGGGATCACCCTCTTGTAACACAAGCAAATTGTTGGCAAACAACCAAGGACCTGTTTGTAAGACCTTCCTTTCTTCCTCTGAATTTAAGATAAACATATAAAACCCAAGTTCAATCACCTCACATTTAACATCTTCTAATTTCCATGCTCTCCTCATAGTAGTTAAGAATGCATGAAAATTAACATGTGGCTTCGAGAATAATTTTACATAGAGGGGAAATTCACTTTCCTGTTTGTCCGTGGCATGGATATTGGCTTCCAGCATAGTGACATCGTCTACTATCCACAGGTCACCCATCCTCCTACATAGCGCCATCATCCAAAGATGATCCTCGTAAGTTTCCTCCATTCGTGGAATAGCAAGCTACAAGAATAAGCCTCTGATTGTAGACGGGGTTTTAAAGTTTGGGGAGATTTGAGCTGGTTGATAAATGTGAAAAGTGGGTAGATCAAGAATTGAAGGGAGCTCTATTCTATAATGAGGGATTACTGTCTTATAGTAGCGATACTCTCCACTCTTGGTAGAAACCCATACAATGTCATTTCTATCAATAATCTGTGGGATGGTGGAATAGTTTGGATGAAATGGCATTAGGTAATGGTGTTAATATGGGGGAATAGTAGGGATTCGGCCATTTGCATTGCGGTAAGGTTGGAGAAAATCTCGGGTTTCAAAGGACAAAACTATCACTTTAGGGATAGAGGAAAGCTCACCCACGGTGAGAGAGAGATTGAGCACTTGTTTAGAAATTTAGTTGATTTGCTGAAGAATTCAAAATTTTGATGGGGACATTTTTTTAGAAGGAAATGACCAATTTATGGTTAAAGCTAACAATAGTAATTGATGTCAAGTGCAAAGTCGTGTTTCTAAAGATAGGAGGATGTAAAGTATTATTGGCATGCATGGCAATGTTATTTTGAATATTTTTCTTTTTAATAATTTTTCATAACCCTTTCGCTTTGTCACGGCATATCATCTCATAATTACTAGATAAAATAGTTTTTTCAATATTAAATAAAATAGTTTTGAAAAGTACGTTTGTCTTGTGAAGAATGAATAATTTATTTTTTTAAATAATTATTTATACCGCTTAAAAAAAAAATGAATGAACAAAAAGTATTTTCATTATCTACAAAATTGTCAAGACATAAATTATTATCGATAATAAAAAATTATTAAGCAATACAAACAATTATTTTAAATAAAATAATTTTCAAATTATCTATTTTCTGTGAAAACAAATGGAATCTAAATTCATGTGTTCAAATACATTATGACACACAATCCCAATTGTGTATGCATAGTCTAATTCTAGAGAGCACCATCAAAATGTCATAGTATTTTCATATTTTGTGCTATCGATCCCTTCGGCTAGATGATAAAAGCATTTGATTTGTGGTAGATCCCGTCTTCAAACATGGAGCTTTTCCGCTCAATGTCTATCAATGGCGTCTTACTCAATATACTCAATTAAACGGGATAGACTTGTGTCATAGTCTTGAGGTTTATATGACCAAAGAATTGTGTTGGATTGATAAAGACCACCCAAGTTTGTCTAGGGTTTTTCCAAGAGCTTTCAGAACATTCTCGGGATGGATGAGACAGTAATTGTGCCGAGAGAAGACAGACTTGTGTCATGGTCTTGAGGTTCTCGTGACTTCATGCCAAATCAATAAAGACTACCCAAGTATGTCTAGGGTTTCCCCAAAAGTTTCCAAAACATTCTAGGGACAAATAAGATGGTAATTGTACTGAGGTCTAGAACTCCCTTGGCATAAATGCTGGTAATTAATAGGTCGAGAGATGCAATCTCATATGCTGAATAGAATCTCAATTGCTTAATGATTGTAATCAAGGGGCCACTAGTATTAGAAGAGGTGTCCTCTCGCTCATTGTATCCATCTGAGTCTTTTCAACAATCTAAGTTCATTATCTTCCACAACTTATCACTCTAGAACTTTCTCTCTCTACGATCCGAATGAACGATCTATCATAAGAAATGCTTAGCTTAGGCACTCCATCGATCTCAAATGATCAACCCGTGACACTTACATGCTTCTATGAAGAGTTTGTTTATGGGTGCAATGGATACCCTAGTCAATTCACAGTGCCATGAGTGGTTACATTTTCTATCCTACAAATTGAAAGAAACCACAAGTGTTATTACTTTCATACGGTGTTCACTTAAGTGTTATAATTTTTTTATAATTTGAGTGTCATAATTTATGTAAATCACTTATTTGAATGCCATAACTTTTTTTTCCAAATTATTTAAGTATCATAACCTTTTAAAACATTCACCACAAGTAGTACACTAGGTCAAATTTCCGACACTTAGGTGAACATTTTTTAAATTTTTTGGCATTTAAGTGATCATTGAAAATTATGGCACTCAAATGAATGTTTTTTTTAAAAAGTTATGACACTTTAAAGTGATTGAAAAATAATAAAATTATGGCATTTAAATGAACATCGAATGAAAGTTATGATAATTGTGATCTCATTATTTGTTCTAATCATTTAGGTTGTGCATGGTAATCATTTTGTTTTTGTTTCTGGAATAGAATTCCGTTTGGTAAAAAGAATTTCATTTTTATTTCTAGAATAAATTTCTATTCCAGAAATAGGTTTAGAACATAAATAGAAAACAAATTTTTTTTACTTTTCTATTTCTGGAATATAAATTAGAAATTATTTCTCTCTTTCTTATTTCTAACCCGAAGAAAATTTTTTTTCCGTCCGCTGCTCACCACCACCACCACCCCCCGCCCACCATCGGCCGCCGGCCGCCGCGCGCCACCGCCCGTCCGGTCGCCATTCGTCACCGTCCGCCGCCAAATGGTGATTAGACGGTGGCGAACGGCGACCGGACGGCAGCGGACGACCGCAAACGACGAATGGACGACCGCAGACGACGGCAGGCGACGGTGAACGCCGGTCACCGGTTGCTGGTCGCCAGACGGCGAACGGCGGATGCCATCCGCTGGTCACTAATCCTCCCATTATCGCCGCCACTTAAAAAAGTAAATTTTTTTTGATCATTACGAATTTCTATTCCAAGAATAGAAATTTTTTGTCATTATCAAATGCGTTTTTTTGTCCAGAGAAATAGATTTTTTATCCAGAAACTCATCATCCAAAAATCCAAAAATAGAAATAGAAAAATCTATTTCTGTTCCAGAATTCAATTTCTAGCCAGAAGGGTAATTTCTGGAACAAGGGTAATTTCTGGAACAGTCGTACCCTTATGTGCTTGCTTTCGTTATGCCTTATGCCTTTTATTGGGGTGAGCTCCAATATTTTATTCTCCTTTTCAATGTCAAAAAAGGATAAAGAAAAAAGACTCGATAACGTATATGGCCAGCAAAACGGTGGCCACCCTGCGCTGAGCAACTAGCCACGCCGCCGCTGCCTCTGAGCTTAAGCCTTGGCCACCACACCAATCCAAGCCGTCACGCATCTGTGCATGGCCTCAATAACCATTTGGCCACCAACCCACCAACATGGTGGCGATATGTTTATGATAGTTTTAGGAGTCATATACTTATATGTTTATGATAGTTTTAGGAATCATAACATGATAGTTCTAAGAGTCATAGCATGTCAAAGACAGCGTAGATAATTATGTTTCCTCCTATACTCGACCATCTAGGATCTACCCTTTTTCTTTGTAATATTTAGTTCTAATTTCTCATAGCCTCATCTATTTCGTGATAAAATATATACCCACTGAAGAGGCGAACTCTACTGTGCAAAACCAACCAAACATATGCACGAAGACTTAGATCTTTATTGCTCGTGCAAACAACTTACACGTACAAGCTACTAGATACTAGATACTCATTATTATGATCCTCTTACTTTGGCGCTTAATTAAGAGGGGTCTCTCCAAAAGCTTTGGCTGCCTCCAAAAAGCATTACACACGCACAGTTCATCCTCCTACTTTGGCGCTTAAGCTTCAGCCCTCCTCTCAGAGAGAGAAGCGCCGCTCCCGCTGGAGGAAAACAGGGTGGTCTCCCTCCGGCTGTACTTGATCCTCTGGGCATCCTCCCTCGACACCTGGTACGCGTTGGCGATGACCTCGTCCGGCAACGCCCGCATCACCGAGGTCCGGCCAGCGAGCGGGTTGATGATCGCGTTGTCGTTGGTCTTGAAGGACACCCACTCGAACTCCTCGTTCTCAGCCTTCTTCACCACTGCGAAGTTCTGCGGCACCACCACGAGCTGCCCCTCTCGGAGCTCCTGGTCGAACACTGTCTGGCCATCGTCGCTCACTACCTGGATGCGTGCACTGCCTCGGATCGCATAGACCACGCTGTGGGAGTTGAGGTTGTAGTGTGGCACCATAACTGCATTCTGCATCCACGTATATCATTAAAAGTAAACCCAATATTAATTTCGAAATAGAGTAATAATCGATTTTGGAGCTATCTGGATATTCTTATTCATGTAATAGCTTTCAAGAAAGTTAAATCATAGTGTATAATCAGATTATCATGATTCAGAAAGTGACGCACAAGTGATGAAATCTTACTAAAATGGAAGAAGAGAGGCCTTACCCTATGTAGATGGCCTTTCTCGGCACTGAGTCGGAGCCAGTATAGGATGGGCAGCTCGTTGCTATTGAGTGTGGTAATGTGACCGGCTTGTTGCGTGTATAAGTCCGAGCGCGACGGGTTGCCAATGTTCTCCCGGAGCCTCATGTTGCAGAGCGTCTCCTCCAATCCGTTCACGTCATACCGGCCGCTGCATCTCTCCCTCTCGTACGATTTCCCAGTCCCTCGTCCACCGTAGCTCTCCTTCTCTCTCCCCCACTCGCGCTCCTCCTCCCCCTCACGGCTGCCTCTGCCAGCGCCTCTGCCACCACCGTGCTTCTCCCTCTCCCTCTCCTGCTCCCCCTCACGGCTGCCTCTGCCAGCACCTCCGCCACCGTAACTCCCCCCCTCCCCCTCGCGGCTGCCTCTGCCAGCGCCTTCGCCACCACCGTGCTTCTCCCTCTCCCTCTCCCTCTCGCGCTCCCCCTCACGGCTGCCTCTGCCAGCACCTCTACCACCATACCCCCTCTCCCCCTCACGCTCCTCCTCCCCCTCGCGGCTGCCTCTGCCACCACCGTGCTTCTCCCTCTCCCTCTCGCGCTCCTGCGCCCCCTCACGGCTGCCTCTGCCACCATACCCCCTCTCCCCCTCGCGGCTGCCTCTGCCAGCGCCTCCGCCTCCACCGTAACTCTCCCTCTCCCTCTCCCTCTCGCTCTCTCCCTCCCCCTCGCGCGTCTCCTCCCATCCAGGACCTCCGTGTTCCCTTGGGGGCGTCACAACCTGAAGGCCGCCCTCGACCTTCACGATGTTGTTCCTGTTGTCGTTCTCGTTCTGCAGCCTCCTTGCTGTTTCTATATCCACGTTGAACGCCTCAGCCAGGAAGCGCGCGTCAAAACCGCAGAAGATGTTGTTGCATTGACCCTTTTGCTGGCCTCCTTGCTCAAACTCGTCTTGCGGGTTGCCAGCGAGGAAGAATCTCTAAAAGCAGGAGAGAGTAGAGAATTTACTCACTCACAAACTTATCCTAATCATTCATGCATGCATGCATAAGCTAATCAAACTCAGTTTTACTAATTGACTCACTCTTGGGTTGAGATCGAGCTGGTTCTCATTATTGGTAACATGAAGGAGGATGACGGCGACGATGGGCCGATTGCCATCATTGTAGGCCCATTGGGCCACTCCGGTGGGCAGAGCAATGACGTCGCCCTGTCGGATACGGCGGATCTTCTGGTGCTGATCTTGGAACCGCCGGCCTTCTCCTCCTCTCATCTGTCCTCCCTGTCCGAACTGCGGCCCGAACTGTGATTGCTGAGATGATTGGAATGTCTCAGGGCAACCAGGGATCACAGTCCCCTGAATGCCATTACCTGCACGCGGCAATCATGCAAACAATAACTGTTTTTTACCTGGACATGTTTCTCCCCTTCTTTTAGGGACGCCAGGAAGTGCAGAGCATGACACGCAAGGCAATGATCATGAATAACTACTGGGGCATGTGGTAATCGAGTACTAGCAGTTGATGTAAATTTTACCTTCAACAATGTAGATGAGTTGAGGTGAATTGGTGAAGGAAGGCAAGAGGAGGCCGTTGGGCTCGATGGTGTGCCGGACCATGGCGACCCCGGCGCATTGGAACATGTCGTGGTTCGGGTCCCACGACTCGACCAAGCCAGCCTCGCACTGGATTTGGTTCGTGGGCTCGAGGGCATCGAGGCGGTCGATCCGGCACTCCCTTGGCTCCTGGAGCGGGTGCTGCTGGCCGGTCTGCTGCTGCTGGCGGTCGGGGCGGCCGAGGCAGCCGTGGAAGGCCAAGAGAAAGCAAAAGGCGAAGGAGAGAAGCAAAGGCTTAGCCATGGTTACAGAGAAAGAAGACAGTGATCGTTCTGGTGAGAGGCGTTGGGGTTTATATAGGGGAGGGAGTGGGATTAAGGGGAGGACACAATGAGGTGGTCGTGCAAGAATTGTTCTGCCATTCTTCACTTTGCATGGCACGCACGCTTAACACCTCATGGGGTGTGTCGAGGCAGGTGGCTCCATGGCTCAGAAGGACACGTACAAAGCTTGGGCAAGAGTGCCTTCTTTGTCTGGCTTGGCATGGCACGACGGTGTGCTTCCAGTCCATGGTTTTTCCATTATGTTAGAAACAAAGGTTGCAATGTTCTCCTACCACTTAGAATCGCTTTTTCTTTCATTAGAGGTGTTAAACCCAATTGATCTCGGCAACAAGGGAGAATTAAAAAAAAATTCTTAAATTTATTGTAATTGTGATAATTTAATTCTAATTTTTTTATATTAATTCAGTTATAAATCTTTTTGTAATTGTGTCAATTCAATCTTCAATTAATTTTATTCGGTCAATGATAATGTGCCTATGGAGGAGGCCATGGCAAGGCTGACCTCGCCTAGATCGGGGTGAAGCCTCCTTACCTGCAGCCCCTGTCTAGTGGCCGGCAAGCCTTGTCGGTATTGTGGGAAAGAACAAGGGAGAAAAGGAAGAAATGGAAAAAAAAATGAAAAAAAAATTGGGAAAAAATAAAATATTATTAAAAATTATCCATATTAGCATTAATCCCAGTACTTGTTAGCATTCACGTCAGTATCAGCAGGCCAAAATTGGCGGATGAATTAAATTAGCACGATTGTAATAAATTTAGGAATTTTTGGTAATTCTCCCCAACAACGGTGAGACACATCTATTTCGACCCAAATATATTTTTGTGAAGAGTGATCTATGATTGCAATCACAAACATTTTCATTTTATTATCGTTACTATTTTTATAGTAATAAAATATCCAAGACCATTTAAGCACCCGCCTCATCCTCACTGAGCGTGGGGTCCCTCTAATTAACGAAAATACACATCCGTGCTCAAGGTTAGTTGCAAGAGATTGCCAAACAATGGTATCCGTACTTCAACCTTGAGCGACGATATGAATATGCTTACCACTTAAATCTTTAGCAACTAGCCAGCTATTAAAGGAGGACTATGGAGCATCATCTCATTATCCAAAATACCAAAAAATAGAAAAAAAATTTAACGCTTTGGAAATTCCTAATTTATAATTCAAAATGACTTGGTACGATTTATCTATTTAACACAGTTTTATCATAAATGAAATCAATTTTCTACACCAATTTTAATATTCTATCGTCAGTCCCATTCTTCCGGTATTTGGTACCACCGAATATAATGGAATATATAAATGAAATTAAATGGAAAAGAAAATTGTGAAAATGGAATAACGTTCTTTGTTTGTATGTTGAGGAAATGGAATTAAATGATGTTTCCTCTGTTTGGTTGTAACAAAATAACGTGCAATGAGACTTACGAAAACTTCGATTTACGTACTCCTGCATTATTTTAAAATCGTACTTAATAAAATTATATAATCATTTGAAAAACCTTAATCTCCAACGTCTTTATAACTAGAACCAGCATTAATTAATTTTATTAAAAGTCACATTTCGTGAATTATAATAAACTATGGTAATAAATCATAATTCCTAAAGTATTAGTTAACATTTTTTTGATAAATAAATTTTCTAGCGTTTGATCTCATACCATTAAAGAATTTAGACAAAATATATTTATCATTAATATAGTTTAGCATTAATATGGATGGAATATAATGACATAGAGCCACTTTGGAATCCCAAATACTCAACTCGAGTTAATCACCATATTCATAATCAGTATACAATTTTAAATAAATATTTATTATTCATTTTAGTATCTAACTATTATAATAATAAAAAACACAGTACATTATATTTCGATGATTAATTATATATAATTAATATTATTAGATACTAATTATGGTTCTAGCCTAGGAATGGACTTTGTAGTAGATCGCCAAGTCACAAGAAGTTGGAGGAATCGGCATTCTTCTGGGATCACCAGTCCCTGATTCACCCGTTGATCCAATCCAAAACTCCTGGAGAAAGGTCTCCATGCTCATATGAGATCGAAAAGCACTGTCATGATGCAACATACAAGCACATGGAAAATTTTAAATAAAATTTAAGTGCCATCATTTTATCAAATGGGCTCAAAGTAAATGTTATATCAAATAATGATCTAAAATTATCCTAATTATTTTAAATAAAAACTTGAAGTAATCATGTTTATTTCAAATAAAAACCTCACATTCTTGATTGTCAGTCAAGTAAATAGTTAGACCAATCAAGGGGCGTTTTTGTCCGAATGCAATTTAAATTTTAAATTACTTTTTATTGTTTTCTTCTTCTTTTTTCCTATTATTTTTTCTTTCTTTTCTAGTGAGGGTTGATGAGGGCTCAATGACCCTCGCCCACTGTTGTGAGGGCCTGCCTATAGTTGTCAAGGGCAACCACACCTAGGACAAAGGTTGCCTTGCCCAGGTGAGGACGTCCCTCACTAGCCACGAGTGAGGTGTCCCTCACCCAAATCTGATGAGGGTTGACCTCTTTGATGACCACAAGGGCAACCTCCCCTAAGGTGAAGTCGTCCCTCACTTGTGGCCCTCTCTAGGCATTGTCAATGGCCGACTAACCACCAACGAAGAAGGAAAAAAACCTAGAAAAAAGAACAAAAAGAAAAGGAAAGAAAAAGAAAACATGAAAGAAATAATGCAAATGCCCTTCACTATCGAAAAGTCAAGCCTCTTTTTAAACAAACATAACCTTTTAAGCTTTTATTTTAAAAAAATCCACTTAAAATCCCTTATGTGAGAAAATGTGGGCATTTTAGATCTTTATTAAAAATAAAATTCACTTTAAGTCCTTAATGGTCAAAATCAAAATATTTTAGGCCGTTATTTAGAATTTTCCAACAAGCACACATCATTGTACCTCTTCCTCACAAAACAATGAGCGCAACTAATGAGCCTTTTCTCGCCAATTAGGTATGGCTAGGAATGATCATTCTGACATTCTTGAAAAGGAACCTACATTTGTAAAGCAATCACTTTCAGAGATAAACAGTTTCAAGTTCCACTCAAATTCTACCTATAACCTAGAACGAAAAAGTTTACTAATCTTTGGAACTGAAACCTGCTTTGCATATCAAGAAACCTAAAACTTGCCCTATCATAGGTTTCAAAAGCTACTCAAGTTCCACATGTACTCTTAATTGAACAATTATAGTAAATCATATGAAATGACCACCATTTACTATAATTTATTAATCACAACTCATATTTATTACCCAAAATAGAAACTAAAACTAGTTGTTTCGGATTACACATGACAACTACATGAAATATTGCACAATTGCATGAATACATAACACAAGAATAACAAAGACTTATTTTAGGTTTCAGGTCGATTCCAAGTTTTTGATTTCATTTGGAACCTTAAACCTACTCGTCAAAGCAAGTTCCTCAATTTTTGGAATCTCAAACCTACCCTACATATCTAAGAACCTGAAACTGGACCTGCTCCCACCAGTCCAGTTCTCATGTTACAGATTCTACTCTAGAACCATGCTTACCCTAAGCACTTCCACGTACTAATAAAACAAGTTCATACGCCCAACCTTCCAAGAGTTAATGAGCTGAAAACCTTTCGAAAAGGAAGCACCGTTCTTTTTCTTTAGCCACAACGAACAAGTATCAGTGACATATCACAGAAAGAAGGTAAACACATGCAGAGGCTGAACAAGACCAGCATCATCTACGATGCAGCAATTAAGCCCCCAGAAATCTACCCACAATATGTGGACAACTATCCGACGTTGTTAGGAACACCCTCTATGTTTTGTGAGAGAGAGAGAGAGAGAGAATTATTAAATTCAAATGAACACTAAACAAGCAATAATAATACTAAGAAAGCTGTCAAGAAGGGATAAAAGAAAACTAGAGTTGTTGATGGAAAATACAGGGAGAAATGACAATTTGCAGCAACCTAGTCATAGCTACAATATACAGCTTCTAAAAGGATATCTACATCAACGTGAAAACCTTCAACAATCGGTCAAATCTTTCAGGACTCCCGGTATTTGGTCAAGTCAAATGTCAGAGTCCTTGAGCAGCTGCAAGGAGTACAGAGAATACTGACGTTAATGCTAATCATACGTGGACTGTAAAGGGACAGAAGGAAGACTTAAGATACAGATGGGAAGAGAGCCACCTCCTTTCAGAGTCCCTATATACACCAACAAGAGCTTCAGCCTTATCATAAAAGCTGTCTTTGAGAGATATCACTATGCTCTGGAAACCACAACCTGCATCTGCATCCTGATTAAGCCTGGACCCTTCACATGACTTCGAGCGGATATATCCAGCCACCTTCGCGACATTCAAATTGTCCAGAGCAGCATCTACTTCATCCAATATGAAAAATGGCGAAGGCCTATAACTGAACCAACCCATAGATGCCAAAAACTAGACTACATTAGCAACGGTCAGGATGATGAGCAAACTGCTATGAAATAGCTACATTGTGATCGTCCATGTTCTTGCCAATAGGCACAAGCTAGGAACTACATGTGCAAGAAAATGTAAACTGTCACCAGAAAGCAGGAGAAGCCATCTTTTTCTAATGGCTCTTTCGGCAGCAGTCTATTCTATGATACCGAAAAGAAAGAAGTCGTTACCAATTCAGATAAAAGCATTTATACAAAAGAGAGGAAAAGGACAAAAAAGAATTTGTTGGACCACAAAAGCTAAGAATGAAGTACAGTGACAAAGCCATTGAATTTTCAATTAAATTAAAGAGGCAAAGAACTATTTGACACAATATGCTCACCTGTGGATGGAAAATAGTAATGCAAGCGCAGCAACTGTCTTCTCACCACCAGACAGCTGTTCCATGTCCCGGAAGCGCTTCGTTGGAGGCATAGCTGTGTACTTGATGCCATGAAGGAATGGATCATCCTCATTCTCTAAATTCAAATACGCAGTTCCACCGAGAGGATGTGTTGTGCTCTTTGTTAATTGCTTGTAGATCTTATCGATAATGCTTGAGATATGGTTGAATGCTTCCATAAACAATTCATTCCTATTTTTCCCATAAAAAGAAAGGGTCAACAGTAGCAACACAAGTACCAGCTGAATAGTATGTACATCCACACTTATTGTGTATGTAAATCGATGCCCTAATGCATCTATAGGGCACATCGCATCTTTCAACAATGGGTTAGAGAAATCAAAATAACATAGAAACTGAAACTGTCCATTTATTATTCAGTAAATTTAATTACATGGTAACCAGAGCCTGACATATGAAAACGCAGTACAGCACAGTCCATGGCAAGCCATTCTTCACAATCATATCAATCGCTCACTTTCTTGAGACTAACCGAACCATGACACTCAGAGTAGGTGCATGTTTTACAAATCATTCACCAGCAAACCCTCCATCTAATTGGATACATATCCCAACTGTGAAGTGTAAATTTTCTTGTTTGGCACCTGCATCCTGCACCTGCAGAAGGTAAATCCTAGAGCAGGGTGCAGAATGCAATTGGACAAATATCACTGAGGTTATTAATGCCTAGAGTTACTCTCATTCCTTCACTGCACCTACCAATACCGTCTGCAAAAAATCTTCAATGTCACCACTCATTCCATATCCAACCCAAATTCGTTGGAAAAAATGATGCATCTTGTGCATGCACCTTGTTAAATATGAAATTGCCTGAGCTCAGCTGGGTATAAAAATTGGCAAACTAGAAATCATAGGAGACCATAGGTATTCTTCTTTACAGTGTAAATAAGGGACATGGCACAAAGGACTGAGGACAACAGATTCAGTCACAGCACCTCTGTATTCACACAGGATAATACAGTGACGAATATGCTGATTTGCATAAGATTATAACTACTTTTAATGGTTATTCTGTATTCCAGGTGATCAGGTATGGTCCAAGTAGTTCCCTGAATGGGAGCAGATAACATATCACAAGTCTGATTTTATTATGCAAAAGATCAATTAGAGCTCATGCAAGTCATTTTCATAATTGGTTTTCACAATCCTGATGGCCATAACCTTTCTTTATTTCCCTCCCTAACCCCCCAAGCGCGCAAAAAAAAATCCCAAAAAAATCCCCAGGAAGGAAAAAAGATTATGTAATTTATATATTGTTTGCATCACAGCAGCTTACCTCTTTTGCTTAACTGCATTATACTTGTCAGCAACCTCCTTTTCTTCTTTCCTAGCTGCTTCAAACTCCTCAGTAGCAACTCTTTCCTTTTCTTTTAGAGCTTCATATTGATCAAGAGCCCTCAAATTTGGGGCAGTCCTCTCAATTTCTGATACCAAACCATCAATTTTTTGCTTGAACTCTGTCTCATGCTTTTCTCGATCAGAAGGTCGCTTATCCTGCAATAGGGATCTATTTAGTTGGCTAAAATCAAAGACAGGACCTTCTGTCGAGGATTCGGTCTCCATTGGATCAGCAATAGTTGGAAGGTTTATATGTTCCAGTTCACAATTCTCCAGAATTTCCTGTTTCTGAGATATCAGCTGCTCAATTTGCGACTCCTACATGAACAAAATAGATATTGTGATTTTAAAAAATGCCCCTTTGGTTTCAATTTGAAAATTATGCACCTTAAACAAACCCATATCCAGGAATGACCTTAGAATTTATCTGACGATTAAGCTTGGATAAGTTGGTGGTAGCATTAGAAGCCCGCTTCTTCCACTCTTGCATATCCTTTTCACACTCATCAGAGTTCAATTTCCACTCTGCGAGAGGTGTAAACCAGTCAATAACATTTCTGATGATATATCCAATCAGAAATGTACACAAAAAAAGATAAATGCATCAATAACCCTTATGAATACAAAATGTGCTATTCTCAGTGATGAGCAGAGAAAGTCAAATAAAAAAGTCACCCATACTTCATCAATAGTGAAAGTAGTGCCAGTGTTAATTAACACTCTTGGCATAGCTCATTTAATAAACTGTATTGATGACGTAATTTCAATATTCTGGCTTATTCATCAAGATACCAACACGATCATTGCATACATAGGCACATGATCTAGAACATTTTCAAACCACGACACAGAGAGAAACGCCCATTGCATTCAGGAAAAGGATCTCATCTACTCCAGCACTCATATACTTTATATAGTCAGAAACAAAGCCATACCCTGAACTTCTTCCTTCAATCGGTTGATCTCACTGGTAGTTTTCTCTGCTGCTACCTTGGCTTCAGACTCCTTCTTTTGAACATTCTTCAAATTATTTTCCAAAGAATTGAGTGAAGATTCCAGTTCTTTAATACGTAAATCCATGTCCCGCTTTTTCTCGTACTCCAACCTTGTCAATGATAGTGATACATGATATTGAATCTTTGACTTCAGCACATAGTAGTTCTCACCAGGCAAAGCCCGTATAAAGTATGCAAATAAAAACATGTGCTCATCCTTGTCATACCAGTCATCAAAACAGATAAAATCTCACTCTGTATCATATGATTCAACTCAATGCAGTTTTTAAAAAGACAAATATCAACATTCATAAATTAGCTATTTCAAATGTTAAAAGGAATCACAAGCAAAGATACCCACAAGTAACTAAACCTACAAACTGAAACTGATTAGTTGTTTCAAATATTCACAATCTAAGAAGCAATGCAATCAAGTTTCATATGAGAACTCTTTGCGAATTACTTCAATTCAGAAGTATCCTTCTATCACTCCTAATTTAATACAGTTGACAAGCTAAAGTCCTCGACAAAACTATCCTATACCATCTTTCTGCACTTCAACACAAATTAATTGGAGGAAGAGAAACATACTGGTATTTCAACTTTGCCAGCTGGTCGCTTACACTAACCCTTTCTTCAGCCATTTCTTGGGCAGCTTTTAGCTGGTTTTCCTCAAACTCACGGATGTTTTTCACCCCAACAGACTCACTGAAATCTTTGTAAATTCTATCAACAATCTCATTTATCCTCTTCTCAAGCTTCCTGATCTCAGCACTCCTTTTATCAATTGAATCTTTCAACTGAGAAATCACGTAATAAATTCCCAATTAAATACATGCAGATAAATTAAAATTCTCTTACTTGAGAAGGTAAAACATAATTTTTCGGCTTAATAACTAGAGTAACTAATTACCTTCTTGAGTTCAGGACTTATACAATCAATTTCTCTCCGTATGTTTTGCTTCTCTTGTTTCAAATTGGCAAGCTTGTCCTTGATACTTTGCTGCATTAAGCCATTGAAACTGTCAATTATCAACACAAGCATTACAAGTACAAGGGTCCACAATTTACATTGGTAGAAGCTAATCAACTAGGACAATAGATCTAAAAAACACCTCTTTAGCAAATTAGTGTGCTGCCAAAAAGAACTAACCCAGAAATCTGGAAACTTCAAATCCAACAAATATCAGCTAAGGAATCTCAGCACTGAATAGGGAGGTCTACAAGGACAGTGCAGGTCAGGAAAAAGATAATTTCAAAGCTGACAAACTTTCAGGGTGGCCATAGCTTCAAAATGAGTTAGCAGTCTATCCTAAGGAGTATACTAGCATTGCCATGCATAGGTGCAAGTGCAACAAGCATACAGACATTTGAGAATTGTCCTGCTGACGTTTTCAGTGACTATAATAATTCTTTGCACAATAAGTACTCAGCTGGGTCTTGGTATGGAAGGTTCTAAATTGCAGTAGGCGGGTCACATTGCTATAATCGCAGAATGAGGATTCAGCAGCGAAGATAGTGGATAGCGGTCACAGCAGACAGAATTTTTTAAATAATAATCACACAACAAATGGCACAATCATATATAGTAACTTAAATGCAGCTTTAGCAGTGATTTCAAAAGATTAATAGTATCATTCCAAGCATCAAGAGTGCAAAAACATTTTTACCAGTAACACCTTGATTAGAAGGCTTTAAGCAAACGGAAATGTTTTATCATAAAATATATGGTTCCAGATGTATATGAATTGGGCTAAAGCATTTGAACCATTACACTCACAACAATAAAAGTTTTGACCTCTCTCCCATAAAGAGAAGAGACACAGAAAAGAAACAAGGTGAATTCAGCTGTGTCCAAACATGCTCAGACGTCAGATAGCATAGCAAGCCTTTCCATAGCTTGAATGGCATATCAGACAACAATTGAGTCTCATGTGGACCCTTTTTTGTAGCAGACAGTGTATCAAAATGCTTATTAGTTCTTGAAAGGGAGGTTGTTGGATGGACAGTGTTGATACCGTCTGCAACAAGTGTCGTCAGTGCAATAGTGCCAATGGTGGCTGCTATGGGTGTGAATTTCTCACCCCAAACACAAAAGAGGTGGTGATGCCACTGCTATTGACTGCCATTAAAAACCAGCAGTATCCCTTTTATAAGCAATTAGAGGAGCTGAGTAACCTTCTGTCAGCCTAGGTAGATATAAAATGGCAAGTTCAAGATGTTGTGGCCAAGTAGGGCCAGGTATCAAGAGGGAGACAAGAAGCAGTAGAGAATGTGGGTAAAGACAAAAAGAAGCCATTTCCAACGAACAAAGCTATGAAAGGTTTTCTACTAAATATGGCACAATGGCAAGAAAGAACATTCATGTGGCAAAGCTTTTAACGCAGAAGGCTTAATTTGTCATTATCATTATCCCTCCTTTGTCAATAACTCATAGACTCAATAACCTTTACCTTTTCAATATCAGCATACTGCATCTTCTTCTCAAGTCCACTAATTTTCCCAGACAATTCAGACTCTTTCAAGCGCATCTCTCTTAATGAACCAAGTTCTTCAAGCTCTGACTCATATTGTTCCTTCAATTTTTTAAGTCCTACAAAAGAGTTCATGAAAAATTATAGAAGAGCCAGGTCAAAATAAGTATACCAAACATGAGTCCTAATCATCCTGTTCATATGCCAAAGAACTTAAAAACAATGTTTACAGATCTAACCTTCAATCTCCGCATCATCCCACTTTTTAGATCTTGCTTCCATCCCACCACTGGTACCACCCGTCATTGTACCAGACTTTGTGAGCAGGATACCATCAGTAGTGACAACTAACAAATAACAACATGATGTATTTAGCATAAGAAAGTATAAGTTCACAAACTATCGGTAGGAAATAACAGAAATATGCACCTTTGAACCTCTCTCCACTCCAGCTTAAAACTTTAGCTTCATCAAGATTGTCACAAACTAGAGTATTACCAACAGCATAGAGGACTGCCTTCTCCAATGCAGGATCAAATGTGCCTTTTGTTAAGTACTCAAAATACACAGAAGCCACTCAACATACAAATTGCATGGGATGTCTAGCATAAGGGTAGAGTGGTAAATCCTCTGAGTGCACAATTTCATCAGTTTACAAGTGTATGTGCATACGCTCACGAGAGAGAGAGAGAGAGAGAGAGAGAGAGAGAGAGAGAGAGAGAGCCAAAATAAGCATGAACAGCAACCATAGTACACAAAAAGAAAATATGCTTTCATGAAAAAGCTAAAATGTTAAAAGAGTATTTAATTGGTGCGCAATATCCTTCTCAAGCACATGATGAACAAGATGGCCACCTCCTCACTGAAAATCTATCCAACATAAAAAGAGGAAAAAGCTAACAAGCAACAGAAATACTCTGAGAACATTGAAACATGTAATAAACACTCAAGCAAACATGGTGACAACCAGCAACACCAACTAAATAAACAATACGCTTCGCATAGAAAGCTAAAAGTACAGACTGCGCCATGCAAGCTATTCATCAAGCCTGAACTACAAAACATAACATTTTACAACATCAACTAAGATATCAAGCAGAAGTTTCTGTTTTGGCTTTTCATTAAATTCAGTTGACTGAGGTGCAAAATACATCAAACTGGTTCATTATGTAGTAAGTGCTCCTAGTTTCCTGCATTGCATCATGTCTACTAGGTGAAGTTGACATAAGCATTATAAAGTAAAACAACACTCCTTAAAATTTAGGGTTGACACTTGAAAGTGCAATAAGCATAATTGATGTTAAGGGACAATGCTATCAAGGGTAAGTGAAATTTTTTTTCCATAGTCCGAAGGAGGAAACCACAAATTATCAAAATAAGCACTTGTCATTAAGCTACTAGTTTCTGACTACCCCCCCCCCAAAAAAAAAAAAAAAAAAAAAAAAGTGAATAATAATAATATATAACAAAAAGCATCACGTGATGACAGCACAAATGAAAAGTAGGACTATGACATTCCACCGTTTTCCCATGCAGCATTAGAAAGAATTACACATTTAATATGCAATTTTAAATATCTATTTTGAGCGAAGATATTTTACATGTAAGGTAAATTGGTTTGCTATTTCTGACAAAGGATATTGAATCACATCAAAGACAAGCTTTGAAGTCCCGCCCAAGGTGCGTAGCCTCTCAGTAATCGGCTTTACCCTAACCGCTTGAAGTGGTATAAATGTCTGAGGAGGAAGTCTTTGTTCTTTCAAATACTGTACACAAGAAAATAGAAGCTCATCAATGATGCATGAAGAAATCTCTATATAACATATACATTTTTCAGATATACAACCCAACCAGGCTAGAGTGCATAGGCACTGGTCTCACCACACAGAAAAGCAAGAGAAATGAAAAAGCAAACCAAAAATGACAAAATAGCCAGCGGCAAGTTTCTCCATCGATCCACCTCATAACCAGCTAAATTACTCTAACCCCCTTGAACTGAAGATAAGGGTTTAGTTTAATATCATAAAAAATTTCAGCTTTTCTATCTTTCCACCAAAATCAATACCTTCATCTACATTCCACAGATTCGTACTATGCACAAAAGCAAAAAGGAAGCAGATACAAGTTTTCGTTCCCTCCAAAAATACACTTAAAGTTTTGTTTGACAAAATTTTAAAGAACTGTCAGTGAAGCATCTTATTTTCCCCTATACTACAGTGCTGCATCAGCACAAAATACATCATGCTAAAAAATGGGGTGAACTCTGAGTGACTGCAGTTGTTACTTTTATTTCTCAGGCCCTTGGCACAGCAGCAACTAGCAAGCCCCACTTTCACATAGGGAAGGTGTGATTGGAGACAATAGGTGACAAGATTGCTTTACTGAAACATGTGACTTGGTAACTGATGCAACCATAATGGAGCTCTTACATAATTGATTGCCTGTCGAGATATCCATTCTTAGATCCAATGTCCCTTTAACAACATACAACAACTTGATAAGATATCCATCCTTTTCATACTGTATATAGCTTTTCACTGTGGTTGGAGATGGTGGAGGTTCTGTTGGTTTTTGATAATGAGATTGTCTTTCCACATGCTACGCAGAAAATAGTGTACCATGTGAAAACCAGGCATTCATCTCTTCCACCATAACAACCAAATAAATTTGCCATCCAAGCCAAAGAAAGGAAAGGACCAAAAGCAAAAGCAAAAGAAAAGTGGAAAAGGTCTTGCGAAATCTCAAACGTATTATAATTAACTGTCTCTCAAAATTATGCCTTTGCATGATCAGAGATTTCTTTTAACATCAAAAATGTTACAAAAACAATAATTCAAATTCATCTATTAAGAACTGCTTTCAACTAGCAAACTCATCAACACAAAAGTGGACAAGGAGAGGTGCATCATACACTAATGCGATGCCATGATGCTGTTATGACCATCAGCCTATCCTCTTAATTATAGCAAAGGTCAGCTGTTATATCACATTAAGGGTCAGAATAAATAAGCAGTATTCTACCAGTTTTACATAGGTATCATATATACTATCATTATGCACATATAACACTTTCCTTTGACAGGTCGACTTACATTTAAACGCTTCCTAAGTATGCAGAAACAAAATGCTTCGATCTTGTTGCAGCATAAGCATACAAAAATGTGGCTTCCTGCAACATCCCTCTATCTTCTGACTAACCCAAACAGCTTTCCACAATAATAACAAAAGAAAGTCTTTTTACCTGAGGTCCTTCCATCGCATTTCATTCATTATGACTTATTTCACTTCAGCATAATTAGTATGTGGTTCAGCAACTGAAATCAGATAATTCCCACATCCCATCTTCTGTCTTTGCATGATTGTCTATTTTCCCCCTTAGATACTATTAACTTATCATTGCCCCACATTAGGGTGTAATGCACAAAATCATCTTTTTCCGAAACAACTGAGACAACTTAGTCAGGTAAAGTTACTCAGAATTTATAGGAATTCAAAGAGCGCAAAACATATTTCATCTCATTAAGCAAAAGTGGAAGTACCTTGATGCATTCCTTTCCCGTTTGTTCATCTTCAACAACAACCGCATCCATGAATTTACCCATAGCAACAGTAACAGCAAGGTTGTACTTTTTTTGGGTTGGCTTGCAAAGATCAGTGACTCGACCATGAACCCCAGGAAAGAGGCGTCTTAGGGCATCAACTGCTTGAGATAATCTAGTGTCCCTCTCATTCTCATGTCTATCAGCCCTTGATTCACTCAATTTGTCCTCCACTTCGCTAAGTCTTGATTTCAGATTTTCATACTTACTCCTGCACAGACCATGCAACGAGTTCAAATCAAACAATGCAATAGGTACACATAAAACTGCTTCCATTCCAGCAATTCTAACCTAACAACCTAGTTGAGCCTGAGGCACAGAACCCACAAATACAAACTCACGAAGATCCTTGAAATGAAGGAATATATTAAGAATTACCTGGACTTGCGGGATTTATCTTGCAGAGAACGTAATTCCTTATTCAATTCTGAAAGATCGACCTTGTGCCTCGCAGATGAATCCAGAATTCTTTTTAGTCTACTTCGCATTTGCTCCTCCTGTGACTCAAGTTCATTCTCTCGATTCTGCAACTGCTGCAGATTTTCTTCTAAATTCTTTTGAGCTTCCATATCAGCATGTTGTTGCCTATCCAAAACTTCTTTCTCATCTCTGAGCTTTGCTGTTCTCGCCCCAGCATCCGCCTTACTGAAACATCATTTTCTTGTTATTGGAGACCCTACTTTATTGACTTGATCAAATGCTAAAGGGTTCAGGCCATAAACTTAAATTCAAGCCTATTTTCAGGAGATGAGATGATATAAAAATGATGAGCAAAAACAATTATTCTGTAAACAATGTTTTCCTCAAAGAAACAAACAACCAAGCCAAACAAAAGTAAAGAGTCAGAGACAAATAATAAAACCATAAAAGGAGTGCCTCTTCAAACCAGTGTGACCCAAAAAAGTACAGGATCACATAGTAAGCAACATCTACTTAACCGGATTACACTTTTCTACAAGACGGATAGTCAATGGTTAGTTTACTAGACCAGCTACTTTCCGAGCAAAAAAGAGACTTTTGTCCACGCACTTAACCACCTAACAAATTGCCAGAGGAAGTTGATCTTCCTTCTATCTTCCAAAGTGAAGAACAGTAGTTCGTAAGAAAGACTTGATTGAGAGCATCCCATCCATTTTAAGTCAACTCCAATATGTTCTTCTTTGTACTAATTCAGAGATGCCTTCTTCAAGGTTTATAAACCTGACAGATGTTTTCAATCTACCAGCCTAATACTAGGTATCCACCAAAATTTCTTCCATTTATTAAGAAGAGGCAAGAGTGTAGAATTGCCTCAAATTTTCTTGCCAATATGTAAACAGTTCAAAAAACAAAAATTAAAAGGAGTCAACAAGTTATCAACAACAATGTCAGAGATAAATAGAAGTCCTCAAGGAAAATAGAAATATCTAGAAAGACTACAAGCAAAACTCCTTTTAATCCTGCAGATCCCTCAATGGAGGCTGACAATGAAAGACCAAAACCATACTTTGCTAAAAAACTCCTATTAAGTTGATTATCCTTGTTGTGGATTATACACTTTTTGCAGAAAGCCCACCTCAGAAAGCTGTTTTAATACAAACAAAAAGTTATCTCAGTATCACTGTTATCAACATATTCAACCAGACTCGGCAGTGACATAATATACTATTAATGCCACCATAGTAATATGTATTGCAAGAAAGACTTCTTTAGAAGTAACGAGCAGTCTAAATTACAAATGGAATATCAAATTTTGCAAGAAACTATTCATCAAGGGAACTGTTCTCCAACGAAGACTGTGAATCATCTACTCTTGAACTTCTCACAAATGACTCCTTTCTGGTCTTTGGCGAAGTCAATGATAAGTTTAAGTGGTGAAGCTTTCAACTCTGCTGAGAAATAAATAAAGTGTGGGAGGGTATTGCGATATGTAAATGAAGAATACGGTTTGTTTTATTATCCCTCTGGTAATTTCTTGAATGACTTTGTGCGAGAGAAATAGGAGCATCTTTGAGGGAAAGAAAATTTTCTGTGTAAAATTAGGATTCTTGCTTTTTCACCTCAAACTTTTGATTTAGTGGTCATCCTTCCTAAATGTATACTAAGCTAGAGCTGCAAGAATAACTCTCTTTTTAATAGGTGCAGCTGGAAACCCCCTAGTATGGATAATTCTTCATCATTCAGAATCTCATGGTGCATAAAAATTGTGATTACCTATTAAAGAATTCAGCATCACATTTTAAGCAAGAGTAACTTACATTCTACAATATTGCTGAAGTTCATTGTCATTGAAATTAAGCTCCTGCCCACCATCTAGACCTTTCTCACGCAGTTCATCAAGTTTTGCAGTGAGATCCTGTACGCCCTTCTGCAGCTCCTTAATTTCATTGGCATGCTTGTTTTTTTCTTTCTTTTTCCTATCGAGATCTTTCCGGGTACTCTCAATTTTTGACCTGATACGAGACATCTCCTCCTTCAGTTTCAAAAGCTCGGGTTGCTGTCATCAGCAAACAAGAGAGACAGTAAATAGCCACACTGCACAAAAACTGATAGGATATAACAAAAGGAGAATATCTTGGAAATGCGGAGAGCAACAATTAAGGGACAGAGAAGTAGAAGAGACAATGTAACCAGTTATAATGATCAGGGAAAATGTCACAAAAGGAAGGGAAAAGAAAACTGTACCAAAAATTGAAAAGAAGATGAATCGGATGAATAACATTATATAAACAGCACTTTTCTCATGAATCGAACACAAGGAAAGACAAAGAAGTATACTAATCTCACAAGGTCACACACTTTAAATGCAGTGAATATAGGAGGTAGAATACAACCTGTGGCTTCCTCCCTCACACATTAGATGGAGGAAGGACAAGCACAGGGGAGGGGCAAAGGGTGTTGGACCCTGGAATTACTTCTTTGTTTAATCAAAAACACATAAACCAAATGGTGAGCAAAGGGAATGTCACACTAGAATATACAGCATTATTGGAAGAAATGCAACACATGAAGTACATAGCAACTAACATAACAATTTCATTCAAATGGCAATGGGAAGGTACCTACTAAATATTAGCTATCACAGAATATTTCAGCAAAACATTCAAAAGCACCTGACCATTAACTACTTATCAAAGAAATTCCAATTCCAGTACTCATTCTTGAAGGAAAGAGACAGCTGCAATTAGCAGGAGCTTGTGCCCATAACACATGGCACTGTAGAATAATTGTAATTAACAGGAGCGAGAGTTCACTGCTTCTTAAGACTAAATCTGGAAGGTTCAAGAGGAGAGAACACTGTGTTTCCAATCAACTGGCTGTTTGACAAGAAAAAAGCACTGAACAGGGAATCTGAGAGAGAAACAATTGACAGGTGGAAAAGCAGCCAGAAGTTCTGGGGATAACCTATGGTACCAATTAACCAGTTGTCTGAGGAGAAAAAAGCACTAACTACTGCCTTCCATTTTGGAGAATGTGAGAGAGGAATATCTGGCGGGTGGAAAGGCAGCTAGACGCACTATCTAATCCCCCGCTATAGATAAATTTGACTTCTCTATCTCCATCAGGCAATTTTTCCATGTTTTTTCCAGGGCCAGTGGCCCCCCAAAGTGGTTCCATCCTTGCCTGCTGCCACCCCGTACCAATCTTCTCTTTCCTTTCTACCTTCTCATCTTGGATACTGTCTCCTCCCACCACCGAGAACCCACCTCTATTTGCTCCACTCAGTTACTTCCACTGTCCACTCCACACTCCCCAAACCACCCCCCCAAACAAACACAATTAAAAAAAAAAAAAAATCCCCCTTTGCCCTTCCCCCAAATCAGCCTATCCAGCATCCATTCCATGAGAGAATAGCGTCACCATAAGATAATGAAGCAATTAAATCAAATCATTATTGAATAAAAAAAGGCCAAAACAATTAACATAGCAGAAAGCCCCTCAGTCATACCAAAAGCCAGTACTTGAAGAATTTTATTTGCCCGGCAACACTGTGTCCAATTATTTTTTTTCAACTTTCAGTGGAAAGGAATCTGCTGCCCGGAAAAAAAAAACCACTAAAACAAGTCACTGATTGCCCACATGCAAAGGTTGAGAAAAATTATTGCTCTTGGTTTTCTCCTTTCTTTAACATTACAAGACAGCCTATGCAAAAATAAGTTCATGTATTCTCCAGCTATAATGAAGGATAGACTTACTTTTCAGTGGGCAAACCCACTTACAGAACATTCTCGTTAACATCAAACCATCTTCAGTTAGATCATATGTTTCCAGCCGAAATTACACCTCATTATTATCTTGTGCAATGGAACTTTCGGATGGGATCCAATGAGCAATCATAGAAATAAGGACCACATAAAATGTATAGAAACTCACGCTTTTGTCAAGCTTATTACTTCTCTCAGCAATTTTTCTTTCACATTGTGCAATCTCTTTCAGATATTTGGCTTGCTCTTTCTTCTTTTTACTTGCTTCATGCTCAAAATCTTCTAGTTCGTGAATAACACCTTCACGACTTTTTCTTTCAGCTTCAAGGTCCTCATTTGTCCTAGTAACATCCTTCTCAATGTGATATAATTGCCACAAATAGTACTCCTCCTTCAACTTTTTCTGCAAGTACAAATGGGACGAGATTAGATCAAGAACCAACACCACTGACAAACGTGCGCACAAGCACATGAACATCAAATTGAACTAGGTATTTCCTTTATTTTGACCTAGTTGTAGGAACAATAGTGCCCAGCAGGACCTAAACACACCAGACAATGTAAAGATTATATGAAAGCCAAAAGCAGAAGTTCAGGGGTTCATGTGTCAGATTTCTCAGCATCACACGAGAAATGAAGTAAACATTTTGGCTGCAACTTAATAAACACTGATAGGAAGAGAACCCCATAAAGCATACCAATCTATCCTGCAAACGGATATGCTTTTCAGCCTCTTCTTTCTGTTCCTTCTTCTGCTTTCTTTCCAACACTACAGTTCGTTTTTTCTGATATGCAAGAGCAGATTTTTCCTCTGCCACAGCTTTTTCGGCTTCGAGCTGCTCATAGTCTCTCTTGAGTTCTTCAGATCCAGATATCTGCTCCAACAGTCCAGTGAGCTCCTTTGGATTTTTGGATGCAATGGATTCAACATCACCCTACAAAAGGAGGGTCAGTAGACAGTCAATCTCTCATAAAAGTCAAAATTGCTTGAAAGTCCATTTACGTATGTCTTAGTCAGGCAAGTCTTCTCCTTTATTTTTGGCTTTTAATAAGTCGCTGTGTTATTGTCCTCACAGGAAACAACACAGATTTTATAGTATCCATGCTTCTTTGGAAATGCATTTCGGCTATTCTGATTTTGCAAAACTTTCATTACTTCCATAATGTCCATTGAACCGTAGGAAAACCCTTCTAAGACCTCAAATCCAGTTAACTAATTTCTAAGGGACCCTCCATCTTGAATATAACACAACCCGCCCAAGGATGACAAAAGATATGTTAAAAAAAAAAAAAAAACAGCATCACTATTCTCCCCATCTAAGATCAATGACACGGCAATAGAACGCTTAATTACATTCGAAGGAAGAGATCATTATGAAGAAAAAAGGAAATCACCTGAAACACCAAAAAGTTCCTCGCACTGACGAGAATCCCGAGCGACTTTAACCTAGCCTTGTACTCGTCCCACGTCACGACCTTCCCGTCTATCCGGTACTCACTGCCTCCAGCGCTGGTGATGGTTCGCGTGAAATGGAGCTCCGACCCATTCCCCATCTGATAAACCAGCCTGACGAAGGCCCTCCGCCCCTTCTGCTCCTTCTCCCTGTCGTCGAACGCGTAGATGAGGTCCTTCAACTGAGCTCCTCGGAGCTGGCCCGTGCGGACCCCGAGGACGAAGCTGATGGCGTCCATAAGGTTGGACTTACCGGCGCCATTGGGGCCGATGATGGCAGTAAAGTCGTAGAAGGGGCCGATGACCTGGTGGCCCTTGTAGGACTTGAAGTTCTCGAGCTCGAGGCGGTGGATTTTGCCGGGGGAGATGAGGGAGGGCATGGCTAGGGTTTTCGATCGAGGCGGAAGTGGGGAGACTGGCGGATCAAAGAAGCGAGAGGGGTTGTGAGGAGAAGCGGAGGAACTAGGGTTTCGGATGTGGGAATTGAATGGGATCGCGAGATTGGATTGGAGAGAGAGGTGAATTGGAGTGAAGAAGAAGAAGAAGAAGAAGAAGAAGATGATGGAGAAAATGGAGGAATGGCGGGAGAGAAGTATTTCGCAGTGTCCGTGCGATTCAGTGACGACTACGGGGGAGAGAGTCGCGAGAGAAATTCTTTCTGGTGTTCTAACTATTAGGATTCAATGGGTAACATTTTTATTCTCGACAACCCATTCTTTTGAAAAATAATTCTTTTTTAATGCATTTAATACCGACCAAATAAAAATTTATTCCTTTTTTTTCCGATGACCGGCGATCATGAGTAACGATAACCTAAATTGTTTCCAAAAACAAAAAAGTTACTTTTTTCTATTTCTTATTTTTATTTTAAATCTATTCCTTTAATGATTTTTTATTCCAATAAATGAAACACTAGTATAAATTATCAAATGAATTTATGTTTTTTTATTATTAGGAATAAAATAATAGAAAAAAAAAAAAATTAGAAAGTTATCAAACAACACATTATTTGCTTTTCTCTCTTCTTCTTTTTTTTCAAAAGAATAATTAAAAAAAAATCAAATAAAAATTTAAAATGCTGTTATTTTTTAAAAAAATTAACTTGAAATGGACAAATCATTTCAAATAAGAACTTTGAGCAAGCCAATGAACTATTCCAACAATTGAAAAGGGATATTTTAATCAAAAAATTATAAGTATACTTTTTAAATTTTTTTGATTTTTTTTTTATTTTTGATTTCTTTTCTTTCTTTTTTTTTTCCTCTTTCCCTAGTGATCGTCAGGCCTCACTTGGGTTGGCAAGCTCAACTCTTGCCAAATCCAACAAGGACAACCCTCACCCTCACTTGAGTCCAACGTCCTCTACCCTAGCCGATCGATTGGAAAACGGAAAAAGAAAAAAGGAAAAAAATTAAAAAATAAAAGATGAAAATGCCTTTTGACTAGTAAGGTTAGATCGTTCTTTATAACTAATATAAGCGACTCCATGCTTTATTTGAAACAAGTTTGACTTCAACCCTTTATTTGAGAAAACAAAGATAGTTCATACTCTTATTTAAAATAAGGTACATTTTAGGCTCTTAATTGAGAAAATGATAATAATTTAGATCCTTATTTGAAATTCTCCCCAAAGAAAATAAAGAGAGCTTTCTTTAATTGTGACTTACACCAGTACAGGTGTTAGTGTTGATTAAGAGCTTGGGGAAGGAGGTAGAGATATATTAGCCAGTGCAAGAAAAGGCAAAGGCAAAGGGGTCGAAGTGGGTAGAGGAGGCAAGGGCCAATTTGAGGGTTTGGGACGAGGAGAGTCTCGAGGCGGAGGAGGAGGTGGTCTTCTCATGGAGAGAAAAGCACACAAGGGAGAGTGAGCATTGAAAAGAATTTTTATTTCTATTTCTATTGTAAAAAAGGCATGAAATTTTTATTTGTCATTTTTATTCCAAAACTATTTCTAGGCATAAAATTCTTACAAAGATAAAAAAAAAATGAAATTGCGTTACCAAACAAAAATTTGCTCCAAACTTGTTCTCGGGAATAAGACATAGAAAAATGGAGAAACATAATCGTTATTACATGTGCCCTTAATAACACACAAAAAAAAAATCAGGGTATTTGTGTCATAATATGCATAGTTTGAGATTTTCTGTTGTATTTATAACCCTATTTTTAATTAAGAAAATCAATTTCATCCTCAATCATTTGACAAAATAATTCCATGAGAAGACCATATAGACATGATTGCAGTAGAAGTCCTAAAAGTTATCATGAAAGTGCAATTGAAATTTAATTTAAAAAAATTGCATTAAAAATTAGATTTTGACCAAAACGACTTGTTTTAACCTTTTATTTTATGTTTTAGCCACATTATCACTATTATGAAAAAGAAAATATTAGAAAATTCACGTCAGTGATTTCTATTAGTTAAGTTTGACGGAATTAAAGAAGGATTCAATTGCATCAATTGAATTCTTCGTACTTTACCATAGTCCAATTTAAGTTTCTTAACAAAGCAAGTCTTTAAGAATATACTGTTTCTCAAACTAAGCTAAAATGGAAAACTATCTAACTACATGAGGCGCATGTGCTCGCAAGCCGGCAAAAATTTGACTAGATGGTGATTTGGTGGTATGTTATGAGACAAAGTGATTGCATGGCCTTGTCAAGATAAGGTCCACTTTACGGATTTCAGAAAACAATTTCACTTCATTCCCCATTTGAAATATTCTCTTAGGCTCCGTCTACTTTGCGCAAGATGAGGTATTTATGGAAAGTTATTTTACAAGAAAATGATATTATTTTTTGATGTTTGATTGAGACATAAAAATGAATTAGAAAAAATATTTTCCGTTATTTGGTTAGGAAAATTTCGGTTCCTAAATATACAAATATCATTTGGGAAAAAATTACCAAAAAAGCCTTAAATTTATTGCACTTGTACCAATTCGGTCCAAAGACTTCTAAGGGTGCACATGATAACGATTTTGTGCCCGGGAATAATTTCTGCTCAGAAGTGATTATTTTTTATTTTGCTCCCGAAAACAATTTATGAGTATTTAAAGGTATTTGGTAACTATCCAAAATTTTTATTTCTAGTATAGAAATGCATTTGGTAAAACCTAAAAATTTCAAGTCCAAAATATTTTCTTTTAATTTTTTAATTATTTAAATACAATTTTCTTTTTTTTCCTTTCCCTTTTCATCTTCTTCTTCCTTAATAAATCACCGGTGGCCAGTGACAGGCTAGATGAGGGTGCCAGCCCTCGTCTGGGCGGTGGCTGGCCATGGCCGAGGCTGGCGACCGGTCAAAAGGAATAAGAGAGCCAAAAGGAAGAAGAAGAAGAAAAAGAAAAGGATGAGAGAAATTTAAAAAATTTGATTGATTCTAGAATTGTTCTCGGGAAAAAAAAGTAACTTTTTTTTATTCTTGATTCCGTTCCAAACCTATTCCTAGGAAGAAAAATTTTAACAAACGGATTTATGTTCCAAATCTACTCACGGAAACAAAAGAACATAAATTTTCATTGTTTGGTAAGTTACCAAACATGTCATATTTATGCCAACTCAGTCATAAGCATTTTAATAATATGTTGATTCAGTTACTCAAGCCAATTTTGATCACACAAAAAAGTCTCATTATCGTCATCATTGATCACATACTTGATTTGTATGATGAAATTTTAACTTTCACTTTTTCAATGATCTTCCTTATTATTCTAATAATATTTACATATTTGGCTTTAAACTCATCAATTCAAAAAATCCTTTTCAAATTGACTTGGTGACATTTGATAATATTCATTATTCACAATCTCTTCTTTGGTACCCTTAGTCCATCTTTTCAAAATATAAAAAGATAAAATACTCATAACCATTGATATGTTCTCATTTAGTACACGCAAAACATTGCGACACAATCATCCTTTTTGGTTCAAATAACCTGCATACACACAAAACTAGAAAATTTACAAGGTCAAATCTAACAACATGTTCACGTTGAGTCCCCATAAACTTGAGAGTATATAAATAAACCAATTCATCAAATGTAGTACTTAAAATATGTTCAAAGAGCCTTTCAAAAATTCTTCATTAAACCTTTGAAAAATGGTATAAGTATACATTGAAGCAACATGTGTAAAAACCCCGTTATTCAAAAACCCCGTTATTCAAAACTTATAATTTAGGCTCCCATGAGAATTGTAATCATCTTGACTTTCAATTTCTCTCATATGCTTCAGTTGTTTTTTTATAGAGGTGGACAAATTCTACAAGGGTCCATGTCTTTGTCGACATATGTTAAAAGACATTAATGGTGTTCTCACTCATTTAACTTGATGTAATACCACATGAAAAAGTATCAAGACTAAAAGTTGAACTCCATTTATTTCAAAGTGTGTATAATTTCCAAAGACAATTGTTGCTCTACATACCCCACTCCTCTTCCATTTTTTTCCCAAGTAGATTCAAATTTGTCCTCTAATTTGCCTCTATATATAAGCATTAAGAAATATTTATCCTTAAAACCAGATTTGTGGTAACAATGTGGATTGTTTGATTGTCATTTTTCCCAATGTGCTAAGTGCATCGACGGTATTATGAATTTGGAAACACCATTTTAATGGCTTTTGCCATGACTTGGTCTTGATCAATAAACATGATTTTTGAAACTTTATTTCCCATAAACTTCAAAAATACCTCAAATAACCAAATAAATGATTTTGCAATCTTGCACTCATCCAACAAAAATGCACGGCCAACAGAATATTCTTATAGTGATTGTTAACCCTAATAAAAGATACATATATTCATTATATTTATGGGAAAATGCCACCAAAAACCTCAAATTATGCCACTTTGGACAATTTTATCCTGAACTTTTTCACGCCATTAAAAACCCCAAATTATACCACTTGAGATAATTTTACTATAAACTTTTCTTTATGTCACCAAAAACCCCAAACTATACTACTTGGGAAAATTTTATCCTGAACTTTTTTTTTTGTGCCACAAAAAACCCTAAGTTATGCCACTTGAGACACATTTACCCCAAACTTTTTAACTAAATGGTATTTTCCTCTTTTTACTTTTTTTTTTCCTTCCTCTTCTCTCTGCCATGGTCAATAGAGGGAAATTGGTGAAGGTGGCCCTTGCCCGAGTTGGCGAAGGACACCCCCGTTAGATCCGATAGGGGCAACCCTCCTCAGCAAAAAATTGGGATTGGGTGAGGAGGCCCAAGTGCAATGCACAATGGCAATGAGTTGGCTCCGAAATATGTATACCACATATATCGATCAATTCAATACAACCATTTCCCCACCATGAACTGAGAGTTCACCCTTGAATAGCAATGCCCACAAACCTCTATGTACTCTTCTTTGTAAGAAGTAAAATATCTTACTATATTTCGCTAGGCCTTCATTTATATCTACCAATGAGTTGGAAATACACTTTAGAACAGGCTACTCCAAGTACATTGGTTGAGTTGGCGATGTCGACGTACTAAATAGTGGAAGAGGCAAGTTAGCACTTTTATGATTCTCTTAATGATGGCTCAGGATATGCTCACTTCTCTGGCATCCATGGTGCTTGCAAACTCCATGCTCTACAAGCCAACAAATCTTGGAAGATAATAGCACTAAACCTATTTGGGAAAAAAAAGAAATGAAAAAAGAAATGACCATTGCAGGACAATGATTGATTTTTGTAAGAATTGACTCTACAAGAACATAAATAACTTGAACAAGAGGGTAATGACAACACTGTATCATCCAAATTATGATAAGGGATACGCTTATTTAGGTGCAATCATTGGTAAGGTTCAACAAGTGTAATTTCTTTCAATTTAATTGAAGATGTAGTTGCATTGCAATATGATTTAATGAAATGTGTTTTTCATTAATTTTCATGTTATTTGTAATATTTTCAAACAAAATTACTTAGTTTTTTTTTTGGACAAAAATGCTTTCGAGAACGGGCAAAGCCTTGGCCCGGTACTTCTTTCTCTATTTGGGGGTCATATAAAAGAGGAGCGGAAAACCTCCATGCTTCATATTTGTTCTACAAAATCGAAAAAAGACGCTGCCTTGTGAAATGCAAAACCCCAGCTAAACCGCCCCGATACTTCCTGCAGCAGCGAATGCAATGTCATCATCCTCTGTGCACCTCGGTCGGAACGTTTCAGGTGATTTCTCTCTTTCTTCCTTATCCGACAGCTCTAACATCGTTTGGGTTTCAGAAGAAATTGTTGGAGAAATCGAGAGGATGTTAATGTTTGTTGTTGCCTCCTTGAAATATTTCGCCGTTTTTTTTTTTTTTTTTTGCCTTTATCTTTTCGTTTTGCTTTTTTGCGGCTGTGTTTTATTGGATAGGTATTCACGACTGAACATTGAATCTGTGTAAGCGCGTATGTCTGACGTACTTGTTTGTTCCCCTGTCGTGCTTTTCGCGTATTTTGGGCTTGTTTTGTGAGGATTGGTGACGTTTCTGTCTCTCAAATTAGAGGGGTCGGAAAGATGTTCGTGCGATTTTCCAATACCGAAGCGTTGTGCCATCTCCTGAAAGATTGAATGGGTTGAACTTCTGATTGCAAAACTATTTTTTTCTTCCATTTTGGTGTATGCTTGTATATTGAGTCCCTCAGCATCCATGTCTCTAGCAATGGCAAACTATAGGACGCAAAAAAAATATCGGCTTCTGGGACTTTTGCGGTCGCGCACAATCTGTTTGTTGAAATTACTCTGTGACTGCGCAATTCTAGACTGGCTTGTTCAAATGGCATGAAATCATGCGTTTGTACATCATTTGTTTATGTTGATGCAGAGTTAGTTTCTAACATGTTGGAATGCTTGGTGGTTAATTTAGTTCTTTGTGGCTAGAACTGTTCACATAACCTTGGGCACACTTGAATCTGCATAGAGGTGTGTGCTCCTGGGTGCACTTGTCGTTCTAAGAAATGAGTGTGTTAACGTAACATGAAGTGTGCATAGTAGAACTTGGAGGAGGCATTTAGTGAGCTAAGGAAGGCTTGTTCCTTAGCTGCTACTGTGTAGTTTTATTGCAAAAAATCCAAGCTTATAGAAACAAAATCTTGAAAGTGGCATCACAAATAAGTTATAGCTGGATAATCAGGAAGTAATTATCATACTAGAAAATTACTTTGCTATGCTTTTCGAGTTTGCTAATTCCATGTTTATCCAATGATCCAATGACATAAACATAAACATAGCAATGACCACTTACTATACATCTCCATTTATTTGAACATGTTCGATAGACTCTAGGAAATCTGTTGCTGAAAGCCATTTAGTTCAATTTATAGGGTAGCTAAACTGAAAGTCTGCATCTGTACTGTTAGCAAAAATTCAGATGGTATCTTCAATTAGCATTAAAACTAATGGTTATACAACAACACTGTATAGGTTTTTACATGTGAGATATTAGTTTCATTTCTCTTTTCCTTTATATCCATGAGGTAGCTCTTGAATTGCTGGTGTAGAAGTCATTAAGACCCTGTTATGCATCGCCAATACTTTATTTCTATGATTTAAAGAAGAGTTCAAGAAATGACTCTTCCCAATACAAGTGGTTTTAGTGCGGTGAATTGGGGGTGGGGGGTTTTTGGGGGGGGGAAGGGTAAGGGGTTGAGAAAGGAGATAATGAGCAAGAAGATGGAGGAGGAGGTGTAGCACAGGAGAGGGGAGAAATAAATTGTCATGTATATGTATGAAATAAACGAATGGATGAAAAAGAGCCTCTAGGAGGGTTGAGAGAATGTCTGATTTGATACTTCACAAGGACAAATTCTTATCCTAGGTATTTCTACCAAGTCTTGGTCAGAAACAATTACAATTGCCTGGGCAACTTTTGCCAATAGCTGGCTTGAAACAAGAAATGCAACCTTAATGACAGATGTCACTGATTGATATTTGAGAAATTAGGGGGTAAGCTTTGGTTGGAAATTGGAACTGCTTCCTTTATGAGCTAGCACGGGAGACATAGCCTTGGTAGTACCTATGTCCAGTGTTGTTAAGATCCCAGGCACCCATGGGACGACAAGTGGGATACACCTCAGCCATCTTCTGAACTGTGATTTAACTCTGATCTTTGTGGAAGGACAGGTTTAGAACCTTTTTATACTTATCTGCAGTGATTGCCGACATCTGATGTGAATGTTATTTTGTTGATGGATATGAATAGTTGTATGTTACATATTATCATCATCCATCACCCATGTCCATTTTATACTTATCTGCAGGTTATGTATCTTTTGATGGAAAACGTCTTCATTGTTCGGATTTTCTGGAAGAGTAGTCAGCGTATCACCGTGTTCTTCCTTTGCTGTCTCCAGAGGCCATTTTCAAATCAAATCGACATCGTTAAAGTGCGGTTCTAATAGAGAATCTTTCCTATGCAAAGCAAGTAATAGTGGTCAGAAGAGAAACCCTGACTTCTCAAGGCAAAATAGGCATGGTTTCTCTCGTGGACGGAATAGGCAAATGGAAGAAAGGGATAGCTTTGACAACCTCGATGACTCTGAGATGTTGTCTTCAAAGAATGGTCCGCTGCTATCCCTTTCTAGTTCTCCCAGATCTCAAGCCACTGCAGTGCGAGGGCCAAGAGAGAAGGAGATTGTTGAACTTTTCAGGAAGATCCAGGCTCAGCTTCGAGAGAGAGCAGCCCAGAAAGAGGAAAAGAAAAATGAAGCTACAAAAGGGCAAGGCAAAGAAAGTGAAACTGTGGATTCCCTCCTTAAGTTATTACGAAAGCATTCAGTAGAACAGTCTAAAAGAAAAGGCTTTAGTAATGGTAGCAGAGACCTCACTTTGGAGCAGCCAGAACAAAAATTTTCATCCAATGAAGAGAAAGGCTCAAGCTTCTTTGATTCAAATAGCATTCTAGGAGACGAATCTCGTGATTCTAATGCTTCTTTAAGCAGGCCAGCTTCAAAGTTTCGACGCCAGTCTCCAGTTCCGCGAGTCAAGTACCAGTCTATTAACTTTGGTGATGACAGCAATGACTCTACATCAGTTGCCAACTTAAGTGGAAGAAAGAACAAGGACCTTGTTGAGAAACATCCCGAGCCTTTATATGAGCCAGCAGTGGATCCTGAGCCTGAGCTTGAACTTGAGCCAGAAGCGGAAACTGTAATTTCGGATGGAGGTGTTTCTGATGAAAGGTTGGATGTAGAATCTTCAGATGCTGATGAAGCTGATGAGAATGAAAATATGGATCAGCAAAGGCTGGTTGATGAAACAGACTTGAATGCGCTGAAGCTACCAGAGCTGAGGGCTCTAGCTAAATCTCGGGGGATTAAAGGGTTCTCCAAGATGAAGAAAAGTATTCTCGTTGAATTGCTCAGTGGGAGCTCAGTCTAAGTCTATTTCCTATTTTCTGCATGAGAGATAATTTAGAGCAGGTGACCAGTTTTACCTTTTGATACCTGAGATGCTTCTTTTTGTTTGCCCAGTCCTTTGGCGTAGTATCCACTTTGAATTTTCGTGGTTAAATACTTTTGTGATGATATCCATAGTCCTGGATTCTCAGACATAGATGGTGTTTGCTGCTTCCCTTTCCAGTTTTCTCTTGCCTCAATACTTTGAAGTTACATTTTATTTCCTTCTTTTGATGTAAGGATCAAGAGTTATTTTCAGTGAGCAACTTCTCTGTTTTGTTTAGCTTAGATCTAGGATATTAGGCACCGATGGTCTGCACTTCTTGGTCTTTTCGGCTTCTGTTATTGTAGAAACTAGTGGATTTACTGCTTCCTGCACTGAGATCCTGTATTGTCCAACGTTTTTCCCGAGCATCACATATCGAACGGGCTCTAACGAACACGGGCCAAGGCCCATGAAAAGTGAGATGACAGAGATGTGATGAAAACTATGTACACCATCATAAATTGACATTTCGGCCATTATGGGTAACCACTGTGAGCCCAAAATAATATCGGCCCATTTGATTACAGCCGAACTTTTATTATGGCAAAAGATGTGAAATTTTACGGATAAATTGATTTGGAAAACTCTCACAATTTCTTGTTTTCTCTTTTAAGAATGAAGGAAATTTATGGCTTTATTTATTAGAAAACCTCATATGTTAGGACCAATCCTAATTCTGTTCCGAACTGTTTTTGGTTGAAAAAAATTCAACAATTTTCATTCTAGTATTAGATTTGCCCCCGTTAATCCTCTATTCTAAAATCACATTTAGTTTGCTCAAAATTCCCAACATCAGGGGATGGTTGTTGACCTGGGGATGTTGATGAAAATGCGAGTCTTGATGACAAACCTCTAAGTGACTCTAATGTTGATAATTTTGAAGAAACTAGAGATTATTTTTTGGATGCGGCGGGTTAATTGAAATAGATTTGGGATTAAAGTGAAAGTTGGTGATATATTTTTAGATAAAAGTTTAAGACAGAATTTGAAGTGCACCTAAAGTAGAGATTTTTTTAGGGAATTAGGGTGGAAAGATATATAGGGTGACTTCAAGATTAACATAGTGATCAAACTCAAATGTTCAAAAAGCGAAGACTGGCAGTATAAAATTTACTTTGCGTTAATATCATTGAGCTCACCTGCCTACGGCATGATGAACCCCATGGCCACTTGTGAACCAACCCTGCAATATGTTGGGATGGTCAGTGAAAGTGGAAGTGGAAGACTCGTCCCCACTCCGCTGGGCAGAATCCAAATAAGTCACTTGGAAAGAGCGAATAAGTGTGCATTTGGAAAACTTTCCAAAGCTGTTCTGAACCCTCAAATTGAAGGTGCTTGTGACAATGAGTGGAGGGATTAGGGAAAAAAAACCGCACAAGTCATGGAAAAGGCACACATGCATTTAGACTATGTTTTGAGTGATACAATGAAAGGACGACCGAGATTACACAATTTTTACACAATCAATATAGGCAGTTACCATGATACCATTTCCTATTCCTAACATTTCCCCTCTAGCGGGAGATTAAATATTATGTATGCCCAACTTATTAGATATATACTTGACTTAGGAGTGAGTGTTTTCAGGTACTCAAAATCTGTCGTGTTGAGATCAATTTCCAATTTTTAAAACCCAGTACTAGTCAATTTATAAATTTTAATATTTGATTATACTTTTCTTCATATAACTTTTACAAGTCTTAGTTAACTTTAGTAACACGAAGTGCAATTTAGTTAGGTTAACCTAGTCTTTCTCCTGTTTTAGCGAAAATATGTACTCAACATATCGTCAAAATTCATGCTGATTGTGGGGAATCCTAAGATTTGAAAAACCAAAAAATGAGAACTTGACGTACACGGCAGATCCACTATTTATTCTTCTTGGTAATCGGCGGATCCAAAAAAGGGGGAAGATTAGAGGATAAATTTCATTAATGAATGATATAGAAAACGCAAAATAAGAAAAAAAGTTTTGGTAGACCAGGTTAAATATAGTTGACGTTTGTTTCGAGAATCGCAGCCAACTATGGGCACGTGTTTCTCGTTACGAGGGCACTCACAAGGATGTCAAAACCTGGCAAGGGAAGCCAGCACGAAAGTTGGTCGTGTTCCCGTGCATTCCATTGTCTCTTAGGTTACATGGTACTCAATCTAGCAAAGTTGGGTTCGACTGGAGAAAATGTGAATGGCTTACCCAAATAATTTGTTTCGGAATCAAATTCGGATTAAGCGGTGAAGTTAAGTCAAGCTCAAATCAATTTATGTCGCGGGCATTTGCTATCTTATATGTACAGAGGCTATTTATACTTCTAATACACCCATGGAGTTGTGGTTATAGGATTGTACGTTGCAAGTGTACTGAATATTTATAAACTCAAATCGATCAACCTCAACAAATATGAGAGATTCTTGATAATACCTAAATAAGACAAATGTACTAGTCGCTCATCCATAGTATTTTACTTATTAAGAAAAAGCATTGAGCCCAGAGTTTTAAACCGGAGGATGTCATTTCGAATTCTACACAGACCTATTCTTACTCGGCGAGAGGTATATTTGTAAAACTTTTGAAAAGCAGCTTTGCCCTTCCAAAGTCTTTTGACTGAAATTTTTATTTTGATGATGGGAAAATTATCTTGAAACCTTTAGAGCTCAAATTCTAACTTTTCAAAGCTCAAATATCATAGTAGCAATCGACTAAAGTTTGGAAATGCTTTAAAGAGTTCTCTTATAAATCACCTTAAGAGATTTAACTCCTCAACGCCAAGGCCATGATGGTCTTGTAATGCATTAAGCTATATAAAGTCACTCGAATTAGTAGGAATACTAAAAGCGAAAAAAAGGTCCCAACTTTTTTATCACTCTTTTGTTATTTCATCTGCATTGGCATTTGTCCTTTTCGGGCCGTTGTGTCGGCATAGCATATCACTGATGATGAAAGAAATGAATGTGCTTTTGGATAATGAAATAATGATTATTTCTACTCTTATGGATAAGACACGTCTCTATTCTCTCATTTGACAACCCTTGTTGTTGGGTTAGGTTGTGTCTCCCGAGCCTTATTATTTCATACCAATGTTATTAATAAGTACTCTATGATTTCATATTAGAGTTGAGAAAAGCAAATAAACCCTATAATCTAGTGATGTTGGATATTTTAATAAATAGTGCTAAGAACTTTGAACACAATTCCTTAAATTTTTATATGCCGATTCAATATCATAGCATCATGTGTCCTCACATAATTGCTAATGGTATGCCTAAAATTAAGAAAATTGACACTGATGGTCTCTAAACTTTGGAACAAAATGCGATGTCATTCTTGAAATATTTATTGGTTTGATATAGTTTTTGAATTATCTCTAAATATTTAATGTAGTATATAAACTTTTAAATTATTTAAACTAGCCCCTCAGTCCTCCAACAATGTCAAATCAATCCTTTAGTAGTATTCATAAGTTTCATGATTACACTGCTGCCCATATTTTAATATGTTTTCTTTGTTTCAATCCTTTTCCTAAATCAGTGAAAATTATGCAATCTTTTTCTTACCTTTTTTGTATCTAATATTATGATACTTTAATTTAGATAAATTTTAGCTTATGATCTTATTTATAAATAAGTATAACCTCATTTTGATTTTTATTGAGCTGAAAATCCTGCTTTTTTATGCCCAAGTGTTTTCATAAGAGCATCTAAAATCAATATTAACATGTGTGTGTATTCATACTTATACTAATCTAAATATTTTTCTTATTTTATAAAAAAATATTTAATTTATAGAAAAGTTAGGACCGAGTTTATGATTTAATTTATCACTATAAAAAAATTATGAACAAGTTTATGATTAACATATATATGAGTGTCTATAGTTATAGTAATGCCATTTAGACTTAAAATAGCAGGATTATCAACCCAACAAAAGACTTAAGCTTTTGTTATTATAGAGATCATGAACTAAATTTTACCTTAATAAAGTTGTGTATTATAAAGATCAAAAAGGTAAAAATCTACTAAAAAGATAGCATTTTTTTTGGTTGATCTAGGAAAAAAACAGATATTCTAAAATATGGGTAATAATGTAATTTATGAAAAATATGTTATTTATACTGTTAAATAAAGTTGAGCAACAAAATTTTGAACAAATTAAAAGTTTATAAACTACATCAAACCTTCAGAAATAGTTTTAAAACCACACCAAATAAATTAAAAATTTAAGAATGACATCACATCAATTAATTTAGAAACAAAATTTAAAATCTATGAATTACGTGCTTGGGTCTAAATTGAGCAATTTGTCACCCAATTTATAACATAATATTTTTTTCTTTTGGCAATGCAAATAATTTGAATTTCCAGCCTCTTCGAACATACCTCACTTTTCACATTAGATCATCCTAGCCTCCTGGACCCACTGAAGCTAGTAAATTTGCACACATTAGTATTCATGGGATGGCACTGGGGAATTGCTTCGCGAATTGGAGTCTTTGACATTTCGTCTTAATTGATCTCAACAATCCTTGAGGTGAGTTGGTTTGTCATTAAGGTATAGCATTATGCTATTTTGTATGACTCAAAATTGCAATTTTTACATTGATGTGATTCTTTTCTTTTGTCATGTAGAAATCAATCCAAGATAAAATTCAAAACTCAGGACCTATTTGTTTAAAGGAAAATTGTTTCCGCAAAATCATTTTTCAACTTTTTGGTATTTTAACAACAAAAAACTAATCAATTTATGAAAAACATTTGTAAAAATGCTCCACATAAACAACTAATTAATTAAGAACAATTAGATCCATATATGAATATAAAACACCAAAACCGATACGCACAACATAATTAAAAACGTACATGTTTAAACCATAGCTTCACTCGAAGAAAAATAAATTAGATTGATGGTAATCAATGATTTATTGGAATACAATATTTTCTTTTATATGACCTATTTCAACATAATAGCTTTTAATGAAATTAAACGATTTATAGATATAACCTACTCTTTTATAGGATAGAGAGATGACCTAACAAATCTAATAAATAAGTGTGTCAACTGGGTCATTTCCATTACGGGCTTTAGTTAAATACTTGATTACACTTTGCTGCTCAATTAGGTCCGTTATTAATATATGCCAAAACCAAATTCAATAAAATCACTTAAGGGTTTAACATATATTGGAATATCCATTAACCTAATTATTTATAATAGAAACTCAATTAATTAATGTAAGCCCTTATTATAGGAAATTTCCAATATTCTGCCACTTGGGCTATATTAATTGACTTATTTTTATTTTGAAAACGATTTTATTTTGAAAATGACACTCTCGAATTAATAACTAAAAATTTGTTTTATGTGGCTACAATTTTGAAGAAAACAATATTCCAATAACATCATCTTAAAACCAACCCAATCCTATATAATCTCAGTATAGGATTATGGCAATCAATGTATTAAGAAAATATCGCAACACATGACCTTCCATAATCACATATAATAAATATTATATTTTCATGAATCATGGGCTTAGTAATGTAGTAAGAAATAGTGCTAACATGTGATCAAAAATATACATTATTCCTTATCGGTCCTTAATACAATTTCTCAACGACATAAAACGGTATTAGCACAATTTCTAAACAATATGAAATTGTCTTAGTGTGATTTTTAAACAATATGAAATTGCACAATTATATCACAACTCAACATGAGATCTCAAAATTAGTAACATTTAGTCATCTTTAAACTAAAATATATTTAAAGATATTGTTTTGTACTTTTATTTCTCAGTCGACAAGAGAAAATAATAATAACTACAATAAATTCAACAATGATAATTAATCAAAAGTAGATGCTTTAATAAAGATCATAAAGCATTATTAGTCTGCATATAATATATATATATATAGCTTCCATTAACAAAATAGATCAAAAGAATCTAAAATACCCATTGTCTTTAGGAATATACCTTAATTGTTTATGCCATAGCAATGGAAATTTTTCTTTGATCAAGGATCTCTTAGCTATATTATTCTCAACATTGAAGAAACAATATGATCTATAATGAGATAAAGATAATTGATATAATCCATTAGACAAAACATAATTCTCAAAAATTCTGGAATCATGAGCCAAATCCACTCTTTTTCTTGCACAATTAAAACAATATACTATTTTGTCAAGTGAAGAAAGAGATATCAAGTGTCTTCTAAATCTAGAAACATAAAATATATTATTTAGAATAAGCTAAAAACCAAAATCTAAATTCAAAAACAGCACAAATATGTTCCATATCAATTCCAATATTATTTTCAACTTTTGAAGTTCGATCTAGTTAATAATTTAACAATGGCATTGTTATTGTTTACAGGAAAATCAACGGTTTGTTATACATAATACAATAAGATCAATTATGGGCAATTAGTAATTCAACAAAGATAATTAGCACATTATAAATTCCCATTTTGGCAAATTGTACAATGCATCATTATTTTCCACAGTATGAAGTTTATAAAGTGACAACAAGGAGAATTACACATAATTATTAAGATCGATTCCATTCGGATAGACAAATCCTTTAAATTATATATTTCCATGATATCAATATATAAAAACGATAAAGAGAATTATATATAATTTTCAATGATCCATTCCTCTTTGAATAGACAAATACTTTAAATTATACATCTCTATTATCTCAACATAGAAGGAATTGTACGTAACTCTCAAAATTTATCCACTTTGGATAAATAAACATCCACATCAATCATCTCTAATTTATCAATATAAAGGGGAATTATATATAACTTTAAAAAAAATTTCCCCTTGAGTAGATAAATCTTTTAAGTCATACATCCCCACCTTTTTAATTTGGAATTTCTTTTTATGCAATTTTCAAATTAATATACACAGTAACCCCTTTGGGCAAGTGATTGTATATACAAATTTTTATCAATAAGAAAGTTCAACAATTTACAAATTTTGACAATTTGTAAATATTGTTCAATTTAATTATGCCCAAAAATTCATCAAACAATGTGAAGAACTTTACAGCATGTGTTTCTTAAGATTGTATTGCATTTATCAAACAACAATTTTTGCCACAATTTTATGTGTCTATTCTATAATTAAACACCTAAGATTACCTAGTTAAACTAAATGAGAGAGTATAATCTATGTTAAATTAGGGAAAGTGAATACCATCATCCTATCCATCATACACAATTAAAAAATTGGAAGAATAGGCAAAAATTATTTTTTTAATGAAATTAAATATGGATAACAATAAATAATTCCATATAAATACATAGATATGCCAAAAATTAAATAACCATACCAAAAAAAAATAGAAATATTAAAAAAATAATTTGGAACAAAACAGGCCTCGAAGAACCATAAACACACCCCTATGCACCATTCCATGCGCATGGGGCTAGCAGCTCTATTGGAGATCTTCTTCAACTTTCATAGTGCTTTAATGAATAAGAAAAATGTCCCTTGACATGCATAATATATATGTTGCCAAAAATAATACTTGTAGAGATTGACTATAACTTGGAGTAGGAAACCGTATAATTTGGTTAACAAAGTCTGACTTAGACTTTCCCTTTTCTTGATGGTGAGTTCAACAAAATCAAGAAAGTGAATTCATGTATATTTAAAATAATTTTGCATCCAATCAAAATCCAAGATGAATTAATTGAATAAAAACTAAACTAAATCATTTATATTCAAGTTTCAAAGTTTCATATCTAACATCCATGGCCAAAAATATGATTTTCTCAATTTTGAGCCAAAAAACTCAATTTAATACAACCAAGATGTTCTAAAACATGCATATAACGATACCCATATAACAATTTCTAACATACATCATTCAATGGAAAAAAAATTGACATTTTTAGAACCCTTTCAAAATTATGAACCCCTAGAATTTCAAATTCGAAATTCTCACTCAATACTCAATAAAACTATATAAATTATATATGGTGAGAACATGTAGAATAAAAGCTCAAAAGTTTTAAAATCGATTGATCTGTGCAGAAGGTTTTCATCCACTAATCATGCTCCAAAAAATCTAAAAAAATTATATGTCAAAGTTAAGACCTATATGAACATTTTTCATGTGGGATTTGACCTCCAGATCTCAACACATAAATTGGCAAAAAATTGACAAGTGCAACAAGCAGACAATGTATATCAGAACTAAACATAACATTATTACAAATTATTGAACTAATTTTGGACAATGATTTTGAATAGCAACAAACACCGGATTGGAGCGTTCTATGGCTTGTTGGAAAGCTCTTCAAGTCAACTTTGAATGTTGTGGAGACATCAAACACTAAAAAACTTATTTTTTTAGCTTGTTTCTAGACATATGCATAGAGAGGTCCATCATAGATCCGAAAATTGCAGAACAATGATCATCCAAAAAACCAAACATATCATCAGCATCATCATAGCTTATTTCTTCCATTCTAATGCATTATTTTCACCTATTTAATAAGTACTTTGATTTGATTTGACCAAAAAAAAAAATTCTTGTTGATGCCAAAGCACCTCTTCACTTTCTTTGACTGTTGTCATGAATTTTTATTTTTGGATTTCATTTGTCTTGGTTGGAAGAATCTTTGGTGATTGGTGGAGTATAATCACCAAAAGAAAAGCAAAGTTCTTTCATTTTCTTTAATAGTTTGAGGTTCTCTAAATCAAAAATATGTTTCTGCGTCTTCCTTTGTAAGTGCGTGGTCTATGAGACCCTGAATTGTGTACACAGCAAGAAGTTTTGAAAAATATTTTGATTGACCGAAGTCGCATAAGAACTTATAAATCACAAACTGACAGAGCTTAAAACCAAAAGGAACAAATACAATAAACACCATAACCGGATTTGTTATAAAAAAAAGGTTTTTACAAATATATACGACTTGCTTTGATATTATATGTAGAAATTCTTCACATAAATAACTAATTAATCAAGAACAATCAAATCTATATATGAATGTAAAACATCAAAACCAATACACACAGCGGAATTAAAAACATATATGTTTGAATCATAGCTTCATTCGAAGAAAAAAGATCATACCGATGGTAATCAGCAATCTATTGGAATATCATATCTTTTTTCTCTCTATGACTTATTTCAATATAACAACTTTTGATGAGGTTAAGTGGCTAATAGGTATAACTTACCTTTTTATAGGTTAGAGAGGAGACCTAACAAACCCTAATCAATAATGTGTTAAGTTGGCCATTTTCTATTATAGGTTTCAGTTAAACATAATTGCTTACATTTTATTACTCAACTATGCCCTTTATTAATATATGCCAAAACCCAATTCAATAAAATCACTTAAGGATTTAACATATATTGGAATATCCATTAACCTGATTATTTAAAATAGAAAATCAATTAATTAATGTAAACCTATATTATAGGAAATTTCCAACACATTTTTCATGGACAAGAATTATTTTTCTTAAATCACTAAACAAATAAAAACTTCATTGAAAAACATTTTCCTTTATTATGAAATTTTCAATGAAACAAACACACCTTCAATTAAAATTCAAGATTACACATTACTAATGCAACATCACTGGGATTATTAGAGGGCTGGCTCCTAATCTTTTTGCACTTATTCATCGATTGTATCTTCAATGATAAATCTCAAAAGAGAGAGAGAGGGAGAAGGAAGTTTGGTCAAATGATAAAAGAATTGGGATCTCTTGTGCCTCAAAATATATGGGTTCTCAAATTTTCATTCCCACTCTATTCAATCCCTCAAGGTCAGATCATAAGACGATAATTCTATGTGAATCTTTTGATAAATTATGAATGACCTCTTTATATCGTGCTGAAATAGTAAGCTTAACCTAGTGTATGGAAGTCATTTCACGATATTATATAACCACTGCAGAGGAAGAATATGAAGAAAACCACAGAAAGGACATTAAGGTTGGAAATCTCTCATTAGGAATATTTCTTTATAGTTTAACATTATTAAATTATTATTTTTATTAGTTAATAAGTGCAAATGACGTTTAATTATTCGACTTTTCTAGCATTTCTTGGGAGTCAACTGCCAATTCTAGTGAGATATCTTAGTAGATCGTATTAGTTGGGAGGGTCCCCAAAACAACTCCCCTACTTGATGATTTGTCAAGTAGGAATTTTTTTTCATAATTTTTTTTCCTATTCTATTTTTCCCTGAAGAATTTCCATTAACAGCTGATTCTTTCCGATACATGTGAAACAAAAGAACTTGAATATAGCAAATACAAAATTATTTCGCAGATATCTGGTGGGCTCTTAATGAACTAACCAACTTAAGTAAATCACTAAAAAAATGCAACATTATTTGATAAATCAATTTGGCAGATGGCTTAAAGATTCCTACCGTTGCTCTTTATTTTGTTTGTTTCTAGTTTGGTTGGTAGATAACAACAATGAGAAGACTCCATTTTATCTTTTTTAAATAAAAAAAAAGGAACATACTTATTGACTTTCCTCCTAGCAACTCAGAAAATTGCTACAACAAAAAATTACGTATCATGTGTCGACATTTGTATGTTTTGAAATATTACTGATGTTCCGAGTACTTCTCTTGCATTGCTTTCCTTTTGAAACTCTTGCCTTAGGCAGGATTTTTTCTGCTTCTTCTATTTCAATTAAAGTTAGCATGACAAATGTGCAACTACGAAATACTAGCACAATCGAAAGGGCACACGGAGGTTAATTGGATCCATTTTGATTTTATCAGGATATGGATGGCATTGTGCTTAACCTGTTAAGTAGCAATTTTTCAGAAAAAAGATTGGTTGCACTGAATCAATAATGAAATTTTACTCAGTCTAAGGGGGTCTTGAAAGCATGTTGATATTCATTGAGTTTGAGGGAGTGATGATCTACATTTCATAGGGCAAATGCTTCCATGGATAATTTCATTCAACATCATGGAGGACATACATGTTAAAATGAAGGTAAAATTACTTATGCAATAAGATTTGAAAGTAGTAAGTTAGAAAAATATGAATCGATACCTTCATACAAAGTTGAGGTGGAGAAAATCATGCAAGTATAAAACGATTAGCTAGTTCAAGGGATATCTTGATCTCTTTCATCTTAGAGGGGTGATTAGTATCATTGCTCTTTTGAAACTGCTACCCAAATTTGGAAATGATTCTAGAAAATTCATTAAACGAAACAAGGATGAATGACCTAAATTGTTAAAGATTTGTGATTGATTAATGGCTTGTAACTTTTAATATAAAGAGTATAATTAAAATTATGAGGGAGGGGAGATTTGAATCATCACATTCTCGGAGAGGGTTGGAGTTAGCACGATTTAGTTTTGGGTGTAAATTTCAACTTCCACACTCTGCAAAAAAAACAATATAAAAATTTGAGAATTAGAGTTTTATTAGGAGTTACATAAGAACAATAAAAAAAATCATTGATCACATTTTATTAGGGAAATTGTCTAATTTGTTATAAACCTTTTGTTTGAATATCAACTTAGCCATAAACTTTCCAATTCTGCCAATTGAATAATAAATATTAAGTCAAACTTCAAATATAATCATTTCGACCAATTTTTATTGAAGATTACTAATGCTACATCATGTCACGTATAATGGCCAGTTATGATTGGATCGTCACATCAACGATTTCCACTTAAAATTGACCAATTGACTACATTGGAATTCCCCACTACAATTCAAGACTAAATTGCCTTTCCTAGGTTTATGACTAATTGGGTAATTTTTCTCATTTTATTTGCTACTTTCCCATGTTAAATGTTACAAAGAATGATGAAAGTTACTCACATTTAGAAGATAAATGATGATAAAACTATTTAGTGGTTGGTTAGTAATTTTCATTTACTTGTGATATCATTAGGAATTTCCATAAATGATGATAAAACTTTCAATAAATTCAGTTGACCTTTTAAATAGAAAGATAACAAATTTTAATGACGTTAGCTATGCCCCTGATTGAAATTTTTTTACTTACTTTAGCTAACGACCAGCTGCGTTAGTGCTCTGCGCTCTTTCCCTCGCATCAGAGAATATCGCTCGATGCCTAGACTTCTTTTATTTTCTCTCTCTAGTCTAAGCATTCCCCAAAACATTATTATATATCCCCCCTTGCAATTTTGCATCACTATCATTGATTCCGCTGTTGATTTGATCATTGCTAATTTTCCTTTTTTAAATTAATTAGTTAAGCCAACAAATGCCCAACAAATCTGCAACCATAAAGACGGGTCCCATGCCACTGTCTCAGCCCTCCTTTTCCATTTGTTTCCATTCCCCACTTCCCTCTCTGTAATTTCCATGTTACAGCTTTGCCAAGGAGAAGAAGCAGGGGGGGCCATTCGAGGGTTTGGACTGATTGTGGAGAGAGATCGATACTAATTTAGCTGGATTCAGGCTTCGGACATCGAAAGTTGCTTGCTTTCGGCACATCGAGATCTGGGTATGCTCGAGCATCTCATGGACACAGGTGGGTTCCGTCCCCTGGGTTTCTTGTTTTGCTAATGCAGTAATTAAGGATGTTGTCATTTGCCCATCCTCTCTCGATCTTCCAATTCGAACCTGTGAGTCTCGTCTTTCTAGTCACTAGATGTGAATTGGAAATATTCTTGTCTTCTTGGAAGAACTCGGGGAATGTGCTTGAAGGAGTGAGCTTTCTCGAAGTGTAGGGTAATTCTGGCGAAATAGATAGTGGGCAATTTGATGGTCAACTTCGGTGTTTGCATTGAGCATAATGTTATTGTCATTATGCAAGCTCCGTGCTCTAGTGCAGTCTCTTTTGGCTCGTGAGGAACTTTGGGAAAGAGAAAGAAATCCTCTCGTATTGTTCAAATAAAAGCTAATGCGTTATGTGGTATCACAGTGTATACTTCAATTTTGCATGGCTTGTGATGGTTGAATTAGAGCTTCAGTGGTCTGGATTCGGAAAAAGTGAAAGTGGAAATGAATGCCCTGTAGTTTTATTGTGCCTGCATGTCCTGTGCCGGAACCTCAAACAGTATGTGCTTCAGTGGTCTCAAGTCATCATGTGGTGAATCACGGATAGATGTTAAGTTCGCATCAGATTGGACTGAAACTACTTCTACGCTAGCTGTAGTAATGCCTTTTGGGTTCAGTTCCTGAAATTGGACAGATGGTTCGATGGTGGGTTGACATCATAGTGATGGATCTTCGTTTAAACTTCACATGGATATAAAGGGGATAAGACCATTCCTTTTCCGCAGGTTATTTTAGCATATGTTTACTAATTGGCTGAGTAACTGTGGTAGTATCTTGTGAATATTTCGAGAATTGCAAATAGAAAATTTAGAAAACAAGAATGTATGAGGCGCAGACATGGTCCTCAAGGATAAATCCACCCTTCACAAAATTCTGGAGGTGTGTTATGGCTATCCTCCAGGATATAAATAGCATGTGCCTCACTATATAGGTAATGCAAGAACAATGGAATTCTTATGATACCACAAGTCTCTCTCTAAACACTTGAGCTTAATTGTAAAATTTTTGTGCTAGTGTTATATCATTCAAAATTTACTTTAACGTTGACAAACCCACCCACATAATTAGGCAAGAAGATCTGACCACAACATGCATTTTATTGGATGATTTTGTTGGATGCTTTACCACTAACAATTTTGTTACATGGCCATTTCATCTTGAAAGACTAGTCCAACTTTGCTTCTTGTTGTTGTTGCATGTAATCAAGACAACTAGCACAAGCCAATCCTTCATCAAATCCAGTTTGCTCACGTTTGAAATGATGATCCACAGCCTCAACTTATGCTTAAGAAGCCAAAAAAAAAAAAGAAAAGAAAAGAAAAGAAAAGAAAAGAAAAAGCATTTTGGACTTCATGCAAGTTTCTTTATAAAAGAATATAAAAGCTTTTGAAATACCTATATTATATGACATATCTTTCTCAATTATCTGAAGTCACATTGCTAAGTCTTGAGATCTTCTCAAAGATGTGTAGACAAATGCTTACAACACAGCTTAAATACATCTAAATTTTGCCCATATGATAAAGGGTGACTGTAGAAAAGTTGCTCTGGCTTAGTCTGGAATTCACAACCTTATGGCACAATATATTTTTGATATCTTGTGTTCTGACACCTTCACCTTGATGGAGCAACTTACTTTTTGTATGTAATTGCCAAGTGTACTTTTCTGCTACTATGTATCTTTAACTCCTCAATTTTTGAACTGGGTGCTTCTTGATGTCTTCAGATAACTACTGTCTTTTGGCAAATTATGACTTTGCAATTAGAACTTTAGATAGGTTAACTAGTAGCATACTTGGGTTGTTGAAGAAAGAACAGATGTGCATGCCCCTTACCTGAGGGTTTGCTAGGATTTCAACACTGATCAGCAACTTGGTGACCTGGAATAATAGAACATTCAATCTTTTTCTACCAAAATCCAGTGATTTTTTTGTTTAATTAAAACAGAAAATGTTATAATGATGGTTTAACGTAAGACTTTCCTACTTCAGATCTTTCAGATTTGCATGGCTTATCTGCTCTTGAACCCAGTTGCTAGTTGGTAGATAGGTTGGCAAGTATGATGCCTAAAGTTTGTTGGACCATTTTGCGCTAACTTTTGCTAGGATCATTGCTACCTTGTTCAATTTCTCTGATTTTATTGTTACTTTTCAGTATGTACAATTATAGCAGGGTTAACTCCTCCTCAAGTGGTTTTCTTGTTAGGCAAGGATTATACACAATACCAAGCTCTATATGAGTGCACCAAATCAATAGTATATGAAGTAATATATTATGATATTCTCTCTGTGTTTTGCTTTGACAGGGCAAATGGACACATCTGTAAGCTGTCTCATTAACAGCATTTCTCGTTTTATTCATCTGGTTATGTGTCAGACAAAAAAGTCCCAGCATCTTCAACAGATTTATGGAAAAACAACTGATGTATTAAAGTTACTAAAACCCCTGCTTGATGATGTGGTTGAATGCAAAACGCGGGTCTTGGATGAAATCCTATATAAAGAGTTTGAAGAGCTGGACATGGCTGTTAATATGTCAAGGGAATTTTTGGAAAATTGGTCACCAAGGATGAGCAAGATTTGCAGTGTAAGTGATCTTTGTTTATATCTTTGCAAATTCTCACATATATGACTTAGTTTAAGTAAATGTTCAGTTCAAACTACACAAGAGATATACAATGTGGCCTACGATTGTTGATTTGATACCTTTTGCTATTGCATCCCCCTTCAGCTGCTTTGGAGGCCATTATTCACAGGATAAAATTCCAACACAATGTTTCAAGTTACTTATTTTGGCCTTTGTGTATAACCTTATGTATAAATGACTAAATCAGTTAGTGTAATTCCATAGAAATTCTGGAAAATCATGCTGACCACTCTTCTGGTTTTACTTATTTCGAGTTAATTATTTTGTTGCGTTGGGGTTGACGCATTCTGGATTGTATTGCTGACCACCATTCTGGTATTTCCTTGTACTATGTTTAAACATTACTCTTTTGACATTTGAAATTAATGTAAGCATGCACCATTTGAATTTCCCAAATGTACCCCTTGACCCAACTGGGAGTTTAATCTTGGACACCTTATGCTTGAACTGAACTGGTCTAGATTGTTCCAAAAATGAGGATTTGACTTTAGACACTTATTGATTGCTCGGATGGTTTCGTCTTGTCTTCTTGGTTTTGCATGGCCAGTTGTTTTTTAACAGAAAATTCGCATATGAATCTTGCGAGAGGAAATTCAGCTTCGTTGAGGATATATATGGACATGTTTTTACAACATGAGCTATTTATGCTTTCGTTTGCTTGCAATGCCCTTAGGGCTCTGGTTTCTCCTTTTGCTTGCTGCTTTTGTTTGTGTCTTGTGGCAATAGAGGACCGTGTTTTTCTTCCAAATATGGAATTGACTAGATTCACCCATGGGTACAGAGGACTGCCAATCTATCTTTATAAAAGTGATTGCTAGATGACATGTTAACCACAACTTCCAGAAAATGTTGCTCCAGTTACAAAGGTCAATCCATTTATATTTATCTTCATTGGCTTTTTGTAGTGGTCCACTTCTTCTTTTGAGCTTTGTAGAAAGTAGTAGGAGGTTCAGTTTGAAGAGATTATCCACATGGTACCAATCTGTTTGGCCTTACTATCTCTTTAGCCACAAAACCTTTGTAAAGTTGAATTCTGCCAACATGGATTGCCGAATCCTGTGACTCTTTGTCCATGATCCGCTCATGCAACTCCTGTATCATGTGGATGCATTAAATAGCTATCTTAACTCTGTTTTCTATCAATTATAATCTTCAAGCTCATCATAATAGGACAGTTTCAGTTTAACTTTGTAAAGCATATGGTAGAAGTTAGTGGAAATTGCCTTGAGCATTTCTGAAAGAGTTAGAATATGCAATTATAAGTTTCTGTTAACCCAACTGAAAAGTATGGACATTTGGACCTCTCAATTTGCCATGTTCACTAATCAACTACTGAAAATTTTCAGGTCCTGCAGAGCAAATCATCTTTGATGAAAATTCAAAACTCTTCACTTGAGATATGCCAAATATTATATAGATTATCACAATCGGGTCCCGTTGCATCTAGCTTTGGTCGTGTTCAGGTATAATTAGAGTTATGATCCTTTAATACATGACTCTTTTAGTTCCAAACTAGTCTAACAGAAATAGCTTCAGTACTCTTTGCAGGAACTTCAACATCTGAAGCAGGAAGGAGTAGCAGAATACATAGAAGAGGTGCTTATAAATCAAAGAGATGGTATCCTTCCTTGTGCTGATACTGTTTCCAAAATTATTGAGTTCCTCAATCTGAGATCAAAACAGGAATTGTTCAAAGAAAGTTTGGCAGTTGAAAAGGAGAGAATGAGGGCTGATGTCAATGAAGTGAGAGGAGAATTTGATGAAATTAACCAAGTTGTTCGACTTGTGTCAAATATACGCGACTTTATGATTGAAACTGACTTCTTGGAAGCAGATGATGGCATGCCGATCCCACCTTATTTCCGTTGTCCTTTATCCTTAGAGCTAATGATGGATCCTGTGATTGTGGCTTCTGGTCAAACTTATGAAAGGGCTTCTATACAGAAGTGGCTTGACCATGGCTTGACTGTTTGCCCAAAGACTCGTCAGCTGCTTACACATACTAACCTTATTCCTAATTACACTGTCAAAGCTATGGTTGAAGGTTGGTGCAAACATAATAACATCAGGCTGTTCAATAGCCTTGAGAGTCATGGTACTGTTCCAGTTCTCAACTTGTCTGACCATGGCTCCCCTCAAAATTTAGTCCGCACGGATAGTTTCAGTCGCTTTCTTCAGAGTAGTAGTTCCAGTTCAAGGTCTTCTAGTGACATTGGTAACAGATTTGAGAAGCAGAAGAGTGATGTTTCTTGTAGATCAAGCGGTGAAGAATCCAATGGAGGGTTCTGCAGAGAGATTGAAAGGGTTGATATACAATTGGCTGAGCAATTACACACTCACAGTAGGAGTGAGTCGACTTCTAGTGCCATATCTAGTGTCGATTATGTTCCTCGAACTTCAATTGAATCAACGAGATTGGAGCTTAAAAATTTGAGTCTGTCATCTGAGAAAATGTCCTCACGACATGGTGGTGTAAATAAGGATTCAGTTTTGTCACCGCATGTTTTGAGAAACCAGTCATCTGGCTCCAATACGAGAATGGTGGTGGGTGGGACTGGTAGCTGCAACCAAACTGGAACAGAGTCTCCTCAGTGTTCTGATTCTGCCTGTGATAATTTAACTACATATTCTCATGTCAAGATATTGATACAGAATTTAAAGAACCAATCGAATGAGGTACACACTAAAGCTGCTGCAGAATTACGGTTTTTGGCAAAGCATAATATGGAAAATCGCATCATCATAGGACAGTCTGGAGCTATCACACCATTACTTTCATTACTCTACTCACGAGTGAGATATACACAAGAACATGCTGTAACAGCAATTCTGAATCTCTCAATAAATGAGGAGAATAAGGTCATGATTGCAGAAGCTGGAGCAATCGAACCACTTATCCATGTTCTGAAATCTGGAAATGAAGGAGCTCGAGAGAATGCTGCAGCAACACTTTCAGTATCTCTCTTCTAGAAGAATACAAGGCGAAGATTGGCCGCTCTGGTGCAGTTAAAGCATTGGTGGATCTTCTTGGTTCAGGGACTCCTAGAGGGAAGAAAGATGCAGCTACTGCTCTGTTCAATTTGTCTATTTTTCATGAAAATAAGGCTCGAATTGTTCAAGCAGGTGCAGTAAAGTATCTCATTGAATTGATGGACCCAGATACTGGAATGGTGGACAAGGCTGTGGCTCTTCTAGCGAACCTGTCAACAACTGGAGAAGGGCGCTTGGCGATTGTGAGGGAAGGAGGCATTCCCTTGCTAGTTGAGGTCATTGAGTCTGGATCACATAGGGGAAAGGAAAATGCAGCCTCAGTATTGCTGCAACTATGCCTCAATAGTCCCAAGTTTTGCACCCTAGTTCTCCAAGAAGGAGCCGTCCCCCCCTTGGTTGCTTTGTCTCAATCTGGCACTCCAAGAGCAAAGGAAAAGGTATGTTTTATGGAATAGATATTACTTGAGTTTCTAGTTGCAACATGCCTGGTATATCTACAAGTACCTTAGCAAATTGGGCATTCACAAGCCATTGATGAACTGCTAGAGAAACTATGTACCGGATGAGTCCTTATATAGTTGTTAGCCTCTGAACCTGGAAACGACTAGGTTTATTCTTGATATAAGTGACTAGTGTGTTGATATCTATTCCTTAGTCATATAGTTGATATTGCTTTGACTTCTGTTGCCTAATCCGTTGTCTTTTTAGTTTTCTGTGCATTTGGCATTCTCATGTTTGTCAATAAATGAGTATCAAGGCATTGTAGTTGATCTTTCCCAAGCCTGGTAGAGAAAATGATGTTCAGGTATACAATGCATGTACCCTTGTGTGAACCTGCATACTTGTTTAAGTACATGCATTGTGCATCTGGATTTGTGTGCTGGGGGAGGGAGGGATAATTGATTTCTTACCACATCTGGAATACAATTGATTAGTTTTTCTATTAGATGAATAAAGTAACCCCATCGTTCTTTCCAGATCATGTGAATTTTTTTACTTAAATTTGAACCTTTTAAGTCAATTTTAATTAAAGTCATCAAATAAATTTCATATCAGTAAGTGCTGAATTTTTAATTTTCAGCACTTAATTAGGTTATCAAATAGGCTTTGAAATTCTCTTCTTAATAAGTTTCATGCTTTTGTTCATTATGGAGAGTAAATTTTCTTTTCATTGGAGGTGAAACTGTCTTGATCATTTAAGAAGCTGTATCTCATTCATTGGGAGGTTGTGAACTTGGTTTCCCCACTCCCAACAAAATCATCTGAATAGTAGCTGATCAATTTATGTACGTCCTAGGAAATGGAACATTGTGAAAAGAAATTGCACTTGAACTAGCACTGCCGGAAGGGTGTGCAATATAGTAAGGGATGCTGCTCATGTTGTCTAGATAACCGTTTCTGTTGGGGTATATTGTTTAAAGTCTCAGCACAAGAAAGCTGGACTCTATGGCTTAATGGATGACGTAAAGCAATTTTAATGAATATGATGATGTTTCTAGCCCTTAGTCTGGGAATGATAAACAAAGATTTTCAATCAACCAACTAATTCCAATACCTGTAACTTCACTAATTCAAAATCCTGTGACAATGGCACAAGAAGAATTGTTGTCATGATAATAAGACAGCTAGACCAATTGTTGTTTAACTTTTTGCCTTTGCAGGCACAGCAGCTACTTGGTCACTTCCGAAACCAGCGAGAAGGGGCCATGGTCAAGGGAAGTCTTGAGATGAGGAAATGTTCGGCTTTATTTCTGTGTTGATTGTTCTATTTCAAGAAATTCATTCAGGAGATTTTGGTATTTGTTTTCTGCCAATCTGTATATAAGTTAATGTGCTTGTAGATCTTTTTCATTGTGGCGCATATTATTCTCTTTTGAAGCGACTCTTGGGTTGCTGTCTGTAGCGTGCTTGATGTTTCACTATGAAAAGTTTGAGATCGAGTCATTGTGATTCCTTTACAGGCACAAGTTTGGCCAACAGTCTTGTATATTCTTTTGTACATATGTAAAACACGCATTTTGTTATTCTATGAGATTGAGAACATCATTTTTTATTCTGGTCCATGCGGGAGCGCTTACATATTACATTTATCGTTACATTTTTAAGTAGATTTAACTATGACCGACACCGATGCTCTTAGTTCTGCAACGATGATGTAGCTTTTGAGACAGAGATCTAGCTTTTTGGTATGTTGTCTCCTTTCTCTCTTTTCTTCACTTGCCAAATTAAGCCTTTGTATAATTCTAGGTAATAGGAAGGAGACGTTGAAACCAAATGATGATATGATCATTTTCTTGGAGATTCAATACAAGGAGACTTGCCTGCAACAAAGACAAAGTCGGTATCCGCACCGAATGGATAGTCATGTGAGTAAGGTATGCGAAGCTGTCGACAAAAACTATGTAGTGTGCATTCTATCCTTCCTTGTGTGGGCGATAGTTTCAACTTAGAAACAGATCAAATTTCTATTATAATCGAATAGAAAACATCACCCATCATGCTACTATATCCAAAATAAAACTAGACACCAACCATATGCCAGTAGGCAAAGAATTCATAAGACCAACGTTTATTTAAGAAACCTCTCTGGAAAGAAACATGAGCCGAGAGTGAAGGAAAGAAAATGATCTCTTTCAAGAGCATTGCATTTATCTTGCTCGGGCTGCTCTATATGTGCATTAATATCCGAGGCGATCCAAATCTCAAATTGGTATCTGGAATTTGCAACGATGCGTTATTCACCGACCAAAGCTATGAGACCACTGTGGAAGAAGTCTTTCAAGACGTGAAGCTTAATACGCCGAATTCCGGTTTCAGTTACTACAGCCAGATCCCAGTAGACAATCAGAACGCCAATTTCTTCTACGGGCATGGAGCGTGCAACGGGGCAATTACAAAGTCCGATTGCGTCAATTGCTTGATAGCCGTGATTAACCGCGTGAAGAAAGAGTGCCCATGGAGGTACGGGGCTCAGTACCAGCTTGCGGAGTGTAGACTTAGGTACGAGTTTTACCCATTTCAGGACAATTGATTTTGTGAGGCGTGAGCCGATTTATTTTTGTGAGTCAGTGGTTCAATAAGGTTCAATAAGGTGAGTTGATTGCTCTCTCAAATTGTGGATGGCTTGTACTTAGACCAAGGCCAAAGTGCTTGTTGGGCATCTTCACAAAGAGAAATAAGAACACATTGTCAAGATTTATCAGTGTGAATCTCAAAACTCGATTTAGAATGAATTAGCAGTTAGAAATTGGATGGTCTCGCATGAAATTTCATTTCTTTGTAATCTAATTGAGTCTTCAATCATTATGTTGAAGTCAAATTCAACGTAATGTCTCGATTAGATGGACACGAGGGGAAACACCAATTTTCAATATCTTTTGGTGATCAGACTTCCGTGCTTTAGGCTCCTAAGTGCGTTGAATTTCGGCCGATATTGATTTGTTATGAGGGGGAAGTTAGGAACGTTAACAAGGTTGTTGTGGGAAATTTAATTTTACTTTGTAGTTTCAATCTCGAGAACAAGGTCCTAATTGATGGCATTGCCCTAAAAAAGTTCTTACTTTTTCAAATTGAATAATCTTTTATGGTTGCGACATGGCTTAAAATTAAGGAAAATTGTCATAAAAGTGTAAAATTGTTGTATAGTTGCCAATTTAGTTTGAAACTTTTTGATAATTTGCCAATTTAATAATAAATCTTTTCATTTGTATCAATTTAGTTCTAAATCTTTTAAAGTTTGGACTATGTAGTCCTAAATCTTTTGATGATTTGCAAATTTAGTCATTTTGGTCAATTTTAGCCATAATCATTAACATGACATTGACCATCCTAGTGGCATGGCCGGAGTTGACATGGACAATTTTTGCAGTTTTAAAAAAAAAATCCCTTTATTCTTTTTGGGATAAGTGTACTAGAAATCCTAAACTTATTCTGAATATGTAATTGAGTCCTAAAACTTTTATAAAGTGTAATTGAATCCTAAAACTTGTTACAAAAGTATAATCAAGTCCTAAAACTTTCAAAAAATGCAATCAATAGAAGGGCTTGATTGGATTGGTTTGACAAGTTTTAGGACTCAATTACACTTTTAGGAAATTTTAGAATTCAATTGTATTTTTGCAATAAAAAATAAAATCTCAATTTCCAAGTTATTAGTTAATCAATATAATGCACGAATACACATGCATGATTTTACTACAAAAATAAATACACACCAATTTCTATATTATACGGTGCTTCTTCATGTATTAACATCACTAAGTGATGCAAAATAAAATTAAATACTCAATTTCCTTTTTTTCTACATATGTATTTCTCGCGACCCTTTGAGGCAACCTATTAGAGGATATAAGAAATTGCAAAGCGGACGCGACCGCATTGCAAAATAAATTCCCATTCGAAGAGGATGGGCAGTTGGTTTTATTCTGGTCGTCGTTGCTTTCGTGACAGACTGCTCCCGGGTCTCTTCCCAATCTTTGAAGTGGCAAAACCATAATGGACCTAGATATGGATTGCAACTTTAGCTATAATTATGGAGCAACAGGCGAGTTTATGGACGTCGAGGGTGACTCGAATGTTGAGGACTATCTTGATGATTATGTTAGCGACTGAAATACAACGTCATGTAATAGACGCTGCGTCCCATGTGAATATTATCCTTTTCAATTAATAAAAAATTTACCTAAGGGTGTTCATGAATATTCTAGTTTAGGGATGAGCATGGTTTGAATTGAGCAGGCCCACCCACCACCTGATCTAGGGATCAACTCGTACGGTATTATTAGTCATTGATTTTTGGGATAAAAAAATTGACCCTATGAGCTAAGGACTAAGGATTGGACCGACTCTATGGTTCATTCTGGTTCCAGGGTCAACCTAAGATTAACCGATATTCTTTATTTGTTTTATTTCTTTTATTCATTGAAAGGATAAATGTACTTTTTGAAATTACATATATATTGACAATGCTATATTGAACAACCAAACAGTGAATGTTGGTATAAATCAAATAGAATTTGAAATAAGGCAACAACAAAAATCTCTACTTGCCAAAAGTAACAAACCATTGAAGACAAACATGTAAAATAAAATAAACAACAAAAAGTTCAAAATAAATACAGAAAATATGAATTATAGAAATAATCAATCATTAGTAGAGAGAAGACGAAGAGATTGCCCCTAGAGAGAGAGAGAACAGGGGAAGAGGAGGGGAGGACACTTATGATAATATACCTAAGGTTTCGAAACTCTATTATGAATGGTTACGGTGTTTCAATAGACACGACAATTATTTTATAATCATAAATTCCAATTTTAATAGATAAAAAATAATAATTGCTGATTAGTGCCGAATTTGGTCCATGTATACACTCATATCTTTTCAATGTGGGACAAAGTACCACTTAGTTGGTTTGTCAACAAACTACCAACAATTCCCCACTTTGTTTGTAAAACAAAATTAAAAATAAGCTTTAAAAAAATACAGCCAAAATTTCCATAAAATTAATATACATACATAAAGGTATTTTCAAGTTAAATATCTACTTAGTGCAAGTATCTCAAAATTCTATATAAGTTGCAAGTAGTTGTAACTTTAAACTTGCTACTTTCATAATAGAGTTGGATATACCAATATCTTATTTCAACAAGAAGTTTTATAAATTACTCAGCATTATTATGGCATTGTGCATGTTCCTATTCCATTAGCTTTCTAGAAAGTTACTTTAACTTTCGTAGGAAGAGGTATCACTTTTAAGCTCATGAAGGTGAACTACCATAAGTTTTTGTTACTAATATATACAATACTAATTTGTATTATACTTCAATAAGAATCTGATTCAACTTACAAAACATAACTAACAATACTCGGGCAAATGTTAGTATCAAATAGTCATTTTTAGTAACTTGTCTTTACCCATTAAATGTTATAATGAGTGATATACTAGTATTTGGTTGGGTTACTAATACTGATGATTTTTTTAGTTAGCCCCATTTTTAGGTCATCTTTACAACCTTTCTTGATAGAGCCTTTGTAGAGGGATTGGCCAAATTCATGCTTAACCTCATTGTGACGTCCTGAAATTTGAGCTCTTTAAGGGATGTATGAATGTGATTTTGTCAATTCATTGTTGGTTAATCTCATTCGAAATTGATCACTCTCGAGATGCTAACCTTGAGGGGAAATGCTATTGAGGACAGAACTTGTGCGGCTAAAGAACTTGATTTGAGAGATTTTCCATATTCCTTCTTCATAGCCTTTCCACACTCAGCATTAGGATAAGTTTCTCTCTCAACAACATCCCATTCCAATGGGTCTTTTGATCTGAGAAAAGCCTTCATCTTATTTTTCCATATGTTGTATTCTTTCCCATCAAAGTAGAGTGGTCGAGTGTTCCTTTGTCCTTTAATCAAATCTAGTACCAAATTACTAACCATAGAAGATCTTTAGCTCGGAAGTAAAAACACTTCAAAATAGTGAGTACAAGACTTTGATACCAATTGAGAAAGCTAGTATAGACACCTAGAGGAGGATGAATAGGTGTGGATAAAATTTTTATAGACAATTGAACAAAGTAAAATCTGAATGAATATGTAGAAACTAAATTTAAAGTCTAACTAATATTAAGTAGACTTCTGTAATATGTAATTAGAAAGAAAAGATGAGGGAAGAGAAGATTGCAAACAAAATTAGAGTGGTTCGGCTTTGGTTATGCCAACGTCTACTCTTCTACGCTGTTAGCCAATATGTTGGATTCCACTATGAGATCAACAAATGATTACAAAGCTTTGAGTGTAAATACTCGGTGGTATATTCTCACATTAAATCACTCTTTTATGTAATTCACTCTTGATCACTCCGTTTTTGCACTAAATAGACAATTGAATGTGAGAATAGATTTAGACTTTGGAGTTTTAATTCGTGCTCTACTTCTATGAGCCACATATCCTCCTTAAATACTTCTTCGAGCCAAACTAGCCGTTAGTCATCCGAATGAAGGATTATCTTCCAAATTCCCTTCTTGGATAGATTGATTTAAGGAAGATGTGCTAGCCATTGAAGACAGAGATTGAATTCCTATAGATTCTGGTCATCCATACAAGCATAATCTTGGTTTCCATAAGTTTTCCATCCTCTTTTGAAAATTGTCTCCAAGATAGATTTTGTCAATAAGTTGATTAGCAAAATCAATATATATATTTGGTAAGTCAAATCCATAGCCATTGTGGATCCATTCTTCATTCTGATCCTCCTGTTATTTTGGACGAAATATGTTTTGGTCTTTTGACATTATGACATATTGTGTCTGGTTCTAAATCGATAGGAAATCTTCTGGTACTAATAGACTTTGCTGAGAATCTTGTATAATATCCATATAGAAGTCTCTTTTTGTTCCAAAATCTGTTCTGCGATAAAACTTAAAAAGTTTTGTTAACATCAAAATTATGAGTTTTCTCAACAAAATTCTTATTTTGTGTGTTTTGTTATGTCCATCTTGGTCATAGTAAGTCGTTTGACAACTGTTGGCAATGTGAGAAATCTCCCGAAGATTCAGTGGAAGGCAGAATTAGCTTCTTTGATAGTATCTAGAAGTCCAGTGGTGAAGAGTTGATGCATGTCCCCCATGTTTGCTACCTGCTCGTTGTTGCTTGCTCACCGTGGTTCCCTGGCAGAAACTTTTCATTAAGCTTGGATGGAGTGCTTGCTTGTATTATATATGGAGAGCCAGAGAAGTTACGTTCTCGAAGGTCTTCATCCATTGGTAGCATCATTTCAGCTATTCAATTTGTTGTGAAGAACAGATTTGTGGGTCTTGAAGGAATTAAGAATAAGGTGACTACTGCCAAGCATATGCAGCTGCGTTGTAATGGAGCTTCTCTCTTTTGATTGGGGACACCTTTTTTTTCCTTAATTTGTCCGAAAAGAAAGATTTTCATTTAACTAGATAAAGGTTGAGAATGCATGCTCTAGTTTCAGAGTAAAGCAAATCCCAAAAGGCTTGAGAATATATATAATTTGGATTGCGATGTCCTGCTTCATGAGCATGAAATCACAAATTTGCATGCTTGTGTGTAGAAATTGTCAGGTTAGAAATGCGCGTGTTTGTATGAATCGGACTCAACCTTTTCTCACAATTTTTTGGAAAGATCAGATGGTGTCATGATCTTAGCATGACACAACAGGTCACACATAATATCCATTCTCATTGCTTAACTATAATGCAATGGCAACACATAATGTCCATTCTCACTGTGCCTATTGCCATTCATAATACTCTATTACCGCCATGCTCTGTCAACTTGATTCTACGTAATTTAACCTGCAAATGACTAACTACATGTAAAGAGTTGGTTGGCTACTCATATGTGTAGAATATTTTAGCATAATAGTATTCATCCTTACTTTTAAAAGGCTTCCAGTTATGTCTGTACAGTGGCGAGGCTAGGAGTCAGCATCGCTGAGGCGAGGAGCTGTCAAAATCTAGCTTGAGACGGAGACCCGGTGAACTGGCCATGTAGATATATGGAGTCCCTACTTTGCTTTGTTTTCAACGAGTATAAAGCAAGCTAGTATCGTATGACTGGATTAGGGAAAGTGTGAGTCCCAAGTCTAGTGTTCCCATGAAGGAGTGACAGCTCGTGAAAATTAATGAAGGAATATGATGACTTATGATATTAATATATGAGTAGTACATCTAAGCGGAATGTCAAACTGCCATGAGAACTCTTGTGACTAAGAGTCAAAATAAACTACTTTTAGTATCGAGTCAAGGATATTCGTTTTCATTTCGTTTGACCAATGAAGATTAGTTAAATCATCTCATGAGCATAAGTATTTGATTGCACAAATGAATTAAGATGGAGGAATTGATAGCAAAATGTAATCTTTGAAGAACAAATCACAAGTTCGACCAATGAAGATTAGGTAAATCATCTCATGAGCATAAGTATTTGATAGCACAAGTGAATTAAGATGGGGAATTGATTGCAAAATCTAATCTTTGAAGAACAAATCACAAATACTAAAACTAAGGAAAATTGTCCAAAAAAGTCCTAAATCTATTGTACCAATTTAAGTCTAAACATCTCAATTGTGCCACTTTAGTTCTAAACATTTTGACAATTTGCTAGTTCAATCTTAAACTTTTCAATTTAGCAGCACCACCTCAAACACCTTAGCTGAAGTTCTTGAGTGATTCCATCCTTTGGTATTTTGGAAGGACCTATCTACCGTTGAGCTCACGTGATACAGCCATCCTTTTCTACAGACCGTGGTGCCTGTATACTTTGGAACCAGCACAACAATTGTATCTATTTTGTTGTTGAGGAATATCAGTCCTTCGAATGTACTCACTACTCGTGCAAAAACTCCCTGAAGTATACAAAGAGATTCGAAGAGTGTTTCTGTGTATCAAACTATTCTAAGGTTCATATGGCCTAGTACATATCAGGAAGTGATGCCATGGGATTATTCTCAGGCATACCAGTTGTAGTTAACCAGGGGTTCCATTCGGCAAGTGCTCATAAAATAAGGACAAAGCATTTTAGAATCAATGGATGGTTCTCAGGACCCGTGAGACTACAATGAGCTTTATCCTGAAGAAGTGGAAAACACGGGGCAACCACAAATTAATTATGGAACAGACCCGGGATCCAACAGAAGTGAAGGAATCTCAGTAACGACGAACGCACCATTTTGATAAAGTCGTTTGGCAGTACGCTAAATCATTGAGTCCACTGAGCCTGTGTTCTTTGCTTTGCATCCGAGTCTGTAATAAAGTGGTCTGTAATGCCACCATCCTATTCTATACAAAGCGAGACTCGGTTTGAAGTTGAATAAGAATGGGCTAAGTGTTAAAATATACTATCCTCTCCCAATGCTCTTCTAAATATTATCTACTCTCTCCTCAAAGCCTGTCTAGGATTGCAGTGTTGGACTTATGGGATAAGCTGAGTTGGCAAGTATGCTCTCCACTTACCATTCCTTGTGGATCCTGTGGAATAGAAAGATTTTGAGAGCTAAGCGCTTTGAGAGTGTTTGAATGGTCAAGAGAAAGGCTTTCTTGTTGGGATAGAATACTTGTCTTATATCTCCATTGGTTTCCATCTTAATCCTCTCTCTCTCTCTCTCTCTCTCTCTGACGACAGGTTCAACCGAAACAGCCAGTATATCTGCTCCTATTTCCTTAGATTGTCCTACTCCCTTTGACGAATCATATGCATCTATGGATTATCTATACGAGGTTTCTTATCTCAACTGTGATTAGAAGTCTCTTACACTTCTCTCCCCCTTGTAATCCGACTCTGCTAGTTTTTCTACGACCCTGCTTTGTTCTCTCCTTTAAATCTGTTAAAACAGCTCATACAGCATACTCCAAAGGAAGTTAAAGAGTATATTCGGTCTACCCAGTTGGATCAACAACTTATTTCTGCGACCCAGCAAGAACAATTGATCACATAAAAGTGGATTCATAATGGTAGGAAAAATAAGGGAAGAACTGTTACGTAAATCAGAGCTTGAGATTAGATTGAAATCACTGTGATTAGAAGAACTATTATTGGCATAATTAAAATGTTTAGAATTGAATTTACCATTGTATAATAGGTTTAAGATTTTTTAGATAATTTTCCCTTAATAAGCATGAGCAAGCCTCGAGCCTCCAATCACCGAGTTCGAGACCCTTGGCACCACAACAACCACCTAGACCTAGTTCACGAGCGCTCTACTTGTGACCACCGGCTTTGCAGGTTTAGGTGCAAATGGTGGTGGTGTAGCTCGTAGGTGTAGCTGAAAGAGTGATTTTTAGGCCGACGAAAAAGTTTAGAGAACGTTAAAAGGGATTTGAAACTACTTCTGGCTAGGGGTGCAAACAGGCCGGGCCAACAGGTCTTTCATCAAAAGATTGGCCCGGCCCAACACATCGGGCCTGGACTTTCTAGGTCCGGTCGGAGGCCCTTACCAGATACGAAAAAATGTAGAAAGAAAAAATAACACGAACAACATGGAAGCAGAGCTCGATTCTTTCCTTAAAAGGTCTTTTCGTTTAAAATTGAGATGGGATGATTCTTTGCGAAGTAGGAGTGAATTTTCTTTAAAAAAATTAAAAACAAGAATTGTTCACCTTCATTTACTCCTCATCGCCATCGCTTATGGACGCCATTTTGTCGCTACGTTTTTTTTTTCCCAAAAAAGGGTTCTGACGAGCCCAAATGCAACCTTTAGTGATACAATAAATTTTTTTTTTTTGGCTAGAATGAAATGCAATTTGTTTGCTAAAAGGTTGTGACTTTAGCAGCAAAACAATCTAACCTTCAGCGACAAAATGATAAACTTGGGGAATCTATCTCCTTTAATAAGCACCAACTTTAATTCGAGTTCCAATTATGGCCTAAACCTTTTTGTCTCATAAAAAAACTACAACTTTATATTGAGTCATGATTCTAACCCTCAGTCAATACTCAAATTTAGCCCTCATCAAGTTTTTGTAAGGTTTTCACTGAGTACACGTGATGAAAACTTGATAGGAGCTGAATTTAGGTATTGGCTAAAAGTTTGTGCTTTTTAATGAGACAACAAAAAGATTGCACCAAAATTGAGATTCGAGGTAAAGTCCAAGCTCTTTTATGAAATTAAAAAAAAAATTAGACTAGAATTGGGGCACAGACTAAAATTGGTGCTCTTTTATGACACAAAGAAAAGCTTGGGCCATAAAAGTTGATGTTTTCTAAGGAATTAGATCTACAATTTGCAGCTCAGTTTTAGCAACTAAATGTTTGTTAACGCTAGACTAATTAGTTTCCTCTCTTAATTTTCATAATAAAGGGTGTATTTGTTTTGGGGGAAGTGTTTTCCGGGAATTAATTTGCTGGACTTTCACCCATTTGGTTCGCAAAAAATGGCTAGTCAACCCAAAGCACTTTCTGATTAATGAAAATATTCATGTATAAATTTTTAGACAACTTGGGTGTTTTAATAAATCTTACGTCAGATTCAATTTGATTCTCAGTACCTGAATTTAAGATTTCAATTACCGATTCGTATTTTGATTTGGCAACTATTTTGTTGTTTCTTTATGGAAATCATCGATTCCTATGTTAGCTCAGAAGGTTGTTTACTGTTTTATATGCTCGGTATGGTAGGTGGGTAATGATGTAGTAGAGTCTTTGACAACGGAATGTTAAAGATAAGTTCGATAAGAGAGAGGAATGAGATTGGTCCTAAACAGAGTATACGTCATGGCTGTGGAATGCAATAGTTGGTGCCATGTAAGCGAATAACTAGTGGATCACCAATCAATTTTAATGGATTAAAGTCCAATTAAGGTGGAGCAAGTGTTTCGCTTTCTATCCACATAGTGATGATTGACAATCGCAAGGAGAAGAAAAAAATAATAATATGAGAAGTAATAACCTAACGAGAAAACTGCTAGAAGAGAACCTCTTCCAAACCCGAGAAGCATATTTAATGAAGCAGAGAAATCAAGAAACCTGGGGGGACAAATCTTTTCAACATAACGAATCGACTTGCGCCTTTCAGAAGCAAGCAGAAGAAGGAGAAGAAGATAAGGGGACCATCTATGGCATCTTTTCAAAGAGTTGTGTCCATTGTGTTTGTTGCACTCATCGTGTTTTGTAGTCGCGGTAACGTGAAATGCGATCTGGACACGACTCTTCTGGAAAGATAATGCAACGGAGAAAAGTATGAAGCTTTTAGTCCTCATGGTTATAATGTCGAGAAAGTTGTGAAGGACTTATACGACAATACAGTGGATAAGGGTTCTAATTATTACACTTAATCCGTAAACAATGGTGCACCTTGTTATGGCTATGCAGCTTGTAATGGGATCCTGACGGGTGACGATTGCCCCTTTTGCATAGGAGCCATTTTGTACCATGTCATGCAAAAATGCAGCTGTAACATTGGAGTTCAGTACTAACTTCGAGATTGTCAACTCATATATGATAAATACCAATTCAGTGAATAAGTTTTCTCTCTACCGAGAATTTTCCATCTTACAATTTGTTGTCTTTGATCCCTTGAAAGGATGACATGTCATAAATGGAATTAGGGGAGATATTTTTCTTCCATACTTTCCATATTTTATAAGTTATACCTAGAAATTAAGAATACACGAACAATTTACTTTTGCAACTATTGAGCAAATTTGGTCAGTCTCTTAATATGATCTCAACAGCATAATATAAATGTAGGAAACTGCATGCAAGAAATCTCTCTTTATACATTATCACTAATATAAGTGGACATATAACTAATTCCAACTGTTAGATCGTGCAGCTTCAAATAGGATCCACATCATTAGATGGCTGAGATAGAGCGGACCCATGTGAACTGAACACATGCAAGACTTCGATCGTCTCAAGCCTGTTTCATATAAAGGGGTTTTACAATCATGTTTTTTGCAAAGAAGGGAAGGTGCAAAACACAACAAGATGTAGCAACTGCCCAGGATATGATAGGCTAAGGTTCTCCTTTCTAGAGTATTAATCATACCATTCCGATCCATTTATTCGTAACGATCATCTTATGTTATTTTTCTCTTCGATTATCCAGGAAAAGAAAAAAAATGGTTCCATGATTGTCAATTGGATGACTAGATACATTCATTTCACAGAAAAATTAACGAGGATGCAAATGAATGAATAAAAAATACTTTGATTATCAATGACATTGTCTAAAAATAAGTTGTTGTTCATGATAAAAAAAAAATTACCGACTAATTTTTATAAGCAATATGAATGATCATTTTTTGAGATTCTTCATTTTTGCAATATATATAGACCTGACCATATTAAGTCTCTAGCATGTGTGTAAATTAAGTGGGAAAAATTGTCAAAAAAGTCATAAACCTATTACATTTATGTTAATTTAGTCATAAACATATTGATTTAGTGCCAATTCAACCATTTCAACCAATTTTCGTTGGATATTATTGATGTGGATGCCGGCCAATCTACTTGACATTGCCAGGGTTGATGTAGACAATTTTTATTATATTTTAATATTTTTCAAATTTTGTATTTTTTCTGATTTTTTTTTTACTTTTTTTTCCTTCTTCTCCCTTTTGCCCGTGACTAGCCATTGGTGTTGTCTAGGCGGGGCTAATCATCAATCGCCATAGGTGAGCCCAATCGGGTAAGGGCGAGCCGTGGCAAGGTTCAACTTGGCCAGGCCAAATCTAGAAAGCCCAACCCTTGCCCACAATATTTAGCCTCGATTTGGCCATGGAAAGCTCTCACCCGGCCAAGCCTCGTGTGTGGCGGGTGATGGTGAGCCTTGTCCAAGCGAGGCTAGTTCAACCATGGTTAGCGGCCAGTCACTAGCCAAGAGAAGAAGGAAAAAAGAAAAGAAAAAGCATTTGAAAAAATATATAAATATTATTAAAATTTAGCCACATTAGCGCCGTTAGTACAATGTAAGTTGGCCGGCATCTACATTAATAATATCCGGTCAATATTAGTTTAAGGGACTGAATTGGCATTAAGTCAAAAGGTGATGTAATATGTTTATGACTTTTTCGACACTTTTTAAAATTAAGTGTATGACCCAGACCAATAAAAAAAATTAAGTGTATGACGTAGGTTTAATTACACAACTTATGCTTACAAACATGAGTATAGGTCAGGTGCACGCTATTATGTGCGCCATGAATGTGCACTATGATTTTGACTTATGTTTAGTTGATTCGTGAGGTTGCGCAGTTATTTCCGTCGGTCTTGGATTTGCATGCTTTGGTAGGTAAAAAAGTTGTCGAGAAGTTCTAAAACTTTTATACGACTACAAGTTCTCTCCTAAATTTTTCCAAGTTGGTTAATACTGATGAATTTTTTCATGATTTTCCAACGTAATCCATTCAATCCAAATTTATCAAACACTGTTGATATCTTGGCCCAGTTATCGCTAGAATAGTTTACGTGTCACAGTCAGCAATATAACGTAGATCCCTATTGATCAAAATAATGTCGTTTAAGCTTTTTTTTTTTTTTTTTAAATCTATAATTTTTTTTCCTTCTTCCTCTCCTTTCTGTTTTTCTTTATTTTCCTTTTACTGTTCATCTTCAACTTCAAACCCAGATCTGGGTTCGGGACGCGTTGAAGTAGAAGTTGCCGATCAGCTCCTCCTCCCCTCCGCTGTGCAACAAAAGATCACAAAAAATCAGACCGACCCCGAAGAAAAACGAACTTGATGAGCAAACGACACGAGGAGACAAACAAATCAGATCAAAACCACAAAAGAGTCGACATGAATAGGGTAGCGGAGAAGGATATTTTGCTATGGCGAAGCACAAGGTTTTGTGCACGAAACCCCTCTGTATTTTGTTGCTTCTATTTATCCTAAAAAAAGGAGAACAAAAGGGAAAGGAACGAAAAACAAATTTGAATTTGTGGGTTGTTTCTTTTGTTATGGTGGACTGCATATTTTGTATCTGCAGGAGGAAGGATTGCTTCGGCTGTGTTTGTTCTTCAATCGACAATGTTTTCTTTACCGCTTTTTTTTTGGTGGGATTTCGGGGATTAAACTAATGGAAAGAGAAAGCTTCAACGGGAAGTCATGATAAAGTTTCGAAGTAGGCCTCATCGGGTCACGGGCCCTGCACGCTCGGATGAAGCGGAAGGAGATGGAGGCCTAAGAAAGGAAATGAGTAGTGGAGAGGAAAAGAAAAAGAAAAGACAAAAAATAAAACGAAAAGAAAAAGTTCGGAGAACATAAAAAAATTATAAAATGATGATATTGTTTATACCAATCATTGCATTATATAGGAGGGCTTGATGCTCACTAAACTATTATATCAAGGATTTTCAACCTAAATTGATCGGATGAATTATATTAAAAAATTATCAAAATTTTTTAGTATTATATTAATTAAATTGAAAAGTTTATAATCGAATTAACAGTCTAATTTTTTGGACAATTTTATCTTTGATAGACTTTTCCCTTATAAAAAAAAGTTTTCACCACAAAAATAAAGTTTTCGCCCCAATCTAACCTAATTTTTGTAACTACAATAGATCTTCAGCTCTTCAATAGACACAAAATTTGCGTCGATTACGTAGCTTCTTCTTCTTTTTTGCAAACTTACAATTTTCTTTTCAATATCCTTGTCCACAAAACCCTTTTCTTTCACTTCTCTCTCTCATGTGATCCTTCATCTACATGAGCACCCCCACCACCACCACCGATCTCTATCATCATGGCGGCTGAAGTTGCCGTCAACACCGATTTTCTTTATTTTTCAGAAAAGCGTCTTATTCTTCTTCTTTTTTCCTGTCAAATAAAAGCGTCTATTTCATTTCTTTAAAGAAAAACATTAGAAATTCTGTTGTATAGAAGGAGCTTACGTCTATGAGCTTTGACAGCCTAATCTGCTAATTTATTAGAGTCAATTTGTCATTATTCCAAGAGCGATTGCAATCATTAATATCAAGGAAAAGGCAACCCTTAAATCCATCTAGATCCCCAAAGAGTCCAAGTGAATGAAGAGGATTACACTTGGGATAACCGTGGGCGGACCTAATCACACCTTTGGAGTTTGGACAATTGCGTCCGGATGCGAATCATCTTGGGGGATAAGTCAAACTAGGGTTACTCATAAGTCAAACTAGGGTTACTCATTCATGCATTTGTTTCATAATCAAGTGGTGTCAACTTTAGCAATAATTCGAATACTTCGCACTTCTATTAATCTTGCGTATAATTGTCCGAAAAATCCTAAACCTATTATATGGTGGCTAATTTATTTCAAAACTTTTTCAATTTAGCTAGTTTGGTTTTAAACATTTTGACAATTAATCAATATTTTCCTTTTGGACAAAATTGATTAGAAATTGCTAACGTGGCCTATTGTTGTTCAACATAACATGGTTTGTACTAATGTGGATGATTTTTACAATTTTTTTAAACTTTTTATTTTATTTTTTAATAACAATTTTCTTTTTGTTCTTTTATTTGACCTTGGTCACGGTTGGCGAAGGCTTGTAGGCTCTCACCCAGTGGCCATTTGAGGGTTGCCAAGCATCACCGAGACCCTGATAACCCCTCGCAAACCTTTATGAGAAGATAAACAGTGAAAAAAAAGAAAAAAATTATTAAAAAAATTGTAAAAGTCATCAATATCAGTGTCGGTTGTGCCACGTAGGATAATCAAGAACCACGTTAGCGATTTCTAGCCAATTTTGGGAAGAATAACTACGTTAGTAAATTGTCAAAAAGTTTATAACTAAGATGGCCAAATTGAAAAATCTATGACTAACATGGGTAGACCACATGTGAAAGGGTCAGATTCTAGCTCTAATACCATATTAAAAAATCAAACCCAATAGCTTAAATTGATTAGTGGAATGAGGCCGATATACATAAAGAGCATATAAACCTTATTGTCAAGAGATGTGAGATATTTCAACACAATCTAAACACATGTCTACTAAATGAATTAAATGACACCATACATTTTGACATGTTTAAGATATGAACATGTCTAAATAAGTACCGAGATATGTTATATAAAAGAGTATTATAATAGCCTATTCAATCACTATGTCTAAACATAGTGAAATAGTCAACTCGCAAAATACGTCAGCTATTCATTTATAAACGGGTCATATTCATGTACGATCATGGTCAAACTCATCTGAGCATCTACGCCAAAAACATCAAAGGTATGTTGGTTTCAGAGGATGAGATGTCTAATGTTTTCTTACTTGGAGAACTCTTAATTACAAGTCACGTGTGTTGTATAGATGAATTGTGTCCCAAATTATTAGTCCTAAACTTCTTATTTAAACGGGCAATGAGTTCTTTTAAATCTTAGTGTCCTCTATATCAGTCCAGAATTTCCATGCAATTTCTGGCGGAGGCCACTTTGTCCGACACAGGACTTTTCTAAGATACCGTCAACTACTCCGAGGATATGCTCAAACAAGAGAAAAAAAGTACATGTTATCTTGTGAACACACTGATTAAGAATAGCATAAGCCCAGAACACACGGTCAAATGTTGACATTTATTTGACTTGAAATTTAAACTCGGCAAACGACGGAGCTTGAACTTTCCATGAAGACCGATTGAATATCGTTCACCTTACAAGTGCCTTCTTTGTGCTACAGCTCATTTCTCTAAATGGGTAAATGAACAATTAGAATTTATGGGAACAAATCTTCAAGAAATCCTAGTTAACTAGTGCAATTGAATTCTAAACCTTTTAATCGATGGATTCAATTATTGGAAATTGCCTACGTGTTAACAGAAAATGAGGCATGTTCTGGCAATTGCCATATGGGTGATATTGCAGGTAGAGCTGACCATAGGAGCAACTAGATCGAGCTGACCGTTGGAACAACTAACTAATGCATTTTCATCAAAAGATTTCAACATTTGAATGCTCACGAACCTAATTATAATTCATACATATAGTTTAAGACCTTCGTCTACTTTTCTCGACAATTGGTGACAAAACATTTCCTTAATTCACCAAATGTTGTCACTGCTTTTGGAAGAACTCAAGAGCTGCTCCAGATATTCGGGCCCTAGATCCTCTAACACCACTAAATTCTGCTTCCTCATTTCTTCATCTTTCTCTTCATCTTTTTTGACCAACGGCCTCTTCCTCATAGAATGCCTCCTCTTTAGCGCCTCCACAGGAGAGCAACCACCCACACAAGTATTCTCCATCCCCTTAAGCGACTCCCTAACCCTTTCTAGCGGGAAATTTAGCACGGCCAAGGGCCCCCGCAGCGCGAATGCGGCTTGGTCGTAGGCGAGAGCAGCGGCCTCCGCCGTGTCGAACGTCCCGAGCCAGACCCGGTTCCCATTCCGTGTTGAGTCTCGGATCTCCGCTGCGAATTTCCCCCATGGCCGCTTCCTCACGCCTCGGTAGGACTTCCTGTTCGACCGGAGCTTCTCTGTTGCGCGGCTCGAAATGACCTCCTCCTCACCGACTCCGGTTGAGGATGCGGCGGACTCGGATTCACACGATTCTTTCATGGTTCCTTGTGCTATGACTTCCAGTAGAAGCCTATCTTGAGAGTCGTTGAGATTGAACGGGAGTGAGTCGTGGCTAGAGAGAAGCTCTTCCCAAGAAGAAGACTGGGGGGCGTTGAAGGAATTCGGTGGTGATGGGAGTTCTGGTTTCTGGTCATGGGAGAAATGAGATTCCATTTTCGAAGGTGAAAAAGGGAACAGTGTGAGAAGACAGTTGGCAATAGATTCCGTGGATTAGTGTCAGAGAAGATGACTCTTATATAGACAAGAGAGTGGGGATTTGATTTGATGGGAGATTAATTGAATATGTGAAGATTCAAATATGGTGGGATGTTGGAGATAAAAAATATTCTGGACTGCATTATTGTTGATGGGGAGAGAGGACTATAGGATTGGACGATCAGAATAGTCACTAGAAAATTTTATATTTGGATGACCACCTCTTGAGGGCGACATAGTAGTTGAGCACGTGGGTCTAATGTAAGCATGGCGGCTGGTTGTTGGACCAAAATCAAGTCTAGAATGATTGGTATCGATTTTATTTTGGTCACTAATTTCTTGATATTGAATGAACCAAATGAAGAATTCGATTACGTTGTTTGATGTCCAAGGACATTGCACTCCCTCTTTTTCCTGCCCTAAGTTCGAGGCGGGACAAACAGTCTGCCTTGTGGAGCACGAAATGCAGGGAAAAGTCAGCTACTTCAGTGCCGTCTAATCCATGTGGAATTTGCTTTTCATTCTGATCAGCACAAGGGTGAGACGCACGATCATTGCTAGTGACCCTTTATGGGCATTATCCTACGTTTAATACGAAATATTCGGAATTAGCTATATTCATGCAATATTTGATTTAGATATGAATGCTACTATAATTTCCGAAAAATTAAATTTGAACGAACTTAGATAAAAACTATGATTGATTTCTATTTATAGGGGCTCATGGTAGACCGAGTCTCCTGTAGCTTCAAGTGCAACCAATGTCTTGCTTAGACCAAAGCAGGCTTTGTAAGGTCAACAAGAGAAGCGACATGTATAATATCACAGAGAAAGCCTGTACTAAACCGAGAATCACAATTCACAATCTAATTCGTTTTCGAGTGTCAGATTAGATTTATTTTTCGCTTTGTCTAGAACTTATGCTAAAGTTCAAATGCATTGTTGTCACAAGAGAGACGGGAACGACTAGACTTATTTGCATTAACCCAAGAGACAAAGTGCACACAAGTCCAAAGACTTACCTAACATGTCCAAAGACTAATCTCTGACTAATGCTAAAAAACTGCCTCGAGAAATCCGACCTTGGATTGCTTTAATTGAAATGGTAGCAATCCATACAACTCCGAATTCTTTCTCATCGTCTAAGTCAACATTGATAGTCAAAACATTTCCACGTTCGTAGACTCGGTACTCTCTAGACAAAATGCGAAGAAAGCAAGGAGCGTTTTGATTCTTGACACGGATAAGTCAAGAACAAGCAAACCCATAAGGCTGATGCACTTCAATAAAGAATGTGGAAATTTTCAGTGATTGTGACTATTTGGAATATATTTGTTTCTCGTGTAAACGTATGTGCTGAGTCTAATGATGTGAAAGCTAGGAAAGACCCGACCATAGCTTAATATTGCTAACCACTCGATCCTAGGATCCTTACGCGAAGCTTCACTTGGTGAAAAAGTTCAAATTGACATTTTCTTCGATAGTGGGGAGAGCCACAATCATAGTGCTTCATGTGACTAGACCAAAAAAAATCCACTACCACCATATCATCGTCACAGGATGCTTAGGTACCAGGAAAATCATTATATTCGTACGAAATTAGTCATAAACATTTTAATTTGATCGATTTAGTCACGAACCCATTACACTTATGCCAATTTAGTTATGCCAATTGAATCATAAACATTTTGACAATTTATCAATCTAATCCTAAACATTATAACGATTTGCCAACTAGTCATTCTAGTTAATTTTTGTCAGAAATTAATGACATGATAGTTAAGTCAGCACCGATTGTCCTGAGTGGCAGTTGATGTGGAAGTTTTTCACAATTTATTTAATTATCTAAAATTTTCCTTTTTTCTTTTTTTTCCTTTTTTCCCCTATGGTCACCTAAAGAGGTTGTTAGCCACCAGCAAGGGGCCTTGCTTGGGCGAAGGTCCCCTCACTGACCTTTGAGGCCAAGGAGGGCATCTTGACCCTCACCCTCGTCGGTGGCCAGCAGTTGGCTAAGGGAAATAAGGAAAACTGAGTAAGGAAAAAAAAAAAATTTCAGAAAAATTTGAAAAATTACAAAAAGTATCCACATCAACACCACCATTGCAAATTAGACCCCAACATTAGATAATTCTAGTGGCAATTAGCTAGTTTAGGATTCAAGTTGCACAACTGAAAGGTTTATGACTAATTTGGCAAATTGTTAGAAAGATTAGGACTTAATTGGCTTAATTGAAAATTTTAGAACTAAATTGGTACAAATGCAATATATTCAAAACCTTTTTTTTTTTGTTGTTGTAATTTTCCCCTTAGATATGCTTTTCCTTTCCATCGATCTTGATAAATAAAGTAGGGTTCATAAATATACTTGGGATTTGACGAGCCAGTGAGATGCAAGCCGAAATATGAACGAGCAGTCCACATGAAGAGTTTTTTGCCCTGATAAATTGGGTTTGAGTCTTACATCAATCCACAGTCCACACACATAGGTCGAGTCGTTAATTAGTAAGTCAATCTTGCACGGGTATGCGAGTTTCTCCTCTCTATGCATGTAAGTTATGTGCACGAACAATTGGGTAAATCAATAAGATTGTGCTAATTAATATTTTTCTAATGAAATTATATGTTTTAAATTGATTTATAAATAAGGCTCCGTTTGTTTCGCGAAAAATATAGTGCTTCTAAAAAATATTTTCTAGGAAGTCATTTTTTAGGAAAATATAATGATTTTCCAGTGTTCTTCTAAAACCTAAAAATGAAGTACTGTTGTTCGGTTAGGAGAATATTTTCCTTCGTACACTATTTTTTGATAATTTTTTTTTTCATCTCCTTCACCCTTTATTTTTATTTTTAAAAAATCGGTCTTTTTCACCAATTCAAGCGAGTTGGAGCCTCGCCACAGGCTGGCGAGGCTCTGCCTTGCCCGATCAGGTGAGGCTGAGCTCGCCAAATTCGGCGACCTGGGTAGGGCCCGAGCCTCGCCAGAGGTCACCGAAGGTCAACAAAGCTCTAGCGACCTTGGGCAAGGCTCGAGCCCTACCTAGGTCGTCGGATTTGGTGAGGCTCAAGCTCGCCGAACAAGCTCGCTCGAGGCTAGTTCGGCGAGCTCAGGCCTTGCCAAATATCGGATGGCGCTTGAGCCTCACCTAAAGTCGTCAGAGGTTCACCGACCTTCAGCAACCTTGGGCAAGGCTTGACCCTCGCTTAGGTCGCTAGATTTCAACGAGACCCAAGCAAGTGAGGCTCGATCTTGCCGGGACTTGGCGAGATGGCAAGGCTCTAGCTCGCCTAGGACCAATCACTAGCTAGTGATCAGCCAAATGAAGAAGATACAAATAGAAGAAGAGAAAAAGAAAAAAGTTTGGTAAAAGAAAGCGAGGTGAAAGAATGTGTGGAAAATGTTTTCCTCTTTCTAAAAAGTGGAAAATATTTTCCTTTATTTTAGAAAGGTTTTTTTTTTCTTTGATGGAAAATGTTTTCCTTAACTAATTCATTTCCGTGAAATGAACGTTGGAAGATCCGGAAAATGTTTTCTTAAAAATTATTTTTCATAAAACAAACATAGGCTAAGAATCAAGTTGTCCTTTTAAGGTCTAGACAGTTCTTCCAATTTCTTTTGCCTTGATTGGAAGACACGCCGTGGTGCTTGGGCGCAGATATTTACGTGCAATATTCAAGCCACGACATATCAAAATCAAAACTCATGTTATTGTATTGCTTATGTCCCTGAATTGTTGAATGACCTCGCTCTTTTTCTTTTCTTCTTTTGGGACCAAGGACTCCATACACCTTTGACTTGATAGTCATCTCTATCAAGTGTGGACATCACTGTGCCATGCAACATCATTCAATAGTTGCACTTGGTCGGAATCGATATTCTAAAGGCACCAGTTGACTTCATTTCTATTACTATTATGAAAATCATCATAAAAATCATAAATTTATGGTACGGATACCAATTCAGTCATAAATATTTTAATTTGGCTAATTAAGCCCTTTTGTTCAATTTTGACAAAAAATTGATGTCGTGCATCATGGTTGTCCTATAGGGCACAATCGATGTTGTAATAGAAATTTTTTGCAATTTTTAAAATGGTTTTGAATTTTTTTATTATCTTTATTGTTGCCAATGAGGGTTACCACCATTGGGACTGACAACCCTTGCCTAGCTTGGTTGGCAAGGGCTGCAACCTTCACCAATGGCCCTCACCCAGTGGCCATTGAAAAGAAAACAAAAACAAAAACAAAAAAATTAGAAATTGCTCAAATTATTCATATTAATGTCGATCATGTCATGTAGGAAGGCTGGTATTCATATCATCGATTTTCAACCAAAATTGTCTAGAATGACTAAATTGACATACTATCAAAAGATTTATGATTAAATTAGTTAAATTAAAAGGTTTACAATTGAATTAATATTCGTATAATATATTTAGAAATTTTTTAATAACTTTTTTTATTAGAATGACGCACAACTCAGCTAAGTAGATTCAATGGTAAGCTACCAATAATAAAAATAAAATAAAAAATATAATAAAAATATCTTAGTTGCTCCCGATACATATAAGTTGAACTACGTGGATTAATGACCAGGTCATCAACAGTAGCAAAAATTGATATTGCTAGCCACGCAACGTGCCACGCGGAGATTAACTTTTACCTGAATAGTGATAGAGTTGCAGACTATATAAGGATGTAATGTGGCTTGGTTATGTCATCACAGCGTTTTTCAGTAAGTGAAAATGAGAGAATAATAAGTGGACATATTGGGAGAACCCGCTCAAGCAACACCAGATGGACAAAAACTTCTGGTACTAGATATGCTAATTTCAATGGGGACAATTCTAAAAGGGTTATTATTACAAAAAATGTCAAACTAATAAATTCGTAATAAAGTTACCTCAAAATAAATTTTTGACAATTAATTAGTGTAAAATTGCTAAGTTCGATTTTATTGTAAAATTACTAAGTTCGATAATACATGGCAATTAATTAGTGTACCAGTTTGGGATTTTATCCTTTATTTTATGGATTTTTTTATATTAATCAAATTTAACAAAAATTAACGAAGAGTAAATTTATCATAAATGTACCAGTTTTGAGTTTTTGATAGTTAAAAAATTAGTTTAGAGCAAATTTGTCACGGGTGTATCAGTTTAGGATTTTCAGTGGTTAAAATATTAGTTTGAAGTAAATTTATTACAATTGTATAAATTTGAGTTTTTTCGTAATATTAATTCATTTTTTAAATCAAGAAACAAAGTTATAAGCAACATATGAGATCCATGCTCACTTGTTGTGGGACTTCGATTCTCCTTAGTTGGTCACACGCTGGTGCTCATCTTTCAGAAACTTCACCCTTTGGCAATGGGCTATGAACTTATCATTTGATAAATAAAGTGATGATGAGAGATGATAAGGGCATTAATCGGCTTATTGGTGCAAGTGCACTCGATATTATCATATGTAAGATTTTGGGAGACAACTCTCTCGCATGTAAGCTGAATTTTTGTCTAAGCCTAAAGGTAAAAATATTAAATCGAGGAGGCACATGTGTTATCTGGAAGGTTTGAATTCAAGATCTCCAAATTTGATATTATGTGAGATTATTGTGGGATCAGCTTTAAAGTTTGAATTATTGGACGAAAGTGTGATTTATTTTTGAAATATTCTAACACTAAAAGGGTTTGTCTCTGGAGAAGTACTTCTACTTTGGTTGACGATTTGAAATGGTCTCAATTCTTCCTTCATTGATCTCAAATTGAGTGATGCAAATAGTAATAAGCCCAACAAGACCTTAGCCTGTGATCTAGGCCCATCGGCTGAAGTGACCCTGGATGGCCTTTTTTTTGGTCGGACTCGAGATGGGCTCAACACCCGCTAGCTCCAACACATCGAAGACAATATAGTGTTGGCCTTCATCTAGGCAAATTTTAACCATTTTCAATTTGTCAAGGCCTGCTCAATTGAAATAGTAAGCATCGGGAGATAAAATAAAGGTCGAGTGGTTTTAAGACTACACTAAACTAGAGGTGAGCATTGAAATTGGATCAAAATGGCCAATTTTGTGCAGTTCCCACTGGAATCGATGATAACCGATTTGGTTCTCAATTCCCGATTCATGATATGAACCAAACCGCCTAGACCACCCTGATCGAGTCGATAATTTTTTTTAATAATTCTTATTATTACAAAATCCTAATTGCCTGTTCTCAAACTCTAATTGCTCAGTCTCACTCTCTCGATGCCTCTTCCGTCCCTTTCACTTGAAGTCAACACCTCCCTCTTGCTTGTTGCCATCTCTTAGCTCGCAGACTCTCTCGCAGATCATCTCACTCTCTCATCCTCACTACTCAGTTGACGCTCTCTCCTCTTGCCTCCCACTGAACTCACCCTCCATCACTCCCTTCCTATTAGTAAAGCTCTTGGAATAGAACCAATGGTGATATCCATTAGTTCTATTAACCTAGTAGTTTAGTAGTTTAGATTATGCAATAGTTGTAGTCATGTAGCCATTTCAATTAGGTTATTGTCCACATAAATCATCAAAGCTTCTTCTAATACTGGAAGAGAAAGATCTACCATCGGTTCTTGGGTGATCCCTAAGAATCGGACCGATTGGTGGACTAGGTGGGCTGGTTGTTGATTCCATAAATTGGGAACCAATCATTCTAGTTCAATTCCAAAGTGGAAACCAACTGTTGTGACCCTCTTTTTCCGTCGGGGGAAAAATGAATAATAGGTTTAGAGGTAATACTCAAAAGGAATAATTAGGCGCGAACTCTCTCAAGCCCTTACATCTCATGATGTAAAATTAAATTTCTAAGTTCGATTTAGCCTATAACTTTATATGTGAGGGGAGTAGCTGCTAGTTTGTTGTGATTGGCTAGAAAACTAAATGTGACATGGGAGATTGTCTCACTTCTTATGCAACCATAGATTATCTAGGATTGGGAATTTGATTACGCTAATGGTCTAATTAGTGCACTTTCGTGCCTCTAACTTGGTCAATATGTTCATCTAAGTGATCAAACATTCATTTTTACCAATTATGAATCCTTAAGGTCTTTCAATTCGCTACACATTCATGCAATATTTTTTTAGGAGGTCATTATGATTTTAAAGCTTTCCCTAACCGTGCCAAAAAGATCAATCAATGTATTGAAAGTGTAGGCAGTACACAACCAAGTATTGAAAATGCTTAAGTACAAAAAGCAAAATCCGATACTTGTCGCTCAAAGAATATTATACTTGGCTTTGTTCTATGTTCTATGTTCCGGGATAGCAACCCCCATGTGCTAAGTTCAAATCAAGTTCAATTTCTTACCTAAATGGATTAATCTACTGAGACTAAATTCATCTCAAATGTACTCATCGTAATATCTGAACTAACATATGTACTAATAAAAAAGAAACTAAGTTTAATCTGATGCTAAACCCACGCAATTAGGGAAGGAACTATTTCTAAGCTATTTTAAATTATTTTATTTTATTTTGAAAAACAAATTATGTTCCGAAAATGGGGACCTCGCGCTGGCTGTTGACCCCATCCGAATATGGGTGACACTTAAGCCTTATGGGTCAGGGCCCTGCGAAGGATTGGGCTCTTTGTCTTAAGCCTTTTTGAAAGAAACTGAAATAAAGTCCAATCTGCAAAACGAAGCAAGCCCAATTTCGCCAAAAACAAATCTCATCCCCAAAATAACGTGGATCAAGCAGGTCCAGATCCTCTAAAGCCCAAGCAAAACCCACACACATCAAAATCTAATTTAGCCAAAAGTCTAAACCCAAATTTTGCCGAAAGCCTAATTCAGCCCATACTATCTCATCTTAAACCAAGAACAACATATTTCATCGCCAAACATTTTTAAACGCCCAAACCTTCCGTATTGGCTAGGGGTGTCAATGGGTCGGGTCGGGTTGGGTCGCACCTGTGTTTCATACATGTGGAAGTCCAAGTTCCTATATCTCACAACTAATTTATTATTCCAGTATATGAATTACCAAAAAAACAAGAATAATTAATAATTGATTGGAGCAATCTTCGGTACTCGAATGAGATTAAGTACGCAAAATTAAATTGAAAAAATTGATACCCCCATTCAAACATATATGATAATTGAGTTGAAGAAATTGGAATCGGAATCGAAATCGATCCCGAGCTATTCAAAATCCGACACACTTCAAAACTGACAATTTCAAATTATATTGGTTGTATATGAAAACCAGACCACCTGAGATGAATTGAGCTCGCGGGGACCCAAATTTCCATGCTTTGAAATTTTCAAATTGTAATGACCCATATCCAAATAGGATTATAATTGAAAAAAAAAGTCGAATCGAAATTGATCCAACTTGCAAGATTATTATCTGTAACTACCATGAAGCTTTACCCAATGCACGTCAACTGATTGTTTGCATCCGATAATAATAAGTCAAATCTTTGGATGCACATTTTATACGAAAAGTTAATCGAAGTTTTTCTTTTGATAAACGACAAGTATTTGAAAGTAAAGCATGTTCCAAATCCTCAATAACCAAAAGCTACCATAATTTTGCACAAGGGATTATTTTTTATGTGCTATAGAGATTAAGCCAAATAAAATATAATAGGAGATATACTTGGGTTGGGAAAATTACCAAAAAAGTCCAAATCTATTGCAATTGTGCCAATTTAGTCATAAATCTATTTTTTTACTGATTCAGTCTTAAAACTTTTTGTAATTGTGCCAATTTAGTTCATTTGACCAAATTTGGTAGGTTGGTGCTGATGTGGATATTGGCAGGCGCCGACGACAATATTTTAATATTATTTTAATATTTTTTTTTTTTTTTTTTCCTTTTATTTTTGTCTCCTTCCTCCATTGCCCTCCCTCTCGGCAATAGTTGCCGGCCAGCTTTGACGAGGCTTGCCGGCCATTGTGCGAGAGCCGCGAAGCCCTCATCGGCGGTCCACTAGGGTTGCGGCCCCCGTTAGATTGCCCACCCTTGTCGGTGGCCTCACCTAGACTATGGCGAGGCTTGGGGGCCATGGTGAGGCGGCTTTGCCTAGATTTGGGTGAGGCTGGCCTCATCATGGCCTTGCCGTTGGCGAAGGCGGCCTCGCCCATGGTTGGCGAGGCCACCTTTGCCCGTGGCCGGGCCATGGCGAGGTTGTCGGCGAGGGTGGCTAGTCTGATGGGGGCCTCGACCCTTGCCAGCGGCCTCGCCCAAACCTGGGGTTGCGGCAAGGTGGCTTCTCCTAGATCTTGCCAAGGCTAGCCTTACCATGGCCTAGCCATGGGCAAAGGTGGCTTCACTCGTGGCTAGCAAGGCTATGGCGGGCCTAGGCGAAGGTTGCCATTGCCTCGCTAGCCGCAAGGGAGGCCACCTCCGCTCACGAACAAGCCATGGTGAGGCTGAACTCGCCCAAATTTGGGCAAAGCCGCCTCGCCACAAACTAGGGCGAGGCCCGTTGGTGAGGGCTTCGCGACCCTCGCGTAGTGGTAGGCAAGCCTCGTTGGAGTTGGTCGGCCACTGTTGCTAGGAGGGGAGGGCAAGGGAGGAAGGAGACAAATAAGAAAAGGAAAAAAAAAGAAAAAAAAAAAAATTAATAAAAAATCAGAAAATAATAAAATATATTGTTAAAATATTGTTGTTGACGCCAGTTGGCGTCCATGTCAACTCCCATCAGCCAAATTTGGTCAGAAGAACAAAAGTGGCACAATTGCAAAAGGTTTAGAATTGAATCGGTAAAAAAAAAAAGTTTAGGACTTTTTTGATAATTTTTCCCCACTTTGGTTAGCCCTTTAGTAGATAGGAATTGCGCCCATATTATTGCCAATTTAAATTAAATATAATGAGTCGTTCATATCTATGAATATAGTCTTTAGTCATCTTTTAATTTTAGTGAACATTGTATGCCTCAGGGCTGGTTAGTTCGTCAAGAAAAATTATCCAAAAAGTCTTAAATTTATTGCATTTTTTCTAATTCGATTTTAAACATTTTTACATCTTGTTAGTTAAATCCATTGGGCAAATTTTAGCTTGAATTCACTAATATGGACAATTTTTTAATATTTTTCTAACTTTTTTCTTTCTATTTTTTCATTTTCTTCTTGCTTTTTTGACGATGGTTAGGGCTTCCCAACTAAGCCTTGCCTATGGCAGGCAAGGTCAACCCTTGCCCACATGAGGGCAGGCAGTTCGGCCATCGCCAATGGTTGGCCATCGGCAAAAGGAAGAACAAAAAAAAGAAAAAAATCATATTATTAAAATGATTGGTGTTCAAGTCAATGAATTTTGATTAAAATTGGTTGAATAGACTTAATGAGCAGAATTTGAAAAAAATTTAAGACTCAATTAGCAAAACCAAAAATTTTATAATTAAATTGATAAAAGTAAAATATATTTATGATTGTTTAGACAATTTTCTCACGTACACAGCAAAAGACTAAAATAATGATTCCATCCTGTTCCCGAGTGCCACGTCCTGAGTGACCAGCGATTATGTCAAAGGGCTTGACCAGTTAAAATGCCATTGCATTTCTACGGTCCCACAAAATTAAAAAAATTACTTTTTTATTAGAAAAAGGTTGTTCAAGATGGTCCCGGCCCGCAGACGTTCACGTCCTCTTCCGCTCTTACGTTCTCGACCGTCATAGAGCTGTCATGACCTACAGAAAATGAGATATTTGTGCTTGATTTCCTTACTCCCACGCGAGCTCACCTGTGTGCTTGATTTCCCATTGGTGAGTTATAAATGAAACATTTACATAGAGAGGTAGCTATTACATACTCAGAAAGAAAGAAAATCTTATTTTCAAAATCCTCATTACTCATCGATATCAATTTCTAATGGTCAGTGGAGGTAAGGATAGTGACAATGGTGATTGCTTGGGTAGGTAGAAGGAAGGGGGGAGAGAGAGAGAGAGAGAGAGAGAGAGAGAGAGAGAGAGAGAGAGAGAGAGTTTAATTAGAGATGTTTAGTTAATTTGTGATTAATGAAGATTAGTAGGCATATGCCAATATTTCTTAGGATGGACTTTCTAATTTCTCTGCCCTTTTGCCCCCATCTACCCTCTTATTTTGCTGGGAAAAAACGGGGGTTTTGGGAGGCTAGCACGAGTATATCTCATAATGCTATTGTAAAGATACCATACGCGATCTGAAATGTTGGGATGTAAAGGATGCAAAAGTTACTTAAAGGCAAAGATACTTAGCATCACTCGTAATTTAGAGGGAACAAAGGTGCATTTATTCAATGCGGATTTGCCATTTCCAGTTTATGGTATTGGAGCAATAACAATTTAGTTGGCATTCTACGGTAGTAAAAGTCCCATGACATCTAATTCTATATGATGGGGATCCACCATGAATAATTTTTAAATGTTCTACATCTTATTGAAATAAAGGATCATGAATAGTTTGAAAATAGATGATGTCATTACCCTAAAAGAAAAGGGAGAATGAACAAAGAAGGGAGATAGAAACCCTGAAGTGCCAAAATTGCCGCCTAGCCTCAATTTGCTACGGGTAAAATGATTTGAATCGTCAAGATCTGACTAGTTAAATCACCATTCCTGGCCCTGAAATTCAAGACCATGAATGTAGAGATATGACTATTTAAAAGGTACATGAAATACTATGGAAGCCCATGAATTGATTGATTCCAGGCCTGTAGCTTGTGTAGGTGAACTTGACTCATATTAGTTTGCGCGTTGGTGGTAAGAATTAATCGGGGAAATTGCAATTTATACTTCCCTAACCAATGGAGAAAAACTTTCATTTTTATCTTACCAGTGTTATTTAGACCGCTTCATTGTAGACATTAGATTTACAGAAGATGTGAAAGAAGGATAGGAAACCCTCGCAACTGTGCTTGATATAGTAGTCTTGTGGCTGTGCTAATGCTATGATGTGGCCATGCCATGAAATAGTTTGATCTATGTTTTTAATGATATATATATTTTAAGCTTGCAGTGCCTAATTAAGTGACACGTGCCTTAGCTATGGAGGTGTTGGAATTGCGAAATGTTTGCCAACACCCTATAAGTGTTGAAGCATCTCTATTCTAAGTTAAGACCGTTACGAGAAAACTATACTAGATAGACACTTATGGTAGTGTTGGAGAAAATCGATATGTAGGCATGCCAAAAAGATGACCATAGAGAGTCATGTATACATACTATGTTTAGAAAGTCCCACTTAAAAACTTAAATTATAGGTGAAGAGATATCACATATATATTAAGAGCATATACCTTGTCAAGTGATACGGAATATTTCAACACCCTCTTAAAATTTGACAATTGAGGGTGCACGCACAATGTAAAATAAACTGAAGTAAAACTTGACTCTAATACATGTTAGAAAGCTCAATCCAGAAACTTGAGCCAATAAGTAAAAGGAGACCACATGTATATAAATAATGTGTAAATCCCAATCTAATAGATAAGTAGTAGAACTTGACTCTAATACCATGTGTAACAAAAACTTGATACCTTTAATTAAAGAGATCGCCAAAAGAGAGCTTGAAATTCGAGAGCGTCAACATGTCCAATTAAGTTGGATAATATGTGGACATATTCAGTATTTCAACATAATATCATGGGATGACATGTGATTTGCACCCCTTAAATAAGGGATACAATATAAGAGGACAACAAATGACAAATCAAGGCCAAATACTATTAAGGCTGCATTTGGCGATAAGGAAAATCTAGGATGTGATAAAATTTATCCTTTCTTGCATTGGTGCTTGCTTAAAACAAGATAAAATCGAATCTAATGGGGATATAGATCGGATAAAATTATCCTGTGGGAGAAGGTGGGATAAAGGTAGATAGGATTTTTAATTTTTAATTGGAAAGTTATTTTTCTTAAATAAAAACTTATTACATTAAGAAATCTAAAATTATAATTCAATATAAATAATATTTGAATTCTAATATAAGAAATTCAAAATAACAAAAAATAACAATTTTTTTTTAATTTAATTTCCATTTTATTTATATATTTGAATTTAATTCTATCTTATGATATAAATTCAATATATAAATATAATTATTACATATCATAGGTGTTTCGGTATTTTAGGTAAAAAAGTATAATTTTCAATTTCATAAAATTTTGTTACTAAATGATTGAATGGGAAGAAAGAAATAAAAAAGAAATTAATTGAAAAAGAGAGTAATAAAAAAGAAAATAAAAATAAATTAGACAAGAGTGTCGTAAGAGATTTTTACTATCTCCGTTTGCAAAATCTATGGTTCATTTATATTTATATGTCATTTATACCAAATAATACATATTATGATATGAATATATTTGATTTTTTATTGCAATTACCAAACAGTTGATATGATATAATTTTTGGATTTCATATGCTATCTTATCTAGTCCATCCAGTTAGAAATTCAGACAACTAAACATAGCCTAAAGAGTCACCCGTAGCGTTTAGCAAGTGTATGTATAGAGTATGCTTAGTTCAATATTATAGATGCATATTTACCATCACCCCTCTAACTAAAATAAAAAAATAAAAAAATCGGGTCCATGCTGTAATTTGCTTCTAACTTTCCTTCCTTACCGTGCGAGTCATGCACGTTCATGCACCCGAATCTGAGTTTTGCCCCAACCTGGCCCACAATGCATAAATGTGTGAGAGACATAACAATGATAGATAAGTTGAAAATAAAGACATCGTCCAATCAAAATTTCAAAAGGCAACCCAGGCGTCAAGTTGCGCAAATTTCTTTGTCCCTCTCTGTCCGAACTTTCTCACAAAAGGACACGAAACCCACCACCGTCAGATACGACCTCCACCCGCCCGACCCCAAACTTTTCAACGCGTCCAAATCTTGTTTGACCAAACTTATAGGGCTTTATTAATATAACTATTTTTAAATTATCATGAGAATAATAATTGTAAGTCATAAATTCTTAGAGAAATAAATCATATATTAATTTATAATTATTTATTATTTGATTTTTTATTATTCAGAACAAATTTTTTTATTCTTATAATATATTAAAGATTGTCATATCATCATTTTTCAACTTTATATGTAAGTGCCAACCCTCCATCATTTTTTTTTTGGGTAAATACCTTCCATCATTTGTTTATTGCCACTAAATTTGAAATCTGTCTTCTCAAAGTTTATGGAAAAAGCTGCCACACAAATTATCCTACGCTTCACTTCCTCATTTGATATTAATCACTTAGCCGATCTTCTTCAAGAGGGAATCAGAACATTGGGAACAAAGATGAGATGGGGAAGAAGAGGGATCATGATCGCGGTGTGATCAAAACTGGTATCGTGGGATTCGACGGCCACCACAGCTCTTTCTCGGCCTCCTGGTCACTGTCGTTGTCGTCATTCTCTTCAGTAGATTCACCATCATCCACTGTGTCAACATTCGCTGAGCCGTCCAGAGATGTGATCGAATTCGAGTATCTAGACGATAAGTTGTTGGAGGAACTGCTGAACATGTAGGGCAAATGTGGGTAGGCAAGTCCATATTTAGGGTTTCCAAAATTTTTTGGTGAGAAATCTCTGTTTCTTGTTTTGATCGACTTCTTCCGTGAGAGTTTTCCCTTGAGGAGATAGATTGCATGGCGTTTCATATTCTGCTTGAATAATAACATTTGGCAATCATCAAGATTGCATTTTCACATCGTGGATATGACTAGAAAATATTGTAATTTGTATGATAACTTCGACCAATATTAGTGGAACAAATGGTTTGTCATACCTATATCTTTCCAAAGTGCTTCTGTGGGTACTTGCATTCAATTTAAGCAGTAATATTCAAACAAAGACAGATTTCTGGGATGCTAAAGTTATTTCATTTCAATAAACTGTTGCAATATAACTTAGGTGTTTAATGTTAAATACCTAGATGCAGTTTCCGAAATCGTTTCGTAGTAATCTATTCTAGAAGAGCGTCTCTGTATTTGCGGACAGGTTGATGTAAATCCAGGCTGAGCAAGGATTTTACAGTTTTAAGGTGCAATTAATATATTTTTAAATTTTGTTTTAGTGATCTGGGTGCTCTTAAGCCGAAACAAAAATTCAGTATATTCTAGAATTACTGGGGTTCCTTGTCTTGAGTAGGACATGAAAAAGGCGACCGAGAATGTTGAAAATTGTTGTTGATGTTGACCTGAATTCTTCAGTCGCCGGTAGGCGGTTTCGCCCTCGACCTTTACAATTTTGTGCGCCTTGACTATGACTCGTCTTTCCTGTTTTTTTCCCCCCATATAAACAAGGTTGCATGCCAGGGCCCAACTGCTTTATTAATCTCTCCTGCTGCGTTTAGTTGATTGAATTTCTAATTAGAATAATTTTAAATAGGATATAATATAAAATTTAAGAATTCTGTTATATCATATCCACAATATGATGAAGTAACAAAATTGGATATATTCACATCATATCCTTATACATTATTTGGTATAAACATCATATAAATATAAATAAATAAAAATTATAAACAAATATGGTAAAAATCTCTCGGGACATTCTTCCTTAAGATTTTTATTTGCTGTTTTTATTTTATTTTCCTCTTTTTTAATTTATTTCTTTTTTATTTCTTTCTCCCCTTTCATCATTCTCTAATAAAATTTTATTAAATAGTGAATTGTAATAATATACTTAAAATGATAAAATACAAGATACAATTAAATTGGAATATATAAATAAAAATAATATTAAATTTAAAAACTAAATTGCTATTTTTTGTTATTTTGAATTTCTTACATTAGAATTCAAATATTATATATATTGAAATATAATTTTAATTTTGTTAATTTAATAAATTTTTTATATGAATTTTTTTTTTCCTATTTTGGATATTAAATATCCTTTCCAACTTCATCCCATCTTCCACGTGGAATAATTTTAGGTGACTTATATTCGATTTTATCTTGTCTTGAACATGCATCAAACGCAAGATATGATAAATTTTATTATATTTTCAATTTTATCCTAATTGCCAAAAGTGGTGCGACGCCCCCTTTTACTCGGGACCAAGCTACGGGTTATTTTGTGACATCCCAGACTTTGTCACCATCTCGAATTCATTTGTCTCATGATTATGCGCAAGTGGAATATGTAAATATTTAACCCCCCGACACAAACAAACATGGGAACGTAGATATTACATCACAACATGCTTTATATTTTACACAAGTGGTGATGATGAGTACACGGCTATTTTTGACCACATATTTTTACATCAAAATTGAGTTGTTTTACATATATCAAAAGTCAAGGTTTCCCTAACTCTACTATGGAGGTACTAACCAAAATTGGGAACCCTATTACTACTACTTAGCCGGTCCATAAAAGTCTAGTATGAATCTTCAAACGGATCATCATCATCATCATCATCATCGGTTGGGAATGTCAAAGCCTCGAAGGGCTCCAACCCAAGCACCCTCATACTATCTATACCATGCTTCAAAGTACATCGGGACTAACTCGTCTAGTCCCTTCTGACCCAAACCATGGATGTGAGTTTTTGGTATGTTATATCCATGTCTACATCTATAATGTTCATGTAGGATGCATCAATTTTCACAGGACATCCAAAATGCACAATAGCCATATTACTAAATACCTGTAAGAAAATAGGGGTGAGTACTTGGAATACTCAGAAGTCGAATGGCTTTCATTATGGAAATCAAAGGTGTTGATGGTCCTCCCTCGTTTCCAATGAATTGATAGTTGATTCCACCAGGTGTACTAAACTAGAGTATCTTACTAAAGCAATCCACTTTGGCTCATTGTTTATGAAGCCAATCCATTCCAATGATAGCATCGAAATCACACATATCCAACACCACTAAATCTATCCTTCCCTCTTGTCCACTTATGACGATCCTGCACTCCTTACATCCCATAGTGGACAACATCTCATATTTCATTGGGGTGGATATACTAAGAATCATTGTGAGGGTTTGGGTTTCAACCCTACTAAACATATGAACTTTTCTGACACAAAAGAATGCATCGCACCTATATCAAACAAAACATAGGCGGGATGATCATGTAAAGAGATCATACCTATAATAATGGTCTTGGAGTTCTCCGCCTCTTCTTGCGTCACTATGTACACCCATCCTTGAGCTGGAGGGCAACTGTCTTGTGAAGGAACTCCACTGGATGACATTGGTTGTTGTTGTGATGGCGGAAGAGTTTGTCACCCTTGAGGGCAATCCCTCAGCATATGGCCAAGTTGTCCATAGCCATAACACACTCCTTTTCCAACCAATAAGGAGTGTTACCATGCCATTTCCCGCAATTACAACATACTTTAGACAGCACTGCATTCGTTTTCTGCTTCTTAATCTTTTTAAACCTGCGCTTTCTACATGGCACGAATCTTTTGCCTTGCTGTTGATTGAGACAGAATGTTGAATAAAAGGGTCTCCCTTGAGAACTTGATGTAGCAACACGTTCTTGCATATCCTTCTCAATCAAATGAGTTTGCTCATATAGTTCATTATAATTTTTGAGGTTCAAGGGCACCAGCTGACTGCGAATATCAAGTCTAAGGCCATCTCTGAATCTCTTAGCTCGGTCGATTGGATCCTCAATCAATCGGGGAGCATACCTCGACAATTTAGTGAATTTGACCTCATACTAATCTACTGTCATATTTCGTTGCTGCAGGTGCAAAAATTCAGCCATCTTCCTATCTCGAGCACTTTTGGAAAAATATTTGTTGTTGAAAGCTTGCACAAAGGCATCTTAGGTCATAGGAGTGCCTTTAGGAAATATTATTCTCTTGGTGACTTTCCACTAGTGACTGGCATACCCTGTAATTGATACACTGCCAACGTCACTTTATCCTTGTCTAAACGCCTTAGAATTTTGAGCTCTTCCATCCAAGACTTAGCCTCATCAAGATTTTCGGTTTCGGTGAATTTTGGAGGCTTCAGTTTCAAGAAATTTTCAACCAATTCACATTTCGGACGGTCTCCATTTCCAGACATTAAGGCATTAGTGGAAACAGAGGCTCGTCGTTGTTGACCCTACTGTTCCATTAGGCTCTCAACATTAGTCAGGACTTGTAGAATTCCATCAAGTGGGGGTCTGTCTCGATTTTCCTTTCAAAGCTTTTGGGTCCTAAGCTAATTTTCTGTGGGCAATCACTAGATCTTGGGAACTCATATTGGCTGCTAAGGATTATTGCTATAGAATTCTAAAGGAATTTTCTCTACAATACAATCAAAGTTAGTAATCACCACTTTCATTAAGAAAGAACAACCAAACAAACAATCACATGCATGATATGTTCTTCGTAATTTCTATCCCACGATTCTCAGCATACTTTATGATTCCCAATAATAATAACCCTTGCTTTGATACCAAAAACTGTCATGCCCCATTTTACTTGGGGTTGAGTTGCGGGTTATTTTGCGACATCCCAAGCTTTGTCACCGTCCCGAATTCATTTGTCTCATGATTATGCGCAAGTGGTATACGTAAATATTTAATCCCCGACACAAATAAACATGGGAATGTGAGATATTACATCACAACATGCTTCATATTTTACACAAGCGGTGATGATGTGTACATGGCTATTTCCAGCCACATATTTTTACATCAAAATTGGGCCATTTTTCATACATCAAAAGTCAGGGTTTCCTAACTCTGCTATGGAGGAACTAACTAAATTGGTAACCCTATTACTACTACTTAGCAAGTAAATAAAAGTCTAGTCTGAATCTTCGCACGGATCATCATCATCATCACCACGGTTGGGAATGTCAAAGCCTCAAAGGGGTCCAATCCAAGCACCCTTGTACCATCTATACCGTGTTTCAAAGTACATTGGGACTAACTTGTCTAGTCCCTTCTCAACCCAAACCGTGGATTTGAGTTTCTGGTATGTTATATTCATGTCTACGTCGATAATGTCCGTGTAGGATGCATCAATTTTCACAAGACATCCAAAACGCAAAGTAGCCATATTTCTATATACATGTAAGAAAACATGGGTGAGTACTTGGAATACTCAGTAAGTGTAGTCCTTACCTTTGACTAACACATCACTAAATCATCAACTCCGGTCAAGCATCTTATGCAAACCGTGTCGAAGGAAAATCACTTGCAAAGATGCAACCATGCTTCTTGCACATGTGAATGGCAATTCTTGCAATCATTCATGAACGTGATGCATGCCATGAGCTTATGCAATTCTAGCCTTTCTTTCTTACTCATGCATGCCATACTTCTTAAGCTTTCTCTTTTGCTCAGAACTTGAACCCAATTCAATTCGGGCTTTTATCTAGGCTTCTGGCTTGGGACTCAAACCCAATTAATATGCTCGAGACTTGAACCCAAGTCTCTTGCCAGCTCTTGGACTCGAACTCAGTTCTTGCCAAGAATTCAGGGACTCAAACCCCGTTCTCATCTTTCTTATCTTTGCTCAAGTACCTATCCTTTTCGAGGGTGAACTCAAGACTCATGCAGGTACCATAGATCATGCCTTTCATGCGCATACATAATGCACGTGCCATAAAAACATGAATTATCTTGTCATTAAAAAAATGAATGAGCCTAAGCCTAAGGCTTCGCTCAAGTAACAAGCATGGAGGAACCCCGCACCAATCCAAGACGTGGACTTGGTACGCCTCAATACCGAATCACATCTTATGGCTATGGGTGAATCTCGACTTCTACCGAACAAAAGCAATGAACCATGACTTCATTCTAGTCATTCAAGAATTCAAGTGCTTGAACAAAGCCATAGAATACATCAACCTAAACAAACATCAATCGACCTACCCTCGGCTTGTTTGAGAGATTTTCCTAGGGTCAAGGATATCATGAACATTACTAGAAAAAGGAAGAAACTACACTTACCTGGATAACCCTTGGTCTAAGAACACGAACTAGAGGGAGTGGGCGGTTGCTTGAAAGTTGAAAGAGGAGAGAGGTGTGAGGAGGAGGAGGGCGACCAAGGGAGGAGAGAGGAGAGAATGAATGGCAAAGGGTGAAAAATGAGAAGAGGTCCTCTTATTTATACTACTTGATGTCATCATTATCGGTCCAAGCGGTCCATTCTAAGCTTCCAAGTGGCTCGCCTAAAAATCTTAAGTGGTGGGTCTACTTGACCAATAATTGGACCTAAAAGTGAATAGGTACGGCTAAAAAGGTATTACTTGGCGGTCTAGCTTATAGACGTCATTAATGACGAGCTGTCTTTCACTTTCTTATTGGACCATTTGTTCTCTTCGCATTTGTGGGCATTTAATGAAGTTTGACAATGAAGATGTCTAAATTGCCAACTTGGTGCCTAAGATTCCATAGGCTTGTGATGAAGGTTTGAGTGTCGCCTTCCGATTGGGCTATGTGAGCTATCCCTTTCATAGCCGCCAAAGATATTTTTGATCATAATTATAGCCTTTGAAAGTTGAAGATAAGCCTTATCCTTATCATTAATGAGGCGGTTCTAGAGAATTCTGTCATTTGTCTTTTTCTTCCTCAAGAAAATAGTTCAAAGAATTCCACCATCTAAATTGGTTCCGGGGCAAAAAAAGGAATAATTAGGTACTTCTTGGAAAACCGAATCACATACGCCCAAGGGTTGGGCCTTGCGCCCCCTAACTTGCACAACCATCCCCTTTGGGCGGTTGTTTGGCCATGAGGGTCGGCTCAATGGCCAAGGTTAGCATAGTTAGCTTTGGCTAGGTCCAAGACTAGCTCTCGGGCCAGCCCTTGGCCTTATCGCCAAGCTTGCCATGATTTTTCCTCTTATTTCGGTCATTGGTCCTCCGGTTGGTTTAAGGCCAATCCTAAGGCTACGTATGGCCTAGCGCTAAGCTAAGGCATTTATGGACCTTAAGAATTGTGATGGAATCGCCAGGTCTATCCCGAAACTCATTCCGATTAGTGCCCGATCAATCTATATGGTTCATGGCCGGTGCATCATCAATCCACGATCAGATATCACCAATTCAAGAATTTTAGTTGGAAGATGATCACTTTTGATCAAGTCATATCCTCCGTGTATCGATACATAGCTGGGTGGAATCACCCACGATCAAGCACTATGACCGGTTGGGTCAACTCATGACCATCCGCCAATCCAAAATCGTCACATGATCAATTCTTGTAATCCAAAAAGTCATCTTATGAGTTGGTGATCCAATCCCATAGGTATGGTCTGTAGACATTTCATGGCCGGTTAGTCGGTCGAACCATGGCCGATCCTTGGTTCCTTACTAATCAGACCGATTAATCCATGGCTAATGGCCCATGGTCGACCTATTTAGGACCTTATGGCCAATCCTCACGGGGTCGGTATTGAGGGTGTTACACGTAACCTTCACGTCATGAACGCATATTATGAATTATCATTGGAAAATAATAGCCTATCTTGGTAAAAATAATAATTAGAAATTGTTAAAGGTCCATTCCTTCAAATATTTGTACCTTACAATATGTTATTATGCTCACAATAACCCAAAAACTATTATGCTAGCAAAACCTATAAATTATCTTGTTTGTGGTCGCTCTCATGTCATGACTAGAGGTAATCAATTTTTGATCCTATTCCAAGGTGGAATCGGATCGGGAGGACTAGTTCAAAATTGAGAATCGGGGATCGGACTAGTTGGTTATAGGATTGGGAACTAGACTAGACCACTTATTCGGTCCAGTCCAATGGAGCTAGTCAATTTTTTTTCCACCACTTGATGCTATATGTCATGAAGAAATTAAAAAGAAGAAGTCAATTACTTTTATTTTTTTTAAGAAATAATAAAATAAGTATGTGTAGTCAATCTGGTTCCCTCTTGGAATTGGGAACAGATTGTTTGGACCCCACTTTTTAAAACCCTAGTTCCACTTTTAGGAACCAAGAATCGGACCAACACTCTCGAGAACTGCACCCAACCGGCTAGTTCAGTCCGGTCCGGTCCGAGTGGTTCCCTATTTCGACAATTTGTTTTGCACACCCCTAATCATGACGTGGATGGGTTTGGATCGATGGCATGAGGTATATATGGAAGGAGAAAAGCATATTAGTAAATAGGAGAAGCAACTTGAAATGAGATCCCTCAAGTCAGGATGATTATTGTAAGTTTTGAAAAGTAAGGATCCAACTTGTTCGACCATCTGAATTTCCGACCAAAATGATAAAGAAACCTTCTGAATCTGACAAAACTCAAAATCCAATCCTAAGTGAACTCGAATCCGACTAGGCCAAAATGCAATGCAAGGTAAAACCAAAGTAATCCCAATCGTGAAGAACCAGACCCGGAATTGTCGGAAAACTCAGATGGTCTCCTTAAAAAATACTAGAGCAATGGTGCAAACGTGCGTCAAATACATGAAAGTCCAAGCCTTATTTTTCTTGCCTCTAATTTTTCGTTATAATTTAGAAATCGCAAAATAAGTATAATTAATCATCATGGAGGAGGAGGAGAACTGGCCAAATCCACTATCCTCATCTTTCTGAACTCCTTCAACAGGAGAAGTAAAGAGATCCAAACTGAACATGGACGCGAGCTTTGACGCACTGTCGGCGAGGAGGCCATAGGATGTAATTTCAGAGTGGAGGTTGTTAATCAATTACTAAATAAAGACATCATCCGCTTATAAAATTGATCCATTAATGATTCGTGCAGCTTTTGTGCATTGATTATGCCTATGAATATAAATTTTGAAGTGGAATTCATAAATCTAAATGAGAAATTTCAATCAGTTCATCTCCCTCTTCATCCTCCTCTTTGACTTCGTATTCACTATAGGCCATGAACTTTCGCCTCCTCGCTGTTGGCATCCAAAGTTAATTTGAATCTGACAAAATATGCTCATTGTATGAAACAAAAGAGGCTCCTTAGAAAAGTCACTTGCATGCTTTCTTGTAAGGAATAAAAAGAGGAAAAATTATTAAAAAAAAGTTTTAAACTTACTGGATGGATGTCAATATCATCCTTAACCTTTTAATTTGACTTATTTGCCAATATAGCCCTTCCGGATGTGCTAACTTAGAAAATTTTGATAATTTTAAAATGATTTTTCTATAATTTTTTTCCTCTTTTTTCCTTTTGATATTTTTTCTATTCATATGTAAAATTGTTGAAGTTCAAGCTACCGCACCGCCATCTGTAAGGTCCTCCAGACTTCAAAAATTTTAGCAACGATGTCAACAATATGTACATACAAAATTTAAAATAGGCATGCATAGGTTATATTCACACAATTACAAGAGCTCATACATAAACTTGTTTGAAGTTCAAGCTAACAACAACCATCTATAAGGTCCTTGAGATTTTAACAAATTCAGCGACCATGTCAATAATATCTACCTGCAAATCTAAAATAAGCATGCATAGGTTATATTCATACAATTTACAAGAGCTCAAACGTAAAATTGTTTGAAGTTCAAGCTAACACGCCACTATTTATAAGATCCTCCAGACTTCGACACATTCAACGACCATGAAGATATTAGTAGATGATCAACTATCTCCACTCTCAAACTGCTTCCAATGCAACGAAATAGCTGATCAACGATGGAAGGCAAATCACCGTTCCGAACACCACCTTGTAGAAATTTGAAAAGAGTTGATAATTAGCAGTAGTTCATCATTCATTATAAACTCTAAGCAATTTAACTCAGCACATAGTCTTTTAAACAAGAGAAAGGTAACTATAGAACGACATGATTAATTTGAAAAATTGAGATGTCGTTCTCACTCAATGCCGAGGACTTTCATATGCAATCCATATTCATTTGTGAACACAAAGGAAGCGATGGTCTGTAGAACTGCCCCCTATATAAAAGAAAGTAGTAATTGAGAAATTAAATAAGAAATATATTATGAAATTAAAACATGTTTGGTGAAATTAAGATAGTTGTTTATTATTAGTGGATAAACAAAATAAATTAAAGTCGACCTGAATGATGGCAAAGCGCAAGGCAGGGCGCAAGCCCACGGCAAGAGAAGATAGGGCCATAGTTGCAGGCCCAATTACGAACCTCGACCCCATCCCAAAAACTACAGGTCTAATTCCGCATGCTATAAGTTTCTCTTGCATTGCTATGAATATCCCCGTATCCACATGCATCATGCACTTTCATTTATCGTCTATACCGCAGTGAGTTCATTCAATGATGCTAAATTCGTCTTAATCAGAAAGTTCAGAATCGCTTAGCCTGGTGCATGTGTACCGATGTTAAACATGGCTGTGCCCGATGCAGTGGAAGAGTGACACTAATTCCGTCTCGTTCTGATGTGCCACATCATGAGTGATGAGCCATTCTATCCAAGGCTTTAGCAATAACAATTTAATATGATTTCTACGGACAGTCCACGTCCATATTTTTGTCCATTCTTCGCATATGTGACAGTGCGCTTAATTTCACGGAAATGTCGCATTAAATCAATTTTGAAAAATTCAGAATTAAATTAAGATTCTGTTCGTTTTGCGAAATATATTTTTATTTCTAATTTCTAATGTTTGGGGTACATAATAAGTGATCAAGGAAAATATTTTCTAGTCAATAAAAAATAACTTTCTAAAACTTCAAGAAAGGAAATCATTTTTCAATCTTTCTTGCCCTCTTGTCCTTGCATTCTCTTACGCATACTCCCCTCTTTTCTATAGAGCTGCTCATTTTCCCTATCTTTCTCACGCAACCTAAAGCTTGTTCGTCTAGTCCCTTGTCTCTAGAGCCGCTCCTCCTCTGCTGTCTCACGCTTCGTCTCGTCCCTTGTCTTGTCCCACGGAGACGTGATTGTCAATAGCCGAAGCCCTCATCATCTTTCCTCTAGGTGGAGCCTCACCTGAGGTTGGTAGAGCTCAGCTCACCGGAGGTCCATTGCCATGGTTGACGATTAACGAAAAAAAGGGAAAAGAAAGAAAAAGAAAATTAAAAAATTCAATTTTTATAAAAAAAGAAAAGATAAAATAGAAAAATATTATTAAAAGGAGCGTGCAAATGAAAATCAAATGAGTCCCTATTGAAAGGCGGATAATATTTTTCTAGCTTATTATCAAATTTTAATTGAATATCGAAAAATATTATTATTTTCTTGATAAATGTTTTCTTGGAATATGTTTTTCATAATTGTCATATTTTCTGTGAAATGATGAAAAAAATAAATAGGGATAACAGTAAACTATGAAAATAATTGGGGGGACGAATGTCGTGTTACCTCAAAAACTTGCTAAACTTTGTCCATCAAGTATATTGACAATGTCCGGTTGAATAGTGGTGGGTCCCCTCTTTATGATTTTTCTTGTAAGCTAAGTTTCAGTAAAAAAATTTAGTGCGATATTATTCTTTTTACTTAGCTACTTTTGGTGCTCTGCAAGAGCTCACACTTGTGATTGATTTCCTATGGAAAAGGTACATAATCAGTGCCTTAACTTGTATACGGCACTCATTTTAATGTAGTAACTTTTTGGTGGCTCACTTAAATACAAATTTTTTTAAAAAACAATTTTTTCAGTGCCATCGTTGAACTACTTGACTAGAAATCCTCATATTTCTTTTATTAATATTTTTAGTCCATGTGGCTTGCCAAAACACGTGGGTGTTGAATAATGTTGTTTAACCAATGTTTTGTGGATTACTTAAGTGCCAAAATTTTTGAAAATTTTTTTTGAAAAATAATTTTTTCAATGTCAGCGAAAATTTGGCACTGAAAAAATTATTTTTCAAAAAATTTGGCAATGCAAAAATCATTTTTTAAAAAAATTTGGCACTTAAGTGATCTGTGAAAAGTTGGTTAAATGACGTTAAGTGCCACATTAGCTAAAACATTTAATTAAAAAAGCCATGTATTAATTTTGGCTCAAATATCTAGCTTGAGGCACATAAGTGATCATTTTCTTTGATTTTGGCACTTAAATAAGCTAGCAAAAAGTTATGGCATTAAAGTGAGTGTTGTAGACAAGTTAATGCACTGATAGTATACTTCACGCATTTCTCGTTGGTGAATTACAGATAAAAGAAAATTGGTTGTGAGAGGTAGCTATTACATATTTAAAATGGTCCTCTTTTGAAAATCCTAAGAGTGATTTGAGATCGAGGGAAAATTACAAAAAAAAATCCTAAAACTACGGCAACTTTTCTAAATCGACCCTAAACTTCTTTTTTGTTAATTCAATCATAAACTTATTACGATTGTACCAATTAGTCAATGCAATTACTTTTGGCCAACCGGCGTTGATGTGGATGTCGATCGACATTGGCTATCTAATTGATGCTAATGTAGATAACTTTTAGTAATATTTTATCTTTTTATGGATTTTTATTTTTCCTTTTTTTTCTCTCTCTTCTTTCTTCTTTTTCCTTTTTTCCCCATAGTGGCTAGCAAGACTTCAGTGATACCTAAGGGCCATGGAGAGGCTATTTCACCACTAGTGAAGGTAGCCTCGCCAATCATAGGCAAAGCCCCCTTTGCTCACAAGGCCATGGTGAGGTTGGCCTTACCTAGATTTAGGTGAAGCTGCCTTGCCCATAGCCTCTAGGCCTTGCCCAGTGGCTAGCAAGCCTTGCCAGCCAATATGAGGAGAAAAGAAAAAAGATGGAAGAAGAGAAAGAAAGAAAAAATCAAAAAAATCAAAAAAATTATTAAAAATTATCTACGTTAGTGTTGACTAGCACCCATGTCAACGCTGGTTGGCTAAAATTGACTAGATGGATTGCAAAAGGTTTAGAACTAAATTGACAAAAAAAGAGAGGTTTAGGACTGATTAAGAAAAACTGCAATAGGTTTAGGATTTTTTGGTAATTTTTCCATGAGATTGAGGCAACTTGTAATTACTAAAGATTTAATAGGGATATAACAATCTATAATTTATAATACAATGTAAAAGTAACATGTTTTCACGTCACCTGCTAGAATTCCGTGAATTGTTGAGCAAGGTATGATTTCATCCTAAACAACCACCTCTTTATACATATGTCATAAATAGGGTGGTAGTAATCCTATGAACCAATGGCAATTATATTTAATCCATGGACACTAATCTAGGCAAGGATTCTGCCTCATTGTCATTAATAGAAATTAGTCTCAAATATCATTATTTAAGTTCCGTTTGTTTTGCGAAAAATAAATTATTTGAAAAATATTTTTTGAAAAATGATTGCACAGCTTATGAAAATAAAAAAAAACAAAAAATATTTCATTTTGCCCATGAAAATGTTTAGACATAAATTATTATTGATAATGAAAATATATTTTATTGACTAATTATTTTAAGCGAAATTTTTATAAAACAACTTTTACTTGATTAATGATAATTTGATGTTGTGTGTAATCGTCAACTTGGAATATCTTGGTGCGACGTAAACGTCGCAAATTCTATTATGAAATTAATAGATGATTTAGCAATTCTATACATTCAAATGAATGGCGGACTTTAGTTAGCCGCCGCATACAACGTCAAGTTCCAATATGACACGAGATCAATGCTTGGTCTTGGGAAGCCCAACGAGGAGAGGTCGTTTCAACTGCAATTTGCGTGCGCATTTGCTGTGGGTGACGTCAGCGGGCACGGAACCTCCAATTAGAATGCAGAGCACCCAGACAGAGACAGAGACAGAGAGATCATTCGTTGGTAGTTGTTGCGTTTGTTAGTAATATATTGACCCACAAATACTAGCAACTACTCACGGAAATTGTTGGCTGGACTTTAGTCTAAAAAGTTCTTATTAATGGCATAAAGGAACATGCGAATCCACGAGTCCGCCAAATATGTAATATTTTTTACATTGTGGTTGGCCGTGTTCATATCTCATTTTTAAAATTGATCTATACATATTATATGAAAATTTTCTAATAAAAGCTTGAAATGAAACCGTTTTGCTAAAATATAATTGAAGTAGACACTGTCACAAAAAGTGACATGGAGTGGTTAGTCTCAAATAATTATCCCGATTTCAAATCTTATACATAGATAGGGGCATTTTTTTCTAAAGACATTTTTTCTCCATTTTTTCTCTCTATATTTTCACTTTTTGTTTTTTGTTGTTTGTTGTTTGTTTTCTTTTTCTTTCTTCATCTTCTTAATGCCTTGGTCTTTTCTCCACTTCATCTTCGACCCCATCATGAACCTCCCCACCAGTGAGCTCATGAGCTTCGCGTCGTCATGTAGGCTCTCATCAGTTGAGGTGACGAGAAACTGAATTGAAGTTATTTGCCATTGGCTACCTTCACTAACGACGAAATCCTTAATTCCATAGGACGTGCCAAATCTTGGCTTGCTTGTGCTCGATATAGGGCTCAAATTGACCTCCATTTGATGACGAAGATGTTGGAATTTTTGTTGAGGTTGTGGCCGACAAGGTTGAGGGCTCGAATAGGACTTGTCATCAATAGCAATGTGCAATTGGAGAGGAAGGTTTAGATAAGGACATTGACTTGTCATCAATGTCAATCAAGGGAGAGATATGAGATCTGAGGTTGGAGAATGTGGAACTGGGAGGAGATCTTGTGATTTGTAACTAGTTAATGGCGGTAGATTTTTCTGTGATGTGCCTAGGTCTTCTTTGGATGGCCATATGTGTGACATCCGGAAAATTACTACATTTATTAATGTGTAGGAATTTGGCAACGATGGTGGTCACGCATAAGAGATGTTATACAATTTTAGAATTTATGACCAATATGTTGAAGCGATGGGTTAGAGGTTTACTAAGTTTATTATTTACTTATATTTGGAAAGTTTTGACAAGTTCAAAAGCTAATTATTTACTTATGTTTGGAAAATTTTGCTGAAGTGGCGGTAGATTTTTCTATGATGTGCCTAGGTCTTCTTTGGATAGCCATATGTGTGACATCCGGAAAATTCCTAAATTTATTAATGTGTAGGAATTTGGCAACGATGGTGGTCACGCATAAGAGATGTTATACAATTTTAGAATTTATGACCAATATGTTGAAGCGATGGGTTAGAGATTTATTAAGTTTATTATTTACTTATATTTGGAAAGTTTTGACAAGTTCAAAAGCTAATTATTTACTTATGTTTGGAAAATTTTGCTGAAGTGGCGGTAGATTTTTCTATGATGTGCCTAGGTCTTCTTTGGATAGCCATATGTGTGACATCCGGAAAATTCCTAAATTTATTAATGTGTAGGAATTTGGCAACGATGGTGGTCACGCATAAGAGATGTTATACAATTTTAGAATTTATGACCAATATGTTGAAGCGATGGGTTAGAGATTTATTAAGTTTATTATTTACTTATATTTGGAAAGTTTTGACAAGTTCAAGAGCTAATTATTTACTTATGTTCAGAAAATTTTGCTGAAAGTTTTGCTAAATATTTTGATAAGTTCCAAGTATTTTCAAAGTTATCAATATTTAGAATGGACACTAATTTTCATGTTTACAAATTGATTTCCTTAGCATTTCAACCCAAGAGGCTATTTTGGAGGTTGTTCTTTTGACTCTCTCTTCCATTGTAAGAGAGATTTTGAACTTCTCATTTCTATCTTTCATCCTTCAGTAAGTGAGGCTTTGAACCTTGCATTCTAGCTTTCCTTCTATCGGAAAGTTGAAACATTAAACTTAACCCTTGTTGATGTCATATGCCTATTTTATTTATATTAATTTCGACTTCATTAATGCAAGGCATGACTCACCTCTTTACTTAGCAAGAGGAGATGAATCCCTCCTAGATATCTCTTCTCTTAGCTTATGAGATTGTGTCACATGCTTAACTATTCACTTAGAGGCCACATGAACTCTTTTAATTGACACAACAAGCCTATCTACTCTCACACCTTAAGGTTTACCTTTGGTTAATTGAACACTTCATCAATTCACTCTTAAATACTTACTCTACTAAAGGGTAAGTGCTCAACATGAGAGAGAGAGAGAGAGAGAGAGAGAGAGAGAGAGAGAGAGAGAGAGAGAGAATATTTCAAAAAAGGCCCCACCTCATCAATTCTGAGAATTTCCGAGCAAAGGATCCCACATTCATTTTACTAAAGTCTTGAGTTCATTTACAGGATTGAATGAGGTAAACTCATTAATTTTCTTCTACATTCCATAAATGGGTTTGTCATTTTCAAGACAAAAATCATTGATTTGGGTTTTGTTTTACTTTGAAGGAAAAGTAAAGTTTTGATTTTTTGCAAGCTATTTTCAAGATAAGAGAAAACTCTACATGCTAAGTTAGGTTGTCTAATAAGTACTTGGCTTTGTTGCTAGAAGGATGTTTACTTTAAGTGAAATTTATGAACATATGTGAGAAAATTAGTGATAGCATGTTGGGTTCCTCACTTGTGTGATTTTTTATTATGGTATGTTGAATTGTGTATTGATAATTTGATAAGTTAATTATTTGATGATTGTTGGTATTTTGGTGAAAAGAGATTGTAAAAAGGATAAGAAATGAGAAAGTTACTGATTCTGGCGAGTTACCGAATAATTATCGATTATAACAACTTACTAAACATAATAGTTATCAGTTACTAAATATAGCAGCTTACCGAAGATGGTAGTACTAAGTATCGATTTTGGCAGGTTACTGAATATAGTAGTTAGTGATAATCAATAATGGCAATTACTAATAATAAAAAATATTTTATAAAAAATTTAAATTAAAAATTTCTTTTCTCATGATTTCTACTCTATGAACCTCTTAGCCCTTCATGTGTTTTCTTAAACATAATTTTTTTTTTTATAAATGCATATATGTTATATTTGAAAAGTATGCATATAATGTTGATGTCATATATGTTCATTTGATGATAAGCATGTGAAATGATGCTATGCATAAAATGTTGATGTGAAACAAGTTCAATTGGTGATAATTAAGTGAAATAAAATGGTGTAATGAATGTTGAAGTTGATCATCTTCAGGTGCATTAACATTGCATGATAATATTGAAAATTGGAAAACCAAAGTGCAGTCATCCGCGTGAGGGTGGCGACATTGCCTCCTATGTTGGGATGCCTTGGGAGTTGAGATGCCCCATGTAAAAGAAAGAAAGAAAAAGATTATAGATGAGAATGGTGGGATGCCCTATGGGTACATTGCAGGATGCCTCGGAGTTAGATGCCTCGTGTGTTGGGATGTCTCGGGTAGTGTTTTGAGATGCCTCGGGAGTCGAGATGCCTCGTGTAAAGGAAAAAAAGTTATTTATGAGAATGACAAGATGCCTCAAAGTTGAGATGCCTAATGTGCAAGATGCCTTGAGTTCGGGAGGTGGAGTAAAAAGGTGATGCATGCTCATGAACATACATATATGTATGTTGATAATGTACCAAATGATAGTAAAGCATCAAGAAATTTTATGCCAATACCATGCATTCGTGTGAGGCACTTGCAAAGAAGGTAAGTTATGTGTTCATGCATTGATTATGTCGCATGAATGCTTGTGATTGTTATGGCAAGGCAGATGCGAATGTGAACTCCTACTTTAGACTTAGAGATTTCACCTCATTCTTTTATTTTTCAAACATGTAGGATAGTTCTCCCGCTACAATCACTTTTTGGAGCCCCAGCTCACATAGAATACGAGTATGAAGAGATTATACTACCTCATGCGGTGTTTATGTATACTAAGTGTACTACTATGGAATGAGTCAATGTAGGACTTGTTGAGTGGATTCCCCATCGGTATGTAGCTTTGTACGCGATCTTTAATGGTGACTGGTTGGGATCACTTAAAGACTTTAATGGTCATCCTAATTATGTTGTTGAGGAGCTAGCGTTGGGGGTGGTTATCGATCCTTAGATGTTGGATCGATATTGTACAAGCAGGCTTTTGAGAGCAGGGCTATAATAGTGAAGATTGTAGTTACCAAACCCTTCCTAGGTATTTATAATGTGGTGTTGTGATGTGTATGTATATTAAGCATGTGAATCAATGATATGGCACGCTTAATTATTTGTTGTGCTTCCCCTTGCAAATAAATTGATAAGAAAGAAATTAAATACGACTTGTGTATCGGGTGACACGTTTGGGGCATCACAATAAGGATGGGTTTATCCATTGAGGAGAAGCGTCGTGTCGATGAGAATGGCAAGGATGCAAGTGGGCGTCCCCATACCGGGGAGTTTGATGCACTCTCAAGGTGAGAGAACAAATGTCATTAAAGGGATTGGTTGTATTGCTTGAGAGTTGGAGTCTCGGCAAAAGCAGAGACATGTTGCTAAGGAAGATTAACCCAATTGGTAATATTAGCCAAAGGCTTAAGAGGAATCATATGGGAATAACGGTGACAATGGGTAATACTGGCAAGGGGCTTAGGAGGAGTCATCTCGGCGTCGAGTGATTCCACATACTAAAGCCCTAGACAAATTATATCGTCACATTAGAAAGGCAGAAGTTCATAATTATCCATCGTAAAATCAATATAGACCCATTCAGGCATATCATCGAACATCTTTGAGGCACGTGGTGTGCCTTGTAGGAAGATGCTCAAATCAAACAAGAATTTGCGATGAATGTCAAGATAAAGAAAACCTATTCTTGTAAGCTAGTCGCTTGTTTTGGCTTTGTGAAATTGTCTAAAAAACATTTCAAGGAGCGAAATTTAAAATATTCAATGAGTTTGCTTGTGTTGTAATGGCTTGAGTTGAAGAAAAGTCAGTCCTGATCATTCGATGAGATGGCATGGTGAGAGAGAGAGGGGCATAAGTATAGTGGGAGTGCCAAAACTTGGCACGAAGGGACATTTAAGTGCTAAAAGTTACAAAATGTACACTTAAGTGTCACTTTTAAAAAAAAATGGATCACTTCAGTGCCAAGTCATCGGAACCCTACCGGAAATCCTATGTGGCAATTTCTTATTAATTTTTTTGCCTACGTGGCTCACCAGAAATTGAATCGGCGAAAAATCAGCCAAAACAACATCATTTTGGTTGATATGGATTTTAAAAATTATTAATTAAATAATATTAAATAATTAAAAATATATATTATTATAAAATTGATTTTATTTAAAAAAAAAAATAAAGAGAAGAGGGGATCGGCGAGGGTTGTGCAGCCCTTGTCGTCGCCATCGCCGTTGCTGCCCCACCCTTGTCGGGAAAGGCCGGTGACGGTGGGCGAGGGTCGGCCGAGGTTGCCGGGCCTCGACCAATGCCGGCAACTTTGGTTGGCTTGCGGCGAGGTGCGACCCTTCCCCAAGATCCGACGAGGGTTGTCAGCCCTTGCCTAGCCGGGCTAAGGGCCATTGGCCGCCTAGACCGGTCGAGGTTGCCGGCCATTGGCCGGGGCCCAGCGACCCCGGTTGACCCTTGCCCACCGTCGCCGGCCTTTCCTAGTGAGGGTGGGGCGACGATGGTGACGAGGGCTGCACAGCCCTCGCCAATCCCCCTCTTCTCTTTCTTTTCTGTTTTTTTAAATGAAATTGATTTTAATTTTTTTTAAAATCTGACGTGGACAAATTTTTAAAAAAAAATTGCCATGTGGATTTTTTATTTTGAAAAAAATGCTCCGTCAGCAAATGAAGTTGCCGGAAAATGGACACGTGGCAGTTTGGCTAGAGTTTTTCGCCGTTGGCACTTAACTGATCCATTTTGCTCTGATTTGAGCATGTAAGTGTACATTTTGTAACTTTTGGCACTTAAATGTCCCTCCGTGCCAAGTTTTGGCACTTTAGAGGTCCGTATCTCAAGAGAGAGGCATTGATGATGGTTTCAAAGGTGGAGGAGATGTAGAGTGAAGAAGGAGGCGTGAGAAAAATGAAAAAAGAAGAAAGAAGAAAGATAAAGAAAATAAAATAAAAAGAGAAAGAGGAAAGAAAAAGAAACTTTAAGAAAAAATGTTTTTTTGACAAAAATGTTGGAGGCTGTGAATAGGAGGGGGAAGAACATTAGGAGTGTTATAACTTTCGTACAAAACTCATTTTGGTGCAAATTTTTTTCCATTTACTTGAGTACCAAATCGGAATGAAATCATTCAGTTAAGTGACACTTCCGACCAAAATGCATACGTGAATTTTTTAATGATTTTCCATTTTTTTAATAATTTTTGATGCCAACGTGGTTTTCGGCAGTGACCCTTGTCAGCCAATGTAGATTCTTCATGCAAAACGACATCATTTCTTCTCATCTCGTCTCTCTTCTTTTTTACCTTTTTCCATAAAATTAATAATTATATTAAAATATATTAAAATATTGTTTACCAGCAAGCCATGTTAGCTTTTTCGGCGGCCAAGTCCGCTTTTCCGACGTCTACATCAACTTTTTCGGTGGCTAAATCGAAAGCACTCAAGTTAACGTTTTTTTAAATTTGTGGCACTCAAGTGAGATAAAAAAAAGTTTTGGCACCAAAGTGAGTGCTGTACAAAATTTATGATACTCATAGTATTTTTCTGCCATGAATAGGATTTTAAGTTTGGATCCTTATTTAAGACTAAAGACTCTTATTTAAAATTATGATCACTTTGAACCCTTTTTTGAGACCGAGTGATCTAAATAATCAATATGTCAGTCTTATTTGGAATCCATGGGAATTAAGCATTCAAATTATTATATATCATGGACTTAGACAAGAATTTAACCGTAAAACAATATTCTCGCAAGTCATGACATTACTTTGAATATTGATGCTATTGGGACGTGTCACTCTCAAGAAATTATATTAGTAAATCTCCATTTATCCCACTTTTATCTCTCTTTCCCCTCACAAGCACAAAGTTCTGCTGAAAAAATTTCCATAATACATATCCTTACCTAGAAACTTTTATGAAACACTATCAATATTACTATTTTCATATAGATACAAGTTTGGGATCAAGACACATACACATTTTCATATGAAATAACCACCTATTTATATAGATATCATTATCTTGGAAGATAAATGATTTGCACCCCGTGCATAAGGGACACATTATAAGAGGATGACAGTTAACAAATTAAGGCCAAATGTGTTAACGAGCCTTTTATATAGTCTACCAAATGTATGTAAGAAGTATGCCTAATTCAATATTGTAGATGCGTATTAACCATCAGCCCCTCTAAATAAAAGAAAAAATAAAATCAGATCCATGCAATAATTTACTTCTAAACTTTGCTATATCATCATGGGAAGAATTACCAAAAAATTCTCAATTTTTTGCAATTTTATTAACTCAGCTCTAGCCTCTTTCTTTTTACCAATTGAGTCATAACATTTTGCATATGTACCAATTTAGTTCATTTAACCAAATTTAATTGATTGATGCTAACATGCCACGACTAATCTTGATGTGGATAATTTTTAATAATATTTGAATTTTATTCAAAATTTTTAATTATTTTTTTTTTTCTCTTTATTTTTTCCCTCTTCCTTCATGAAGAATATTAAAATACTATTAAAAATTTGAAAATAAAAGAAGAAAGAGGAAAAAAAAAAAGAAAGAAAAAAAAAAAAAGTTTGAAAATATTGAAAAAAAAAAAAAGTTTGAAAATATTCAAATATTAATAAAAATTATTTACGTTAGACCAATCATACCATATCACTCATAAGTTGGTTAAATTTGATGGGATGTATTGAATTAACATAAATATAAAAAATTTAAAGCTTAATTGATAAAAAAATTAATTGAAATGATATAATTTCATTAAATTTATAAAATTTTTGGTAATTTTTCCTTATGCTGAGTCAAACATTCATGCATCTCTAGACATATATAATTTGAAAATAAAGCCATCGCAATCAGAATTCCTAAAGGCATCCTGGGCGTCAAGTTGCTCAAATCCTTTTTGTGTCTCTCTCTTCGAACTTTCTACAAAAGGGCATTAAAAAAACACAAAACCCCCACCGTCAGATTTGACCTGCCCCAGCAACTTTTCAACGCCTCCATCTTGTCAGACCAGACCCTATAAATACCCGCCAACCTCCCATCCTTTGTTTGTCGCCACCAAATTTGAATTTTATCTTCTGCAAGCTTACCGAAAAATCTGCTACGCAAATTATCTTACTCGTCACTTCCTCATTTGAGATTAACTCACTTTGCCATGGAAGGATCTTCTTCAAGAGGGAATCAGAACAATGAGAACAAAGAGGAGATGGGGAAAAAGAGGGTATCAGGGTCGCAATGTGATCAAAACCGGTACCGAGGGATCCGGCGGCGCCCTTGGGGCAAGTTTGCGGCTGAGATCCGGGATCCCTCGAAGAATGGTGCCCGCCTCTGGCTCGGGACCTTTGAGACAGCGGAGGAGGCCGCCCGTGCCTATGACCGGGCCGCCTTTGCCTTCCGAGGCCATTTGGCCATCCTCAACTTCCCCAACGAGCAACAATACTACACTCAGAATGACTACAATGTCTCCAGCCACCACAGTTCTTTCTCAGTGTCCCCATCTCCATCATCGTCCTCATTCTCTTCAGCAGGTTCGTCATCATCTGCTGTGTCAGCTCCCACCGAGCCATCCAGAGATGTGATCGAGTTCGAGTATCTGGATGATAAGATGTTGGAGGAACTACTGATGTTGCACAGTGACATGTAGGGCAGATGCAGATAGGCGAGTGCATATTTAGGGTTTCCAAAATTCCATGATAAGAAATTTTTATGTGTCTTGTTGTAATCGTCTTCGTTGGTGAGAGTTTTCACTTGCAGAAAGAGATCGCATGCCGTTTCTTTTCTGGGTTTATACATTTTTTGCTTGAAAAAATTCCATTTGGCAATCTTCAAGACTGCTTTTTCACAGCAGGGGCTTAATATAACTAGGCAATATTATAATTTGCATGATGACTTCGACCAATATTACTTGGAACTGATGGCTCCTATCATACCTATATCTTTCTAAACTACTTCTGTGGGTTTTGCATTCAATTTAAGCAATAGTATTCATACAAACACAGATTTCTGGGATGCTAAAGTTATATCATTTCAATAAACTTTTGCAGTATATCTTAGGTTTCTAACGTTAAATAACATACAGTTTTTGAAATCGTTTGGTAGAAATCTATTCTGGAAGAGCTTCTCTGTGTTTGAGGACAGCAAACCAGGCTGAGCTAGGATTTTGCAGTTTCAAGGTGCAACATTTTTTTTTTTGGGGGTAGTGATTTGGGCGCATTGAAGCTGAAACAAAACTTTAGTACTTTATTGGGGTTTCGGTTTTTGAATAGAACATGATGAAAATGGCGACCGAGAACTTTGAAAATTATTGTTCTTCATGTTGACCTGAATTCTCCGGTCTTCAGTAAGCGGTTTCGCTCGCCCGCCTGCTTAATTAATCCGTTCATGTCATGACGTGAGAGAGAGAGAGAGAGCGTGGGATGAGCTGAACTCGCAGTAAACCGGGTTGACCTAGTCAGTACTTCAAAATTTTTCTAATCGAAATAACCCACATCCAAATAGGACGAAATCAAAATAAACCTGAGTCAAAATTGATTTGACCGGCCAAATCATCACCTCTAGCTATCATGAAGCCTTCAATATGTGACAATGTTTGCATTCCAACAAATTAACTTGGGTAAGTATCGATCTAGAGTCAATTCTAAACAAATCCTAGATTGCTAACCCTACCAATCCTAACCAGTTCCCAAGGAGATTGGATTGGTCCTTGATTTTGAAATCCCTAGATCGGCATTATATGGATTAGTTCTCAATCCTAGGAGTTTAAGGCTCATCTAACTCGAACCAACCTTGATTACATATATATATTAATTTAATATACAATATTCTTTTATCTATTCTTAAGAGCAAATTCTAACTTAAGTGGTGCTAAACGGCATCCTCCTCCTCCACTTCCAGTACTTTTGTTTTCTTTTTTCTTTTTTATCCTCTTCAATTTGTCAAGTAAAATTGAGAGAAACAACTTCACTCATGAGCAACCTCACCTCCTTTGCCACTTGCTACTTGACGCTCAACGCTCACTCGGCTTGCCGTTCAACACTCTCACCACTTGCCATTCAATGCTCGCATTGCTCACCTCTCTTTCTTGGCCACACTCATCACCAAGTAAATCGATTGGTCCGGAGTTGACCCTGGAATCAGACCAAAACCTTAGGTTGATCCGGTCATCGGTCTTAAACTCAACCGAGTCGATCCTCTATCCAAAAAATTGGGGATCAATGCTATATCTTGGGTCAAGTGTTGGACCAAGTCAACTCAAACCATGTTCACCCTAAAATTAGCTGAATCTCTAGTATATAAAGATTTAATCGGAGGGTTTTAACAATATAAGTCAAATTTCATGGAATAAACAATAGGAATTTGAAAGTCAAGATCCTGATAATCAAATAAACATAAGGAATTATTTGTGTTCCTATAAATTAGCCGAGCCTCCGGTACATAAAGAGTCCGGTACATAAAGAGTTAATCATAATTTTTTAATAATATAAGTCAAATTTCATGGGATAAACGAAGGAATATTTTTGGTTGAAACAAATATGCCAGGTCTTTCAAGCCTAGCTAATCCCAGTGAACTACAGAACGAAACAAAACCTAGAGAGCAAATAACAAAATATAATTCACAGCTAGAAGTACACTCTCATCCCTAAATAACAAATCCGACACCATAAACAATTGGTAGTTGATCACCAAATCCAGTTATGAGCACATGTCGAAATCTCTCACTTCATTCGCAATGGCTTGCAATGCACGTATGGGTTTAACGTCCTCATTACCATTGCCGTGCAAAAACATCAACATCAAAATATTGAATAAACACTTATCAAATTCTTGTAACAAGCTCCCAGATTTATATTTAAATCTAGTTTGAAAGAATAAAACTCTCAAAATTTGACCTGAATTTAAATAAAAAAAGGAGAGTGACCTAATCTCAAAGAGGTTATGGAGCCACATTACGAACATCCTCCTTAATGATTGTTAATTGGACAAACAGTTGAACTAGTGTCACAACCCTTGATCAGGGATCGAGCTGCGGGTTATTCTTGCGATATTTCAAGCTTGTCGCCGACTTGATTCATTTTATCTTGTTTATATCTTTATACAAAAGTGTTAACTCATCAACCTTAGTCCATATAAAAGAGGGGAATGTGGGATGTGAGATTTTCAAACCCACTACTTATATTACATCAAGTTTACATTCCAACCTTGATCTTTCTTTCTTGGTTATTATGTACAAAAGGCTGGGTTCCCTTAGTTCTGCTACTATCATAGTTATACAAAATTGAAAACCCTTCCGCTCAGGTCAATCTTAAGGGCTAGGGACCATCCCATTTGACGTCGCCTCATTGTATGCATTGGATGGTCTATCAAAGACTCGGAGGTCCAACCCAATCACCATCGAACTACGCATACCACACCTCAAAGCGGAGAGGAACCAACTCATCAAGCCCTTCATCAATCCATAGAGTGGATTTGACCTTGCGATATGCAATATTCGTATCAAATCTATCACATTTATAACAAAATCTGCTTTTTTTACTGGATAGCCAAAATATTCGACAACCATACTTATTCACTGTAAAACAAGGGGTGAGTCTTGAGAACTTAATAAGTAAAAATCTTAACTCAATTAGTAAGATATTTTTTCATTAAAGACTAGCCAGATCAACTTATGCAAATAGTGTCGATGGCGGATCAATAGCAATTTCACATGATATGCCTTGATTATATGCAAGAACCTTACTTACTCAATCTTCGACTAATGCAAGCACATATGCAAGCCAAGCTTAACATCGGCAATCATGTAGATCACTTAACATTGTCCTAGCTCAACCAGGCCATCTCGGCTCAATCGAGGCTTCCAACTTCATACTGGACTTCCTAGCTCAACCAGGGTATCTCGACTTAAGTGAGACTTCTTGGGGCTAGCTTCTCAAGACTTTCGGGCTTAACCAAGGTATCCCGTTGGCGTGGAAGCATCTCATTCTCATTAGTGAGGCATCCCATTGACATAGGGTCATCATCATCCACTTCAAGTAGCAACGGTTTTCATCTTCCATTAAGTGATCACACATATACTATACAAGCTGGTTCTTGTCTTTTTGTATAGTTGACACTTTCATGGCCTAATTAGGGCATGTTTATACATAATCAAGTGTGCCATGCTTTCTATGACCCTATTCCGATGATGCCATGAATGACCTTATGCCCGAAGTTTAATCCAATCATCAAGTACCAAGGACCCTGCACCAATCCAAAACATGATCTCGGTATACTTCGATAACAACCAAGATCTTATGGGCTTGAGTGATTCTCCTACCAAACGAGACTAGGATTCGACATGCCTCAATGTCAATCCAAGGCCTTGTGGCTTTGAGCGATCTACATGCTGCAAAAGACTTGAGTTCGAACATCATCTATCGAATCACATCTTATGGCTTTGGGCAAACCTCAACTTGCATTGACACAACCAACGAACTATGGCATCATTCTGATTGTGAAAGACTCGAGCACATGCATTAGACTCACATACAAGCAGACATACATATAGTCTCCCATACTAATCATGGCTTGTCAAGAGAGTGCCGCCTAGATTTAATGATGAAAATGGAAATACTAAGGAGAAGTAGGAAGCTCTAATTACCTAGACAAACCTCAAAAAAATAGAGAAATCACTTCATGGAAGAGGAAGGGTGCATGAACGGAGAGAAAGAGGAAAGGCGGAGAGGATGCCTAAGGAGAGGAAGGAGGAGAGAAGAGGAAAGGAGAGGAGGCCAAAGTGATAAGAAATGAGGAAAGGCTCTTCCTATTTATAGTTGCCGGCCTCATGATTAGTAGCCAAATGGTCCAATCCTTCTTTTCCAAGTGGGACGTCTAAGTTGTTTAGGTGGCAAGTCTATTTTACAAAATATCTTGTCTAAGGAAATGAGGTGACATACCTATTAGTCTCATGTGGCAACCTAGGGCTTCAATATCCCTATTGGAAGCTCACTTGTCATTTTTTCATCGGATTAAGCAAGCACCCGCGTTTAAGAGCATTTAAAGCAATTATTAAGGAGGTGGCACCTATATTGCCCACTTAGAGTCTACTCCCTTTAGGTTCATGATAAAAGTTTCTCATGTCCATTTCCAATTGGTCCATGAGAGTGGCGACTCATCCCCATGATTCCCAAGCAAATCTTTATGCAACATGGTCAAATCTTTCCTTTGGACAACTCATCCTCGTTCATTAAATGAAGATGTTCTAGAGAGTTCCATCCTTTTGTCTATTTCCTCAAGAATAAATAAGCACATGTCATAATTCCTTAACTTGTTCCCCAAGGAAAATCTAAGGCTATCGTGACCAAATGTTGGCTTGGACAACTCATGCCATGACTCATCACCTTCATTTAATGATGATTTCTAGAGAATTCTATTCTTTTGTCCATATCTCTAAGGATCAAGCCAACAAAAGAAACCCATCATTCAAATTCATTCCAAGGCCGAGAAAGGAATCACAAGGTACATTCCAAATAATCGATTCTCACACACCCGAAGTTCATGTCACCATGCCCTTCATGAGCCAAAACAGTTCATTTTGGTGGCTCATCGGTTTGTTGGTCAACCAGAAGGTTGACACAATGGTTGGCCCATTGGTCGGTTCTAGGATTGGCACAACTAGTCCATTCGAGTCCAAGATTGGCACTAGGGCTGGTCCTTGGGCTTGTCGTAAGGCTTGTACATGATCGATCCCTTGTTCACGGTCCTTGGTTCATCAATTAGTTCGAGGTTTTCTAGGGTTATCCATGGCCTAGCACTAAAGCAAGGCACTAATGGATCTTAGACGTAGTGACGGAATTGTTAGGTCTATCTCGGGATTCATTTCGATAGGTTCCCGATCCATCGCATGGGTCCATAGTCGAAGCGTGACCAATCCATAATTGAACATCACCAATTCGAGATTTTCTTCCGATCACTAAGAATTAAATAGGAATAATACATTTTCTATTGAAATCAAGTCAAATCGTCCGTGTATGGGAGCATAGTTGGCGGAATCACCCGTACCAATCATGACCGATTGATTCACGACCATTCGCCAATTCATGATCATCCCATGAATAGTTCTTGTGATCCAAAAGTCATCTCATGAACTAGTGATCCGATCCCACTTGTATGGTTGGTGGCCAATTCATAGTCGGTCGGGTAGTCGGACCGTGACTGATCCCTAATTTTAGACCTTATGTTCGTTCATCATGGGATTGGAATCAAGGATGTTCAACTAGTCTCTACATTCACTCAAGATTAATTATAGAAATTTATTCACACAAAAACTCTTGGAACAGAATGGTGGGAGGAAAGAAATATATAAAGCTTTAAAAGAGGGAAGAGACCAACACGAAGGAAGAGTGGGGAGGGAGGGACCCATAAGAGAGAGCACTGTTAAGAGACGGCCGCTTCAAGCGAAAAGAGAGAACCGTAATCCAAAACAACAGGAATTTGAAAATCAAAGTCCTCCCGCAAAATGGCTGGACAAGGACGGCCACATCAGCAGATTAGACATGATGGAAAAGAATTCACAATAGTTTTTGTCTATCAAGTGAATTGACAATATTATATTAACTCTTGAGTGGGTCCTGTCTGTCTAAATATCCAAAGTGATTTTGTCGAGATTTAGTAAAAATATATAAACAAAATCTTGGCACATGCAACGATATCCTTTTTAATTTAGCAATTTTTATTGCACGATAAATCCCTACTCCCGCACAAGAGCTCACATATGTGCTTGATCACAGATAAAGAACTTCCATTGGCTAAGTTACTAGTGAAAATTTTACATAAAAGGTCCATTGATTTTACAATGAATGATATGAAAAATATAAATTTTTAAAATAATCACTTATATCATTTATAAAATTAATAAACGAATAATATTTTTATCGTTCATGAAAATATTTAAACGCAAATTGTTATCGATGATAAAAATATTTTTCGTTAATTAATGCTTTCAACACAATACATGCGATCATTTTAAAAAAAAAATTCAAAAATTTATTTTTTACAAAACAAATGAAGCTAAAATGGCGGTTCCCATGTATACCAAAAAAAATTCCTATTTTCAGAATCCTCATTACATGGCAACATCAATTGTTGGTGCTTGCTAGAGATAACAGTAATGACAATCATATTGAGATACTATTTTGAATTTGTAAGTCATGAAGATTATTAGGCATATGCCAATGTTTTGAACGATGGATTGGCTAATTTCAAATCTTTTCAGATCACACACCATTTTTTGCTAGTAAAGAAAGGCAGGAATGGGGAAATAGCGTGACTACACCTCAAAGGGCATTTGAGGTGGACTCCACTCCATTTTAAGGATCCCATACTAGCTATGAAATATTGAGATTTGATGTAAAACACTAAAATACATAGAGAAAGTCTATGACCTATTTCGGTTTTAGCAGCTTTAACGGGATTCGCGAACGATAGGTATAACCTACATTTTTAACACCACTCTTGATTTATAGGGAACAAAGGGCATTTGAGGTGGACTTCAATTCTAAAAAAGCCACAATTTTGAAAAAATAATATTCTAATTTGGATCCAATTTCATTATAAGACATGACCTTCCATAATCACATATAATTTTATTCAATCGGTTAGGTAGTAAGAAATTTTGATCAGAGTTGGATCCTCAATGCAATTTGTCGATAGGAGAAATGATAACAATAATAAAATCAGTAGTGATGATCATCAAAAGTAAATGCTTTAATAGATATTATAAAAGCATCATTAGTTTGTATACAACTATAATATCCAGAAATACAAACTATATAGCTCCCACTAACAAAAGAGATCAAAAAACTCTAAAACACCCATATTCTTTATATATTATTTAAACAAAATGAGTCGTAAATCTTTTATTAGAGGATCAGCTAACATGGACTTAGTTCTAATATTCTCAATCACAATATCTCTCTTTTTGACTAAGTCCTTAATAATATAATATTATATCTGGTTAACATCTCAACCGTGGCATTGTTGTTGCTCACAACAAAAGTAACTGTTTGACACACATAATGCAATATGATCAATTATGGGCAATAACTAATTCCACAAAATAATTAGTACATTATAAACTCCCCTTTGGGCAGAGTGTATAATGCACTATTATTTTCCATAACATGAAGTTAATAACAACAAGGAGAATTATATATAATTATCAATGCTCCATCCCCTTTGGGCAGATAAATCATTTAAATTATACATCTCCATGATATCAATATATAGAGATAGATAAGGAGAATTACATATAATCTTTAAGAATTCATCCCTTTTGGGCAGACAAATCCTTTAAATTATACATCCCTATTATCTTAACATAAAGGGAAATCACATATAACTATCAAAGTTTATCCCCTTTGGATAGATAAACCTTTTGAGTCACACATCCCATCAATTATCTCTAATATATCAATATAGAAGGGAATTACATATAACTTAAAAAAATTTATCCCTTTTGGGCAGATAAATCTTTTTAAGTCATACATCCCCATCTTTTAATTTTGGAATATATCTTCATGCAATTTTCAAATTAATATACACAATAACCCCCTTTGGGCAGGTGATTGTATATACTCATTTTTATCAATAAGGAACTTCAATAATTTACAAACTTTGACAATTTGTAAATAATGTTCCATTTAATCAATGCCCAAAAATTCATCAAACAACATGAAGCACTTTACGATATGTGCTTCCCAAGATCATATTGCATTTATCAAACAACAATTGTTGCCACAATTTTATGTGTCTATTTCTACAATTAAGCATCTAAGATTATCTAGTTAAACTCAAGAAGAAAGTATAGATAATCTATGCTAAATTAGGGAAAGTGAATGCCGATATTATATCCCTCATATACTATAACAAATTTCCATAAATTAAAAATTGAAAAATATAGGCACAAAATTATTTTTCATGGAATTAAACATGGATAACAATAAATAATTCCAAATAAATATTCAAATATGCCAAAATTAAAATTTACCATACCAAAAAATCATAAATTAAAATTAGGCATATTAAAAGAAATTGGAAATAGGCTTTAATACTCTAGAACTCACACGGCCCAAGCTTTCATGGGGGCCCACCCCACAGGAGCTAAGCTCCTGCCCATACATGCGCCATTTTAAGTACAATCTATGCAAACATGTATAAAAAAAAGGAAGCAAGCACGAAATTCTCATTCAAATATAATTATCTCAATCCAAAACCTGAGGATTTCATCACATATATGCTTGATACACCAAAAAAAAAAATATTCCGTCATTTATGTCAATGAAAAGAAAAAAAATTAACTAGACAATAACCACAAAGAGAGATAAGCAGACTTCCCCACTCCTCAAACATGCCACGACTAATTGATTTACTCACGAGCACATCTGCTAGCTTAAAACACAAGGTGCCGAGGGATAATGACATCACAAATTTAACAACAAAGAGAAAAATTCCATAACCTTGAACTTTCAAATTAAACTTTCAAGAATGGATCCACAAATGAAACTCCAGTTTATGATAAACAAGTAGAAGCACCTAATTCCACCCTCTATTTTTCAATCCAAGCACATTAGCATGTCCATTATCTTAGTAGGTGGCAAGAACTTGATAGCTGGAGTAAATCTATGATAACCATTAAACAGAGAAAATCAAGTTTTAGAAAACTACTGGACCCCAACACAAGTGATCCACATATTCAAATGGAGTCAGTTCTCACCCATAATTTAATCTTGATAGTGCTCTCTCTGGGCATGGAGATACTCCCTCTACAAAGCATAGGTTCCCAAAACAAATCTTACAATTTCCTATACTAAGCCACTCCCCAAATCTGCAAATCGGCAAATACATGTGCCTTCGACCACCACAACATTGCTACTTGATCAAGGCTCTTGTGTAAGTAAGAATTTTCAAATAAAGACCAAATATTTATGAAAGAAAGCAAACTATCCGGTGAAAATAATAATAATAATAAGGAAAACACGGCGCCAACATATAATTCGATTCAATCACAGTCCCACTTTCTCCAAAAATACAAGCGCCCTGAGTGAAAAAAAATAATATTTGCCAACCGACCGCACCCTCTCTAGATCCTCGATCGCAAACATACTAGGGTTTCAAGCGACAAAATAGCCGCCATGAAATAATCGAAAATCGAATATTGCAAAAGAGAGATGGAGAAAAAAATAGCAAAAAACTTGACATACAAATCACCAAACAAACACCCTCGTCAAACGTGGGGCCAAAAAAAAAAAACTCTACAAAACTTCTTGCAAACACAAAACACAACTGACGTCACAAATGATTTTGTTCTTCACAAGTATCTAGCTATTTAGAGGGCATAGGGAGTTCTAACCGCTCTACATGCGCAAACACACGAACCCATAAACAAACACACATGAATAACCCAACATCAAAACAAAACGAAATCACATCAGTCGGTTCACTTCAAAGCAATTCAAGAACTAGCAAAACGCCAATGCACAGACACATTCTAGTGGAGTAGGAAAAATAGGAACTTTCTCTTTACACTAACTCAATCCAAGGATCTTCACTAACATGATACCCAACACACACACACACACGAAACCCTCGATCTCATCGTGCAGAAACTCAAACCATGCTATATGTCAGTCAACATCGCATAAATCACTCATGTATTACAATACCCATATAACAATTTCTAATATTTATCATTCAATTGAAGGAAATTCGAAACTTTTAAAACCTTTTCAAAATTATGAATTCAAGAATTTCAAATTCAAAATTCTCACTCAATACTCAATGAAATTATACAAATTATATATGGTTGGAACAATCTCGATGTGTAGAACAAAAGCCCTAAAATTTCAAAATCGATTGATCTATGTAGAAGGTTTCCATCCATTAATTATGCTCCAAAAAATCCAAAAATATTATATGTCGAAATTAAGACCTATATGAACATTTTTCATGAAGGAGTCGACCTCTAGATCTCAACACATAAATTGGAAAAAAATCGACAAAAGAAATAGGCGGACAACATGCATAACAGAACAGCATTACAGATTATTGAACTGATTTTGGATGACAATTTCAGATAGCAACAGACACTGGATCGGGGCATTCTATGGCTCGTTGGAAAGCTCTTTAAGTCGACTTCAAATATTATGAAGACATCAAACACTAAAAATCTTGTTTACTAGCTCGTTTCCAGACATATGCATAGAGAGGTCCATCATAGATCCGAAATTGCAAAATAATGATCATCCAAGAAATCAAACATATCATCATCATCATCATATTTTATTTCTTCCATCTAATGCATTATTTTTACCTATTTAATAATTATTTTGATTTGATTCGACCAAAAAAAAAATACTTTGATTGATCGAAATCGCATAAGAACTTGTAAAGCACAAACTAATAGAAGCTAGGAACAAACACAGTAAACACCATATCGGATTTGTTAAAAAAAAAATTGGGTTCTACAATCATATATGACCTGCTCTGATACCACATGTAGAAATTTTATACATAAACAACTAATTAATTACAAATAATTAGATCCATATATGAATGTAAAGCACCAAAATCAATATGCACAACGGAATTAAAAACGTACATGTTTGAGCCATGGCCTCACTTGATTGAAAACAGATCAAGCTATCGGAAATTTTCAACACATCCCACAGGAGCAAAAGCCACACTAAATTTAGTTCTATGTAATGGGAAAGGATCATGAACAATTTCCAAGAGTTCGAGATGCAATTGAACTAAAGGAAAGCCAGAAAGGGGGAGATTATTATATTGTGCAGAAGTTTGAAAATAGATTGCTGTTATCACCCCCAAAAAGAAAGGGAAAACAAACAAAGAAGGAAAATAGGAAGTCTTGATGTACATAAAATGTTGTCGAGCCTATATTCACCATTGATTGAGTAATTACAATCGTCAAAGATGTTAATTTCTCAGTGTACCATGGACTGCATGATCTAAATAGTCAGATTTTTTTTTTGTCAGAAAAAGAAGCCATTTCGTTCGTTCTAAAAAGTTAATAAATACCCTAAGTCGGCTTCTAAGCATAACAAATTTCAAAGGGCTTATGATGGATCGAAAACCCAGTTGAGTAGAAGGGTATTATGCACTTGAGCTTTTGGAATCCAGTCCACAACCTTGCTTTAAGCCCGTGCACAATGGGCCAACCAGAGGCCTTTCACTCTGATTAGCAATTTTTTACACTCTCTGACCAGCGCGTGGACTTCCCAAGAAACTTGATCTGTGCCTTGAAGCGTTCTGACTAAAAAAGATCGTGTGACTCCAACTCTTATCTCTTTTCACTCTCTCTCTCTTTGTAGCCATGTGAGTTCAGCCACTTCAAGGCTTCCAACAAAGCTAGGGTTTGGCATGGAGGGTGCATAGAGCTCGCGAATCCGTCAATCAGCATCTCGGAGGAGTCTCAGCACACTGCGGCACTGCTCCAGCAACTTCTCTCTCCAGAGACGCTCCATCTACATTTAGTTTCAGAGATCCCAGGCGCGATGGGATCCAAGAAATCGGTTAGTTCTCCTTCCTTCTCCCTTTGCTGGTTTTTTCCAGCTCCAATAAATAATCTTGTTATTCACTGTATAGGCGTCCGTGACAACACTTCTTGGATCTAGTTTGGTGCCTCAACAGCAGATTTTTTTTTCAAGGACCTGTACAAATCAGTAGGTCCTCATGATTTTCATTTTCAACCCATTCTTGGTAGTATCCTATTCTTGTTTGGGAAGAGATTAACGAAACATTGATAGCAGAAATAACTCTACAAGAAGTTAAAGGATGCTGTTTTCCAAATGAGAGCAACAAAAGCGTCAGGCCCTGATGGACTTAATGGGCAGTTTTATCAACAACATTGGCAGGATATTCATGCTGATATACTGAGGATGGTTGAGAGATTTCATGAGTAGTGAGTGTTGGACCTATCTATTAACAGAACTCTAATTTCTCTTATACGGAAAGTTCCTAATCCAGAGAATCTCAGCCAATATAGACTTATTAGCCTCTGCAACTTTGGGTACAAGATTATATCAAGGTTGTGGCAAATCGTCTCGAACCTTGGCTTTCCCAATTGATCGAAATAGAATGGTGAGATTTGTGGAATTCTCATTTAGCATCTATCGGAGTCAAGCATTTAATGTTAGGATTATCCCACAAATTGGAACGGTTGAAACTGATGAATCCACGTAGACCCACAATTTTGAATAGTACACATTCTATTTAGAACATGTACTGCATTCATTTAATAAATTTTTCTCCTCGTACGAAGTAACATGTTTTGACGTGATTTGCTTGTCTATCTTGAATTGTTGAGCAGGTCAACGCTTGTGTGCTTAATCTCATAAGAATGAGGTACGATTTTTCTGATCGGGAATCTCTTATGAGTGTCCTCCATTCCTGCCAAATCTGAGATCTTTATTGTGGATGAATTTGTTTTTCTACTATTAAAATTAATTTTCTGAAAAGCGTAAATTGTCCTAATATTTACAAAAAAAAAAAGCCAACGATATTTTCCTAGTACGTATGTACGATTTTGATCCCTTACTTCTTGAAGTCTGCCCCCACTAAATTCTTTAAAAAGCATATTTATAAAACTTAACAATCCAAAAATTAATTGCAACGAAAAATCCAAACTATCAGTCTACTCGACTTGTAAATGATTAAAAGAAGCAAATCATACTTTTCCTCTTTAATTGACTTTTTTTTTAACATTTGCATGCATATTGACGTGCATGCCTTTTTTTTTTTTTTTCTTGCAAAGGATTCAAGAAAAATTTGACTTAATTCATTTTCTGAAAGTTGAATTTAAAATTATTGCTGAATGAGGAAAATATAATATTAATGTAGAATATGTAAGAGATTTACGGGACACGATGACTTCTATATTCACTCTTATAACATTTCGTCTATTATTTATAATATACTATTGTTATTCATCTAAATATTGGCATGCACTTCATAGGGTTCTTTGGCAAAAATTTCAAGTTAAGGGCGCATTGGTTTGCTTAATAATATAGAGAGACGAGCTTATCTCATAATTGACTTTCTCAAATTTAAGTAACGATCCATGTTCGACCTAAAAAGATAGGGGTGAGCATCGGTTCAATGTAAACTCTAGAGTCTAATCTAGCCAATTCTGATTTGATTCCAAAATTTGGAACTTGCTATGACAAGTCTAGCTCTTGATTCTTGGTGTAGAATCGAACTGAACCAGGGAACCCAGTTAAGAAATCCTAATTTTCTTCTTTTCATTTTACCTTGCACTTGAATGCTTGCTATCACCGCCTCTGCTTCTCGCAAATAGGAAAGGTTTAACTAAAGTTTGTCCTTCTATGGAATAAAAAAAGATGAAACAAAAGAAGAAGAAGAAGAATTGGTTGATTACCAAGAAGACCTTGGAACCAGATTGGACTGACAGGGTTAATTCCAACGTTTAAAGGGTAGATTCCAGGTTCAACAAGCTAGAAACAAATCTTGACAAGGTAAGTGTGTTTTAAGTCTAGAAATTACTTACTCTGAAATCGCTCTCCTAACGAAAGAGAAGTATAGACCAAATCAAATAAAAATAAAAGTATGAGGACTAAAATTTCAATTTTAATAATCGAGGGACAAATTGCAACTATCATCCAACTTTTGGATCATAGTTATAATTATTCTTTGTAAAATATGTATTTCGCATTTTCTTTGTTTCCCTCACTAGCACGAAGTTGTCGTTTAAAAAGTGTCCATAATACATATCCATTTATCTTATATAAACATTATCAAGATCAAGACACATGCACATTTTCATTCTAAACACCTAACTTTTTATACCTATAGCATGGACCGTCATATCATTGCATTGATCATGGGAGCCAACTGCGATTACATTGAATTTACAAACACAGACAATAATTTTCCGTTTTTTTTTTTTTATCGTTAATGGAGAGAGAGTCCTACTTGCTTAAGAGTCTTTAGACACTATGAGAATAATGACTTGAGGGTCACAAATTCTTGAAATAATGGATCCTTAATTTCCAATTATTTATTATTTGTTATTTAGAACATGCCTTTAATCTCAGGATGGATTAAGAATAGTCACTTAATCATTTCTGATGGAGAAATGGCTCTGCACGTCACCACTTTTAGAAGAGACTTTACTTGAAAGATGATTATTAGACATGGTGGTTGACCATCAACTTGGAATATCTCATTGTAATTGTTTGCACTCAAAAAAAAATGATTTGTAGTTATTATCGACATGCGATAACTATTCACAAGCGACAAAAGTGGACTCAATAATCTCATATGCAACCATTAAAAGTAGCGATGAAAAGGGAAAATAGTGAATAATATACTATCCGGGCATATTTGGTCATCTGCAGAGGAAGTCAATTGAATGGATTGAAGATTGGTCAATATTACATGTTGTTGATAACTTGGGTGTACTTGTTGAACATATTGACAAGTAGCAAATGATTGTGAATTATTTTAATAAAGTTGTTGATGAGCATGTTAACTAAGGAGGAAGGTGATTGATTAAGAGGATTGCATCAAGGCTCTCGTACGTGTACATCCATAGTGGAGATCGTGGAGAACAGTTGCAATGGGAAGTGAACATGGAAGATTGAGGCTGCTGTTTTGAAAGACAGCTACTTTGAAGAAGAAGACAGGCCTACGTTGGAATATGGGACTGAATTTTTGGAGTCGTGGAAGCAAGGTTACAAACATGAGAAAACTGCTTCCAAACGGTTATGATAGAAGGCCTATAAATACTAAGTTATCATTAGCTGGAAAGGTCCATTGACAATCAAAATGTAATATTTTATTATCTTTAATTTCTTACATTTTAGTTTTCCTTAGTTAAAGCTTTCCAATTTGCGTTGTCTATTAAATTCCAACGTGTATCTTTATCTCAATACTTCGTCATCAATCAAATTCCGACATGCATCTTTATAATGGGTGTCGTGTTGTAAATTAAATTCCAGCATCATATCTTTGCACATTTTCAAACTTTGTCATTGATTAAATTCTGAGACAAATTCGTGTACGCATGTTACTATGAAAGTGACTGTATCTTCAAGCTTTGTTGTTGATTGATTTTCGGCATGATTTGTATGTATAATTTGGTTTAAAGTTTGAAATAAATGTTTATAATTATTTCTTGTCCATCTAGATATTTCTTATCCAGAATTACCACAAAACCTATCTCCTTTCATCAAAAGCTGAAAAATGACTTTTGAAAAAAAGATTTTCGTCGATTAAATTATGGCAAAACAGTAACATAAACATTGCAAAATCTAGTTTATATCTTCAAGGAAAAAAATATATAGGAACTTAGGTTAGCCACCGCACACAACGTAAATGCCCATGTGACGGGAGATCAATGCTTTTCCTTTGGAGGTCCAAGTAGAAGAGGTTGTCAGACGAACTCGACCAGGGGTAGATGTCTTGCGACGAGGGCTGGCTTGGCTTGTGGTGTCCGAGAGTGACATTATGGCGGTCATGGGTAGGGATCGGTTCCTGGTTCCCATTTTTTGGGACCGTGGACCGGACCAGACGGTCCTAGGATCAACCACTTAGCCAAAAAAAATAAAATAAAAAAATACTATAAATATTATTATTTTAGGGTTCATTGCATTTTTTAAGAAATTTAAAAAAATATATTTTAAATAGAAAATTATCGGTCTGGTCCTGTTTGGTTCCTCCCGGAACCAGGAACCATACCAAAAATCACCGGTTTCATTTTTACAGAATCGGGAACCGGACCGATGCTCCCAGGAATTGAACCAAACCGGTCGGTCTAGTCCGATCCGGGCGGTTCTCAATTTGAGTGGTCCAATGTCCTCATCCCTAGACATGGGGAGTCCAGGAGGAGGGGCTGACTTTAGGGGCATAGGTGCAACATCGAAGGATCTCAAAAGTTAGGATGATTTCGGTAGGTGCTGAAGGGGAAAAAAAAAAAAAAAAGAAAGGAAAATGTTTGATTTTTATGGGCAAAAGTGACGAGGGTCTTAATTATTTACCAATCAATTCGAAATACGCTTCTAACCCATCTAAAAGTTTGTCTGACCCAACTCGAATTGACTAAGAAAAAGTCAGTAATTTTTAACCAACTTGTTTGATAAACGAATAACCCAAAAAGAATCCAGTTTATTCGAGCATTTGAATTTGACAAAACTCGAAATGAAATCTAAGTGAACTTGAATCTGACTAGGCAAAAAACCCATGCAAAGTGAAATTGAGGTTCATGAAGACTTAATTGTTGGCACCTAAATTTTATGTCCTATATAATAATTCATTGAATAGAAAATTAGGGCTCGATCTTGTCCCCTAGCAATGATTTTAAGTTAAATTGCATATGGTTGTAAAGAGCATATTTCAATTAATCGCACTTGCATTGGATTGGCAGTAGATTGACTTGGAAATAGGAAATGAGCCCATATTATTGTCACTTTAGATTAAATTATATTAATTCTTACACATGTATGCATATATAGTCTTTGGTAAACTTTCGTTTTTAGTGAATATCGTTCGATGAGAGTGACACAATGATTCCGTCACGTTCTCGAGTCTCGCGTCATAAGTGATGAGCGATTGTGTCAAGGGCTTTATTCGTAGAAATTGTAATATGACTTTCACGGTCTACACACCATTGGAACATATTCTTGCATATTAGAAAAAGGCTGTTCAAGATGCTGCCATGGGGATCCACAGAGAAAATCCAATCAGTCGGCCATTCGTGTGCTTTTAGTCAGGTCCTACAAAATGGCTGGACACGGACGACCACGTCAGCATGGACAAGACTTGTGTCATCCTCGTGCCTATGTTTCTGACTGTCATAGAATCGTCATCACACGTACTAAATGAGACATGAAAAAGAACTCATTATCAGGGATATTCAGTGTTAGGGTTATTCGTTTCCTGATCTAGGACTAGGAACTGATTTTTGGATCCCCGATTGGAATTGGGAATCCAACCAACGGTTCCTTGAATCCTAACAGGTGGGTTTTGGTCTAATTTCTGATTCTAGTCACCAATTAGCCCAAATATAAAAGTTTTACCATTTCATTACAAAAGCATTTGTCGGTCATGTGTCTGTTATGATTTCTTCATGTTGAAGACAGCATTCATTTCTCGATGGTTACAATATATATTATAATAGGCTTTAAATCTAGTTCTAGCCTTGATACCTGAACCATACTAATTAGTTTGTTTTAAGTTCACAAAACTGAGAACCAAAAGGGTTCTTTTAAGAACCGGTCTTCAACTAACCAATCTAGATCGATTCAATTTGGTTCTCGAATTAAACAGGACATGTTGCTCACTAATAGTTACTATAATTTGTCTATCAAGTGAATTAACAATAGTACAATGAATTGAGAGTATGTCCCATCTGTTTGAATATCCAGAGCGATACTGTTATCTTTTAGTTAGTACACAAAACAAAGAACAAAACCTGAGCACATGCAACATTGCTCTTTTTACTCGAGCAATTATATTGCACAAAAATCCCTACTCTCGGACTATGCTTCATTTCCCATCGGTGAGTTGTACACATATTTTACATAAACCAGTAGCTATTACTATGAAGTATGCCTAATTTAATAGTGTAGATTAATGTTTACTAGTACCCATCTAACTAAAGATTAAAAAAGAAAAAATCAGATTCATGATATAATTATTGCTTTCGACATGGCTACCTCATCCAGTGAGTCATGCACATTCATCCTGACGTATCTAACTTTTGCCCTACCCGGGCCCACGGTACATAAACATATCAGAGACGTGGCTATAGACTATTGTGTACAATTTAAAAATAAGACCATCACATCATTTGGGGTTCGTCAAATCAGAATCCAAATAGGCATCTTGGGTCTCAACTTGCAAAAGTTCGTTGTCTCTCTCCGAACTTTCTCACGAAAAGACAAAAAAAAAAAATACGAACTCCGCACCGTCAGATAGGACCTCCGACCTTTTCAACGCCTTAGATCTTATCTGACCTAACCCTATATATACCCGCCACCCTCCATCATTTGTTTGTTGCCATCAAATTTGAAATCCATATTCTTTAAGTTTACCAAAAAAGCTTACAGGCAGATCATCACACTCTTCACTTCCTCATCTGATATTAGCTAAGTTGGCCATGGAAGGGTCTTCATCAAGAGGGAATCAGAACAATGAGAACAACGAAGAGAAGGGGAAGAAAAGGGCACCGCGGTCACATTGCGATCCACCCCGGTACCGAGGGATCCGGCGGCGCCCTTGGGGCAAGTTTGCAGCTGAGATCCGGGACCCCTCGAGGAACGGCGCCCGCCTCTGGCTCGGGACTTTGAAACGGCAGAGGAGGCTGCCCGCGCCTATGACCGGGCTGCCTTCGCCTTCCGAGGCCATTTAGCCATCCTCAACTTCCCCAACGAGCAACAATACTACGCTCAGAATGACCACTATGTCTCCAGCCACCACAGTTCTTTCTCAGCACCCCTGTCGCTGCCGTCGTCGTATTCTTCAGCTGATTCTTCATCATCCAACGTGTTAGCTCCTGCAGAGCCAAGAGACGTGATTGAGTTCGAGTGTCTGGACGATAAGTTGTTGGAGGAACTACTGATGATGTCATACAACGACATGTAGGCTAAAATGCAGGTCGTCTAGTGCATATTTAGGTTTTTTGAAATTCCATGGTAAGAAATTTGTTATTTCTTGTTTCTATCAAGATGTCTTCGTACTTGAGAATTTTCAGTCGGGGAAAGGGATCGCGGTGGTGTTTCCTTTGGAGGGTTTGCTCACGTAAATTACATTTGGCAATCTTCAAGATTGCTTTTTCACAGCAGTGGCTTAATAAGACAAGTTAATGTTGTATGATAACTTCAATCAATATTAGTGGAATAAATGCCAATGGCACGCATATGCCTATATCTTCTAAGATACTTCTCTGTCGTACTTGCACTAAATTTAAGCAGTAGTATGTTTCCAAACACGCGTTTCTGAGATGCAAAATCAATTTCATTTCAATAAATTCTTGAAACATATCTTAGGTTTATAATGTTAAATACCAAGGTACAATCTCCAAAATTGGTTCAGCAATCTATTTTGGGAGAGCTTCTCTGTACTTGACAACAGGTGTACGTAAAAGTTAATCTGGTCCGGGTGGGCCACAATTTCGTAAAAAGAGAGAATTTCACTGAAGTGGAAATTCACCTCCCAATAATGAGTAAGTAGTTAGATTCTTTTGATTCTTCTCTTCATAGTACTTTTTTTAAATTTTAGCGATTTGGGTGCTTTGAAGCTGCAACAAAACTTTATTATATTCCAACATTATTAGGGTTGCTTTTTCTTAATAGGACATGACGAAAATGGCGACCGAGAACTTTGAAAATTGTTCTTCATGTTGACCTGAATGCTCCACCTTTCCAATTTTGTGTGACTAGAATGTGACCCGTCTTTCCTTTTTCTTTCCATTTTAAACAAAGTTAAATGTCCGGCCCGCTTGCTTAATCAATCTTTTCTATGCAATGGGAAAGGATCGAGAACAATTTCCAAAAGTTCGAGATATAATTGAACTAAAGGGAACCCATAAATGAGGGAGATTAAATATTTTGCAAAAGTTCAAAAATAGATGATGTTTTTACCCCTAAAAGAAAAGGGAGAACAAACAAAGAAGGAAGATAGGAAGCCTTGAAGTACATAAAATGTTGCACAGCCTCTATTCACCGTTGATCGAGTGATTAGCATCGTCAAAGATGTCAAATTATCGATATATTATGGATTGCACAATCTAAATAGTCAGAAACGTGCAACTATCATCTAGCATCTATAAGAGTCATGCATTTAAATCATTAAATATCATGAACTGAGCTTAGACTATAATTTAATCATAGAACAATATTCTTGCAAATTACAACCTTATTTAGAATATTCACGTGATTGAGACGCATCACTTTTTAACTCTCTTTCCACCAAGAAAGTAAATCTACCACATGCAACAAATTAAATCAGGACGGTCAAATTTGATGGGACCCACTTATAATCATAGTTTATTGTACGCACATTCTATTTAGCACTCATCTAATAATCTTTCCTGCTCCTTCCGAGTAACATGGTTTTATGTCACTTGCTCAGGTTTCATTTTCTGTTATGTGTTGACTTGGGTGCAAATTCCCCTATCTCTTTCAATTTCTAGTTTCCCCATGATGATTAGGTACGGGATTTTCACATCGTGAATCTGTCATTAGTGTCCTACTTGAGTAGCAAATGCTTAGAAGAAACAAATCAGACTTTTTCCTCTTCAATTGACCTTTATTTCAGCATTTGCATGTATATTTACGCACAAGTCTTCTTTTTCTTTTTCGCTTGCCAAGAATTCAAGAAAAGTTTGACTTGAGTCATTTTGGTTATGCCCATATGACAGGGAATCAATGCTTTTTCTTTGGAGGTCCAAGAAGGAAAGGTTATCATTTCAATTCCTATTTGGATGCATGTGCTGTGGGTGTTATCACCATGCACGGAAGCGCAATCAATTTTTTTTGCATGAAAATGCTCAAATTTTTTTTTGTATGACATTGGGTATATTTGTCACAATGATACAAGTTCGATAGTTTTTATGAACAAAAAAAATTTAGGGCATAGTATCACTATATACAAATTTAGGGTTTTTAGTGATATAAAAAAGTTTGAGGTAATCTCCACCCGCGGTGGTCGCGTGGTTTTGCCATCACTAGGGGAGGGGTTGCCCCCATCGCATTCCGCACGGGGAGGGGTTGACCCATTTAAATATTAAATGGGTCATAAATGTCTGCATTTAAAGAAAGCTTGACCAGATGAACTTGAATAAGTTTAAAATCTTTAAAAATATTATAAGAATAAATTTTCCATGAAATATTTTAACAATATGGGTCGGGTCGGGTATGGGTCGGGTATGGGTTGGGTTGGGTATGGGGTGGCTGGGTCAATTTGGGTCGGACCATTTATGACCCGACCCAAACCCGGCCCAACCCACCCATTTACCGGTCTAGCGACTGGGTCTATGGAGGCGGCTCGGCTCGCCCCGAGTTTACCATCTCCGGTTATCGGCCGTGTAGGGGTTCCTAGGTTACCAAAAGAAGAAAAAAAGTTTGAGGTATTATTCTCGGATTTTAGCATCTTTCCACTCAGTGGGCTAGGCTAAGTTGAGTGTAAATGGGTGCCGTTATCATTTAGTTTGTGCAGTTGATGATTGTAAATTATACATGTTTACCTTACCAAAAAAAAAAAAAAGTTTGAGGTATTTGTGTCATAATATTTGTTTGGGGATTTTATATTTGCAAAAATGACGATGGTTTTGAATTTCTTCCGATTAATTATAAATACCATCCAAATCTTCTAGGTCTAACCCAACTTGAATTGACTAAGAAAAATAAATAATTTATAAGGTTAATACCATGAAAAAAACTTAAATTGGTGCACTCATCATAAATTTACCACAAACTAATTTTTTGGCTACTAAAAATCCCAAATTGATACACACTTGTAACAAATTTACTTCAAACTAATTTTTTGACCACAGAAACCCAAAATCAGTATATTTGTAACAAATTTATCCTCTATCAATTTCTATTAAATTTGATTAATTCCACGAAAAATTACAAATCGATACACTTGTGACATATAAAGGGTAAAACCATAAACTAGTACACTTATTGACTACTATATGCCATTCAACTCAACAATTTTGATTGTGAAATTAAATAGAAACAAATGAAGGGTCAATTTGTGACATGTGTATTTGTTTGAGGTTTTTTGTAATTAATAAATTAGTTTGGAGTAAATTTATCATAAGTATAATAATTTGAGGTTTTTCAATGATATAAATTTTAAGTTATAATTGACTTCTCTGATATTCAAATAACCCGAAAGCATATGAATTTGACGAAACTCAAAACCAAATGTTAAGGTGAACTTGATACGACGAGGCCAAAACTCATGCAAATTTGAAATTGAAGTCCGTCAGGACCCGAGCATGAAAATTGTCCGAAAACTCATTTAGTACCCTTGGCGCACATGTGTTTGATGTACTTGAAAGTTCAAGCTTCACTCTTTTACATCTAATTTATTATTCTGATTTAGGGATCGTAAAGTAAAAAAGTTTGGCGGTAATCATTGAGAGCTAACTTTGACATTCAAAGGAGATATAGACCTCGTTTGGTTCAGTATTCTAGAGGACCTTTGAGGGTCTAAAGTCTCTTTGGAAAAATATAAAGCATTTGGTTAGTTTTTTTGGACTCCCTTGGCCTAATGCTAGTATTGTAAATGCTAAAAGTCCAAAGCAGGTTTAGGGTGCTTTGGGCTTTCAACATTTTAGGAATGCAAGTTATACTGTTCACCTACTATTCATCATCTTCTCCATATGTATCAAAGAGCCACTGGAGGTTGATGACTGACACTTGGGTCATGCGATCTCAAGCGATTGCCGCCCGAGGTCGCATGACCTCGTTTGTTGCCTAGGTCGTGTGACCTTGAGCGTTGTTTGGGTTGTGCAACCTCAAGCCGCCTCGCTTGAGGTTGCCGACCTCAGGCGAGGTTGCCCAGTGGCCAAATTTGGCCATTGGCTGGAGGTGGAGCTTCGCCGGAGTGCTCTTTTTGTTTTTTCAAATAATAATTAAAGCCCTTTGTAAATGTGGTTTTACTAAACGATATTTAAACCAAGACTATTTTTCAATACACTTTAAAGTTGAAATTTGCCAAGTGCGATGACATTTTGGAAAACCTTACTAGCCCAAAGATAGTTGCATTTTCTCAAAGTCGTTCCTCCAAACTTGAACCAAATGGTGCCGTAGTATGCACAAAAATTATTTGAAAGAATTGACCAGTCAGGTCAAACTAAAATGTATATATGATAATCGATTGAAAATCATTGAGATCAAAATTTATTCTTATCCGAACTATTTGAAATCCAACACAATTTGAAACTGGTAATGACCTGAATCACATCCATTGCATCTGGAAATTAGACAACTTGAAATTAGCTGAGCTCACATTGACCCACATCAAACTAGGTATGTACTTGAAGTTTTCAAAATTGAAATGACCTGCATTCAAATAGGATTCGAAATAATATTTGGAATCGAGATCCATCATCAAGCTATCACATCTGGCTATCATGAAGCCATCCTCAATACATGTCAAAAAATTGTTTGCGTCCGTGAAAAGTAGTAATATCCCCAGATGGCTCATCTTATACGTAGATTTAATATAATAAAAGTCAAATTTCATTTAGTAAACATCAAGAATTTCAAAGTAAAGGACATTCCAAATCCCCAATAATATATGCAAAAGAAATTCTTTTCTCAAGTTGCAGAGATAATACCGTGCAAAATATAATCTGAGATAGGGTAAGCCCTTTTTTGTGGTCAAATCGGGTAAGCCATTGAGTAGATAGGAAATGAACCCATATGATTGCCACTTTAAATTAAATTATATTAAGCCTTTCATATCTATAGTTTTTGGTCAAATTTCGTTTATTGTGAATATTGTTCGATGCAGCGGAAGAGTGACACAACGATTCCAACACGTTCCCAAGTGCCACGTTATAATGATCAGCGATTACGTCAAGGACTTCTCCTTTTTTTGGGTCAGAAATACGAGGACTTAACTACTTAAGATTTGATTGTGATTTCGTTGAGACCACGATGGATTTGTTTGGAACATATTCTTATGCATTAGAAAAAGGTTGTCCGTATTGGGCCCACGTGGGCCCACAGATAAAGTCTAATCTAGTCAGCCCCACGTGGGCCCACAAATGACCGGACGAGGACGACCGCGTCATCATCTACGCTTATGTTCTTGATTGTCATAGAATCGCCATTCGATACGGATAATGAGACGTTCGTGCTCACGTTCGTGCTTGGTATCCCTTTGGTGAGTGTTATAGATAAAAAATTTAATAAAAACGTGGCTATTATATATTATCAAATTAAAATAAAATCCCATTTTCAAAACCTATCTACAATTCTATATCAATTACTATTGGCCGCCGAAAGTGAGGGTTGCGATGGTGATAGCTGCTTGGCTAAGCAAAATGGTAGGGACGCGGTAGAGAGGGAGGAAGGAGGAAAATTTGACTTGAAATGTTAAGTTTATTTAATTAATGAAGATTAGTAGGCATATGCCTATACTTCAAAGGATAGGTTTTCTAATTTCTCTACTCTTTGCACTATCTACCTTTTCTTTTTCCAGCTGGGAAGAAAAAGTTGGGGTTGGGAACTAGAATTACATCACAAAATGCTATCAAAAAGATCCCATATGGTTATTTTGCATCACTCGTGATTTAGATGGAACAAAGGTACATTTGAAGTTCTTTTTGATTTAGTGCACATTTGGTGTTTCCAGTTTATTGAATTGGTTTAGTAATGGTTGGGTTGACATTATAAAATAGCAAAAGCCACACAGCATCTAGTTCTATATAATGGAACGACAATGAATAATTTCAAAAAATTTTAGATCTAATTGAACTTAGAGAATTGTGCAAAAGTGCCAAAATGGATGATGTTAGTATCCAGAGGAAAAGGGAGGACAAACAAAGAAGGGAGATAAAAAGTCTCGAAGTACATAGATTTGTTGCCTAGCCTCAATTCATTATGGACCAAGTAATCTAAATAGTCAGATATGTGAGTATCATGGACCAAGCTTAGACAAGAATTTAACCTTACACTATTGCAAGTCATAATCTTACTGTGACTATTTAACTATTTGAGACTATCACTTTTTGATTTCTCTCCCTTTTTTTAATCGAGAAGCTGAAAAAATTGTTCAAAAATTCTAAACTTATTATGCAGCTATCAATTCAGTTCTATTTTCAATTGACCAACGTAAACTTGAATCTTTTAACAATTCTCCAACATAGTCCATTCAATCAATTTATATCAAATATTATTAATGTGACTATTTAATTAGTGTTGATTATCTTCTTACATGATATGGTTAGCAATTGACGTGGACAGTCTAAAATTGAACAACCTCATTATGTGATTTTTATAACAATTTCTGAATTTTTATCTTTTTTTATTTATTTTATTTTCCTATTCTTTCCTTCTACTGTTCATCATCTCCCCTTTGCCGCCATGGTCGGCAAAACTGGCCCACCACACACAGGGCTGCGCTGGTGAAGGAAACAGGGGAGGAGGAAGGTGGTGGGGTCGGACGAGCGGGTCTCATGGGCACCCGACCCGAGATCAACGTGGCTGAGTTGCGACCGGAGCTCTCGAGGCAGAAGAAATTATTTTGACGAATTCATTTATCGAGGTTTCATTGACAAAGTGAATGAGGCTCTGTTATCGTTACAAATACAGAGCATCGATATATGCCATGATTTAATTAATCAGCGATTATATTGTTACAAATCCTCTGTTTTTGGGCTTCAAATGCCCATTTCTCTGAACACGCACCATTAGCTCGTTTAGATACAACGATGAAATTCCGAAAGTGACTTAAGCGACACACATGCGTTCTTCTAGACTTGAATTATGAGCACGCCTCCTACAAAGACGACCAAGAAGAAGCCCTAAACTCTCTCGCCATGGCATTCAAATCCACCCCACAGTCATAGTGTAGGTGGGAAAAGTACAAAAAAAATAAATTGTCACAAGTATATCAATAAGAGATTTTTCGAGATCAAAAAATTAATTTAATGATAAATTTGTTATGAATACATTAATTTGGAATTTTTTGTAATATAAATCCATATTATTACCCTTCTAACAATAGATTGAAAAATACATGCTATAATTACTGCTTTCGCATTGCTACCTCATCCGCGGAGGTAGTCATGCACCACGTAATCTGACCTTTGCCCTACCCGGGCCCACAATACATAAACAATTAAACATGTCAGAGCCAAAGAAATGGTATTCAATTTGAAGTCATGCACCACGTAATCTACTTGCTCAAATTTGTTCCCTTCTCTCACTCTCTTTCTCTCTCTTCCCCCGAACTTTCGGAGACAAAGAAGTAAAAAACCAGAAACCTGCCACCCGTCAGATACGACCTCCTGCACTAGACTTTCAACGCCTTCGATCACATCAGACCAAACCCTATATATACACACCCGTCAACCTCCATTTGAAATCCAAGTATACCCAAAAAGCTTCCAGGCAGATCATCATATTCTTCACTTCCTCGTTTGATATAACTCAATCGGCCATGGAAGGGTCTTCTTCGAGAGGGAATCAGAACAGCGAGAACAATGAAGAGACTGGGAACAAGAGGGCATCTGGGTCCCAATGCGATCCACCCCGGTATCGAGGGATCCGTCGGCGGCCTTGGGGCAAGTTTGCAGCTGAGATCCGGGATCCCTCAAGGAACGGCGCCCGTGTCTGGCTGGGGACCTTTGAGACAGCAGAGGAGGCCGCCCGTGCCTATGACCGGGCAGCCTTCGCCTTCCGGGGCCATTTGGCCATCCTTAACTTCCCCAACGATCAACAATACTACTCTCAGAATGTTCACAATGCCCCTGGCCACCACAGTTCTTTCTCCACACCCCTGTCTCTGTCGTCATCATTCTCTTCAGCAGGTTCATCGTCGTCTGTTGTGTCAGCACCTGCCGAGCAGTCCAGAGATGTGATTGAGCTTGAGTATCTGGACGATAAGTTGTTGGAGGAACTACTGAAGTCGGACAGCGACAAGTAGGGTAAACCAGGGTAGGTGAGTGCATATTCAAGCAGTAGCATTCATACAGACGAAGATTTCTGGGATGTTAAAGTTATTTCATCTCAATAAACTGTTGCAATGTATCTTAGGTGTCTAATGTTAAACACCAACGATACAGTTTCCGAAATCGGTTCGTAGTAAACCATTTTGAAGGAGCTTCTCTGTATTTGAGGACTGGTTGATGTAAAACCAGGCTGAGCTTGGATTTTGCTGTTTTAAGGTTCAATTTTTGTTTCATTTCAAGTGATTTTGGTGCTTTGAAGATGAAGCAAAACTCTCGTATATTCCAAAATTTTTTGGGCTTCCTTTTCTCGAATAGGACGTGATGATTTCTCCGGTTTCCGGTAAGCACTTTCGCTCCTTCTCCTTTACAACTTGGTCTGCCTTGACCATGACCTGTCTTTCCTTTTTCTTTTCCATCTAAACAAGGTTGCATGTCTGGGCCCACCGCCTTAATTGATTTCTTCAAGTCCCGACAGTCCACTAATTAGCAATAAATCGAGTAATTAAATGGAGTAAATTGATAAGAGCCTATAGGACGCTCTTTCGAGACGTAGTTTGGCGTTGAATGAGTTGTACTGGGACCCTTTGTCTTGTTCATGCGAGAAAGCGACTACTAACTGGGAAAATCTTGATCTCAAAAGTTAGGAAAGCTTAGTAAATATAATGGTTAGGCCTTCCTTAGATAGGAAATTAGCAAAATGTCAAATCCAGGGATAGTGTTTGGTCATCTTTTGTTTCTAGCGAAAATTGTTTGCCTGAGGAGCAGCTAAGCTCAATGTAGTGAAAGAGTGAGATAATGATTCCATCATGCTCTCGAGTGCCACGTCATGAGCGATGAGTAATTAGTCAATGGCTTTATCGGTTAAAATATAATATGAATTCAATGACACCTGGGGAAGATAAACTTGTATATTAGAAAAAGGTGGTTCAAAATGGTCCCTCGTGAGCTTGTAGAGAGATCCAATTAATGTGCGTTTGGTTCAGCATTTTAAAAGCCTATTAGGGAAATGCAAAGCAATTTTGCTGAAAGGGCTTTGGGAAATGCAAATACTATTTGATAAATTCTGCTTTGAAAAGCAATTTTGAGAGAAATGTTGTTTGGTAGAAAATATATTTGAAAATCCCATTTTGATGATTAATTTAATTTTAAAATTTTTAATTTATTCAAAAGTGAAAAAAAATTATGTAACTTTTTTAACTTATATTTTGACAACAATGTAAAGATATCGTGTAAATAATTTTATTAAAAAATAACATTTCTTTTTTTGGCTAAAAAAATTCAAATGGAAAAAATGAAAACAAAGTGGTCTTTTTCTCAATTGAAAAAAAGACTAGTTTCGTTACAAAAAAAAAATATGCCTCGAGAAAAGAAATTCATTATCCTTAAAATTATTTAGTATGTCCTAAACTCATAGTTATTTGATCACATAAATGTGCCGTGTCAGAAACTTCATCATTATTTGAAACACTACCCTCCTCATTTACATCATCAACAATCATGTATCTTACTTTGGCAAGCGAGTTCCAATTCATTTGAAGTCCCGACGGAATAGAAGAAATTACCGAATTTGTATTAGATTTGCCAATTTTCATTGAGGAGGCACATAACCAAACTTCCGTAGTCGTCTGTTTGTATCCAAGTTCATGGCACCTCTTTGCCATAAGAAATGATCTTTGTAGCTAAACCAAAATTAAAATCAATTTGTCATCTTAAACGATCCTTATCCAACCGAAATAATAGACATGAACCAAAATAAGCTTTCATTCTTAGTTATCACAAGAAGATCAAAATGTACACTCATATTCAATAACTTCTCAATGGATTACAATCATTAACTATTAATACAAAAAAAAAATGATAAATTTATCTTTGTAGCTGCCCTTAAAAAAAGGCAAGAATTTTTTGCTTCTCATTATACAAACGAAAAGTCATTCATGATGATGAAAGCACAATAGCTCGTGCATCAAATTCAAGAGCATCTTCATATCTCATTGTAAGGAAAAATAAGCCAGCTGTATTGTGCGCTGCAACTTCTGGAGAGATCAACTTGAACCTCAAGCCTATGAACATATTGTGTGGAACATGTTCAGATGACGATAGTTTATTATTGCTGGCAATCAATTGGAGACTTCACTAGAGTTCCTCTTGCTCGGGCCTTGTAAATCATCACAGTTAGGTTGCTCACCAAGGTACACCAGAGGGTTTGCATGGAAGTAATCCTCCTCCTTGGGCTTATCGACAATAACTCTTCAATGACTTGGCTGTGCTATCTTCTTCTCATGTGCCACATGTAAAGCAACTACAAAATTATTTTGTGAAGGTGTCCCATTCTAATGCAAATCCAGTAAAATCAGGTTCTCTTAAATTCAAGATACTTGCAGAAAAATGTCACAGTTTGCACACAACTTTTTGAAGGAAATTGGGATATGCCTAATTAATTTGACTTGTTCTTCCTAGGGATACAATGGAAGAACATCAATCAAGTTAACATACAAATAAGCAATCTCAAAGGTCCCAATATACGATCACAATTGACAATTAACCAATTAATTAACTCCCCCTTTTCACATTCAATAGGGACATATCCATTGCAATTGACATTAGATTGATTCGGATCTCTTATAGTATATATTAAATACAGGACAAACAAAAATACATTCTTTATTCAACCTATAAAAAGACATACATGAATCACATTGGTGACAGGAACAAAATCTGTCATTAGTAACACTAGTTGTCATTAGCTTCACTATAAACACATATAATGCATTGCACGATAAATTGACCTGAAGATTTCCATTCATGCATGTGATATTTTCAAGCTTCAATGAGATAGATATAGCACTATTTTTAGGTATTTAAGGTAGGTTTGATATCACTATTTCTGCATTTAACGAATTGATATAATAGTATTCTAATGAACTCGTAGGTTGTCAACATGAAGACATAGCTAAAATTCACCTGCAATTTCAAATTCGATCACCACACCAGCATTATAATTAAACATGTAGACAAGACAAGTCGCAGACTGCACAAACGAAACCCCAATTAAAAAGCAATTGAACATCAAATACACAAAGCGTGAGACAAGAGCTAGCGATCAATGGCCAAGCATATGGAATTAAAGAAATAAATGACAATTGTAAATTACCCGTGACAATAGGCATTGGAGGAGCAACAATGGCAAGCTGCTAACATAAATGGCTTGACCATTGCACCATTGGCTTGAAGTAAGTGGATTCTCTCTAGTTGCCTCCGTCATCTGCCTCTTTGGGAATCATCTCGGTGAAGGAGAGACGGAGAAGAAGCCATCGATGGAGAGAGAGAGAGAGAGAGAGAGAGAGAGAGAGAGAGAATCGAGTGCAACCAATTTGCATAATGCACGGGGTAGATCTAGCAAGCAAATTGAAGAGGCCGATGAAGCGAACAAATTGCTCGAGCGAGGAAAAGGAAAAGCGAAAAAGTAGTGAAGTGCAGGTGTCATGACCCCTTTCCAATGTCTGAGCTGGGGGTTATTTTGCGACATGCCAGGCTTATCATTATCTTGATTCATTTTTATCTTGTTTATATGTACATGCGGAAGCATAAACACAATAATAACATCCCCGACAAACATCACTGGAAGAACATGGGACGCAAGTATATAACACTACTATTTTCTTTAGTAGCTCATGTACAACTAACTTCCATATTTTACATACAATAAAAGACTTGGGTATCCCTATCTTTGCTATCACAACGCTTCCAAAATTGGGAACCCTTTTTCATTACGGGTCGGTATCACTGATTTAAATTTATCCCATCGGACGTGGACCCTCCATTTGAGTTCACCGGGCCTCTAAAGCCACAAATAGGTCCGATCATTTCCCTATCCGACCAGACGTACCAAGCCTCATAACGATGAGGGATCAATTCATCTTGTCCCTCATGAACCCACATAGTTGAGGTATCTCTTCGGTATGCTATCGCTGCTTCGATGCGTATGACGTCTACAGTTGACCCTTCTATTCACATCGGGAGACTAAAACGTACAGGAGGAGGGTTAGCCATCTTACCAACTCGAAAAGGTAAATGGGTGAGTTTTGGGGAAACTCAGTAAGTAAAACCTCTACCCTCGGCTAGTGTGACATCTCTTCACTAACGACTAGCCAAAGCAACTCATGCAGATAGTGTCGATGGCAGATCAATTGCAACTCACATACAACGTCATGACTAATGCAAGGGCTCTACTTACTCATCCATCAACTAACACATAAACATATATCATATGTCATCCACACTCAAGAATAAATACAAGGGTTTCACTTATTCATGTGTCGGCTAACACATAACACATCTCATCCATAGTTAAGCATAACCGGCATTCATGTAAATCACTTTACATCGTCCTGGCTCAATGAGGCCCTCTCGACTCTTGACAAGGCTTCACGAGGCTAGCTTCCCGAGGCTTATAGGGGTTACCTAGGACATCTTGTTGCGGGGGTACTAGTTGATGTTGTCTTGGCTCAACTAGGCCCTCTTGACTCTTCACCGAGATTTCTCGGGGCTAGCTTCCCGAGGCTTTTGGGGTTACCTGGGATATCTTGTTGCGGGGTATCATCATCTTTCCCATCTTCCATAGGGTGATCTCACAAATGCATCACTTATGGCGGTTCTTATCCTTTCCTTTAGCCGACTCATTCATGACTCAACTACAACATCATTCTCATACATAATCATGTGTGTTGTGCTTTTTATGACCCGAGTCTAATGATGCCGCTAAGTTCGAGGTTTGGCTCAAATGCTACCAAGGGTACCACTAAATCCAAGACATGAGCTCGGCATACTTCGATGCCAACCAAGAACTTGTGGGCTTGAGCAATCCCCGAACCAAACGAGACTAGGAGTCAGCATGTCTTGATGTCGATCCAAGACCTCGTGGCCTTGGACGATCCTTGTACCATGCAAGACTTGAGTTTCGACACTTCGTTACCGACTCAAGCCTTATGACTTTGGGTGTTCCCAACTTGCGTTGAATACCAACAACGAACCATGGCATCATCTTAGTCGTGAAAGAATCATGCACATGCATAAGATTCACGTATGAATCAACGTACACATAATCTTCCATGCAATTAAGATTCAACAAGAGAAGACCGTCTAGTCCTCATGATAGAAATGATCATACTAGGGAGAAGTAAGAGATTCTACTTACTTGGACAAACCTCATAAGACTAGATAAGCTACTTGAGAGAGAGAAAGTGGCTTCTTTGAAAACCAAAGGAGAGAGTGGGCATGAGGAGGAAGGAGGTGGTCAAAGGAGGAGGAAGGAGGAGAATGATGCAAATGGTGAGGGAGAAGGAGAGGCTCCTCCTATTTATAGTCTCCAAACTCATCATTGCACTTCGAACCATCCAATCCTCTTTTTCCAAGTGGCCCGCCTAGAATCCTTAAGTGGCAAGCCTATTTCTTCAATAATAAGGGATGACTAGGTAAGGCTAAAGGTTCTACTTGGCGGTCTAGTGAGTAGACGTCATCGATGACTGCCTGCCTTTGGCTTTCCTATTGGTTCACTTGTTTCCCCTCATTTATTGGCATTTATGAAAGTTTGACTAAGAAGTTACCTAACTTGCCAACTATTTTCTAAATTTCCATAGGCTCATAATGAGGGTTCAGGTGTCGCCTTCCGATTGGGCCATGTGTAATCCGTCTTTATCACATCTCCCAACATATTTTTGACCACCATCATGACCTTTGAAAAGTTGAGGATAAGCCTTATTCATGAAGGTTTCTAGAGAATTCTTCTCTTTTGACCATTCCTTCCTTAAGAAGGTAGTTCGGAGAATTCCACCATCCAAGTCGATTCCGGGGCCGGAAAGGGGATCATATGAAATGTCTCGAAAAACCAAATTACATAGCCTAGGGTCCGAGTTACATACCCAAAATTCACCCAAACCGCTTCCTTTAGGCAGTTGGTCAATCATGAGGGTTGGCCTGAGGGTTGGCCCTTGGGTCGGCATAATAGCCGGCCCTTGGGTCAACCCAATCAACCCTGGGTAGCTTTGGGACTGGCCCTCGGGCTGGTCCCTAGGCCTACTATCGAGTTTAGTGCTACTTTCCTCATAATTCGGTCCTTGACCCTCGGATCGGTTCAAGGCCAATCCAAGGCTACCCATGGCCTAGCACTAAGTCAAGGCACTCATGGACCTTAGGAATTACAATAGAATAGCTAGGTCTATCCTAAGACTCATTCCGGTCGGTGCTTGATCCATCCGCATGATTCATGGCTAGTGCATTACCGATTCATGATTGGACATCACCAATTTGAGATTTCTTTCCGATCACTAAAATTAAATAGGGAAATTTGTGACAAATTTATTCTCTATTAGCTTCTATTAAATTGGATTAATACCACGAAAAATTACAAACCAATACACTTGTGACAAATAGAGGGTAAAACCCTAAACTAGTACACCAATCAATTGCTACATATCATTCAACTCAACAATTTGACTGTAAAATTAAATAGAAACTAATAAAGGGTCAATTTGTGGCATGTGTATCAGTTTGAGGTTTTTTGTAATTAACAAATTAGTTTGGGGTAAATTTATCGTAAGTGTACTGATTTGATGGTTTTTAATGGCATTAATTTTAAGTTTTAATTGACTTCTCTGATATTCAAATAACCCGAAAGCATATGAATTTGACGAAACTCAAAACCAAATGTTAAGGTGAACTTGATAGGACGAGGCCAAAACTCATGCAAAGTGAAATTGAAGTTCGTCAAGACCCGAGCATGAAAATTGTCCGAAAACTCATATAGTATCCTTGGCGCACATGTGTTTGATGTACTTGAAAGTTCAAGCTTCACTCTTTTACATCTAATTTATTATTCTGATTTAGGGATCCTAAAGTAAAAAGTTTGCGGTAATCATTGAGACCTAACTTTGACATTCAAAGGAGATATAGACCTTGTTTGGTTCAGTATTCTAGAGGACCTTTGAGTGTCTAAAGTCCCTTTGGAAAAATATAAAGCATTTGGTTAGTTTTTTTGGAGTCCCTTGGCCTAATGCTAGTATTGGACATGCTAAAAGTGCAAAGCAGGTTTGGGGTGCTTTGGGCTTTCGACATTCTAGGAATGCAAGTTATACTGTTCACCTACCATTTATCGTCTTCTCCATTTGTATCAAAGAGCCGTTGGAGGTTGACGGCTGACGCTTGGGTCATGCGATCTCAAGCGACTACCACTTGAGGTCATGTGACCTCGGTCGTTGCCTAGGTCGTGTGACCTTGAGTGTTGCCTGGGTTGTGCAACCTCAAGCTGCCTCGCTTAGGTTGTTGACCTCAGGCGAGGCTGCTCGGTGGCCAAATTTGGCCATTGGCTGGAGGTGGAACTTTGCCGAACTGCTCTTTTTGTTCTCTTAAATAATAATTAAAGCCATTTGTAAATGTGGAATTACCAAACGATATTTAAACCAAGACTATTTTTCAATATACTTTAAAGTTGTAATTTGCCAAATGCAATAACATTTTGGAAAACCTTACTAGCTCAAAGATATTTATATTTTCTCAAAGTCGTTGCTCCAAACTCGAACCAAACGGTGCCATAGTATGCACAAAATTTATTTGAAAGAATTGACCAGTCAATTCAAACTAAAGTGTATATATGATAATCGATTGAAAATCATCGAAATTGAAATTGATCCTTATCCGAACTATTTGAAATCCAAGACAATTTGAAACTGGCAATGACCTGAATCACATCCATTGCATCAGGAAATCAGACAACTTGAAATTAGTTGAGCTCGCATTGACCCACATCAAATCAGGTATGTACTTGAAATTTTCTAAATTGAAATTACCCGACCCGCATTCAAATAGGATTTGAAATAATATTTGAAATCAAGATCGATCATCAAGCTATCACATCTGGCTATCATGAAGCCTTCCTCAATACATGTCAAAAAATTGTTTGCGTCCATGAAAAGTAGTAATATCCCCAGGTGGCTCATCTTATATGTAGATTTAATTGGAGGTTTAATATAATAAAAGTCAAATTTCATTTAGTAAACATCAAGAATTTCAAAGTAAAGGACATTCCAAATCCCCAATAATATATGCAAAAGAAATTCTTTTCTCAAGTTGCAGAGATAATACCGCGCAAAATATAATCTGAGATATGGTAAGCCCTTTTTTGTGGTCAAATCGGGTAAGCCGTTGAGTAGATAGGAAATGAACCCATATTATTGCCAATTTAAATTAAATTATATTAAGCCTTTCATATCTATAGTCTTTGGTCAAATTTCGTTTATTGTGAATATTGTTCGATGCAGCGGAAGAGTGACACAACGATTCCAACACGTTCCCGACTGCCACGTTATAATGACGAGCGATTACGTCGAGGACTGTTGGAACATATTCTTATGCATTAGAAAAAGGTTGTCCGTATTGGCCCAACGTGGGTCCACAGATAAAGTCTAATCTAGTCAGCCACTCGTGTGCGTTTAGGCCCTCTCCCAAAAATGACAAGGACGACCGCGTCATCATCTGCGTTTATGTTCTTGATCGTCATAGAATCGTCATTCCATACGTGATAATGAGACGTTTGTGCTCTCGTTTGTGCTTGGTATCCCATCGGTGAGTGTTATAGATAAAAAATTTAATAAAAACGTGGCTATTATATATTATCAAATTAAAATAAAATCCCATTTTCAAAACCTCTTTACAAATCTATATCAATTACTTTTGGCCGCCGAAAGTAAGGGTTGCGATGGTGATAGCTGCTTGGCTAAGCAAAATGGAAGGGCCGCGGAAGAGAGGGAGGAAGGAGGAAAATTTGACTTGAGATGTTAAGTTTATTTGTAATTAATGAAGATTAGTAGGCATATGCCCATATTTCAAAGGATAAGTTTTCTAATTTCTCTACTCTTTGCACTATCTACCTTTTCTTTTTCCAGCGGGGAAGAAAAAGTTGGAGCCGGGAAATTAGAATTACATCACAAAATGCTATAAAAAAAATCCCATATAATTATTTTGCATCACTCGTGATTTAGATGGAACAAAGGTACATTTGAAGTTCCTTTTGATTCAGTGCATATTTGGTGTTTCTGGTTTATTGAATTGATTTAGTAATGGTTGGGTTGACATCATAAAATAGCAAAAGCCACACGGCATCTAGTTCTATATAATGGAACGACAATGAATAATTTGGAAAATTTTTAGATCTAATTGAACTTAGAGAATTGTGCAAAAGTTCCAAAATGGACGATGTTATTACCTAGAGGAAAAGGGAGGACAAACAAAGAAGGGAGATAAAAAAGTCTCGAAGTACATAGATTTATTGCCTAGCCTCAATTCATTATGGACCAAGTAATCTAAATAGTCAGATATGTGAGTATCATGGACTAAGCTTAGACAAGAATTTAACCTTACACTAATCTTATTGTGACTATTTAACTATTCAAGACTATCACCTTTTGATCTCTCTCCTTTTTTTAATCGAGAAGCTGAAAAAATTGTTCAAAAATTCTATACCTATTATGCAGCTATCAATTTAGTTCAATTTCAATTTGACCAACGTAAACTTAAATCTCTTGACAATTCTCCAAAGTATAGTCTATTCAATCAATTTAGGCCAAATATTATTAATGTGACTATTTAATTAGCGTTAATTATCTTATTACGTGATATGGTCAACATTGATGTGGATGATCTAAAATTGAACAACCTCATTATGTGATTTTCATAACAATTTCTGAATTTTTATCTTTTTTATTTTATTTTATTTTCCTATTCTTTCCTTCTACTATTCATCATCTCCCCTTTGCCGCCATGGTCGGCAAAACTAGCCCACCACACACAACGTAGTGGCCATAGTTGAGGTGACGTCCTCGCTAAGATCTGGGCGGCAAGGCTAAGTTTCTCTCTCCTTTCGCCTCCGTCTCCAACATCGTTGCCTGGTAAAATATGCCATCCCTCTTCCATCTCCGGAATAAACCCATTCCAATCACTGACTCAATTCATCCTTCGCTCGAAATTACAAGTGTACCCGATCCGAGAAGCGGTGCTGCGTCGGTGAAGGAAACGGGGGAGGAGGAAGGTCGAGGGGTCGGACTAGCGGGTCTCATGGGCATCCGACCCGAGATCGACATGGCTGAGTTGCGACTGGAGCCCTCGAGGCAGAGAAAAATTAGTTTTACGAATTCATTTAGCGAGGTTTCATTGATGGGTGAATGAGGCTCTGTTATCGTTACAAATACAGAGCATCGATATATGCCATGATTATATTGTTACAAATCCTCTTTTTGGGCTTAAAAAATGCCCATTTCTCTGAACATGCACCATTAGCTCGTTTAGATACAGCGATGAAATTCCGAAAGTGACTTTAGCGACACACGTGCGTTCTTCTAGACTTGAACCACGAACACGCCTCCTACAAAGACAACCAAGAAGAAGCCCTAAACTCTCTCGCCACGGCATTCCAATCCACCCCACAGTGATAGTGTAAGTAGGAAAAGTATAAAAAAAAAAAAATTGTCACAAATATATCAATAAGAGATTTTTCGCTATCAAAAAATTAATTTATGGATAAATTTGTTATAAATATATTAATTTGGGATTTTTTGTAATATAAATCCTTATTATTACCCTTCTAACAATAGTTTTTTTTTTTATCAAATCTAACAATAGATTGAAAAATAAAATACATGCTATAATTATTGCTTTCACATTGCTACCTCATCCGCGGAGGTAGTCATGCACACGTAATCTGACCTTTGCCCTACCCGGGCCCATGATACATAAACATGTCAGAGCCATAGCAATGGTATCCAATTTGAAGACAAGTCCATCACCTTCACATGGGTTCGTCAAATCGGAATTCCATTAGGCATCCTGGGCCTCTACTTGCTCAAATTTGTTCCGTTCTCTCTCTCTCTCTCCGAACTTTCTGAGAAAAAGAAGTAAAGAACCACAAACCTGCCACCCGTCAGATACGACCTCCTCCACTGGACTTTTCAACGCCTTCGATCACATCAGACCAAACCCTATATATACACCCGACGACCTCCATTTGAAATCCAAATTCTTAAAGTTTACCCAAAAAGCTTCCAGGCAGATCATCATATTCTTCACTTCCTCGTTTGATATAACTCAATCGGCCATGGAAGGGTCTTCTTCAACAGGGAATCAGAACAGCGAGAACAATGAAGAGACTGGGAACAAGAGGGCATCTGGGTCCCAATGCGATCCACCCCGGTACCGAGGGATCCGGCGGCGGCCTTGGGGCAAGTTTGCAGCCGAGATCCGGGATCCATCAAGGAATGGCGCCCGTGTCTGGCTGGGGACCTTTGAGACAGCAGAGGAGGCTGCCCGTGCCTATGACCGGGCGGCCTTTGCCTTCCGGGGCCATTTGGCCATCCTTAACTTCCCCAACGATCAACAATACTACTCTCAGAATGTTCACAATGCCCCTGGCCACCACAGTTCTTTCTCCACAGCCCTGTCTCTGTCGTCATTGTTCTCTTCAGCAGGTTCATCGTCGTCTGCTGTGTCAGCACCTGCCGAGCAGTCCAGAGATGTGATCGAGCTTGAGTATCTGGACGATAAGTTGTTGGAGGAACTACTGAAGTCGGACATCGACAAGTAGGGTAACCCAGGGTAGTTGAGTGCATATTGAAGCAGTAGCATTCATAAAGACAGATTTCTGGGATGCTTAACTTATTTCATCTCAATAAACTGTTGCAATATATCTTAGGTGTCTAATGTTAAACACCAAGGAGACAGTTTCTGAAATCGGTTCGTAGTAAACCATTTTGAAGGAGCTTCTCTATATTTGAGGACAGGTTGATGTAAAACCAGGCTGAGATTGGATTTTGTTGTTTTAAGGTTCAATTTTTGTTTCATTTCAAGCGATTTTGGTGCTTTGAAGATGAAACTATAATATTTCAGCTCTCTTTGACTGGTGGGACCTATTTGTTTTTTAAAAAAGTAGAGAAGAAGAAAGAGAGTTGAAAAGTCAAAAGGAGAGGAGAGAGAATAAGTGGGGTTTTCTCTCCCACTTGCGGAAGCCAGAACCAGTCGGGAGAAAGAAAGAAAGCAAAAGAGAGAAAAGGGAAGAGAGGGAGAGAAGAAGAAAGGGAAAGAAGGAGAGGGTTTTCCACATTCGCGCTGCGGAAGCCTTACAAAGCTAACTCAACTATTTTATGCAACACCCGGTGAGTACATGTGCCTCTTGTTTCTCAAATCGAAACATTTTTCCGGTTTAGGGGTCAAATTCAGAATATTGGAAATATTGAGCGGTGAAGTCCAATTTTTGAGTTGTTGAGTAGTGAAAATTTATAAGAATAGTAGTTTAGGACGTTATAGACCCATAGGATTTTACGGAATTGAATTTAAGCTTATGGTTTGTCCGAAACGGAATTTTGAACTCCCCTGCACATAGTAAACAATACGTGCACGTTTACTTTGAGGTTTGATTTTGTCGATTTCGGCTCAAAATTGGGTTTTTCAACTTATGGGTCTTCTAGTGCTTGGAATTATCTTCATTTTGACTACAAGATTGCTTGGATTGGAGTTCGGATGAGAAAGTTTTGGCATAATCAAGTTTTGCACTTGAGTCTTGCTTCATGAACGGCTTTGAATAAATTATTTTTGATAGGCGATTTGTTAGCTCATAGGGGTCATTTTATTAGTATTAAGGCATAATTTGGTTGTCTCATAGTTGAAGTAGAGTTTTGTCAGATTTTAACTTATTCATCAATTATTTGTTAGTACCGTTTTATTGGGGCGTAGGCAACGAGGTGAGTGGTGCTATATCTTTTTTGAATTTGTAAAACTCACGTGAGAAAATTCTATAGCTTATATATGGTATGTGATTATGAAATGACATTATTATTGCATAAAAATCGGATCGGGCATAGACTACCTTTTGATTGTTTATAAAGGTTTGGAAAGCATATTATACAAAATATTGGAAGGCAAAATATATTTATAAGTGCTTTGCAAATGGTTTATGGGAAAATATGTGGATGACTTGAGAAATGGATTTGAAATGGTGGATGATGATGTTGCAAAAATGTATTTGTTTGGTTTATTATATTAATTTTTGGATTGACTTTTTAGTATTGGATGATGGTTATTTTGTTCATTATTGTTGTGAGCCCATTGAGGGGCATGTTGATATGCATATCGGGTTTATGATATCCTTTTGGACCGAACTACCGACATTATAAGTAGAGACCTTGTCAATGGGAGAATCTTGATCGCCTTGTCACAAATCATTATGTCGTGACCATGGTAAGGATTGAGTAATAGATTAGTCAATGGATGAATTATTGACGTGTGATTTTTGAATGGAGATTATTCAATGGACTTGACCATTGATTCTTGTATTGTGATGGTGGTTTAAATGAGTTTTCATATGAGTATAAAAATAACCCCTATATGATTCATTATGTATTTTATATATTTGATGGAGTTTAAAAGTTATGGAATTTATTTGAATCCATGCATAGTGCTTGTTCGATCTACTTAGAAGATATGTACTACTCACTGAGCTGTGGTTGTTCATTTCACTCACCCTTTATATTTTTAAGTTCCTCGATTAGCGATGAGTAGAGTGAGAGCACTGTTTGGGGAAGGAAGAAATGTGTATAGTGTTTATTATATTTTTGGTTGGCCAGTTCTGGTTGTAAATATTATTTTAGAGGATTATAAAAACTCAGATGTGTAACTCAAACCCAATATATATTGGGTTTGAGTTACATATATGTTGATATCGGGTTGTTGGTTATATTGAGACTGTGTCCTTCGTGTAGAAGGATGGCCGTGTCATATTCCCTTTTCTTGCAGTTTTGGGATGTGACAAACAAAACCCTAGTATATTCCAAAATTTTTTGGGCTTCCTTTTCTCGAATAGGACATGATGGTCTCCGGTTTCCAGTAAGTGGTTTTGCTCCTTCTCCTTTACAACTTGGTTTGCCTTGACCATGACCCGTCTTTCCTTTTTCTTTTCCATCTAAACAAGGTTGCATGTCCGGGCCCACCGCCTTAATTTGATTTCTTCATGTCCCGACAGTCCACTAATTAGCAATAAATCGAGTAATTAACTGGAGTAAATTGATAAGAGCCTATAGGATGCTCTTTCGAGATGTAGTTTGGCGTTGAATGAGTTTGTACTGGGACCCTTTGTCTTGTTCATGCAAAAAATTGATTACTAAGGCTTCGTTCATTTCATGGAAAATAACTTCCAGAAAAATGTTTTCCGGATTTTCCGACGTTCGTTTAACGGAAAATAAATTCATTGGGGAAAACATTTTCCACACTCACTCTCTCCCATCTCACATCTCCGATTAGTCCTTACTTCTTTATTTTATTTTTTAAATCAATTTTTTATTTTTTCATAAATTTGAATTTTTGTTATTTTTTAATAGAATCGATTTTTTGTTTTTCTTTATTTTTCGGTCTTTTCTTTTTATTATTTTTCTTTTTCGGTTGGTTGCCTACCACGACAATGGCCGACGACCGACGATAGACAAGTCAAGCTTCCCGATTTGGCATCGCTAGACGGGGCAACGCTCGGGCCTCGTCGGATCGGCGACGCTCGAGCCTCGTCAGATCGGCGATGCCCGGGCCTCGCCCGATCGGTGACGCCTGAGCGTTAGTAGAGGCGGTGAGGTGATTTGGCAAGGCTCGAGCCTCGCCATCATCTAGCAAGGCTCGGGCGTTGCCAATCGACGCCAATCTACAAGGCTCGAGCCTCGCTGTCGTCTAGAGAGGCCCGGGCGTCACCAATCTAGCAAGGCCTGAGCCTCGCCGCCTCAAGCTCACCTCACCGATGAGTTGATCAAGCGAGCTCACTAGAGGTAGGTGAGCTCGAGGCATGGTTTGCCGTCAGCCGATGACTGATCAAGGAAGGAGAGAACGCAAAAAAGAAAAAGAAAAAGAATAATTTAATAATCAATTTTAAAAAATAATAAATAACGATTTTAAAAAATAAAATAATAAAAAATTATTGAAAAGAGTTTATAAAGAAAAATATTTTCCCCAACTAACAACGGAAAATATTTTCCACTTCAAAATCAAATTTCACCCGAACATTGAAAAATAATTACGTTTTCCTGGAAAATAGCTTTCTAGAAAATATTTTCCAGAAAAGTAACATTTTCCGTAAAACGAACGGAGCCTAATTGGGAAAATCTTGATCTCAAAAGTTAGGAAAGTTTAGTAAATATAATGGGAGATATACTTTGGTTAGGCCTTCCTTGGATAGGAAATTAGCAAAATGTCAAATCCAGGGATAGTGTTTGGTCATCTTTCGTTTCTAGCGAAAATTGTTTGCCTGAGGAGCAGCTCAGCTCGATGTAGTGAAAGAGTGAGATAATGATTCCATCACGTTCTCGAGTGCCGCGTCATGAGCAATGAGTGATTAGTCAACGGCTTTATCGGTTAAAATATAATATGATTTCGATGACACCGGGGGAAGATATACTTGTATATTAGAAAAAGGTGGTTCAAAATGGTCCATCGTGAGCCCATAGAGAGATCCAATGAAGGTGTGTTTGGGTTAGCATTTTAAAAGCCTATTAGAGAAATGCAAAGCAATTTTGCTTAAAGGGTTTTGGGGAAATGCAAATACTATTTGGTAAATTCTGCTTTAAGAAGCAATTTTGAGAGAAATTCTATTTGGTAGATAACATATTTGAAAAGCACACTTTGATGATTAATTTAATTTTTTTAATTTTTATTTATTCAAAAGTGAAAAATCTAATTTATGTAATTTTTTTAACTTATATTTTGACAACAATGTAAAGATATTTTGTAAATAATTTTATTAAAAAAATAACATTTCTTTTTTTTGGCTAAAAAATTCAAATGTGAAAAAGTCACAACAAAGTTGTCTATTTCTCAATTAAAAAAAAGACTAGCTTCATTACAAAAAACATAATAACATATGCCTCGAGAAAAGAGATTCATTGTCCTTAAAATTATTTAGTATGTCCTAAATTCATAGTTATTTGATTAGATAAATGTGCCGTGTCAGAAACTTCATCATTATTTAAAACACTACCCTCCTCATTTACATCATCAACAATCATGTGTCTTACTTTGGCAAGCGAGTTCCAATTCATTTGAAGTCCTGAGGGAATCAAAGAAATTACCGGATTTGTATTAGATTTGCCAATTTTCATTGAGGAGGACATAATCGAACTTCCGTAGTCTTCTGTTTGTATCCAAGTTCATGGCACCTCTTTGCCATAAGAAATGATCTTTGTAGCTAAACCAAAATTAAACCAAAATTAAAATGAATTTGTCATCTTAAACGATCCTTATCCAACCAAAAAAATAGACATGAACCAAAATAAGCTTTCATTCTTAGTTATCACAAGAAGAGCAAAATGTACACTCGTTTTCAATGACTTCTCAACGGATTACAATCATTAAGTATTAACATGAAAAAATCTTCTCAACGGATTACAATCATTAACTATTAACACGAAAAAATAATAAATTTATCTTTGTAGCTGCCCTAAAAGAAAGGCAAGAATTCTTTGCTTCTCATTATACAAATGAAAAGCCATTCATAAAGGGGAAAAAAGCCAAAAAAAAAAAAAAACTGTTCATCATTGCTCCCTCTGTCTCTCGATACTCTGTTTTCTTCGCAGATCGTTGGCCGCTCCGATGGCTACCGGTGTCGGATAGTGTTGAAAGTTGGGGGATCTCATTGTCTTCCTCCCATCTCTCATCCTACCAAAGATATTCCTCTAATTCAGCTTGTATATCCTGGTATGGCTCTCTGCACCTAGGTTTTTGAATTTGCCTTTCTAGTTTGGATGCTGGTAGAAGCTTTGCATTTCTGGTGATGGCTTTTGAGTCTAGGGGGATTCAGTCCCCACCTTCACTCAGAGTGAGCGTTAGTCGGGGTAGGAGCCATAGTAGGCCGGCGGTTCTCCGTCCCTTAGCCCATGGTAGTCTAGAAATTGGGAGAGATTTAACCTCTAATCAGGTGATTGATGAGCATCTATCTGTGGTTCTGGAGGGTTGTTCTTAAGCCCAGGTCACTAGCTCCCAGGTTGGTTGTAGTCAAGAGACCAGGGTAGTAGCTCAGACTAGTTTGTCTCAGGGAAAGGAGGGTTGTTTGGTTGCTTCGAAAGGACCATCAGCTGCTTTTCCTTCTGTTCAAATGGGTGGTGGGTCGCGTCCTCTAGTAGCTCGCTCTTGGGTTAATGTGGCTCAGATAGCCACCAAAGGCTACAATCTCTCTTACATTCCTCCCGCTCGTATCAATGACAAACTGGTTGTTTGTTTAACTAAGGAAATTCTAGAAGCTACGGACCCCCTATAGTTTGACTGTATTGTAGGATACTTTGTGGGGAAAAAACTCCCGTTTAAGATGGTGGAATCAGCTCTCAAACATGCTTGGGGTTACAAGTTGGTGGATGTTAAAGCTCATGATCAAGGTTTTTCTTCTTCTACATCCTGGATATTGAGTTTCGTAGGAAGGTATTGGAGGGTGGGCCTTTGATAGTGGCTTGCGTCCCTCTAATGCTCCAGCAATGGCATCCGGTCCTTGAGCTCAAGAAGGACCAGCACTTGTCTATGCCGGTGTGGGTATGCCTCAAAAACATTCCTTACGCCTTGTGGTTAGCTCTCGGCATTAGTGTTGTGGCTAGTGCATTGGGCAAGCCCTTGTACGTTGATCAACATACTGAGCAAATGAAGATGATATCATTTGCCTGAGTATGTGTTGAGATTTCAGCTGTGGTGGAACAAATTGACTCAGTTGAAGTTATTCTCAATGGAACTATTCGTAAGGTGGAGGTTGAGTACGAATGGAGGCATGTTTGCTGTTCTTCATGTGGTCTATTTGGACATGAATGTCCATCGAAGGTGAGTGTTGCGGATCGTGTTATTCCAGCATCCTTGGTTCAAGATGAAGTAGTGCTGGCCCCTGCTCCTTATGCTGCAGATCCCAACTCCACAGACCCTGTTCAGGCCCATCCAGAGATGGAATCTGGTGCTTCTAGTTTGGGGGATTTAGTCCTCAAGTAAGTTGTTCCAACACACTTCTATTCCTGATGCTCCTGAGGTAGAGTGGCAGATTCAGCCAGCCAGTAGGAAGAATCTTAGAAAGAAGGCAGTAGACTCATCTCGTCCTCAGGCTTCTATTTCTACTGATCTGGCCATCCAAGACTGTTCTTCTAATCCCCTACTAGCCAACATTGATCTCTTGGTGCATCTGGTTGGGGCTAGACCCCTTGAGCCATGTTCTCCATCTACCACCTTTTCTTCAAACAATGCATTGGATGTAGGCGAGGATCCAGGCAGTTGTTTTGATGATGACCTTCTGTGGGATGGCTCACCAGCAAGGCTCCCCTGTGGTTGTCCTGGGCCTTAGTCGATCTGGGCATAAGCTTCATGTTGGCCCATCTTCCCCGCCTATGCCTCTCAAATGCTTGAGTCCTAAGACGTCAAAGTATAGACAATGCACATGCCGATGTAAGTAAGTCTTTCCCTCATTGTTGTATATAATCTATTATGAATACAGGTATTTGGAATATTTGGGGAGTGGTTGATCCGGTTCGCCAAGTGGAAGGTCATAAGTTTGTGAGGTTCCACAATCTTTGTTGTTTAGGTATTTTGAAAACTAAAGTACTTGCTGTCCATTTTGAGGCTTTATCTTCCAGCATCATCCCGGGTTGGCTTTGGACCTCTAATTATGATTTCTCCCCCGTGGTCAGATATGGGTTGGTTGGGACCCTATTAGAGTTGGTTTTGATGTCCTATTAGCTCATGGTCAAGCTATTTATGGCAAGCTTTTGGAAAATAGTATGGGTATTTCTTTTAATCTTTCGGTAATTTATGGTGAACACACGTTTGTGGCTTGTAGGCTGTTATGGATGGATCTTGTCCATTTGAGTAGCTCCCTGATTAATAGTCCGTGGTTAGTTGCGGGTGATTTCAACACTATTCATGATCCCTCTAATAGGCTGGGAGGCTCGACAGTTTGGCTCCCCTCTTTTGATGACTTGAAAAATGGCCTTTCTCAGGCTTTTCTTGAAGATCTTCGTTATGTTGGCTATAGGCATACATGGTCAGTCTCCCTAGGGATTAATAAGAAATTCCAAAAGATTGATCGAGTCTTGGTCAACAGCAAATGGTGCTATGATTTTTCCTACTCGGAAGCGTCCTTTCTTGCTCTGGGGATCTCAGACCACACCCATGATAGTCAAGATTACCAACTCATCGCCCAAAATGAAGCTTTTTAAAATTTTCAACTTCTAGATGCAGCACCCAGACTTGGCTGTTGCTCAACTAGGCTTGGGCTGAATTAGTGATCGGGACTCCTATGTTTCGGTTATATTTCAGGCTCAAAGCAATGAAGTCCCATCTTAAACAACTGAACAAGGATGCCTTCTCTAATTTATCTTCACGAGCAGTGGCAGCCAGGGGGGCTCTCAAAGATATCCAAGACGCCTATCGGCTGGACCCCTATAATTGTGCCTTGGCGGATCTTGAGAAATCCCAAATCCGGATGTTCTACCAACTCCGGTCCCAGGAGGAGTCTTTCTTTCGCTAGAAATCTAGAATTCGATGGTTGAAAGAAGGTGATCTTAATACAAATTTTTTCACCATTTGGTGAACAATCGGCACCTCCAGAATCGTATCATTTTGGTGCGAGATATCTTGGGCAACCTGGTTTTGAACCAGAAGGAGGTGCATGCCTTATTTATTTGACACTTCCAGGAGCTTCTTGCATCGGTGGAGATGGATATACAGCCTTCTCTTTTGGAGATTAAAGGTGTACTCATGTCATTCACTACAGATGACCAGGTGCAATTCCTTTCTAGCCCTGTTACTCATTCTAAAATCCATGATGTTATGCTCTCTCTAGCTCGGAATAAAGCCCCGGGCCCAGATGGTTTTAATGCTGATTTTTTCAAAAAGAATTGGGACGTGGTAGGCCAGTCTATGATAGAGGCTATCCTAGATTTCTTCAACTTTGGAAGATTATTAAGGGAGGTAAATAATACCATTCTTGCTCTAATGCCTAAATCCCCCAATGCCTCTTCTATTGGGTATTTTAGGCTGATTGCATGCTGCAATACAATTTACAAATGTATCACTAAGATTATTGCTAATAGGGTGGCTACGGTCACCCCCTTTCTTGTGGACCCTTATTAGAATGCCTTTGTCGAGGGGTGAAGAATTAGTGATAATATCCTTCTTGCACAGGAGTTATTTGGCAGCTTTCACCTTGAGCCTTATCTTCCCAAGTGTGCAGTCAAGGTGGATTTTCAAAAAGCCTATGATACTATTGATTGGAATTTTCTAGAATTAACTTTGGAAGCTTTTGGTTTTTCTAGTTGGTTGGTGGACCGTATAATGATTTGTGTGCGGTCTCCTAAATTCTCTATTTCAATCAATGGTGAACTACATGGGTATTTCTCAAGTGGTAGGGGTTTAAGACAATGGGATCCTATGTCCCCTTTCTTTTCACTCTTGCCATGGAGGTAGTATCTAGGCTCATCTCTTGACAGTCTCGTGTACCTGGTTTTAGGTTTTTTTGGAGATATAAATCCATTGGTTTATCCCACCTATTTTTTGTAGATAATGTCTTCCTTTTTTGTGAAGCTTCCATGGCATCTTGCTTATGTCTTAAGGAGGGATTGCAAGTTTTCCTTCTTGGAGTGGACTTAAACCAAACTTGAGTAAAAGTGAGATATTTATTGCTAGTGGTTCTGCTAGTGCCCGGGATCAAATTTGTCAGTTATGGGGCTTCCGGTTAGGCTCTCTTCCAATGAAATATCTAAGTGTCCCTATTATTACTAAAAGGTTGGCAAAAGCTTATTGCAACTCACTAGTTAGTCTTCTTACTGCAAGGGTTCATTCCTAGACACATCATTTTTTGTCATTTGCTGGCCGGTTACAACTTATCAAATTGGTCCTTCATGCTATTCAAGTATATTGGGCAAGTATCTTTATCTTGTCTTAAAATGCATTTAACAAATCTGCCGGTAATTTTGGTGGAAGGGCCTAGGACTTGGCCCTAAGGGTGCTAAAGTGGCTTGGGAAGAGGTCTGTCTTCCAAAAGCTAAAGGTGGTCTTAGATTGCATAAGCTTTGGGAGACCAATAGAGCTGCTATGTTGAAACACATTTGGCTCTTGTTTATTGACAAGGAATCTTTGTAGTGTAAGTGGATCCATGCTACTTATTTAAAGAACAAGAACTTTTGGGCTTCCGCTTCACCTACAATATGTTCTTGGGCATGGAAAATGTTACTTGTCTTGAGACATGAAATTCTCAGTTTAGTAAGATGGTGGGTGGGCAATGGACGTACTATCTCGCTTTGGTTTGATCCTTGGCTCCATATAGGTCCTCTGAATGGTATATTCTCTAACTCTTTCATTTACCGATCTAGTCTTACTAGGGAAGCTAAAGTGGCGGAACTTTTTTCACCGGTGGGTTCTCTAGTTCTTCAACAAATTCAATCCTAGCAGCTTCCGCTCCCGCACCTCAACAATAGTCCTGATGAGTTTACTTGGTTGACTCACTCTTCAGGTAAGTTCTCCACAACATCAGCCTGGGAAATTGTTAGGAGTCAGGCCACGCGTGTTCATTTGTCCACTTTTGTATGGGATAAAGCTATTGTGCCAAAACATCAATTCCTACTATGGGTGATATCTAGAAATCACCTTTCTACCCAAATGCTCCTTCTTTTATATGGTAGGATTGCTAGTGTGGCTTGTGCTTTTTGTAGTGCGGTCCTAGACCCATAGACCACCTTTTTTTGGATGCCAGATCACAAGGGTTCTTGCTGGTTTTTGGGTGGGTAAGTGCAACATCACTTGGCTGGGAGGTTCCTGGAGGAATACCCTTGAATGGGTCATCAAATAACTGTCTAGCAAAGGTTTTCAAAAGGAGATTGCTCGGTTTTCCTTTGGCTCCCTATGTTATATCATTTGGAAGGCCCGCAATGATGCAATATTTCGTGCAAAAGCGATTTCCATCCCGTTGTTGAAGCATCTCATTTCCAAGGTAGTCAAGGATAAGGTGGTGCTAGGTTCAAAGATCTTTTGTTTTTTTTTTTTTTTGGTAAAGATAAGTATTTTGTCAAGACACTCGACACGTCAACGAGACAACAGTAGGAGGTTACAAAGATTTTGGGGTCTTGATTCCTCAATTTTTGCCGTATAATTTTCTGTCTTTTGTTACTGCTGCTGGTTGATTGGCTTTTGCTATTGTATGTTGCCTCAGTTTGTTTTGGATCTCAGTACCATTCCACTCATTAGTTTTGCTTTGATGAGTGCAAGTGGGTGCCGATCTCTCCTAGTTTGTACAATTGTTGATTGGTAATTTTACACGCTTACTTACAAAAAAAAAACGAAAAGCCATTCATGATGATGAAAGCACAATAGCTCGTGCATCAAATTCAAGAGCATCTTCATATCTCCTTGTAAGGAAAAATAAAGCAGTTGTACTATGTGTTGCAACTTCTGGAGAGATCAACTTGAAGCTCAAGCCTATGAACATATTGTGTGGAACATGTTCAGATGACGAAAGTTTATTATTGCTGGCAATCAATTAGAGACTTCACTAGAGTTCCTCTTGCTCGAGCCTTGTAAATCATCATAGTTAGGCTGCTCACAAAGGCACACCAGAGGATTTGCATGGAAGTAATCCTCCTCCTTGGGCTTATGGACAATAACTCTTCAATGACTTGGTTGTGCCATCTTCTTCTCATGTGCCACATGTAAAGCAACTACAAAATTATTTTGTGAAGGTGTCCCATTCTAATGCAAATCTAGTAAAATCAGGTTCTCTTAAATTCAAGATACTTGTAGAAAAAAGTCATAGTTTGCACACAACTTTTTGAAGGAAACTGGGATATGCCTAATTAATTTGACTTGTTCCTCCTAGGAAACAATGGAAGAACATCAATCAAGTTAACAGACAAATAAGCAATCTCAAAGGTCCCAATATATGATCGCAATCGACAATTAACCAATTAGTTAACTCCCCCTTCTCACATTCAATTGGGACATATCCATTGCAATTGACAATTGACTGATCCGGATCTCTTACAGTGTATATCAAATACAGGACAAACAAAAATAAATTCTTTGTTCAACCTATAAAAAGACATACATGAATCACGTTGGTGATAGGAACAAAATCTGTCATTAGCAACACTAGTTGTCATTAGCTTCACTATAAACACATATAATGCATTGCACAATAAATTAACTTGAAGATTTCCATTCATGCATGTGATATTTTTAGGCTTCAATGAGATAGATATAGCACTATTTCCAGGTATTTAAGGCAGGTTTGACATCACTACTTCCGCATTTAACGAATTGATATAATAGTGTTCTAATGAACTCGTAAGTTGTCAACACGAAGACATTACTAAAATTCACCCGCAATTTCAAATTCGATCACCACACCAACATTATAATTAAACATGTAGACAAGACAAGTCGCAGACTGCACAAACGAAACCCCAATTAAAAAGCAATTGAACATCAAATACATAGAGTGTGAGACACAACCTAGCGATCAATGGCTAAGCATATGGAATTAACGAAATAAATGACAATTGTGAAATACCCACAACAATAGGCGTTGGAGGAGCAACAATGGCAAGCCGCTGATAGAAAGGGCCTAACCATTGCACCATTGGCTTGAAGTAAGTGGATTCTCTCTAGTTGCCTCCATCATCAGCCTCTCTAGGAATCATCATTGCTGCGACCATCGCGATGTGAACCATCAAGCAAAGGAGAGACGGAGAAGAAGCCATCAATGGAGAGAGAGAGAATTGAGCGCAACCAATTTGCATAATGCACGGGGTAGATCTAGCAAGCGAATTGAAGAGGCCGATCGAAGCGAACAAATTGCTCAAGCGAGGAAAAGGAAAAGTGAAAAAGCGGTGGAGTGCAGGTGTCACGACCCCTTTCTAGGATCCGAGCTGGGGGTTATTTTTGCGACATCCTAGGCTTGTCACCATCCTGATTCATTTTATCTTGTTTATATGTACATGCGGAAGCATAAACACAATAACAACATCCTCGACAAACATCATTGGAAGAACATGGGACGTAAGTATATAACACTACTATTTTCATTAATAGCTCGTGTACAACTAACTTCCATAATTTACATACAATAAAAGGCTTGGGTATCCCTATCTTCGCTACCACCGCGCTTTCAAAATTGGGAACCCTTTTTCATTACAGGCCGGTATCACTGATTTAAATTTGTCCCGTCGGACATGGACCCTCCACTTGGGTTCATCGGGCCTCTAAAGCCACGAATATGCCCGATCATTTCCTCGTCTGACCAGACGTACCAAGCCTCATAACGGTGAGGGATCAATTCATCTTGTCCCTCATGAACCCACACAGTTGAGGTATCTCTTTGATACGTTATCCCTGCTTCGACATGTATGACGTCTACAATCGACCCTTCTATTCACATTGGGAGACTAAAACATACAAGAGGAGGGTTAGCCATCTTACCAATCTGAAAAGGTAAAGGGATGAGTTTTGGGAAACTCGGTAAGTAAAACCTCTACCCTCGGCTAATGTGACATCCCTTCACTAACGACTAACTAGAGTAACTCATGCAGGCAACGTCGATGGCAGATTAATTGCAACTCACATACAACATCATGACTAATGCAATGGCTCTACTTACTCATCCATTGACTAACACATAAACAAATATCATATATCATCCAAACTCGAGCATAAATACAAGGGTTTCACTTACTCATGTGTCGGCTAACACATAACACATCTCATCCATACTTAACATAATTGGCATTTGTGTAAATCACTTTACATCGTCCTAGCTCAACCAGGCCCTTTCGACTCTTGCCGAGGCTTCTCAAGGCCAGCTTCCCGAGGCTTCCGGGGGTTACCCGGGACATCCCATTGCGGGGGTACTAGTTGACGTTGTCTTGGCTCAACCATGCCCTCTTGACTCTTGCCGAGACTTCTCAGAGCTAGCTTCCCGAGGCTTCCGAGGTTACTTGGGACATCCTGTTGCGGGGGTATCATCATTTTTCCCATATTTCATGGGGTGATCTCACAAATGCATCACTTATGCCAGTTCTTATCCTTTCCTTTAGCCGACTCATTCATGACTCAACTTCAACATCATTCTCATACATAATCATGTGTGCCGTGCTTTCTACGACCCGAGTCTAATGGTGCCGCTAAGTTCGAGGTTTGGCTTAAATGCTAAGTACCAAGGGTACCACATCAAATCCAAGACATGAGCTCGCATACTTCGATGCCAACCAAGACCTTGTGGGCTTGAACAATCCCCGTACCAAATGAGACTAGGAGTCAGCATGTCTTGATGCCGATCCAAGACCTCATGGCCTTGGGTGATCTTCGTACCGCACAAGACTTGAGTTCCTACACTTCGTTACCGACTCAAGCCTTATGACTTTGGGTGTTCCCAACTTGCGTTGAATACCAATGACGAACCATGGCATCATCTTAGTCGTGAAAGAATCACACACATGCATAAGATTCACATATGAACCAATGTACACATAATCTTCCATGCAATCATGATTCAACAAGAGAAGACCATCTAGTCCTCATGGTAGAAATGATCATACTAGGGAGAAGTAAGAGATTCTACTTACCAGGACAAACCTCATGAGACTAGATAAGCTACTTGAGAGAGAGAAAGTGGCTTCTTTGAAAACCAAAGGAGAGAGTGGGCATGAGGAGGAAGGAGGCGGCCAAAGGAGGAGGAAGGAGGCGGCCAAAGGAGGAGGAAGGAGGAGAATGATGCAAATGGTGAGGGAGAAGGAGAGGCTCCTCCTATTTATAGTCTCCGAACTCATCATTACACTTCGAACCATCCAATCCTCTTTTTCCAAGTGGCCCGCCTAGAATCTTTTAGTGGCAAGTCTATTTCTTCAATAATAAGGGATGACTAGGCAAGGCTAAAGGTTCTACTTGGTGGTCTAGTGAGTAGACGTCATCGACGACGGCTTGCCTTTCGCTTTCCTATTGGTTCACTTGTTTCCCCTCATTTATTGGCATTTATGAAAGTTTGACTAGGAAGTTACCTAACTTGCCAACTATGTTTCTAAATTTCCATAGGCTCATAATGAGGGTTCGGGCGTCGCCTTCCGATTGGGCCATGTGTAATCCGTCTTTATTATATCCCCCAATGTATTTTTGACCACCATCATGACCTTTGAAAAGTTGAGAACAAGCCTTATCTAATAAGGTTTCTAGAGAATTCTTCTCTTTTTATCATTCCTTCCTCAAGAAGGCAGCCCGAAGAATTCCACCATCCAAGTCGATTCCGAGGCCGGAAAGGGGATCATATGACATATCTTGGAAAATTAAATTACATAGCCCAGGGTCCGGGCCACATATCCCAAATTCGCCCAACCACTTCTTTTAGGCGGTTGGTTGGCCATAAGGGTTGGCCCAATCGGCCCTAGGCAGCTCTGGGACTGGCCCGTGGGCTAGTCCCTAGGCCTACTGTCAAGCCTAGTGCAACTTTTCCTCATAATTCGGTCATTGGTCCTCGGATTGGTTCAAGGCCAATTCCAAGGCTACCTATGGCCTAACACTAAGTCAAGGCACTCATGGACCTTAGGAATTACAATAGAATAGTCGGGTCTATTCTAAGGCTCATTCCGATCGATGTCCGATCCATCCACATGGTTCATGGCCGGTGCATTGCCGATCCATGATTGGACATCACCAATTCGAGATTCCTTTTTGATCACTAAGAATTAAATATGGAATGATGCATTTTTGGTTGAAAGACAATCACTTTTGATCAAGTCGGATCGTCCATGTATCGGTGTATAGCCGAGCGGAATCACCCGCGGCCAGGCGCCATGACCAGTCGGATTAACGCATGACCATCAATTGATCCAAAATCATCCCATGACCAATTCTCATGATCAAAAAGTCATCTTATGAGCTGGTAACCTATTCCCATTGGTATGGTCAGTATACCTTTCATGGCCAACGTCTTGACCAGTTCATGACCGATCGGTCGAATGAACCATGACCGATCCTTGATCCTTACCAATCGAACCAATCGATCTATGACCAATGGTCCATGGTTGACTCATTTAGGACCTTATGACCGATCATTACGGGGTCGGTTTTCGAGGATGTTATAGCAGGGGTAGAGATGAAGCGGAGAACGAGTAGAGAGTGAGCATAGGGCTTTAATTTTTTTAAAAGGGGGCAAAATTGGGTTTTCAAAAAGGTTTTGGGGGCAAAATAGGCAACTGACCAATTTTCATTAATTCAGCTCTTCAACATTTCGAAAATGCTGAAAGCTCAATGCAAGTCCCCACTTGCTTTGAGCTTTTAGCCTTCCCAAGGCTAGCTTTCACTTGAAAGCTCCTTGAGATTGGGTTGCCAAATACTCCAAACTTTCCCCAAGGGACTTTGAGACCTCAAAGGGCTTTCTAAATGTCGAACCAAATGTACCCTTAGTTAGCCATTCACATGCTCTTTGATCCTCCTAGAATGCTAGGACAAGGACGACCATGTCAACATGGATAGGACTAGCATCATCCTTGCGCTTGTATTTTCGATTGTCATAAAAATCATCCTTGCGTATAATGAATGGTGGTGATGTGGGAGCATCCAACTTAACTTTATCGACAAACTCAACGTTATTGATGCTCATCCAAGCCAAAATCGAATTTGGGTAAAATGTGATTTGATGGGTCTAAATAAAATTATCAATGAAAAAGACTATTTATCATGAAACTAATTGGAAGTCATTGATTCACTATAATAGTTGCCGAATTCAAAGCCAAACAAAAGTCTATCAATGGGAGGCTATTTTGGGTAACTTCCATGGATATTTGATGAGTTTCAAGATGGTTATCTTATGGTCAAGGTGGGTGCACAAATTTTTGAAGGCTGAAGAATTAAGAGTGCAAGTTTTCATATCATTTATTGCATCTATAAGTTCAAGTAGTCTTGATTATTATGTAAGTTTCAAGAGTGAAAGCTCTAAGTTTTTAGGTCTTTAATTAATTTCTAGTTTCAATGTTTTTAATATTTCAGTAGTTCCTTAGATATTATCTCTCTTATAAATAGAGAAAGACTCTCCATTGTAATGTAGACTAGACGATTTTGTTGAATGAAAATACATGAGATTTTTCTTTATGAGAACGAAAATCTTTGGAGAGTGCATAACTCATATTTTAGTTTCTTTATCTTTGGAGAGTGGACTACTCATTTGTGATGAGCTAAGAAGCCCTTTAGTCATACATAGTGGTTCGTTCTTTAGGTTTTGGTGGTGAGCTTTTCTTTTCAAACTTCTTTATCCTTGCCAAGTGCTTCATCCTTTAAGCCATGGTGAACTTCATCTATCCCAACATCCTTTATCTTTTACGGGTGGTCTGTTCTTTAAACCTTGATGGTGAACTTCATCTATTCCGATCTTCATCCTTAGTTGGTGGCGCATCCTTTAGACCTTGGTGGTGATTGTATTCTATCATGCATTTGTATTTCACCTATCGATACCCATCCTCATACACACCATTTCCATACATTTAATCCCAAAATTTTCCTGTTTTGGAATCACTCACCCACGCTCATATCAGGTGGCAAATTGGCGAGAATGGCGGGGCTTGAATTGGTGGTAAATGTAAACCTATATCTTATGAAGCCACCTTTCTCCCTTTGCTATGGTTTCCTCTTTTTGAAGCTACCAAACCCCTTTTTTGAAGCTATGCTCTAAAGGGAGATCCTCTCTCCCTCCCTCTCCTCCCCTCTCTCTATGTCCTATCTCTTCATTTTCAAGACTTTCTCAAGATCTCTTTGTTGATTTTGTAGATGACATTGTCGCTATGAGCTCTGATGATTAAAGTGCAAGTACCTAGGAAGAATCGAATCTTTCTGAATTTGCTTGCTCGCTTTGACTCTAGGTGCTTGCTCCATACAGTCGAGCACTTCACAAATCTCCGAAACTCATTTACTACATTCAACGATCGAGTGATTTTGTCATCAACTAGTATTTACTTTATAGTTATTTTCTCCCAATTTAGACTTAACTCTAGATTTGGGTGCTCTTCTATCTCGATTTAGCTATAAATCTAGGATTTGTAAGGTGTTATTTGTGCTCTTTTAACCTATTGATGTTATTGTTGTCTTTATATGGTGATGGTCCTGGCGACACTGAATCTAGGCGTGCACTACCTTTTGGCAAAGTCATAGCTACTATAAAGGAAAATATCAATATGTGCTCATTACTAATGATGATGCAAGTTTCGGTCATCGACCGTTGGTTGTGCTTCAAAGTATAATGACTCAGTCTTTGTAAGTTGTACCAAGTTGTTTTATTATTTGGATTTGCATGGAACTGTAACTTTTTGGTATTGGTTTTGTGTTGAAGTTATGCATCTTTCTTTTATGTGAAATAAATTTTTTCCTTCTAACAAAAATAAAAATAATGGGTCGTCAATGGAGATGATCTCAATTCACCCATTTAATTTATATTTACTCATTTTTTTTCTAAACAAATTATACCCAATCCAACTCAAATATAATCCAAACCCACTTACATATCTCACATCTTTTTTAACTATACAAATTAAGCATTTGGCAAACTTAAAATAATAAGAATCAAGAAGAATAGGGATGCACAAATTTAGCATATGTAAAAGACAAAAAAATCAAACAGATCTCCATTGCGCCAGTTACAAAATGAACAGCAATTTGCACCCCTTCCTCAGTTGCTGACACCAACCTCAACCACCGCAGCACCCAGACCACCGCCCTCTTCATCTATAGGAACCACATACGTAATCATCTACTTGAGAAAAAGAAAATGCGTGAAATTTTGAAAATTTTTTCCATAATATTCCTCACCTGTTAATCTCAAACATAGCAAGACATGGAACTAGTGTACGTCCGATTCCATTTTATGCCTCTTTGGTTCAATGAGTTATCTGTACTTACATTTTGATTTGAGCTCAGAAGTAGACATAATTCATGAGCCTTTTATCATTTGAGCTGAGCCCAATAGTCGCAACTTGTAAATTTTAATCTTCATCTTTGATTTGAGGCAAAAGAGGATTACCTGGAGCTGTCATTTCTATTCATTCAATTTATCAACGATTTTCAACGTAGTCTTAATAGTGAAATAGATCCCTGAAAATGAAAAAAAAGGAAGTTGATGTTCAATTCATTAACCTTTTCCCTCTTGTTTACGTATTCTATTTTTAATATAACCGTTAAAGTTGGTGCAGTTAGTCAAGAGAACGGGGGATTTCCAAATTTAAACATTAAGGTCACCTATTTGAATACAACCAAAACCGTGCAAACCGTTTTGCGTCCATGGCCACCCATGCATAAGCAAAAGACGTGGATAGTTGATAAGCCCATATTTAGAATAGTCCATAGCTCTATTAGAATGATATTAAATTTTTGGTGATATCTAAATCAAGAGGAGAAAAAGCGTGGATTATAATAGACTTAAAACATAAGTAGTGTGTACTAGATAACTTTTTCAAAGGGTTGTGTTCAGGAAAAAAAGAAAAAGAAAATCGCAATTGAAAACCTACAAAATGTTTTCTTTTTATATATATATGAGCCCATTAACAAATCTCCTTAAAATTTTATGAGCGTTTAGAAATTTGGTTCTAAAATTCTTCAAGAGGTGGTAGAAGAGTGCATCGGTTTGTTTCTAGTCGCACCTTCATATGAATTGTAGTTTTACAACTCCATTTGGACTGTCCTAAATAATAATGATGACTTAAGAATTATAGATTTAAAAAAAAATTGCTTAAATTGTTGCTTTAGAGACACGAGGACATGCAGGTCAGGTGATTATCTTCATTTTGCGGAATGGATTAAGATTATTGCATTATATTTTGATCTTGTATTTTTAAGCCAACGAGGAAGATGATGGCACGCTCCACAATTACTATCTTTATATGAGCTATATTCATTGCCAGAATAAATTTCATCAATATATTAGAGTGTTATAGCCAATGCACGGTCGTCGCATCAAGAGAAGGACCATTAGGTGTTATATTATAGAAATATGTGGCAGCAATCCTCGGCCTTCTCCGGTGATACATCATCTCGTCCTTTTGTGTTCATTTGATTCGAATGGTAAAAAAAAATTGAAATATTTATTAATAATATCTTACTGCAAATCATTTCATAGATTTTCTTTTGGGGATCAAATCTTGTCATACATGGATTGTGTTAAATTTTGGAGTTCTTTCTCCACTTAACATGCGGACATTTAACTAGTACAGAGAGAGGTAGTATTTTAAGTGCAAACTATTGTATCCTTCCTGAGGGCGGTTCCTCTTGGTAGGTGGAACCCACGGCTAGTACGGATTCTTCCAAACTTTACCAACTGCAATTTTGTTCTTCCAATTAATTATTCATTTAAACTCAGACTAACAAGTTGCCACTAACATTTTATGGGCTAGTTAGAAACCTTGGAAAGATGCAAGAGCCTTACAAACCAAATATTCACAAGACTGGAAGTTTTTACGCTACATTAATCATATCTTCGTATGATGTGATATATAGCTTGCAGCCTATTTCTTTGACCGGATGTATGTGAGGACCTACTTAAGTTGACATACAAGATTAAGAATGAGTTTGGGATATCTCTTGAGTGACTTTATACTTGATAGTATGGTTAAATGCATTGTTTCGAAAGGAAAGGACTTACTGGATGAGATGGATCTTACTTATACCTTTAAGGCTTTTGATGGCGATCTCGATGGATCATATCCTAAGGCTTTATCTGAGGGTGAATACATTGGATAGTCCACACAGAAAAGTCTAGACATCTAGAGATGACAGAGTTAGGATAAGAGAAAATGGATCGGATGGCCAACCCTAATCCGAAGGGTACCGACACCATTGACGCACTCTGAGAACCGCTGAAGTCGATGAAGAGGAGGATGAGGATAGGAATAGCCGTCCGTTGACGCACTTTGTAACTGAGCTAAGTTCGCTTTGGGGGAGAGATCCATATGGTGAGAAATGAAATGCTAGAAGTTTTTCACCAACTTCGACAGGACACTGGTCCCTCACTTCGCCCCATACTTTCTTCAGAATCCTCACCTATTTCCCCAATAGCCTCCATTTCCTCCTCCATTTTAAACTCATATTTAGATTGATTTGTAATTTATGTCGAACTTGCTCTTAAAGTTTGTGTTGAACTTGCTCTATGTTTATGTCACACTTAATGGTTGTAGACCTTGTGTTGAATTGACGTTTTATGAATATCTTTGATATACAAGTGATTACTGTGTATTTAATTGGCATGGGCTGATATTCGTAGGAAATCACGCATGGTCCCTTGGTCTTCTTTGGCCGATTGTCAAGAACCATCTTCCAATTCAGGTATTCCTCATGTCCTTTGGTAGGATCCCTAACACAATATGCGCCTTATGTAATTCTAGGCCCGACTCGGTTGATCATTTATTTTTTGACTGCGGTATCTTCAACTCCCTTGCCATGTTTTGGGCTTCTATATGTAATCTCCCTTGGTATAACTCTTCATGGACAAACAATCTCCTTTGGGTTATCAACTCATTGTTTGGCAAAGGGTTTTCCTAGGAGATTGCTCGGTTTTCATCTAGTGCCTTATGCTATGTAATTTGGAAGACCAAGAATGATATTCTCTTCCGAGCGCACAACTTATATGTTCCATCTATGAAGTAGCACCTTTCTAAGGCGGTTAAGGATAAAGCTCTTGCTTTTAAATGGGTTGAGGATAACTCTAGTAATAGGAGGATGCAGCGGAGTTGGGAGATAGACCCTTGTATTTTTGGTGTGGTACCGAGTGAGGCCCAGGATAGGGCCGTCTAGGTTCTTTTGTTAGCTTTTTCGTTATTCTGATTGTACTTTTCTTTTGTGATCGTGGTATGTAGAGTGATTGTTGGTGCCGTGTTTCACCATCCCTGTACAGGTTTTTTTGGTTGAAAGTTTATAATACATACCTTACAAAAAAAAAAAAAACTTAATTTCAAAGTTGAAAGTTAAAATTCAACCTAATTATCTAGCCGATTTTGACACCGTGGGTGTTTTTCTGAAATAAGTTTTTAGGTTTTTAAAGTTTTTTTAGGTCTTTTGTAGGTTTTAAAAGCAAAACATTGCTCATTTGTGATTTCTTTTGAGCTTTTTACATTTTAAAATGAATAGCAAGATGGGGGTTGCAAATTTAGTTACGCCTTATTCACTTTCAAACTTACATCAAACTTTTTCAAAGGAAAGTTTTAAGCATATTTTAAAGTTTTGATATGCTTGATATGAGATTTAATATACAATTGATATTAATTAATTTCTTCATAGCAAAAGTAGAACAGCAAGAAGTTTCCTCTTCTTCTTCTTTTTTCTGTTTTTGTGCTTATCTTTTTTGAATATTTTGATATGATCTAAATATAAGTATATTGACATTGGATCATGTTTCTAACAAATTAACCTTTTTCATATTTTGATAAAATTTTATTTTCCATTTTGGATCATGATTAGGCTAGATATTGAATTTTAATTTTCGACTTTGAAATATACTTAAACTCATACTATTTGATAAAAATAGACAATTAAAAGTGTGTTCATAAGTTGTGATAGATCAAAATATCATGCAATTTAAAGTAACATTAGGAAGGGTGTTTCAGTAAGTTCACCAAAAAAAAAAAAAGGAGTGTCTTAATCAAAATAGAGGTGGAAATTCTCAAGCCTTTATTGCTTTTGCTGTGCAATAGAGTGGTCATGCTCTATTCACTCTCTTGTCAATGTAGCGACCTCAAAGGTGTAATTCCTGACTTGGGTGGCCAAAACTCAGGTTGAGTATCCCCTGACCAGACCGGCCTTGGGTTTGGTCAGTGGGCTTTTAGCAAGTTCTTGGTTCATTTCGAGCCTCCCCAAGTCGGTTGCCATGATTTATCCTTATGTGTTTTAGGGTCTATTTTAGAATGGTTCTAAAACCTAATTGTGACCATTTTTATGACAATGTATATAAGTTGAAATTTTTAAACAAATTTAATTTTGTAAAATTATTTAAACCTAGGGCATGTGTCAGTATCTTGGGAATGATTGGTTTCGAGTGAGATCAACCAATATTGCATAGATGAAATTCACGTTCATTCATCCCTTAAAGGGTTCGAATTTCAGGACGTCACAATCTATACTATTATATAAAGTAAAGTAAAGAGGACTTCTTACTTTTAAGATTTTCTGACAAAATAAATCCCAAATCGTTGTTTTACATAATACTTTATCATGAATAAATGCAAAAATTAATAATCTTATATAAATATTACTTGGAATCTTTTGAATCTTGTAAACAATCATTAAAAAAAATTCAAATGTCGAAATATATTTCTTTCCCTATATATGCATGTATCCAATTGCACCATATTATGTTAATAGTTTTTTCCTTTCCCTTAAATGATAATTGAAATAGTTGCTACTAAGACGATTCAGTGAAATCTTTCAAAGGTTAACTATTTGTTCAAGAGAGGACGCGTGTGCACTTTTGCTAGATATGCGCTTTGTAAACTTGACTTTTGAACATTTAATGAGGTTTTATTGGTATCAAGAATTGAGAAATATGTAGGGCCCAACATCTTATGTAAATGAGTTCATAATAAGTCTGATGAGGACAACTATTATTACTAACTTAGTTTCAAATGTTAACTATTTGTTCTAGCGAGAACGCGTGTGCACTTTTGCTAGCCATACGCAATAAGATGAGGATGACTATTATTATCATCAACTTGGTTCCTCTTCAATATTGAAACCTATTAGTGATCCCAAGTTTTTATTGTTTTTTAGTTAAAAAAAAAAAAAGTCCCACCCAAATATCTAGTCAAAAGGTTAAATAACCAACAATCGAGTTCAGTAAATCTGGAAAATCAAAACCCAAATCCTTGGGAAAATTTAAAATAAGGATATGAAGTACTCTCCTTTTTTTTTAAAAGGAGTCTAAAATTGACTTTGTTCCGAATAAGGGTCTAAAGTGACTCATTTAGTCTCAAATAAGGATCCAAACTGACATAGTTTTAAATGAGGGCCTAGCATCTCCCATGTTAATTCTGGCAACATATTGAGGGGAATTTTTGCCCAAAATCATTTCTTTTCCTTTTCGTTTTACTTTTCATCATCTTCTTAATTCTACTTCGTTTAAACATTCCAAAATCAAAATCACCTAAAAGGAAAAACAAATGAAAAAATTGCACGGGATTTTGAAAAAACCCAGAAATAAAAAGGGTGACCTCACTTCATCCCCAAGAGATGTCCTCCTCAAGATAAATTCTATTTTTTGGTAAACTTCAAATAGAAATAACGTAACCATTAGCAAGATTGGATTCTTCACAAATCCACGAAAAGTTTTGCTTCTCGAGACTCTCCCATTTAGTTTCTCTTGATTGGGTCTGGAGTTTTCTAGACAATTTCTTCAATGGCTAGTTTGGGTCTTGTGTTATAGAATTCATGGAACCTGGATGACACCTCTGCTCTCGGATCCGAGAAGTGCACTCTTTGCACTCAATTGCCTTCGTCACTGCCACCACCATCCCCTTGCTCACCACCCCTATCTCTACCGCCTCCTCCTCCAACGACATCTCCCCCGCTTACCCCTAGAAGCCTTCATCCTCGACGGCTTACGAACACACAACTAATTGCCTTTTTTTTTTTATCGAATAGTTAGAGGGAAACTTAATTTCAAAGTTGAAAGTTAAAATTCAATCTAATTATCTAGCCAATTTTGACACTGTGGGTATTTTTCCGAAATAAGTTTTAGGTTTTTAAAGTGTTTTTGTAGGTTTTTTTTTTTTTATGACCCAGGGAACCCCGCACCCCGCCGACAGCCGAGGGAGTAAACCTGGGGGCCGCACATGCTAGCCACCACACACGTGCAACCAGGTAAGTCACCCTATGACGAAGCTGGGATTCGAACTCTCAATCTTTTGCGAGAGGAAGAGAGCGCGAACCAGTAATGCCACCCAAGTGGGTGGTATTTTTGTAGGTCTTTTTGTACGTTCTAAAAGCTAAACATTGCTCATTTGTGATTTCCTTTGAGCTTTTTACAATTTAAAATGAATTGCAAGATGGGGTGGCAAATTTAGGTACGTATTGCTCACTTGCAAACTTACATCAAACTTTTTCAAAGGAAAGTTTTAAGCATATTTTAAAGTTTTGATATGCTTGATATGAGATTTAATATACAATTGATATTAATTACTTTCTTTGTAGTAGGAGTAGAACAACAAGAAGTTCCATCTTTTTGTTTTTTCCCCATTTTTATGCTTATCTTTTTTTAATATTTTGATATGATCTAAATATTTGTATGTTGACATTGGATCGTGTTTCTAACAAACTAAACATTTTCATATTTTGATAAAATTTTCTTTTTCATTTTGGATCGTGATTCGACTAGATAATAAAATTGAATTTTAATTTTCAACTTTGAAATATACTTAAACTCATACTATTTGATAAAAAAAATAGATAATTAAAAGTGCATGCATAAGTTGTGATAGATCGAAATTTCATGCAATTTAAAATAACTTTAGGAAGGGTATTTTAGTAAGTTCACAAAAAAAATGGAGTGTCTTAATCAAAATAGTGGTGGAAATTCTCAAGCCTTTATTGTTTTTGCTGTGCAATAGAGATAGTCATGCTATATTCACTCTCTTGTGAATGCAGCGACCTCAAGGGTATAATTCGTGACTCGGGTGGCCAAAACTCAAGCTGAGTATCCCTTGACCAGACTGGCCTTAGGTTTGGTTAGCTTGCTTTCAGCAGGTTCTTGGTTCATTTCGAGCCTTCCCAGGTTGGTTGCCATGATTTATCCTTATGTGTTTTAGGGTCTATTTTAGAATGGTTCTAAAACCTAATTGTGACCATTTTTATGACAATGTATATAAGTTGAAACGTTTTAAACAAATTTAATTTTGTAAAATTATTTATACCAAGGGCGTGTATCTAGTTCCTATTATAAACCAAACATGGGATTGAAAATCAAACCGAAAATATGTGTTTTCATTCTAGGCTAATTATTTTCAACGAAACAACTCATTACTACATTTTGAATTGCAAATGATTGAACTGCAAGCAAAGTGAGATGACAAGGCCCTCAATCCTTGTAATGAGAAGAATTTATTGCAAGCAAAATAATTACAAAAGTTTCCTACATAAATTTCTGAATCATAACCGAAGAATCTATTTCATTAATGTGCTAGTTCCCTCAAGCTATATAAGTTTTCATCTGTCGATTGACTACATCATCCAACAATCAACAATCTTAGACGATTTTCTAACCCTTCCGTCCCCGAAAGACCATCATGGCAATGCTCAAGAACTTGTCTGCTCTCATGATCTTGTTGGTTGTCACCATCGCATTGCTTCCTAGGGCTACCTTTGCCACAATCGGAATCCCAAATTGTGCAAAGGGAATAACCGGCGATTGTGGGTTTGGGTTCTTTAAAATCATAGTCCTTGGCGACACCTCTGCACCCACCGATGAATGTTGTCGTGAGCTCGTGAAAGCGGGGAAGAACTGCCACAACCAATTTGTGGAGTCAATCCTCTCGAGCCGTAAGCCGATCAGGGGGACAAAATCTGATGTCTATAGGAGGAGCAATGAGACGTGGAACAACTGCTCGGCTACTAGCTCTGTATCCCCTCCTAAGCCCGTCATTGAGAGTTATTCCTATTATGTAGTACACTAAACATGTAAAATAAAAAGAAAAAGAGACAAAAGAATTATAATTTTTCTATTGGATTCTACCAAAAATATTTATTTTTTGTGCCCCTAAAGCCTACAGTTAACTATCATAGAAGGGAAATAGTGGATAAATCATATTTTCAGTGTTCAATGTGCTTAGAAACCTTGAATTTTTAAAATGATATGCAAAATACAATCTGCCTCTCAAGTTGTTACTTGTTTTCGAGTTTGACAACATAGTCACACACAAAACTATAAGAGAATGTCACATTGTTTCTTATGCTTTTAACATAACCTTTTGAAACAAATACCTAAGCAATCAAAAGATCAAATGATGGTTTGACAATCATACATTCGTCTCTACTAATCACATGAACACGTAGTTAACGTTGACCAATCTAGCTATCTTTACTATTATATAAAGTAAAGTAAAGAGGACTTCTTACTTTTAAGATTTTCTGACAAAATAAATCCCAAATCGTTGTTTTACATAATACTTTATCATGAATAAATGTAAAAATTAATAATCTTATATAATATTACTTGGAATCTTTTTAATCTTGTAAACAATCATTAAAAAAATTCAAATGTCGAAATATATTTCTTTCCCTATATATGCATGTATCCAATTGCACCATATTATGTTAGTAGTTTTTTCCTTTCCCTTAACTGATAATTGAAATAGTTGCTACTAAGACGATTCAGTGAAATCTTTCAAGGGTTAACTATTTGTTCAAGAGAGAAAGCGTGTGCACTTTTGCTAGCCATGTGCTTTGTAAACTTGAATTTTGAACATTTAATGAGGTTTTATTGGTATCAAGAATTGAGAAATATGTAGGGCCCAACATCTTATTACCAACTTAGTTTCAAATGTTAACTATTTGTTCTTGCGAGAACAAGTGTGCACTTTTGCTAGCCATACACAATATGATGAGGATGACTATTATTATCATCAACTTGGTTCCTCTTCATTATTGAAACCTATTAGTGATCCCGAGTTTTTATTGTTTTTTAAGTTAAAAAAAAGTCCCTCCCAAATATCTAGTCAAAAGGGTAAATAATCAATAATCGAGTTTAGTAAATCTAGAAAATCAAAACCCAAATCTTTGGGAAATTTTAAAATAAGGATATGAAGTACTCTCTTTTTTTTAAAAAAGAGTCTAAAATTGACTTGTTTCGAATAAGGGTCTAAAGTGACTCATTTAGTCTCAAATAGGGATAATAAGTGACTTAGAATCAAATGAGGGCCTAGCATCTCCCATGTTAATTCCGGCAACATATTGAGGGGAATTTTCATCCAAAATCATTTCTTTTCTTTTTCATGTTGCTGTTCATCATCTTCTTCATTCTTCTTCATTGAAACATTCCAAAATCAAAATCACCTTAAAGGAAAAACAAACGAAAAAATTGCATGGGATTTTGAAAAAACCCAGAAATAAAAAGGGTGACCTTACTTCATACCCAAGTGATGTCCTCCTCAAGATAAATTCTATTTTTTGGTAAACTTCAAATAGAACTAGCGTAACCATTAGCAAGATTGGATTCTTCACAAATACACGAAAAGTTCCGCTTCTCGAGACTCTCCCATTTAGTTTCTCTTGATTGGGTCTGGAGTTTTCTAGACAATTTCTTCGATGGCTAGTTTGGATCTTGTGTTATTGAATTCATGGAACATGGACAACACCTTTGCTCTTGGATCCAAGAAGTGCACTCTCTACACTCAATCGCCTTCGCCATTGCCACCACCATCCCCTTGCTCGCCACCCCTATCTCTGCCGCCTCCTCCTCCAATGACATCTCCCCCGCTTGCCCCCGGAAGCCTTCATCCTCAACAACTTACGAACACACAACTAATTGCCTTTTTTTTTTTTTTTTTTTTTTTATTGAATAGTTAGAGGGAAACTTAATTTCAAAGTTGAATGTTAAAATTCAATCTAATTATCTAGCCGATTTTGACACTATGGGTGTTTTTCCGAAATAAGTTTTAGGTTTTTAAAATGTTTTTGTAGGTCTTTTTGTACGTTCTAAAAGCTAAACATTGCTCATTTGTGATTTCTTTTGACCTTTTTACATTTTAAAATGAATTACAAGATGGGGGTGGCAAATTTAGGTACGTCTTACTCACTTGCAAGCTTACATCGAACTTTTTCAAAGGAAAGTTTTAAGCATATTTTAAAGTTTTGATTTGCTTGATATGAGATTTAATATACAATTGATATTAATTACTTTCTTCATAGAAGGAGTAGAACAACAAAAAGTTCCCTCTTTTTGTTTTTTCCCCATTTTTGTGCTTATCTTTTTCTAATATTTTGATATGATCTAAATATTTGTTTGTTGACATTGGATCGTGTTTCTAACAAATTAAATTTTTTCATATTTTGATAATATTTTCTTTTCCATTTTGGATGTGATTCGGCTAGATAATAAAATTGAATTTTAATTTTCGACTTTGAAATATACTTAAACTCATACTATTTGATAAAAAATAGACAATTAAAAGTGCATGCACAAGTTGTGATAGATCGAAATATCATGCAATTTAAAATAACTTTAGGAAGGGTATTTCAATAAGTTCATGAAAAAAATGGAGTGTCTTAATCAACATAGAGGTGAAAATTCTCAAGCCTTTATTGCTTTTGCTGTGCAACAGAGATAGTACATTCCACCTTAAGCCCTTTTTGATGTTATGACAAAGGGGGAGAATGGCATGATGTTTATATTATATGTGATGTATTCACTTGATTTATTTTTCCCAATAGTATGTTGAGCGGGGTGGTTTAACTTGAGATTTTAAAAGTGATTTTGTCATAATAGAAAAGGGGAAAATTGTTGACCTTAAATTAATTTTGATGATTCTAAAACCCACTTTTGTATATTTGAAATCGCTACAAATCATTTGAATTTGTTTTATGTAAGTTTGTGGAGGTTAGAAAGATTTATAGAAGATGAGATCGTGTCTGAAACCCTGGCCAAGTAATTGCAAGATAATAATAGGTTGAGATTGACTGAATAGTGAATACCCAGCCCCGCAATATAAATTTTAATTTTGCTCGCCCAATTCCCCTAAAGCAATCAATAATTCCCCAAAGAACTACAGCTACTACAATTTTTTTTTCTTTTTGGAATTAATATATTCAAGACCTCAAGCTTTCCAAATACGATCACACCATAAAACCAACTCAGAATAACCCGGGAAAACCAAAAACAGAGATGATAGGCAAACGAGGATTCACTTGTACCGAATTGATCTTTACGTACCAAATTTACATGAATATACCCGTACACGAACCTTTCAACCTGAGAGCAATGCGGATGCAGAGAGAGCAGGAGTTTAGCCTGTTGCTTTACATCCTCAACTTCGTGCCCACAGGAACTCGAAACATAGCAATAACAAAGATGTGAATGCGGGACAGAAAAGGAGAAACACATGCTATGAAGACAACGAAATGCAGAGAGAAGGATGGAGAGTCCATACTTATGTTTGTGGCATTGTCAAGCGCAGTCAGCGAGCTTCTCCGAGCTTCTATTTTGAGCGACAGGCTCTCGCTCGATCTTCGGTGCTAAGATTGAGGTCGCCACCATCGTTCGCTGGCCCCACCACATACACAGCGATGGCACGTCAGGGCAATACCGAAAATGGATAAGGGAAAATGAGACATCACAGAGAAATCTGAGCATACAAGCAGCGATTTCAACGCTCAACTCTGTTCGCAAAGAAGGCTCAACTCAAACCGGAGAAACCAAGACAATTTCTAACATGAGAATCATTACACTAATTCAATAAAAAGCGAGCATTGTATTCCCATTAAATCGGTCACTATGAAGTTTCAATAAGTCAGGAATGAGTTGAGTTGAGTTGATGCATTATGACTTTCGGCTCAATGATTTAATAGAAACACATCCGGATCTGGTTCCATCAAGGAGTTTGTACGCGTATATGAATCAACAATTCACTTTTAGATCATCACAACAACATCGGACCAAGCTTAAATCCTTAATAGAACCTTGATTGAAGATCTCCGAACAACAAACAAAGCAGAACAGGGAGATGCGATCAGTGATGCTCAAGAGCGGCTTCGATCGGCTGCGACTTTGGCATCTTTCTGTCAATACTTAGCTTCATCTCTCCAGCCTGGCTAAGCTCAGAGCAACCAGAGGTGGAGGCGCCACTGTCGAGGGACATTCGAATGTTTGCGGCGGTGGAAGATTGGACTGGAGCTGACTTCGTAGGATCGATTAAATATCCAGAAGGGTATTCTCATTTTTTGGAGTCTCGATGCTTCAATGAAGAAAGGTCCGAGAGGAGCAGAAATCTCTTTTCGCTCGACTTCTTATCTGGCGAAAGAGACTGGTGGTGATGGACTTGGAGCGCGGCGGTCTAGCTTCGACCGGAATAGAACAGCCGGGAAAGATGATCCGAGCAGCGCAGATTTTTTGCAGAAGCTCGCCGGACGAATTCCTCGTGAAATTGAATTGACATTCGAAATCAAGCGATCCTGGTTTGGTGGGTATAATGATGGATCCGAGCAATTTGAGCACCTTTTCTTATTATTTTTCATTTGTTATTTTATTTATTTGATTTTTATATCCCCTTCTTCCCCTTCTTCGGCTGCTTCTTCAAAAAAATAAAAAAAAAAGCAATTTGACGGCAAAAATCAAGTCTCAACATTCGATTGTACTAATTTAACAAGTCTTATAAGTTGATTGTGCTTTTTGAAAATTTGAGGATTGTGTTAAGTTTTTGTGACAAATTTTAGGATTTCTATTATGTAAGTCCAAATAAATTTCAGTTGCTATTTTGACGATGAAAGCCAAATTTATTGCTGCTTGTAGTTACTGTGCTCAAGCCCTATGGCTAAAACATCAGATTAGGAATAGCGGATAAAAAAAAAAATTTGCCCATTAGGTTTGATAACATTCTACTAGCTTGTGCAAAAATCCAATACAACATTCTCGCGCTAAGCATAATGATATCTCGTGGTTGAATTTTGCGGATGTCAGTAATTAAAGAGTGGATAGTTTTTTAAGCCCTTGGGTAAAATAAAAAAGATGAATTTTGATCTTCCTAAAAAGCCCGACCTTTCTCCTAAATCCATTAAATTCCATCCTAAACGCTCAAAACCCAACCCCTTTTTCACCAGAATCCTCTCTTTCCTCTGGGTAGGCCGATCGAACACAGAGCAAGGAAGAGGGCAAACCATCAAACCGGGATCAACGACACAGAAAAGACGAGGTCGAGTCGGGTCGTCCACGAGTTCCAGGAAACATTGCTACCGGTTCGATAAACAGCGCGTTCGGAACCGAGCTTTTTTCGATAGATATCGGCAATTTGATACTAGGAGCGTGTTAAAAGGCCGAAAGATAGACTTACAGTTCTTCGCTCGGGAATTATTATCCCCTAGGCGATGGTTTAAACGGCTGGGGAGGATTCAGTTTCTATTTTCTAAAAACCTGAGGAGATTTACCCGAATGCTGTCAAGTGTTATGTGGATGGTACTCTAATTATCCTTCAAGGGTCTTCGATGATATTTTCTCTGATAATCCTTGGGATGATTTAAGGATATTAACTGTCTTTGACACCTACATGATTACGAGACATGACGTATTTACTAAAAGAGTGAGACGATTAGTCCATGATCTTGATATTTGTCATTTGGATGTCATTTTATACGTGTTCTTCTTTGTACGATTGCAATGTATTATTTCTTGCTCCCCGTTTCTGGACATCGAACCAATGTATATGAGGACCAACTTAAGTTGATGTTCAAGATTAAGAATGGGTTTAAGGTATAGACTTTGCTAGCATAATAGTTTTGGGTGATTATGAGAATAATAGTATGTTGTATCACAAATTTTTAAATAAATGAACCTCACAACAATTTATCATTATTTATTATTTAATTTTTTTGTTCCAAAAATAAATCGTTATTCTCATAGTATATTAAAAGTTGTCACGTAATCATTTCTCGTTGAGGTATTTTTAAGCAACTTGATATTATGGTTAAATGCACCATTTCAAAAGGAAAGGAATTATTACATGGGATGTTCCATACTCGTATCTTCAAGGCTTTTGATATCGTGGGTTAAGTGGTACTAATGGATCGGAGACCACCACCCTTACTAAGGATTAGTCGGAATTGATGTTGTTTTACTGAAAACAAGATTAGCCATTGTCTTGGATACGCGTGTTCATTGAAATTCTTGCAAAATCTCTCTTGTATTCACTTTGCAAATCAACTTCTTATGAGAGAAACTGTTTGGGAAATAATCAACATTGTTTGTAGAGGAATGTTGGCTCCAATGAGAGTTCAAATATAGCAGAATAAGCATTCTCCCAAATGGTCTCATGAAGTTTTTTTTTTCTTTAAACATAACTAAGGCTTATCATTTCATATAAAAACAAGCTCTTTAGAATAAGGGGAATTGAAACACAAAATCTCCCATATAGGGGGTGATGGGTAAGAAACCCAATAATGTGGAAGTGTTTTACATCTAGAGGCCCTTACAACTCAATTTGCTAATCTATTTGCATCACAAGGACAGTAAGCTAACTCAAGACTCTCAAAGAGGGCCAAGAAGCTTAAACATTCTCTAACTAGCGGCTCAACATCCCAGGAGCAAAGAGAGGAATCCTAAGAAACTTAACAAGGAGGAGCTATTAGTTTCCCACACATATTTTTGTTCGGGTCAATTGGCAAAGTGATGAAGAGCATGGAGACAAGCAAGGGTTTTGGAATGAAGGGTGGAGGACACTCAAGTTGGTTGCGTAGCTCCTTCGATCAATCTCCCTTTAGAATCACAGCACTCAAAAGCAAAAGCCCTTATGTGGACCCTAGGAGATGTGATCCATCAATGTTAATCTTTAGCATCCTTGATTGTGGCGGTCTCCACCTCGAAGTTAAAACCTCCGAAGCACACTCTCCCTACTTGTTACTCTTGTTCCACTTCGGATAGTTGTAGTGCATGGCAAGAGATGAGTCTACTATGCTTCTGGGATTAGTATTCTAGTGTTGGAAAGAATGGTATTATGTGCAAGCCATATATTCCAAAGATTTGTTGCGATGAGCTCAAAAGGTAGGTTCTTTAGGGTTAGATCTACAAATTTTAGCAACCACTCCTCGATTCTGGCCAGTTGTTGATGAGAGAATTGAAAATTGAATTCTGGACTAGACCAAGCCTGTTTTGCCGTATCACAGAGGAGGAAAAGATGTTCCACCGTTTCGGGTTCCTTTTGGCACAAGGGGCATTGAGGCTCAAGTAAAAGCTTCCTTTTATACAAGTTTTCCCTAGTTGGTAGAGCATTTCAGCAAACACTCCACATGAATAATTTGACTTTGGGGAGTATTTTTAGCTTCCAGATTTTGCTCCACAAAGAGTTGGGAGCTCGATAGGAGGATGAAGCTTGCATGTTGTCTTGATTGGTTTCAATCTTTCAAAGTTGATTGTATCCACTTTTAATAGAGTAGTATCTAGACTGATTTGATGACCAAATTAGCTTATCCTCTGTTGAAATGATTGGTAGTGGAATAGCTAGAATTTCATTAACAACTTGCTCATCAAACAGGCTTCCCAAAAGTTGCACTTTCCATTGTTGTTCTATTGAGTCTATCAGTTTCACCACCATTGTGGGATCTTGCTGGTTATATGGCACTCCCAATACCCCTCTTTCCAACCATCTATCCTCTCTAATTCTAATATGTTTGTCATTATCCACTTTCCATCTCACCTCCTTCAAAATGGCTTTCCTACCCATTAATAGACTTTGCCAACACCACAATAGGCGAGAACCCTTAGTAGCATGCCAAAAGTCGCAATTTGGGAAGTAACTTCCTTTTAATACTTTGTACCATAGAGCATTTGGAGCTTGCAAGACTCTCTAGGCTTGTTTTCCTAGCATCGCTATGTTAAAAGTAAGGAGATCTCTAAAGACCAACCCACCTTTGTCTTTCCTTTTCTTTAGCATATCCCATTTTTTTAATGGAGGCCAGCTTTGGAGGCATGTGTTTTCCACCAAAACGAAGCTATCTTCCTTATGATGGCTTTACATATTAATACTGGGATTTTAAAAGTAAACATCACGTATTGTGGCAAGGCCTGTACCATTGCTTTGATTAATATTTCTTTTCTAGCTTAGGAGATATAATTCTCTTTCCAGCCTTCCAACTTCATGTTTAATCTTGCTAGTATCCACATGAACATTTGCTTTTTTGTTTGGCCCCAATCCGATGGTCTTGTGAAGTTGAGTAGGCACCAATTTGGATTGAACCTAAGCATCTCTATTCCCTACTCTCGTTATGTTTACGCATGCCAAGTGATCAATGTATATTTTCTAAGAAATTTACATTTACATATTCAATATATTTTTGCATAAGTTGAATTTCTGGACAACATCCACGTGATAAATTTTTTAAATCATGTCGCGCTCATGTGTTATTAATTGTATTTGAAAGAAACATGCTGTACTATGAACGTGCAGAAGTACTAAAATAAGTTATTATGGTTACATCAATGTACCTTGGACCTCCCATACTTTTGACTTAATTTTCTAGCATGACTTCATCACTTCTCGTATTCATCATAAATTTTGGCTCCATTCATTTTGTGGAAAATATGGTGTTTTTGAAAAATGTGTTTCAAGAAACCATTTCCCAGAAAAATAACAATATTTTTGCTATTTGACTAAAATCTAAAATTGAAGTAAAAACTATTTTCCACTGTTCGATATCTTATTTGATTTTCCTCCATATACTTCTTTTGATCTTTTTTTTTTTACTTTTATTTTATTTTTTCTATTCTTTTTTAATTTTATTTAAAAATCAATTTTTTTCTTTTTCTTTTTATCTTTTCTTTCCTATTGTTTTTTTCCTTACCTTTTTTATTTTTATTTTCCTTAACCGGTCACCACCACAGAGATGGCCAACGAGTGCTGCTATTAGGCAACACTCGGAACAAGGCTTGGGCCTCACTAGATTGGCAAATGCTGGAAACTCACGGCCTTTGACGATGCTCAAGCACCATTGATTTGTAAGGTGCAAGCTTCACCAATTCGCAAGGCTTGAGTCTCACTGTCCTCTGGCGACACTTGAGCTCGCCAATGGTTGATTGCCAGAGTTCGTCATGGTTGGCAACTGCCCAAGAAGAAGAAGAAGAAGCAAAAAAAAGAAAAAAAAAAAAAGAAAAAGAAAAAAGAGAAAATAATATAAAATCGATTTTTAAAAAGTAAAAAAAGAAAAAAAAAAAATTTATTTGGTTAATAGAAGTGAGGTGAAATAGGTATGGAAAATGTTTTCCTTTTTCTCAAAAGTGAAAAATATTTTTCCCTATTTTAGAAGCTTTTTTCCATTGATGGAAAATGTTTTCCTTGACTAAATCAGTTTCTATAAAACGAACATTGAAAAATTCGAATTTTTTTTTTAAAGTTAGGGAAAATTCCAAAAAATGGCCCCAAGTGCCATCAATTTCTCAAATAAGTGTCCGAAGTTGACTTTGTTTCAAATAAGGGCTTAAAGTATTTTCACTTTTTTGAATAAGGGCCTGAAGTGAATCTTGTTCCAAATAAGGGCCTAAAGTGGTTATATATGTTTCTAATAAGGGCCTAACTTTTCGGTAATCAAAGGCATTTTCGTCATTTACTATTTTTTTTTTTTTTTTCTTTCCCTTTTTCTAGTCATCTTCTTCTCCATCATCGGCCATCGGTGAAGCACACATCGGGCTGGGCAAGGGTTGCCCTCGCGGCCATCGACAAGGCAACCCTGCCCTTGCAGATGGCCACAAGGGCAGCCTCCCTCAGGGCGAGAGATGACCTTGCCTGTCCCTCGCCTGGGGCCGGCGAGGGTGGCCAACCCTCGCTAGATCTGGTGAGGTCGGCCTCGCTCATGGCTGGCGAGGGCTGACCTTGCAGATGGCTGCGAGGTGGCCTCCTCAGGGCGAGGGACGGCCTCGCCCGTCCCCACCCGTGGTTGGCGAGGGTGGCCCTTGTAGAACATTTGCTCAGTTTCAACTTCATTCGACTAGTGTTTGCTATCTTCATAGAACATTTGCTCAGTTTCAACTTCATTCGACAAGCTTAAATGTTTAATCCTAAGCCTTGTAGGCCAGGGAGCAGGCCACTGCTATTGTCTGAAAGCCTGTTAAGGCAGCCACCAAGAGGCACGTACCTGGATCACAATAATAAGAGAGATGAGGACATACAAACATGGCATATAGAATGTGTGAGCCAAATTTGATAAAATGAGAACCGAAATAAGGTTGAAGATGGAGCAATCTTGGACTGATTTAGAACGGTTACAAGCTGAGCAAATTCCCTTCTTCTAGAGGTCCCACATTTATTTATCAGATGAAAGCAAAAATGGCAAAGATCGACGCATTATTGATACTAATTCTCTGACTTCAGAGCAATTGAGCAACCAGACTGAGGCAAAGGCTCTTGAACAGGACAAACTTAACCTGATTCGCATCCACCCTCAATTGACGTCTCATTGTGAGCTAATCCATTTAGCTAGTGCACAACAAAGTCAACAGCTTTCAATCACGGCCTTAAACTGAATCCTTTCCCATATCTACACCCCTTTGGCCTACCTTCTCTCTATATGTGCTCATGCACATGGTTGTGCAAGCATGTGATGAAAAAGATGAAACAGAAGAAAAAAGGAAAGGAAAAAAAAAGGAAAAGTGGCAAATGACAAAAATGCCCATGATTGGTCAGAAAATTTAGCTGGCCGGTGACCGGCAAGGTTAGGCCCTCATTTAAAACAATTATGGCCACTTCATGCCCTTATTTGAAACAAGGTCAACTCCGAGCTCTTATTTGAGAAACAGAGGGCACTTGGGGCTCTTTTTTAGAATTTTCCCTTAAAATTATTTTCCGTAAAACAAGCAGAGCCAGTGATAGTAGAGTTACTTTTCTAATGTTTGGGATATTAAGGGAGAGTAAATGATAGTTTGGGTGGAAAATGTAGAAAAATTTAAAATTTAGAAAGAAAAGGGTGAAAATTTTGAGATTTTCCCCCAAAAATTTCACCCAAAATTTACCTCATCCCCCATCTCAAACGTAGCAAGATGTGGAACTTAATATATACAAGTAAAGGAAAATTTTGCATGGTTAAATAGGGGTATGTGTGTCTATGCATACATATATTTGCTCACCACCAAATAATTGTAACATGTGTATTTAAAATCTGGCTATCGTGGACCAAACTCAAGTTTAACCCTCTCTATAACTTATTATTGGATCAATTTTCTCGGAAGTCAGTGCATAATTTGGGTAACCTTTTCTTTTCCCAACTAAGTGAGAGTTGCGTTAGCTTCAACAAACTAGACACTGGCCAAGAAATTGGGCCTAGCCTCAATGGACCGAGTTTGGGCACCAATAACTTAGGCGTGAGAATTGAGTACCAAAGTATGGCCATTAGGGATTCAGGCACAAGCACCGGGATCCTAGGCCCGGCCTCAAGACCCGAACACTATCACCGAGCTCCCAAGAGTACTTGGGTATGGCCACTGGGGACCCAAGCATGGGCATCAGGATCCCAAGCCCGGCCTCAAGACCCAAACACTATTGATGAGGTCCCAAGCATAGGCATATCAAGGTGTTCTTGTCCAAGCTTTGAGGTCTCACAAGTTGAAGAGCTAAGCTCTAGTCATATTTTAGAAAATAATTTTTTATTTTTAAAAGATGAAATCATTTTTAGAATTTAAGTATAGGTTTTTTACTTATTATGAAATGATTTTCCATTGAGTCACTTTCCTAAACCAAACGTCGATAATTTAGAAAAATGTTTTCCAACATAAAATTTTCGCAAAAAGAAGGGACCCGATATTTCTTTTTAAGCTTCGATTAATACAAGACGAAACATAATCATAAGGGCGTAAGTGATAAATTCTTCATGGCAGTGTACATTTTCTCAGACTAGTGCAGCACAATAAAATAGATTTACTAATTAATTACTCTATGGTTCAAAATTTTTAGCTATATAGTAATAGATAACAAGCGCCTTTAATTTGACCATATGAACTCATGCGAAGCTTATGGATAGTTAATTTGGCCCTTTTCACGAGAAATTAATTTCACTTAAATCATAAGTGCTCGGTGTTATCACGTCCCTTACATCCAAAAACAAACAAAAAGACGCTTGAAGTCAGCAATACAAACCAATCTATGACCCACTAAAGACTTTACTTTTTCTTTTTGGCATTTATAAATACATTTTGAAGTATCCCTTTATCGAGAGCACATATAAGGTGAAAAAGAAAATGCCACCTCTGACATTTGGGATAAAAAGAAATATCCAACGCTTCTCAAAGGAGGAGGCCATGTATTAATTGGTAATTGTTGGTACTAGTTTAATAGATTTACCCATGAGAGGGAAATATTTAGTGCACGTGTGAAGAAAATCTCACACTTAATATTTGGAGTGAAAAGGATCAAAGCAATTGATAATACCTAATTAGCCCATAAATTTTCAAAAAAGAGTTGTATGTTTCTGAGAAGGAAAGAGAGCCTACCAAAAAACACAGAAGTCCTCAGCTTGGTGGCCAGGGAGGTAGGGGAGGCGACGCAAAAGTCATGGGCCAAAATTGGATGGCATCATGGCATCCTAAATAATCAGGAGTTATCAACCTCTGCTTCTCAAACTATGTTATATATTCCGCTTAATGCATCATATGATTAAGGTAATTGAAGATCCTGCTATCAGCCGTGTTACAAAAGATGGACATGTACCCTTTCGATTCATAAGATTTAACGGAAGATGAAGGCTCTAGACGGTACATAGCCTGACTTTTCCTAGAAACTCTTGGCCCTACATCTTTAACATGTGCCAGGAAACCTCCCGATAAAAATGCCACTTAGATTTCTTCTTTCTCACATGAAAAGGCAAAAGGCTAATGAAAACCCAAGTAATCTGAATGGACTACTACATATTGCCCAAATAAGTATGATGGCAAGGGCGATTGCTAGTCATGATTACGTAATTGCCGTTTAACATTCAAATTCCTACGCAACCATAAAATTGTCCAACGCATCCATCTTGCTTTTCTAGAATTCCAAGGGCATTTCAATATGTAGGCTCCAAGAAAGCTAAAGTCAATCAACCCGGAAAAGTGTCGTCCTAACCCACTTGAACATCAAAGGGAAGAAAAGAGATGATCATCTATCTTTAATATATTACTTACTTTAGGACAAAACTAAAAATTTAGTTTATCCGTAACCATAGTAAAAGTAGCTAGTATATCAAGGGTGCGTTTGGTTCAGCTTTGGGTAAATGCACTTAGGAAAATACAAATATCTTTGGGCTAAAAGGGTTTCCTGAAATGCAAATAGCGTTTGGTAAATTTTGCATTGTGAAACAACTTTGACTTAAATGTTGTTTGGTAAATACCACATTTTGTAAATGACTTTTGATAAATTTTTTATTGAAAAAAATTGTAAAGAATTTTTTTTTTTGAATCCACCCTCCGGCAATTAGATCTGGCTACTAGTCAAGTTCCAATGGCTAGATTTGGCCACCGAATAGCCTTGCCTGAGGTTGCGCGACCTCAAGCGAGGTGGCCTGAGGTCAGGCCACCTCGGGCAACAGTCGCCTCGGTCGCACGACCCAGATGATCATTCACTAGGTCACCAACTCATCACCTGGGTCGCGCCCTCCGTCACTTAGGTTCACGCGTCCTCGGCGGAGGCGTCCGCCTAGGTTGCCTCCATCGCTAGGTTCGCGACCCAAGTGTGTGACCGCTTGAGGTCACCAAACCTCAAGCGACACGTGGGTCACATGACCCAGGTGGTGGTCGCGCAACCCAAGCATGCGACCACTTGAGGTCACGCGACCAAGGGAGGTGGTCACCCCCTTGGCTAGCGGTCGCCCACCTTGGCTAGCGGTCGCTGGGGTTAGGTGACCTCTCAGGTGGCAATTGTCGGCATCGAGGGCCCCTTGGCCGGCGGTCGTCGGCTTCATTGGCCCATGGAGAAGATAAACAATACCAACTTGCATTCTAAAAATGCAACTTCCCAAAATAGCACTTCCCACCCTACATTCAGCCAAAGTCCTTTGAGGAGCCTTGAAAATTCAATTGCATCTTCCCAAAGTGAGTCTAAATTTTTTACCAAACACATTTGCATTTGGCTAAGGGACTTTATAGCTCCAAAGTCCATTTCAAATGTTGAACCAAATGGGGCATAAGTTGGAGAAACTTGATAATCGATCTAAGACCACTTTCTATATTCCTCCAAGCTGTCTCTACATATTCCTATAATTTTGAGCTAAACATCTAGGAAGACCACTTTATTATATTCCTTACTTCAGGACAAAACTAAAAATTTAGTTGATCCGTAACCACAGTAAAAGTAGCTAGTATATTAAGTTGGGGAAACTTGATAATCGATCTAAGACCAGTTTCTATATTCCTCCAAACAGTCTCTCCATATTCTTATAATTTTGGGCTAGATATCGAGGAAGAAATTTCTTTGACTAAGATGTGACATAGAATTGCAGTTGGAGACACTGTTAATGTATAACAAGGAAAGGCCATTCACAGCACCTGGCTTCACACATAAGATTCAGAGGGGAAAAACCCAAAAAGAACTAAAGAAAGGAAAAAGAAACAATGTTAGTTAAAATCAAAAGAAGGAAATATCAAAAGATATGAAATTATTAAAATGACTGACACACCTTTACAATACGCTGTGATACTTTGTGTTGACATCATATACGTGAAAGCTGAAAAGAGATAAGAACAAATGAAGAAATGAGTTTACATGATAAGAGTCAAGACAAAACGTACACGGATAATCCTCACACCAAATGCTGAACAGTCTCGAAGTGATAAACTTCTGTCCCTCCAAATTCCTAAAGCATCCCACCTCTTATCCTCAAGTAAAAAATTACCATTGGATTACTCAGCAAGATTCCAAAGATCAAAGTTTAGAAACCTTTAAGCAAGCCCGAATTTGGGGAAATCTTCTAGAATCAATCATTTATTATAATTATGAGCTACTTATCTATTTCAGTTCGGGTTTCTCACATAACTTGAAACTGGATCAAGAGTATATATGCAAGTTTTGACATGAGGTGAAGTGCTATGGCAGAAATTTTGGCAGATGAGATCTGCTGCCTATGAAGCGTACAAGTCATAAAGAAATTAGCATAACATGTGCATGCAAAGAGTCTCCTACAAGTGTTTTCTGCAGCACAAATGAGTCTTCCGGTCAATAAGGTAATTCAGCAACACTCCAGCATTGAAGACACAGATAACAGAGATCAACTATTAATGCATACACCATATGCTGTCATGTCTTTAATTCTATAAGCATAAGAATACAGTGTATCAAGTTTTAAGATAAGTTGTTGAAGTTTATTTAAAAAATAGAATGAACATTATTTACAGGCATCACTAGAAATGCAAAGACTGTCCAAGAAACGTTTTCTGCAGCACAAATGAGCCTTCCAGTCATAAGGTAATTTCAGCAACATGCGTACTGAAGACACAATTCACCGGCATCAACCAGAAATGCATACATCAGGTGCTCTGATGCTCCTCAAATTTTTGCGAGCATAAGAAGACAGAAAACCAAATTTAAGATATGTCGTTGAAATTTTACTTAAGAAGAAGAAGAAGAAGAAGTTATCCCCTTCCGTGACAACCAAATAAAAAAGAACCAAAAATATCCCAGGTGAATGTGAAAGCAAGATGCAGACAAAATAGAAAAACTACATACTACCAGCAAGATATACAAGAAATCCGCAGATAATGCCAATGAAGTTTCTCACCTTTGACATGACGTCACGATCACATAAATTTGAAGCAGACAAGGATAGCTGCAGCATAGACAATAAAGCACATCTTAAAAACTATGGGCATTGAATTTCAAAATTGATGCTCATAATAACATCATATGCAATGCAAGAAGTTTGTTGATGAGAAGTATGATATCGTTTATTTGTACTAGCTCTTACCCAGATATTCTATTCATATCTATGCTTAATCAGCAACGCCAAGTTTAGATTTTGAAAGGCAACACATAATTCAGATAGTAACTCTGTTTCTGACAAATGAACAGTGTAATGGGGTACAAGTGCAAGGCTTAGTTAGACACAACCCTTTTGAATAAACTGATGCAAAGCATTCCTACTAAATTTATTGCGGCATGTGATTCTTGTCATTTGCATGAGTTCCAAAAGGTCACAGCTTGAGAGGCAGACTAAAATTTTGGTTCGAAGAAAAACAAAAGAAATCTCCTCAAGTCAAATCTAATGAAGAAAACAAGAAGAAAACTCCAATTAGACGACCACGTTGGGACCACATAATCAGAAAATTGACCACCATTATAGAGGAAATAATTGGCATAGAGGTTGCATCTCTGTCGCATTCACGTGACATTGGCAATATAGCAAAAAGGAGAAGAAATAAAAAACAATCTCACTTGATTGAGATGAAACAAAGATTGTATTTCTTTTCCTTTACCCAAAATTTGATATCGCACTGTGAAAGGCACAGCAATACAAGAAAAGGAGGAGGCTACACAATAGAATACACGGCCACAAAAAAAGTGCAGGGAAGAGAGAGGAAGAGAGCTACGAAAGGGAAGGGCATCCTCTTATAAAAGAGGGAGAAAATAGAGAAGGAAGGAGGGCAGACGTCTCCACTATTGGGCAACACATAGGGAGGAAGCCAAGTATAAAAGGAGCGATCAGCGAATTCCTCTCTAGGCAACCTACCTTCGAGCTCCATCACCGCCTGCATCAACTTCTTAATTAATCACATTTAATTCTTAATGATTGGAAGGAAATCTTAAATTGGTGATGTTTGATTGTGGATTGGTCATACACCGACCATGGACCCATGCAGATGGATTGGAAATCGATCGAAATGCACCCCGAGATAGACCTAGCAATTCCGTTGCTAATTCTAGGATTCATGAGTGCCTTGGCTTAGTGCTAAGCCATGGATGGCCATAGAACTATCCTTGAACCAATCGGTAAACCATAGACCATGTAGGGAATTCGATCACGGGCAAGCCTTATGACGGGCCTAAGGACCAACCCAAGGGCCAGTTTTGGACCCAAGCAAGCTGCTCATATCAACCACAGGACCGGCCAATGAGCCGACCTATGTGCTGACCTTCCTAGGCTGAAAGACCACCCAAAAGGACGGTTTGACCATACAAAGGGTGCAATGGCCCGAACCTTGGGTGCATGAGATTTTGATTTTTTGGGGTGTACCTAGTGAACTTTCTCCCGACCTCGGAATGAACTCGGATAATTATTTTCTTATAATAGCTCCATTCTTGAGGATAAGGACAAAAGAGTAGAACTCTCTAGAATTCTTGCATTAAATGCAAATGATGAGTTGTATAGTTGAGGTGTCAAAGCTAAGATTTGCTCATGATTGCCTTAGATTTTTCTTGGGCATCAAGGCAAAGCTATCGTGCACTTGGACCAATAGAAATTAGATACTCGAGACACTCATCATGAGTCTACAAACTTTAGGCGCCAATGTGGCACTCTAGGCACCACCTTCGCAAGAGTGGCCTCAAATTTTCTTAAATACGGATTGCTTGCCTGGGAGATGAGTCATGGATGCCCGACTATGCAGGCCCGAATTGAAATGGGTTCAAGTCCCATGACTGCCTATGGATACCTCAGGTTTGCTAGCCCCAAGATGCCTTGGGTTCGAGTCCTAAAATGCCTGGGTTTTGAAGTGCCCGGAAGTTAGATCGAAGCCCGTATTGAAATAGGTTCGAGTCTCATGATGTCTTTGGAAAGATCAGGGTTTGAGTCCCATGTCCAGAAAGAACTGGGTTTAAGTCCTCGACGATGGTAAATGAATTGCATGTTGCATGAAGTGTCGGTTATGTGTGAGCATATGATATGGATTTTGGCTCTTACCGATAACTATGATTATGGAAAAGCATGTTTACTACATTGACATTGTTTGCATGTTTACGGTAAATGAATTGCATGTTGCATGAAGTGTCGGTTATGTGTGAGCATATGATATGGATTTTGGCTCTTACTGATAACTATGATTATGGAAAAGCATGTTTACTACATTGACATCGTTTGCTTGTGTCGTTAGGCTAGTACTTACAAAAGGGTTGTCTTACTAGCCGAGTTTAGGGACTTTACTTATTGAGTATCCCAAGTACCCACTCCCCTATTTTCTTACAATTAGTTAGTATGATAGCCGAACGTTTTGGTTATCCTATGAAGATTACCGTGCTCACCATAGACGTAGTAGATGTGGAGAAAGATATTACCTACCGCAAGCTTGAGTCCACCGTATGGATCAATGATGGGCTGGACGAATTGGTGCCTCTCCGCTTCAAGCTAGGATACGCGTGGTTTGACAATGACTAGGTTGGACCTCTTCGAGGTTTCAACAGTCCGTCCAACGCGACCAATGGGGCGGCATCTAATGGGAAGGGCCCTAGCCCATGAGTATGGCCCAAGCAAAAGGGTTTCCAATTTTGAATAACCACAATAGTAGTTAAGGAAACCCGGCCCTCCTTTTTGTATGTAAAGGAAATGAAAAGAATCGAGCTTGTACTAGAAGATGATGTAATATAAGCGGTGAATGTTGGAAAGTCTTCTATCCCATGTTCCATTCTTTCTATAGATTGGGGTTTGTCAAGTTAACATTTTCGTATGTGTATAATAACAAGATAAAATGAATTGGGGTAGTAACAAGTCTGGAATGTTGCCAAAATAGCCTGTATGCTCAGCCCCTTATCAGGGGTTGTGATGAAGAAGCTCTTCCAGAATAGATTACTATGAAAAGATTTCGGGAACTGTATCTAGGTATTTAACGTTAGAAAACCTAAATTATACTGCAACAGTTTATTGAAATGAGATAAGTTTAGCATCCCAGAAGTCCGTGTTTGCATGAATGCTGCTGCTTAAATTGAGCGCAACTACCCAGAGAAGTCCTTCAGAAAGATAAAGGTTTGACACGAGCCATTTGCTACGCTGATATTGTTCGAAGTCACTGTGCAAATTACAATATTTCCTTGTCATGTCAAGCTCCTGCTGTGAAAATGAAGTCTTGAAGATTGCCAAATGTAATTTATTGAAGCAATTGCCATCTCATTCCTCAGGTCTGAAAGCTCTCACCAACGAAGACGACCGAGAAACAAAAGAATTTCTTACCACGGAACTTCGAACACCCTAAATGTGCACTCGCCCACCCGTAGTTACCTTACTTGTCACTGTGCGACTTCCGTAGTTCTTCCGACAACTTATTGTCCAGATACTCGAACTCAATCACACCTCCGGACGGATCAGCAGGAGCTGACACAATAGATGATGACGAACCAGCTGAAGAGAACGACGACAATGACGACAGTGACAGGGACGTGGAGATAGAACTGTGGTGGCTGGAGACATCGTGGTCATTCTGAGCATAGTGTTGTTGCTCATTGGGGAAGTTGAGGGTCGCCAAATGGCCTCAGAAGGCGAGGCGGCCCGATCATAGGCTCAGGCAGCCTCCTCCGCTGTCTCAAAGGTCCCGAGCCAGAGGCGGGCGCCCTTCCTCAAAGGGTCCCGGATCTCAGCCACAAACTTGCCCCAAGGGCGCCACTGGATCCCTCGGTACTGGGGCGGATCGCATTCTGACCGCGATCCCCTCTTGTTCCCAGCCTTTTCGTCGTTCTCATTGCTCTAATTCCCTCTCGAAAAAGGCCCTTTCATGGCACGATGAGTTATACAAAAAGAGGAAGCGAAAACTTTGATGAATTGCGTGTAAGCTTCTTTTGCAAACATGAAGAGTATATATATCAAATTCGACGGCAACAAACCGATAATGGAGTTGGCGGGTATATTTAGGGTTTGGTCAAATGAGCTTGGAGGTGCTGAAAAGTTCGGAGTGGTCGTCTAGGACGGTGGAGGGAAAATTACCAAAAATGGTTCTAAATCTATTGTAATTTTTTCAATATAGTTGTAAATATTTTTTTACCAATGTAGTCCTAAACTTTTTGCATTCATGCCAATTCAGTCCATTTGACCAATTTTGACCAGCCAAAAGTAGCTGACGTTGATGTGGCAATATTTTTATATTTTTATATTTTTTTTCTTTCCTTCTTTCTCTAGCCGAAGACTATCGCCGGACACTAGGAAGGCTTGCCCTCACCTAGCAAGGGTGAGCCTCACCATGGTAGGGTAGCTCAACCCCACCTAGCGATGACGAGGCCTCACCAACTGTGGAAGGTATTCTACCATAGAGCATGAGGAGAACCTATGTTGGAAGGCAATTTTTGGAGACGAGCCACATGAGGAATTGGTGTCTAGGGGCTAGAGCCTTATCCCAGACAAAAGAAGACCAGTGCACCGGGTTGGCTTTATAGCGGATGGTAGCCCACGCTGAGGCCATAGAAAATTTTCCAGCGGGATCCTCCACCCAACTAAAACTGTCTAGACCTTGAGAAAGTGGAAGAACTGATATTTTATGTAAGTTTATATATATAACTCAACAATGGGAATCAAGCACAAATGTGAGCTTTTGTGTGGGAGTAGGGAAATCAAGCACAACTGTCTCATGTACTGTGCGTAGAGCTGACAGAATGGGTCCATTACCCATTTTTTGATTCAAATGCAATGGACAGGGTGAGATATCGGTTCTTTGAAAATTTAAATTTGAGTTAAAATAGGTTCACAATATCAAAGCTCAACTCAACATGGGTCTAAAACAAACCCATTTTCAACGCAAAGTTATTACCTGAATAAAAGTACCTAAAAAAAAAACGGAGAACTATCAAAAAAGAGAGGGAAAAAGGGCAAACAGAGCCGCCACTGAAAATGTCCCTCTGTCATCGACGATGTCGCACACAATGGCCGGTCTTGTGACGGCACCACTAGCCACAGCAATGGTCCTGCAAGCAAATACAACAGTCTCGATCTATCTATATCGTGCTCTCTCTACCTCTCTCTCATACAAGGTATCTAGCCGATAACATATCTTTGTATCGCTACGACAACGGCGTTGCCTATCATTGAAGCAAATCTGATCGTCATTTCTGGTCATCTACTACTTCCCCGATGGACAGGTTAATCGTGCGACCCAGCTTTGAAAGACGTTTGTTTATGAAATAGTTGGGCCAAATATGAAAATGATAGCCCAAAGCCCAAGTGATTTCATAAGGGCCTCAAGCCCACTTATATTCTTACTCTGCAGAGGATTCCAACGATAAAAACAACAAGACAAAAGAACAAAAAGAAGAGGAGAGGACGGCACAAGCAAACGGGGGTTTCGTTGCTTGCAAGTTCCAAATATCCTGATGAGACGAATCGGAATGAATTTCTAAAGTTTTGTGTTCAAGCTCCTAGCGGGATGCGGTTGCGAGGGCAGACAAGAGATGTTCCGATTGATGTCAATGGAAGTATATATAGGTCAAGCTGTATGAAATGGAAATCAATGACCAAATGTAGTTGCAGGATAGATTACAATCACCTCTAAGGCATAAAGGATGAACCACTAGCAAAAGTAGAAGATCGAGATCAACAAAGTTCACCACTAAGATTTAAAGGATGACCCACCTGCCAAGGATAAAGTATTTCATGATAGGATTAGCTCACCACGAGGGCCTAAAAGACAAACCACCGGTCCAAGAAGTGATCTACTTTCCAAGGATAAAGAATTGGGATAGAAGTAACTCACTCTCCGAAGATATTTTATCACACAGAGACAAAAAATCTCATATATCCTCAATATTCAAGTGTTCTACTTTTACAATAAGATTACGTCCTCAATTTATAGAGATATGCTAAACAAAAGAGAAAACTCTTTGAGTTCTTGAAACTGAATAGACTCTTGAGGAATTCACCTAATTATGACTCTTAAAAGCAACACCAAAATAAAAACTCACAAAAAAAACCATGAATAAGTAGACTTAGATGCATGCGACTGATTATCAAGTGTATTGAAACTTGATAAGACTCTAAATTCATGCACTAATCTTGGAAGCTATCAACATAGAAAGTCTTCAAATAGTGGTAGAAATCAACCAAAACAACCTCTAGTTATTAGGTTGTAGATGGAGAGTCTTGAAATCAACAACGAGTCTTGTTAATCAACAACTTTGTCATATAATCGGCAACTTCATCCTTAAACCCACATAATTAAATTGCAACAAATATTGGCTTTTGCTTGTAGGCATAGCGAATGAATTGGTTCAATTGACAAAATATGAGTAGAGCTTGAGGGTTAATCGATAAAGCCTGATGCTCCTACATCAAACTTGTATGCACTCTCACCAATTCTCTTGAGAACTTTAAAGGGACCACTAGCTTTAGGCATAAGTTTGTTCTTTCGGCGAGATGGAAATTTCTCTTTTCTCAAGTGTAATCACACTAAGGCCTATTTGGTAACACTTCTGAAAATTATTGATTCTATTTTTTTGTTCCGAGAACATCTATTTGGTAAATTTTTTGGTTCCTGGGAACAAATTTTTTCCGGGAAATAGATTTAGAGTAGAATCGAGAATAAAAAAAAAGTTGATTTTTGCTTCTGGGAACAATTTTGAGAATCAATTTTTTTCCTTTCGCTCTTTCTCTCTTTTATTTTTTTCCTTCCATTTCTTCTTCTTCCTCCTCTTCCTCCTCCCAACCCATTGCCACCCCATTGCCGCCCTTAGGCTACCACCGACAAGCGACTAGACGAGGTTTAGCAAGTTCACCGGAGCCTTGTCAAGCCAAGGTGAAGTCCGACAAACTCCTCGGAGGCTCGTCTAGCCACCGGCGAGGCTCAGCCTTGCAGATTTTGGGGAGGCCAAGCCTAGCTGGTGGCTAGGTGAGGCTCGAGCTCGCCCAGGCGATTGGCGAGGCCAAACCTCGCTAGTGACTAGGTGAGCCTCGCCTCGCCTAGATCTGGGGAGGCGAGCCTAGCCGGTGGCCAGGCGAGGCTCAAGCTTGCCTAGGCAGTTGGTGAGACCGAACCTCTCCAGTGGCTAGGCGAGCCTCGCCTCGCCCAGAGAGAGAGCATGACGAGGTGTTAAGCACATCTAATGCGCTTGGCTTGATTCTAGTGTTGACTTTGGCATGTGTTTGTGTGTTGGGTCGAATCCTGAGTAAAGGAGTCGAGTCTTGGGGGCAAGTTCTTAGGAAATTTATTTCGGAGGAAGGACATATGTGGGATGGAGTGGATAAGGATAATTATTATAATATCTTGATTTGGGGAATTAGGGAATTTTGACCCTAACCGTGTATTTATGAATTGGGAAAAAATTGAAAAATCTTTTGAGTCTTGAATAATTTCAGCTCATCATCTATATTCTTTTTTGCGAAAAATGTAACTAAAAAAGAGGGTTTATTTTATATATAAATAATTTCAGAAATGGCCAATTATATATTTGATTAGCAAATTTAATATTTTGGAAATTTAATTTTCATTTGATTTCTTCGTAATACGTATTGTGAAATATTCGTTGATAAATTTTTGTGATGAAGAAGCCTTTAAAAATCAAAGAGGATGTATACCTACTTAAAATAAAAGCTAAAAAGTTGAAAAGAAGCAAATCCATTGGTGAAAGGGAAAGTGGCTTGCCTTTTGCTGCGTCGCGAATCGTGAGTGCGCCTGGACAGATGAAAGGGGAAACGGCTATGATCTTGTGCCGTCCCCACAAATATGGGCCCCTCGATTGGGATGAGAAGGATCTCAGCTGTTGAAATAGACAATTTCCATCCGATCATCCACTCCTCCTTCCCTCTCTCTCCACAAAGACTACAATACAATAATATTTTCTCAGACAATCCATCACTGTCTCTGTCGTTCCCTCGGCTGCTTTCCTCTCCTCTGAATCCCCCTGTTTCCTCAGCAAAGGTGAATCTTCGTACTGGTCATGGTCACCATATCATGGAATGTCGAATGGGGTGGATCAACACCTAGTCGCGCATCGAACCAGACTCTTTTATCTCCTTATATGGCAACGAGCTTCACCAGGGGAATCGCAGAACGCGCGCAAAGCTTCGAGCTTTGATTCAGGTCCGACACCATTCGCAGCCCTCCAAAAGGAAACCAAATTTAAGCTGCGCGCTGATCGGTCGACGTGGGTTCGTTTCGTAACTTGGGATAACACAGTCGTAGTTTCGATCGAGGCGTGACGACGAGCCGTCTCTGCTCTAATGGCACAGAAAGAGTGGGTGCGGCAATTTTCACCAGAAGCCATCTCTGTGATATGAGGGTTTTTCAGAAAAAAGACGAGAAGATTCGGATGTGAGTGGAGGTCAACGAGCCGTGGGAGGGACCCGACAGGGGCCCACAGGAGGCGTAGGAGTTGGAGGAGGAGGAGGAGGAGGAGGAGGCAACAATGGCGGGCACAACGACGCCGTTGACCTTTTCTTCCGAGTTCGTGGTCAACCCGCTCTCTTCTCTCAAATTGAGGTTAGTGCCGCTCACCTCAAATTGAGGTGAAATCATTCTTAGACATACATTCGCTGTCGTTATGCTGCGATGATGCGCTTCGTTTTCTTCGGACCTGAGTCAATGTTGTCACTTGTCAGTATTTCATTCTTGTTTTTTTGGTGCGAAAGATGAATTGGCCAAGAAAAACCCCTCTGTCTATTGCCGACTATCATGACCGAATTTTCCAAATCCATGTACACATGTATGCCAAAGATTATTGCCGACTATTAATTATGTGACCAAATCTTTGCAATAATATGAAAACTAATTCTTCTAACCTGGCTCACATAATTTCAATCATCTAAAGGGCAATGTGGGCTTAACCAAGTTGTCCTTCCTATGGGCTTAAATTCAAGACTGTGATGTCCTAAAATTCAAACCCTTTGAGGGACATGATGGGTTTTATTTATAATGGGCGCCCGATGATGAGCTAGCTTTAGCCGTTTGAAAAGGCGTGAGAGAGGTAGTTATTTTTTGTGGAGAATATAAAAGTTGTGGGAAAGTTAACATTTTTGAACACTCATACGTTGATAAATCTCCCACACAAAAAAACAAAAAGGAAAAAGCTCTCTCAAGTGTAGATTTTCGCCCTGAAATTAAGAACTCTCGTTGTTGCAAAGGAAGAATTTAATCCGTGGACAATAAGGTATGTCCATTTAAGTGATATGCCTTCCGATCGGTATTATACGTGTCCTTGGGCCGTTTCCGCATTTTGATTGATTGATATTCGATTAGTTCGATATTCGTTTTTCGGAATCCGTTTCCTTCATTGGTATCAGAGCCTAGGATTATTGTTACCGATCGTTACTGTAGTTTATAATTGTTTTTATGGCTGGAATTCAAGTTTTGATGATCATGAGTGATTGAGGGCAAAAATCCCGACACCGGCAGTGTTCATTCCCCTTTTATGACTTTTTGTATGTCAAAATTAGCTTTTTAATACACGAGGTCGTAGTTCTCGTCGAGACAAGAAAAATGAGTGGTGGCACGCCGCCGGAGGTGGCCGGACACGCCGCCACACGCGAACGGAAGTGGTCGTCGTTGTCGGCGCGTGCGGGCAACCGCTCGCGCGTGGGGTGCACCCGCGCGTGGCTGACGTCGTCCTTCCATTCGAGCGGTCGGTTTGTCCGACCCAGACCCGACCCATGACCCGTTGACTTGACCCGGTCATCCGTTGACCATTGACCTTCGTTGACCGTTGACTGTGTTTACCATCGTTGACCGTTGACTTTGTTGACCGTCGTTGACCATAGTTGACTTTAAAAATAAACAATAAAAAAAATCTCAATATGGATTATGTGTAGTCCCTTATGTTCTGCATTTGTTGCAGGAACAATGGCTCCCATTCGCATGCGTACACCTATTCGCGCAATTTCAAGAAGGCAAAAGAGGAGACTTCAAAGATCGATAGCTAAGTTGGCTAATTATCGATGGGAAAGTTGTGATATAAGGGTACACATGCGCAAGGTCAATAGGAAAATACAGAAAGTAATTTGGAAAGGTTATCTCATGCCAGCTTTTGAGATGGTGTGATCCATGATTAACACTCTTCCATTGGAATAGCAAGCGGTGTTCAATCGCCTATGGGATGTCAACATGGTTCCGGATTATAAAAAGCTTGTAGTGGCTTTTGTGAGGGAATACTTTAAGATTGAGGCCTCAAGGACTTTGACCTTAGGGATGAATACGACCAGGCGGGGAATGAATGTGCGTGGGAGAAACCCTAGGGGCATTCCCTCTGTTTTTCCATGGGTGCCAAATAAGAAACTCAAGCTTTCAAAGCGCTTTTATAAGTCATTTCCTGTTCATAGGTTGTTTTATTGATTAGTTGAAGTTATGTTTGTTTAGGATGTTTTATGAATAACTTATGTAAATAGTTTCTTCCATGTTGATGTTGTTGTGACTTCTAATGTATTAGTTATGCTATGTAAGAATGTTTTTCATTAATGGATGTTCAATGTTAATTGCTTTTTATTACTATTAATTCTTGTGGGTAGTTATGGAAGTTTAAGTAGTTTCAAATGACTTAATTTTGCATAGAAGGTTATATTAATGATAATTTCAATTAAGATCCTTGGATGATGATTGGAAACAATAGTGACCTTTTGATTCTTAAGTCTTATTTGAAATTATTCATTAATATGATTAGTCTATGCAAAATAGATGCATAAATGATAGGCATTAATGTTTCGTGCATGTGTGTCTGATATGTTCAAATCCAATGGCTTCAGCAACTAAGAGTATAGTCGCTGAATTGAACAAAGGAGAGAAGCTCAACAGTGATAATTATGAAATATGGCATATGAAAATTCAGTATGTTCTAGAAGAGCAAGAGGCTCTTGAAGCTCTTAACCTGGTTATGGAAGAGCCTGAAGAAGGGAATACTGCACAACACAAAAGAGATAATGATGCATTTGTTGCATGGAAAAGAAAGAACTCCCTTGCTCGCATCACATTGCTGAGTAGCATGGAGAATGATGTCATGCGAGAGTTTAGGCGTTTTGAGAATGCCAAAGAGATGGGGAAGCACTGGCAGCAAAATTTGGTCATACATTGGTGATCAAGCTGAGACAGCTCGCTATAAGGTTTGACTCATACAAGAAACCTCATGGTCAGTCCATGAAACTACACTTAAGGAAGATGTCAAACATGATAAATGAGCTTAAGGATGCTGGCCACGTTCTGACTGATGAACAACAAGTACAAGCAGTGATTCGTTCCTTGCCTCAAAGTTGAGAGCATATGAAGGCGCATCTAACCCACAATGAGAACATCAAAACCTTTGAGGATGCAGTACGCCATCTTGAGCTAGAAGAGGATCACCTCTTGGCGACAAAGCTAGAAACTGATATTTATTATGCAGGTTCTAGCTCACAAGGAGCTTCGAGCTCCAAGCGTAAGCATCCTGACTCATTCAAAAGGTGGAAAGGCAAAGGAACGAGCTTTTCAGGGAAGAAACCAAGAGTTGACCAACGTGAGAGAGGAAACCGTCCTCATATGAAGAGAATGTCAAGGGTTAAGTGTTACAATTGTGGCAAGAAATGTCACTATGCTCGCAACTGTAGCGAGCCAAAAAAGGTAAACACCCCTTGTATTCTTGAGAACTCTATTTTTGTATCAAGTTATGTACTTTTGACCGAATCGGATCCTTTGTGAACCGTAGATTCGGGAGCTACAGACCATGTAGCGAAGGACAGAGGTGCCTTCGTGGAGTTCCGACGAATTCCAACTAGAATGAAATGGATCTATGTAGGGAATAATTCTAGAACTGAAGTAAAAGGAATTGGCACTTGCCAATTAATTATGCGTGGTGGACGCATTTTATTCCTACATGATGTATTATATGCTCCGGAGATTCGTCGGAATTTGGTGTCTGTGCTAGTGTTGGTTAAGTTTGGTTTTAATTTGAACTTCCATAATAGTGGTGTGGACTTGTTTTTAGGAACAAGTTACTATGGTTGTGGTTACTTTCTAGATGGTTTTGTTGTACTGGATGTTGACTCTAGTAATATTAATGTTTGTTATTCCCTCTTCACGTCTTCTAATTCATGTGATAATAATGTGAATGTATGGCATGCTAGACTTGGTCATATAGGCCAACAACGAATGCATAGATTAGCCAAAGAGGGCTTATTGGGCAATATCGAAAAAGTTGATTTGCCCACTTGTGAGCATTGCCTAGTTGGGAAAACAACAAGGGAACCATTTGGAAAGGGGACAAGAGCTGAATTTCCTTTGCAATTAATCCATTCTGACATTTGTGGTCCAATGAATGTGAGGGCAAGGCATGGAGCTGTTTATTTCATCACGTTTATTGATGATTATACTCGGTATGGACACGTCTATTTGATTACTCATAAATCTGAGGCTTTTAGTTGCTTCAAAAAGTTTATGAGCTTAGTAGAAAATCAATTAGACAAGAAAATAAAACCATTAAGATCTGACCGAGGTCGAGAATATCTATCTGATGAGTTCAGAAATTTGTGTGATGAAAAAGGAATAGAAAGACGATTGTCTATTCCCTATACTCCTCAACAAAATGGTGTTGCGGAAAGAAGAAACAGAACTCTATTAGAAATGGTTAGGTCCATGATGGCACAAGCTAACTTAACCATCACCTTTTGGGGTGACGCTTTGTTAACTACTGCCTATATACTTAACCGTGTGCCTTCTAAATCAGTTACTTCCACTCCATATGAGTTATGGACAGGTAGAAAACCGGATTTGTGTTTTCTCAAACCTTGGGGTTGTGCTGCCTATAAGCTTGGTACTAAACTCTTAATCAACACAAGTTGTCATCCTCAAGTCAATGGTCAAATTGTGGAAGCTACCTACACCATTATTACTCTTCTTTGAAGCATGATGAGTAAAAATTTGAAGAATTAAGATTTAAAATGTGCAATGCTAAATTTTCTTAAAATTGATCGCCATATTACACCACTAGTCAATCACCTACTAAAGTTGTGTATAAAACCAATCCTTTCACACCTATAGACATGATACTTATTCCATCCAACTCGCAAGTCAACTATGATGCTGAAAAAGAGAGCCAAAGTTATGAAAAAACTTCATGAACAGATTCAATCCAAGAACAAGAAGGCAAATGAGTCTTTTAGTGTCACGCCCCGACTCTCGAGCTCGCGGCAACCCCATTTCACTTGAGGTCTAGTTGTACGACGTTCCAGGTACTATCGTCGACCAATTCATTTTATCTTGTAATTAAGCACATGCGGAAACAAACGACTCCCAAACCAAAGAATAGGGATAGCAACAACAACAGTAGAGGAAAGACAGACAGTATTTTATATATTTGAAGGTTACCCAGTACACCAACAAATACATACATGCCTTACTGCAGGCGACAAGCTAAGGCCTACTCAAAAAGAGACTGGCCTAACTAACCTAGCACTGTACAAGTGCCTACTCGCTGGCCTCGGTGGGATCGCTCTCTTTGATCCTCAAGTACTGCATCATCTAGGGCCTAAAAAGGTTAACCACGATGGGTTGAGATAAACTCAGCAAGTTAAAGCCCTAAACCCCGGTTAGGAACTTCGCTCGCCTCAGGAGTTTAACATACAACCTAATTCAACAGTCAATACGGTGCAAGGAGAAACCAAATAGAGAACAGTTCAATAAGCAGACACAACCACAAGCGATCCTACCTGGCATTGGCACACGTGACCTGCAGAAATTGTCAATCATCTCACAACAATAGTAGGAGACATACAAATAATCAGAGCCTTGCACAAATTATTCTCACATCTCAATGCCCACACGTGCTCCGATTATTACGACCCTCAAGGCCACGGCACAACCTTATGGTTGGCGGTCAACTGGTCGTAGACCAGGCATCGTCCTCTACCTCGAGGCACGGCGACGTCATGGGCTCTCCCCCACCGACGGCATTCCCTAAGAAGCATGGAGCCTGTCCCACTTCCGCAGCCCCGCATCTGACCATTGTCAGCCGACCCAATGGTCATGGCACAACCCCGAAGGATTGGCGGTCATCCGGCTCAATCGGGCTATCAACTTTAATATGACCATGCAACACATCAGCAAACAGTTCATTCTTATTTTTGCTTTTGCTTGGTCGTAAATGCAACATAATTCGTGCTCATACGACATGCTATTGTAGTTAACACACGTATAATGTCATGCAGCAGTATCCATTAGTCACGTACAAAGCAATAGTCTAATCATTCATGAAAGTTGCAACAATCAGCAGTTCAAATCACAGTCAGACAATCAATTCCGATCAATCAACATCATAACACTTGCATACTTGTCCAAAAAAAATCATGTACCTCAATAATTACCGGTACCCACTCACGTGACTCAATGTTCAACAATAAATAAACACGTATCCTCACGACTATGACAATCAACCATTCCCATAATTAATTACCCAACCCAATTAATTTCATTTAATAAAACCCTTCTTTAAACTAATGTCATTTAACAAAGTAGTATATAATTACTATTGACATTAGAAAATTAGACCATAGAAATTTTCCCACAAAATTACTCAATTAAAAACATTTCCCATAAATAATCACAATTGATTATTTTTCCCCAAAAATAATTAATTTTCAGAAATGAATAGTAATAATAATATGAATAATAATAATTCGAAATTATAAATTAATTTAATTAATTAATAATTCCGAAAATAATATATAATTATTCTTTAATCCAAAATTAATTTCAACCTTAGTTAATATAACCTAACCATGATTAACTTTTAACCTTGATTACTTTAAAACTAACTATAGTTACTTTATTCAACTAACCATAGTTACTTTAACACTAACTCTAGTTACTTTAAAACTAACTCTAGTCAACATACTAATCTCAATCAGCATAATTAACCATACTAATCCACTAATTAACTCTAATTAAATACAAACATACAAATACACTAATTACCCCTAAAACAAGATTAACCCCTAAACAAGGATTAGGGAATCAACTTACTTGGATCGGAAATCCGGCGACACCAGCGCGTAGAGGGGAACGAGGGCTACGAGGGGTAAGCTCGGGGATGGCAATGGATGATGAACGGTGGACGAAACGGGCCAAAATAGTCCGGATTTACTGTTCACGCGGAACCGGTGCAGCTGCGCGAAAAGGGCCGAAACGGGCAGTTCGGGGCAACCAGGGGTGACCGGGGGCGTGCGGCTGGCTTCCTAACTTCCGTGACTACACTATGGGTAGTGGTGGCGGCTCCGATGACGGTGGCAAGGCCGTTTTCCGACTGGAAAACAGCAAGGACAGCAAGAAACAGCAAAAATGGAAGGGAAAAGGAAGAGAAAAAGGGAGAGAGAGGGGCTGCTGTGCTGAATGAATTTGGGGAGAAAGGAGGAGAGAGAAAGCTACTAGAAACTTGAGGGAGAAGCCAAGGCAAGTGGGCCCACTTGCTTCAAGAGCCAATAAAAAACAAGCAATAAACAAGCAAAACAAAGCCCACATGGGCCTAAAAGGAAAAAGGCCAAAAGAGAGAAGCCCATGGGCTGAGGAGGGAGAGGAGAATGGGCCAGCTTGGGCCCCCTTTGGGCTGGGCTGGATGGGCGCAAGGCCCATTGGGCCGCCGGTCTTGGGCCGGCCCATTGCAGGCCCGAAACCCGGTCCAATTTTTCCTTTTTCCGACACTTCTGTGTCCAACGGAAAATCCAAAAATAAATGAGGCAATGTCCAAGTATTTAGTCTTGACATCACTGAGAAGTTGGTTCCCAAAAATCGGATTAAAATCAGGGCTAAATTGAGTCGATTACGACCGTAGTATAATTTGGATTATCGGGCGCCCTTTTAGGACTTTCCTCGCTTTTGACCCATGGTCAATCATTCTTTGATCCACGTTGATGTCAATTCTCGAGTCAGGGATATCCCTCGATTGTCGTGTGATCCCGAGGGCTCAATTGATAATCCCGAGTACCAGATGAAAAGAATTCGGTTTACCATTGTTCGTAGTTCGTATCAAAGTCATGCGGAAATCACCCGCAGATCGACTTCGTACTTCTGTCGAATCGATTTATTTCCGTTTCCTAAATAGTCTAGTACTTAGAGGATATCGTTCTCTCCCAGGTCCTCATGGTCGAAAGGTTCGTTCCTGATCGAAATTACGAGTCGTACACGAATCATTTCCTTTCGACACCTCCCTGTAATCCACCATCCCACGAACACACAGTTCGGAGTATTTGTACTAACCAGTCTTTTGACTAATATTGCCCTTTTATAAAATCCCAAAATGGGGTCGATTTTCAGGATGTTACATTTAGACAAAAGCAAATAAGTATTGGAAGAAGACTCAATTTTAACCCAGTGATCTAGTGTGATTACACTTGAGAAAAGAGAATTTTTTATCTCACTAAAAGAACAAACTTATGCCTAAAGCTAATACTTCCTTTAAAGTTCTCGAGAGAATTGGCGATAGTGCATACAAGGTTGATCTCCCGGAGAATATGGTGTCTTGACAACTTTCAATGTAGGAGACCTTTCTCCTTATATTGAAGATAAAGAACTATTGGATTTGCGAGCAAATCTCAAACAACCTAGGGAGTTTGATGCAGGAGCATTGGGCTCATTGATTAACTCTCAAGCTCCACTCATATTTTATCAATTGAACCAACCCATTCGCTGTTCTTACAAGCAAAAGCCAATTTTCACTGCAATTTAATTATGTGGATTCAAGGATGAAGTTGTTGATTATATGACAAAGTTGTCAATTTACAAGACTCATTGCCAATTTCAAGACTCCATCGACATTCTAATGATTGGAGGTTGTTTTAATCAATTTCTATCACTATTTGAAGACTTTCTATGATGATTGTTTGGCTTCCAAGATTGGTGCACAAATTTAGAGAATCTTATCAAGTTTCAATGCATTTGACAATCAGCATGTAAGTCTACTTATTCATTTTTTTGTAATGAGTTTTTATTGTGGTGTTGCTTTAAGAGTCATAATTAGGTGAAATCCCCCCCCCCCAACCCAAAGAGTCTATTCAGTTTCAGGAATTTGAAGAGTCTTCCCTTTTGTTTAGCATATTTCCATAAAATGAGATGTAGAACACTTGAATATTGAGGATATATGAGATTATGTGTCCATGTAATCAAATATCTATGGAGAATGGATTACTCCTTTCCTGATTTGTTTATCCTTGGAGAGTAGATTACTTCTTGGATTGGTGATTTGTCTTTTAGGCCTTGATGTTGAGCTATTCCTATCCTGAAATATTTTATCCTTGGTAAGTGGGTCATCCTTAAACCTTAGTGGTGAACTTCATTGATTTCGATCTTCTACTTTTGTGAGTGGTTCATCCTTTATGCTTTAGTGGTGATCATAATCTATCCTACAGTTACATTTAGTCATTGATTTCCATTTCATACACATTGACCTATACATATTTCCATTGACATCAATCAGAACATCTCTCATCTGCCCTCGCAATGCTAGGAGGAGCTTGAACACAAAACTTTACAATTCATTCAGATTCGGCTCGTCAGGATTGGAACTTGCAAGCAACGACACCCCCGTTTGCTCGTGCCGTCCTCTCCTCTCTTCTTTTTGTTCTTTTGTTTTGTTGTTTTTGTCGTTTTTTTCCTCTGCAGAGTAAAAAAATACAAGTGGGCTTGAGGCCCTTATGAAATCGCTTGGGCTTTGGGCTATCATTTTCATATTTGGCCCAACTATTGCATAAACAAACGTGATTCGAAGCTACGTTGCACAATTAACCTGGAAATCGGGGAGGGAGTAGATGACCAGAAATGACGATCAGATTTGGTCTTTATTGATAAGCAGCGCCGTTGTCGTAGCGATATAGATATCGGTTAGATACCTTGGATGAGAGAGAGAGAGAGAGAGAGAGAGAGATAAAGAGAGCACGATATGGATAGATCGAGCCTGCTGTTTTTGCTGCGAGACTGTTGTTGTGGCTTGCGATGCCGGGACATGACTGGCCATCGTGCGACATCGCCGACGACAAAGGGGCACCTTCGGTGGCGGTTCTGTTCGTCCTTTTCCCTCTCTTTTCCGATAGTTCTCTGTTCTAAATTTTCGAAGAACCGATATCTCACGCCGTACATAAAAAGGTAGCTATTACATTAAAAAAAACTCTCCTATTTTCAGAATCCTCAACGCACATAGAAGTCAATTGTTGGTGGTCACAAAGGATAGCGATGGTGATGATGGTTGTTTTAACTAAGCAAAAGGGCAGGGTGCAGCAGCGAGAGAAAGAGGGACGAAGGAAGAGATTTTGGGTTAATATTCTAAACATTTTAATTGTGCAAATTGAATCATAAACTTTTCCACATTTTGCAAATTAAATCTATTCGATCAATTTTGACTAGAAATCCTAACGTAGATTCCAACCATCATACGTGACACAACTGGCGCTGATGTAAATATAATTTAATAATAGTTTGAATTTTTTTTTATATTTTTTGGTTTTTTCTTTTTTCTTTTTCTTTTTTTGTTCTTCCTCTAGCCAATCGAGGGCATTGGCAATGACTAGCAAGGCCAGCCTTGCCAAAACTGGTGAGGTCTAGTGAGGTCGAGCCTCACTCCTCCTTGCTAACTAGTGCTTTGCGACATGAAGTTCTTGTGGTGAGAGACGTGTCAATTGCAATTGCACTTGAGAAAGTTTGGAACGTTTCTCTCATATTTCCTCATTTTCTATTCCTTTCTCTAGGCCAACACTAACGACAAATTTACAATGAAGTTCCACCACTCATAGCAACCTCATTGTAAATTTGGACGAGTCAGGTAAGTTCCTAGTCACAATTGGTAGATTTGTAGTGAGGGTCCCTCACTCACAGTAGATATAATGTGATGGCCTTGCCAGTCCTGATGAGAGAAAGCCTCACCGAGCTATTGGCAAAACTTGACCTTGCACTTGTCGCTGTTACCGGGTGAGGTCGACCTTGTCGGCCCTTGCCACCAGATGGTTGTCAACCATCATCAAGGCCCAAAGATCCGACTAGAGCAAGAAGGAAAGAAAGAAAAGAAATAAAAGAAAAGAATTTAAAATTAAAAAAACAAAAAAATCACTAAAAATGTCCACATTAGTATCGGTCATGCCATGTAGAAGGTTGGTATCCATGTTAGTGGTCTTCAGTCAAAATTAGTTAAATAGATTCAATTGGTAAAATGTAAAAACGTTTTGAACTCAATATGCACAATTAAACTGTTTAAAATTGAATTGGTAAAGTGTAATGGGTAAGATGATTAGGACAATTTTCTCCTAATTTTAACACCACTCACCTTTTCTAGAATAGTGAAAAAATGGCAGGATGAGAGATTTAGCAACGACTACATTCTAGAACGGTGTTACAAGGATCTCGTACCCGCTACAAATTGTTGAAATTTACATTGCCATTCATCCTTTTTATTTTATTTGGTTAGATAATGATTGAGTTGGCATTCTACGACCTCAAAAGCTGCACGACATCTAGTTTTATACAAAGGGGAACCACCATGAATAAATTCAAAAAGCTGCAGATCTAACTGAACTAAAGGATCGGGCAAAAGTTAAAAAATAGATCATGTTATTACTCCAAAAGATAGAGGGAGAGCAAACAAAGTAAGGAGATAAAAAGCCTTGAAGTACATTGCTAGCCTCAACTCGTTATGGATCATAAGATTTGAGTCAGATGTCAATTTCTCAGTATATTATGGACCGAGTGATACTAATAGGCAGATATGTGAGTCCCATCCAGTATCCAGAATCAAGCATGCAAATCATTAAGTATCATAGGCCACACTTCGACAAGAATTTATCTTAAAACAATGTTCTCGCGAGCCAAACCTTACTTTGAATATTGACGCGATTGAGATGTGTCAGTATTTATCTATCTTTTCATCAAGAAATCATATAGTAAATCTAGTACATGTACCAAATTAATTCTAGACCGCCAGATCCAATGGAATCAGCATAAGAATCACGTGGAACCCACCCCTTTTCAATAGTATGGATTGAATTCTACTATATAAAGTTGAAGTCGTCTCTAAGAGAACTTTATTCATGTGCTCAGAACATGGCAGTTTACTTGCTCCCTGCGAATGCCACATGACAAGACATATAGCATTGTTTTTTTTTTTTTTTTGCGCTATCCACATTAATCTATAAAACTTTACCTTTAATTTCCCATTTACCAATTTTTATATCCTTTTCATTTAAATTTGAAGATAAATATATAAAAATATTTTTTGAAAAATATTTGTTAATTCATATTATTTTAGGATGAAATGAAAAAAAAGACATTGTTCATTCATTTTTAAACATTTTTTATAGTTAAAGAAGACAAAAAAGTAATGATCAAAAAGAGAAACATAACCATTTTGTGGGTCAATTTTTAAAGATCCTATGAAGGATCGTGGGAACATCGTTACACTTTTCTTATGCCTACCATCTCCAATACGTCAGATAAAGTGAGGAGATGCAATCCATGTTTAATGCGAATGAGGGTCAGGATCAAATCAGACATAACTAATAATTTGAGGGCTAAAAATTTCACTTTTCATTAATGGAGGGACAGGTTGCAAAAGTTATGGAACTTTGGGATCATAGGTAAAATTTGCTTTTTAACAAATTTGTACTTTACCTTTTCTCTGTTTCCCTCACTAGAACAAAGTTCTCGCTCAAAAACTGTCCGTAATACTATCCATACCTACAAACTTTCACCAAACACCATCAATATTGTTGTTTTCTTACATGAACAGCTTGGGGATCAAAACACATACGCATTTTCATATTAAGCAATCACTTATTTATCACATATGATTATTGTTATGACAGATGGGGAAGCCAAACGAAATTAAAACTGAGAAGAATAAAAGAACACAATATTTACGTGGGAACCTTGCACGAAAACTCATGGGGAGAGGAGAGGAAAAATCTACTATAAAATCAAGGATTACAAAAGGTGGCTCTTCCTTACCAAAAAAAAAAAAAAGGTGACTCTTAAAAACTTAGATTCTTTTTTTTTTTTTGGTAACCCAGGGAACCCCCGCATGGCCGGCAGCCGGGAAGTAAACCCTAGGGGTGACATGTACGACCACCAAGCACGTGCCACCAAGGTAAGTCCACTAATGACGCCCCCGGGATTCGAACCCCTCCCCTTCGTGAGGGGGAGGAAGGCCCAAGCCAGCGACGCCACCACATGGGGTGGTAAAAAAAAAAAAAAAAAAAACTCAGATTCTTTTTGTCTCAACTTCTTATATATAGGCAAAAAAATCAAATCCAAAGTAAGGAAACCTCTTTTTAGGAAACCTTCTCCAAATAGGAAAGCCATTCAATTAGGAAACCTACTTGTATTATGAAACTTTCCTTTTTGGGTTCAAACTAAACCTATTCAAGATAAGAAACCTATTTGAGTTAGGAAACTTTCATTTTCAAACTCAAACTTGAGACATATTCTAATAATCTCTACCTTGGCTCGACATTTAATTCAAGTTATAATCATTTGGCTTGGATTCTATTTAAGCAACAAACAATATTATCCCTATGTCACGGGCTGGATCTAGCATTTCCTTCGAACCCGTGCGGCCTTAGGATTTCTCCTAAGCAGCCTTTCCCTTCGAGCTCACAAGATTTTTAGAGAGAGAGAACTCTAGAGAGAGAAGCTCTGTATTCTATTACTTGTGTAGAATGGGATTATTACAATGAGGGGAGGAGACCCCTATTTATACAAATACAGGCAAAACCGTATCAGTAGATCTCTCATTGATCTAACGGTGGGGATCGTATCTCCCCAACTACCTTAATTACCGTATCTTCCGCCCCTAGGAATATTCTAGGAACATTCTGGGAATATTCTAGGAACATTCTGAATATTTTAGGAACATTTTGAATATCCTAGGAACATTCTAAATATTCTAGGAACATTCCGGGAATATTCTGGGAGACTCAAGAAAACCCTAGAACTTAAGATCAACGGTTGAGGATCAGTCACGGCATTGATCAAAACCCTCTCGGACCGTTCGTATTTCCGAGCCGTGACATTCTTCCCCACCTAATCAGGCGACGTCCTCATCGCGTCTTCAGCATGGAATGCTTCAATTTGTTTCTTGAATTGCCAACGAGCGTCCGCAGGTTCCCAACTTGCTTCACTCTCTGGAAGACCCTTCCATCGAACCATATACTCCCGCTTCGGTGCACAATACCGCTTTCGTATGACTCGATCCGCTATGATGTAATCCACTTCCCGATCATACGAAGTCTTCGCTCCCAATGGTGCCCATTGCGACTCTCCCCGGTCCGGATCTTCCTCATCTACATGGAAAGGTTTAAGCATACTCACATGGAAAACCGGATGTACCTTTAGTTTGGGTGGTAATTCCAGCTTATATGCGACCTTCCCGACCCGTTGAAGCACACGGAAGGGCCCCTCGTAGCGTCGGATCAACCCCTTGTGTACATCCTTGTAACGAAGAACTGCGTGTAGCTTGGCTAACACTTGGTCTCCAACTTGGAATTCCACGTGCCGACACTTTTGGTCCGCCCACTTCTTCATGCGCTTCGATGCCTTGTGTAGGAACTTGCGTCGTGCTCACATAGTGCCAAAGATAAATCTCCAATAGTGCATTGATCCGCTCCGTCTGACCGTCGGTTTGGGGATGCAAACTCGTGGAGAAGTTCAGCTCCGACCCTAGCAGCTTGAAGAGCTCCGTCCAGAATCGCCCCGTGAATCGGGGGTCACGATCGCTCACAATCGTTTGTGGTACTCCCCAGTACTTGACCACATGTTTCAAGAAAAGCTTGGCCGCCTCCTCGGCTGGACAATCCTTCGTCGCAGGCACGAAAGTTGCGTACTTGGAGAACCGGTCAACCACCACCATAAGCGTCCGACACCCTTCGGACTTTGGTAGGTTGACAATGAAGTCCATGGAAACGCTTTCCCATGGATGAGCAGGGATAGGAAGTGGCTCCAAAAGCCCCAGCGATGATTGTTGCTCGAGCTTGTCTTGTTGGCATACAAGACAAGTCTTCACATACGCCTCGATGTCATCCCTCATTTGAGGCCAGTAGTATTGTTCCTCGACGAGCGCCAATGTATGGTGGATCCCTGGATGACCCGCCCACTTTGAATCGTGGCACTCTCGTAGCACTTCCTTCCTCAACTTCCCATGAAGCGGCACATATAGTCGCCGTCCTTTGGTATAGAGGAGCTCGTCTTCATACCAGAATTGACGAGTCTTGCCCTCTTGTGCGTACCGTAGGAGTCTCTGAGCCCTTTGATCATGCTTGAGCCCCTCCTTGATACGGTCGATCCACGGGCAATTCGGCCGACTCACGATGTTGGCCAGCTCCGCCTTTTGATTCAGTGTGTCCGCCACAGAATTGGACTTCCTAGGCTTGTACTCCAGCACATAGTCAAATTCCGCTAAGAAGTCTTGCCATCGAGCTTGCTTCGGACTCAGCTTCTTTTGTGTTTGGAAGTAGCTCGTGGCCACATTGTCCGTCCTCACGACGAACTTGGCTCCCAGGAGATAATGCCTCCACGTCCGAAGGCAATGGACCACCGCAGTCATCTCCTTTTCTTGAACGGTGTACCGACGTTCGGTATCGTTCAACTTTCGAGACTCGAACGCAACCGGATGGCCATCCTGCATAAGAACACCACCAATAGCAAAGTCGGAAGCATCAGTCTCTACCTCGTAAGGTTTTGTGTAATCGGGCAACGCCAGCACCGGCTCCTCGGTCATGGCTTGCTTCAACCGATCGAACGCCTCTTGGCATCGGGTGGTCCACTCCCACGGCTTGTCCTTCTTCAGCATGTCCGTGAGTGGCACCGTGATGCTTGAATAGCTCCGAATGAAGCGTCGGTAGTAGTTGGTGAGGCCAAGGAATGACCTCAACTCCGTCACCTTAGTCGGCGGCTCCCATTCGACTATCGCTCAGATCTTTGCCCCATCCATCCGAACTCGACTACCCCCGACAATGTGCCCTAAGAAGGGAACTTCTTTTTGAGCAAAGGCACACTTCTCGCGCTTCACATACAACTCGTTCTCGCGCATGACTTGGAAAACTTCCCTCAGGTGCTCAATGTGCTCCTCCAACGTTCGGCTATAGATCACAATATCATCTAGGTAAACCACTACGAACCGATCAAGGAACGGATGGAGTACCTTATTCATCATGGTACAGAAAGTAGCCGGAGCGTTGGTGAGGCCGAACGGCATGACGAGGAATTCGTACGATCCGTATCACGTCACGCAAGCGGTTTTCAGCTCGTCCCCTTCAACAATTCGAACCTAATAGTAGCCCGATCGAAGATCCAGTTTGGTGAACCATCGCGCTTCTCCAAGTTGATCGAATAAATCTGCAATGAGAGGGATCGGGTACTTGTTCTTCACGGTGAGTTTGTCCAGCGCCCGGTAGTCAATGCACATTCGGAGTGATCCATCACGCTTCTTTTGGAACAGGACCGGCGCACCGAACGGAGACTTGGACGGCCGGATGTACCCCGCATCGAGTAGCTCCTTGAGTTGTCTCCTCAGTTCTTCCAATTCGGGGGGTGCCATGCGATAGGGTGCCATGGCGGGTGGTCGACCATCAAATACTAGCTCGATCCGATGATCCACCTCCCTTCGAGGTGGGAGCTTCTTAGGAAGTTCGGATGGCATCACGTCTTCGAATGCGTCGAGGACTTGGGTCACCTCGGTGGGAACCTCCTCCACCTTGCCCGCATCTTCCTCAGCTTTCAATGTTGCCAGGAAGGTCACCTCACCCTTCCGAACTCCTCTCGAGAGTTGCATGGTCGACAACATCTTCCGATCGCGACCCAATGCGCGATGGATCGGAATCATGCATTGGCATCGTTTATCCAGAATACAAATGCAATCCGCAAATGGTAGCACACCAGCATTGATTCTATCGAAGAATCCCAGACCTAGCACAAAGTCATAATCGTCTAGGGGAATTACCTCAATGGTTTCTTTACTCGACCATGGACCAAGGTGAAGCTCCACGTCCCTAGCCACGCCACTAGTTGGGAGCTCCTTAGAGTTCACTGTCTTGAGCCAACCAGCTCCTTTTTCGACCCGAAGGTTGAGTTTCTTCGCGGCCTCTTGGGATATGAAGAGGTCAGACGCCCCCGTATCCACGAGTGCACTCATCGTGGTGTCGCCGATCTTCACATCCACGAACATCATTCCCTTAGACTCCTTGGCTTTCTTCGTTTTGAGGGAACTGAGAATTCGCAACGAGCCTAGTCGCGATTCCTCCGTAGGCCCCTCTTCCTTGCAAAGGGCCGCCAGCTTGGCCTTGTTCGGGCAATCCCGTGCCATGTGTGGACCATCACAGAAAAAGCATTTATATGTGCGTACCTTCCTTTGTCCTCCGTCGCTCGACTCCGCATGAGTCTTAGGAGGGCCCGCCGGTGGTTTGCCTCCATTCGGGCGATTGAATCTCCCTCGATCTCCCCCACCATTGGTCTTGTCCCTCGGACGGGAGTCCAGCTTGGATGTAGAAGGTGCCTAGTATTCCACCAGCGATTCCGCCACAGTTATGGCCGTCGTGAGATCTCCCACGTTGCACTGTTTGAGTTCCTGTTTGGTCCACGGCTTGAGACCACTCATGAACTGGTGGTACGCCTCATTATCACTCATCGAGGGTATTTGGAGTAGCAACTCCGAAAATCGCTTGATGTAGTCGCGCACCACACCTCTCTGCTCGAGCCGCTTTAGCTCGTTTCGAGCATCCTCCTCCGCGTACGAAGGGTAGTACATTCGTCGAAACTCCTTGACGAATCCATCCCATGTCGTGATAGGATCGCCACTCCTATCATCTGACCGACGACGCCACCACAACAAGGCATTATCAACTAAATACATGGATGCAGTATTTACCCGTGTGAGGTCATCGTTGATTCCCATGGCTTGGAAGTACCGTTCCATATACCACAGGAAGTTGTCCACGTCTTTGGCCACCCGCGAGCCTTTGAACTTGTCCGGCTTGGGTGTGTCCGTTCATGGACCAGTATGCACCGTGACCACCCCGTTCACGCGTGCCGCTTCTGATTCGGCGAGCTTCCCTTTGAGTTCTTCTACCTCCGCGCACATGGCTGCCATCAGGGCTTCTAGGGCTTCATTCCGTTGTTCCAGTTCCTGCCTCAGGGTCCCCAGCAACTCGCCTCGGAGCTCTCCCATGCCGGTCTCGAGCTCTTGCACCTCGGCCTCGAGCTCCTCCTTTCCGGCTTCCACTCCTTCGACAGTCTGGGTCAAGTCATCGACCGATCCTTGGATCTCGGAGGCAAATAGTTTCACCCTCGTCACCCGACGATCTAAATCCCCTAGCGCATCCCTTGAACCGGAACCAGCACGGTTCTTCTTTCCCTTGTTGCCTTTTGTGACAGCCCTTCCACGATCCTCGTGATCAGCCTCCAGTGCGAGCAACACCTCAGAACGAGAATCAGCCATTGCGCCTAGGAACGAACTCGCTCTAATACCACTTGTCACGGGCCGATTGATCTAGCGTTTCCTTCGAACCCGTGCGGCTTTAGGATTTCTCCTAAGCAGCCTTTCCCTTCGAGCTCACAAGATTTTTAGAGAGAGAGAACTCTAGAGAGAGAAGCTCTGTATTCTATTACTTGTGTAGAATGGGATGATTACAATGAGGGGAGGAGACCCCTATTTATACAAATACAGGCAAAACCGTATCCATAGATCTCTCCTTGATCTAACGGTGGGGATCGTATCTCCCCAACTACCTTAATTACCGTATCTTCCGCCCCTAGGAATATTCTAGGAACATTCCGGGAATATTCTGGGAGACTCAAGAAAACCCTAGAACTTAAGATCAACGGTTGAGGATCAGTCACGGCATTGATCAAAACCCTCTCGGACCGTTCGTATTTCCGAGCCGTGACACCTACGTGTGAGCTCCCACTTAATTCAGATATTCTTCTGCATCTAGATATGAAGTCTGCCATCAAGCCTACATTGTTACACCATAATGTCCACCACCCAGAAATTACACCTTCTACCACCAGGTTTGCATTATTACATCACAACCCATAGCCTAGAAATTATGCCTAATTTCATCCACCAAACATTAGAATAAACCATTGGATCTCTAATACCAATTTGTTAGGAGTGCACAATAGACACCCAATACCTTTCACCTGGGGAGATTATAAAGAGGGAGCCTAAGTTTAAGCCAATTAATATATCCAGTTTTCCAATTTTCTCACACAAAAGACCTCTCTTACTCAGCTCCATCCCTCTAATACTCATATGGCATAATATCATATGCCATAATTTAGTGTTATCTGATTCTATCATAGCGGATGAGACTGTAGCTAAACCATTAACCCTTGCAATTAATAAAAAGTGCCCGTTTTTAGCCCTTTCATCAACAAAAGTGAACCTCTCATAATTTTCGTAACTCCACTTTTAGCTTCAACCATATGAAATGTGAAGAGGTGCTACTTGAGCCTTAAGCGATTGGTGAGAGATTTTGTCAAAAAAATCCTCTCCACTTTATTCTAAACTTGTTGTTGTTTTTCGATCTAATACCTCCTATAGAACACAAATGGATAGCAAATAGTGTTTTTTGATCCAATTCTTCCTAGGTTTTCTTTTGACGTGCTTTATGGCTTCTTCCCTTTCTCAAATAGAGTTTTCTTCAAACCTTGCTAGGTAAGAATGGCCAACATACAACCTACCATAGATTGAAACTAATACTCTTATCAGATTTCTCAATATCAAATTTCGTTATTGAACTTGAAGCCATAACCAAAAGATCAAGAAAAACCACAAGCTTTGATACTAGATTGTTATGACAGATGTGGAAGTTAAAATGAAATTACAATTGGGAAGAATAAAAGAATACAAGTTTACGCGGAAACCCTAGTGAGAAAAAACCACGGGAGAAGAGAAGCAAAATCCACTATAGTCAATATTACAAAAGGTGGCTCTCAAAAGCTTAGACTCTTTCTGTCTCAACTTCTTATATATAAGCAAAAATCAAATCCAAAGTAGGAAAATCTCTTTTTAGGAAAACTTCTCTAGCTAGAAAAACAATTCAATTAGGAAATTTAGAATAGGAAATCTATTTGAATTAGGAAACTTTTCTTTACAGGCTCAAACTAAACCTATTCAACATTAGAAACCTAAATGAATTAAGAAAATTTTCTTTTTGGCTCAAACTTAAAATATATTCTAACAATTATCTTGTATAGTGTTTGATTATGTCTTCCACGTTACTGGTATAAAAGATCATAATTAAGTAAAGAAAATGCTAACATCGTTGATATTGCGACAAAAGCACAAATTTAAGAGCATGATGGATTATTTGTACCCAATGCGTATGGAGTACGGTACAAGAGGATAACAGATGAAAACTGAAGGTCAACTTGCGCTAATGAATCTCACATGTATCTATGAAGCATGCCTAATTCATCAGTAGTTAGATGAATCTTTACCTTTACCATTACCACTTAAAAATGGAAAAAGAAAAATCAGGTTTATTCTGGAATTTGCTTTTAACATTGCCACCTCATCCCGTGTGTCATGCAACGCGATTCACGCACATGCATACGCAGCGAGTTTTCCCTTACCCTGGCCCACAAGACAGAAACAGGCATTAGCGCTTGCAGTTCGTCAAATCTATGGATGAGCAGTTCAGGATGATAACCTATTTGTTATAACAAATTCCTCGTTTGAATCTATTTTGTATACTTTGAAACCTAGAACCTATTCTATCATAGATTTTAAGGTCGGTATCATAGGTTTTAAAGTCGGTTCTAGGGTCTATTAGGTTCTATTTGTATTATTAATTGGACGATTGCAGTAAATTATTACTTTTAATGACCATCATTCGCTACAACAATTCAATTATTATAATTTATATTTAGATACACACAAAATAAAATATTAACAAAATAAAAGTCTTAATCATAAAATAGAAAGTCAAACTAGTAATTTCAAATTATATATTCGTCATTGAATGCCATATATAAAAACTTGTTCCAAATTCGAAATTACAGATTCCGCGTTCCAGGTTCTAGAATCTGCCTTGTATATTTTGGAACTTGGAACCTAATAAGTTTTCATTGATTAAGTTCTTAAGTTTTAAGTTCTACCCTAAAACCATACTCATAGTCAAATCTAAATTTTGAAAGACAATCTTGGGCCACAAGTTGCTCAAATTCGTTCTCTCTCTCTCGAACTTTTCTCAGAGAAATATGTAAAATAACACAAACCCTGCACCGTCGGATACGACCTACCCGAACTTTTTCAACGCCTCCAATCTCATCTGCCCGAACCCTAATTGTACCCGCCAACCTCCATTATTGGTTTGTTGCCATCGTTAAAATCTACTTTCTTCATGTTTGCCAAAGATGCTTGCACGCAGATCATCATAGTTTTCGCTTCCTCATTTGGTATAACTCATCTTGCCATGGAAGGGTCTTCTTCAAGAGGGAATCAGAGCAATGAGAACGACGAAGAGGCCAGGAACGAGAGGGGATCGAGGTCAGAATGCGATCTGCCCCGGTACCGAGGGATCCGGCGGCGTCCTTGGGGCAAGTTTGCAGCCGAGATCCGGGACCCTTCGAGGAATAGTGCCCGCCTCTGGCTTGGGACCTTTGAGACAGCGGAGGAGGCCGCCCGAGCCTATGATCGGGCTGCCTTTGCCTTCCGAGGCCATATGGCCATCCTCAACTTCCCCAACGAACAACGACAAGATGCTCAGATTGACCATGATGCCCCCGGCCACCACAGTTCTTTCTCCACGTCCCTGTCACTGTCCTCATCGCCATCGTTCTCTTCAGCAGGTTCGTCATCATCCACTGTGTCAGCTCCTGTCGAGCCGTCCAGAGGTGTGATCGAGTTCGAGTGTCTGGACGATAAGTTGTTGGAGGAATTACTGAAGTCGCACAGCAACAAATAAGGTGACTCTGTGTAGGCGAGTGCATATTTAGGGTTTCCGAAGTTTCATGCCAAGTAGTTCTTTAGTTTCTTGTTTCTCGGTTGTCTTCGTTGCCAAATGTAATTGCTTCATGCAGGCTGCAGCCTACCAGCTTCTAGCTGCCTTTCCCCCTTAGTGTTGTTTCTGTTGAACCGGGCAGGGTCCTATTGTTGTAATATTATCCAGTTTCCCCTTATTGTATACTTGGCTCCCTTTCACTCAAGTGACAGTTGTCTGTTGAGTACAAGACGATGCTATGTATCTCTGTACAGCTTGTTTTGGTTGGAAATCTTATAAATACTTACGTTAAATGTAATTGCTTCAATAAATCACATTTGGCAATCTTCAGGACTGCATTTTCACAGCAGGAGCTTGACATGACAAGGCAATATTGTAATGTGCACGGTGACTTCGATCAAAATCAGCGGAGCAAATGGCTCGTGTCATACCTTTATCTTTCTGAAGTACTTTGGGTACTTGCACTCAATTTAAGCAGCAGCATTCATGCATACACAGACTTCTGGGATGCTTAAGTTATCTCGTTTCAATAAACTGTTGCAGTTTATCTTAGGTTTTCTGAAGTTAAATACCTAGATACAGTTCCCGAAATCGTTTCATAATAATCTATTCTGGAAGAGCTTCTCTGTATTTGAGGACAGATCGATGTAAAACCAGGCTGAGCTAGGGTTTTGCAGTTTTTCTTCAAAGTTAATTTTCCGTGATTTGGGTGCTTTGAAGCTGAAACAAAACTCTAGTATTATTCCAAATCATCGGGGTTCCTTTTTGTGAGTAGGTCATGATGAAAAAAGGTTGCCGACAACTTTGAAAAATTGTTCATGATGTAGACCTGAATTCGCCGCTCTTTTTAGTAGGCGGTTTCGGTCCTTCTCCTTGACAATCATGTGTCTGCCTTGACCGTGACCCGTCTTCTCCTTTTTCTTCCTATTTAAATAAGGTCAAATGTCCCGGCCCAACCTGCTTTAATAATCTCTTTCATGGGGCGCTTTGCTACAAATTCGCAGAATCAACGGCAGTGGTAGATGGAGAAACTCGATCCTAGGACAAAGCCTTTTGAAATATAGTTTGGCGTAGAATCCTTAACCAGTTCCGTGTCAAAACGAGTCGGGCCATTGACCTTTAATCTCGATCATTCAAAAGAAATCAACTACTCAAACTGGTAAATCTTGACCGTCAAAAGTTAGGAAAGTTAAAAATAACCAGCAGCCTCTCTTTTGGTGCGACCACTGATTTGCCAAATCATCATCATGTACAGAAAGTCAAAGGAAGAAAGGAAGAAAAAACAGAGCATCGGAGTTGCAGAAGAAAATGGAAAAACAGAGCCTGCTTCCCAACTCACTCAGATCGCTTTCCATAACGCAATTTCAGCGACCCAGCGTAATCCGACTTCCGACATGATGGTTTATTTACATTGATCGCATTCGGTAAACTATTCGATTCACTCGAAGTTCACTTATCTTTTGATTTGTCGGAGAAATCAAGCAGAGCTTCCAACACCTCATCGCCTAGGCACTCGATCTCGAAGACTTCCCTCCCTTGCTCCACCCTGTCCCTGCTGCGGCCAAGGGTGGTAGACGGCGCCGATCCTGACGACGTGGCCAATGATGTCGCAGCAGCCGAAGAATCTCCGCCACCAACCGCCGAGGGATACTCACCGGGGAAATTGAGGATGGCGAGCCGGCCCCTCATGGCATAGGCGGCCCGGTCGTATGCCCTCGCAGCCTCCTCTGCTGTCTGGAAGGTGCCGAGCCAGATGCGGGCCCCCTGCCTCGTTGAGTCGCGGATCTCGGCGGCGTACTTGCCCCACGGCCTCCGCCTCACGCCCCTGTACTTCACCTCGCTCCCGCCTTCTCCTGCCATTTTCTCTTTCGCCTTGCCTTTGGGGTCTTCGTCCATTCTCGACGACCCACCTCTGCACTGCTCTCCCCAGATTTATAGCGAGCTTAGGCAGAGCTTGGAACCCATTGGGCCGATCTGAACTTCAACATCCGCAAAAAGTAATCGAAGAATTGTTAATAATTGTTGCGCTTTTCGGGAGATTTTCAACGTGCCGAGAGACTGTTCAGAGTGATGCAATCGAAAGAGTTGCAAGTGCATGCATGGACGATGATCTGGTTCGATGGCTTCCAGTTTTCAGGCCCACAGAGTTAGTTAACTTCAATTATACTTTCGAAATTCGTTCTTGAAAATCTTCGGTAGGAGGAGTGACGTCATCCGGGCTTACGTGGTCGCCCTCTCATCTTGCTAACGCTGTCGCTAGCTTTGCGCATCTTGGAGTTTTAAAGTAATCTTTGCATATTTTAGGGGAAAGTCTTATGATAAGTTTGACATATTCGACTCGGGTTATATAGATTATTGCAAGATTTTGGGTGACGTCATGCGATTGCGTTGGTCTTACGTTGCCTTATGAGGCAACGAAAGCGTTTGGATTCTTTAAGAGGCTAATAGATCTTAGGACGATTCGGACTAGGTTTTAAAAATGGAGACAATTACGCATGTGATTAGAATGTCTCGCGGGCGTCATAGTTGCTTACGTCATCAATAGGGTTCGATCTTTTTGTTGCCCCCGATTACCTCAGCTGTGTATCTTTGGCAGCGATTGATTCCCACAAAGGTCCGCTGATGATCTCACTTGATGACCTCCTGAATTTAGCACTTGAAATGGTAGCATAGCGGTCCAAACATATGGATAGTGCGACAATTGTATGAAAACTTGCAAAGTCTTGGGAAAACTAACGTTCGCATGATTTTCTTTTTGACGTGTAATTTCCTTGGTATGACAAAATAAGTATACTAGATAACTTCCCAACATGTTACAAAAAGCAAGCCATGAAATGATTCAAGTGTCGAAACTTTCATATGATGATACTTATTTTAGTGCTAAAACTTTTTTCAACATGCTTCTGTTGAAAGTTTATAAAACAAACAAAGTATGTTTTTTCCTTATCCCACGTAAGAAAGTTTGGAAGATTTAAGCCATTTTATAAGTGTTAGCTTTTCCAATTGGTTAAAAGGAAAAACTGGAGTGGGTGCTAGACCCCACCATACCCGCGTGCAAGTCCGCAAATAATAATTGCGTGATTTTGACACGATTATTAGGCGCATTTAGCACTTTACACATTTGCGCACCCACGGTTTAATTAGCGCTAATCCCCTATCTTTTAATTTTATTCCCTATGGTTATTTTGTTAATCAAAAGGTTGCCTTTATTTTTTAGCATTTTGGAAATTATGAAAATTTAGAATTTTATTTATTATAAAATTATTTTTCTAATATTTTTTATTATTCTGAGTTTTTTTGTGTTATTTCAAGATAACTTTTGGTTATTATACTAGTTCAGTTTGTAACATTTCTTGAAGGGTTACATTGATTCATTTTGCAACTTCTTCCAAAGGGATATGTTTGTTAACTTTACAACCTTTCATAAAGCATTGCTATGTTCTTTTATATGTCAGTTTTGGAAAAACGAGTATGGAATCATTTTTCAAGTCCTCTTTCTAAAATTGCAACCATCTTTTCAATTGATTTCTAAAAAGACTTTTGAAAAATATTAGAATTGCTATCTAGTATTATCATTTGAGATTTTGTTGTATCTTGGAGGACATTTGCTAATAACCATTAGCAACATTGTGAAGTAAATAAATCCTTAAAAAAAGTAATATCATGTCTCAAAGTCCAATTTGATTGTTCTAATAATTTGAATTCATATTGACTTCATTGTTTTACCCAAGTACGAATACGATTTTCCAATAGCTTCAGTGGTGACCTCACTTCCTTCCCTGCCATAGCTGCTGGATCAACAAAGTCCTCGACTCCAATGACCCCATCCTCGACTCTGGGGCTTTCAGCTCCTTTGCCCCCAATGGTGCCCTCATGAGGTCGATTTTCATTGTCAATTCGCTCGGCCTCATGACGTTCGTGTTCTCGAAAGCAATTGTCGGAGTGGGTCCAGTTCATGCTTGCCAATGCCAAGGATGACCTTGAACTGGTTGAATTTGTTTAGAGGTAGAGTCAAGGAGGAGTCAATTAAGGGCTCTTCGAGTCAAGTTCAGTTGAATGTGTTCAAGTATTTCATGTTCTGGTTCACCTATTGTCCTGTTTGTTTGGGGAATTCTGAGAATTTTGGTCATATTTCAATAAAGAAGAGCACGAGGTTTAGGTTGGAAATAGGATAGGTTTGATACATGGTTTATCAAGCACGAAGCGTGGGAATGAGTGGAATAGCAAGTGTAATCTGTATTTGAACCAAATTGGAACTAGGGTTTAGAGGGGGAAATGGCTTGCTTCATTTGAATTAGAGTTTTTATTTGGGGCAAAAATATTGAGCAATGTCATTTAGGGCTATTAATGCTAACAAGAAAAATTATCCAAAAAGTATTAAATTTATTTCACTTTTGCCAATTCAATTATAAACATTTTAATTTTGTCAATTGAGCTGTAAAGCTTTTGCCAATTGATTCAATCCGGCCAATTTTGGCTAGAATTCATTAACATGGACACTGGTGCTAACGTGAATAACTTTTAATAATAATTTTATTTTTTTATTATTTATTCTCGTTTTTCTCCTTTCTCCTTCTTCCGTTTGTTGATCTCAGCCATGGCTGTGCAAGGGTCATTGTCACTCGACACAAGCGAGGCTCAGCCAAGCGAGGGCTCCACTCACCAAACCTAACCTAGGCAAGGCCAACCTCACTTGGGCGAGGGCAAACATGGTGGCGTCGATGATAGCCAGGGCCATCATGAAGTTGGCTAGTCCATACAGGAACATCATCGCGAACAAATGCCCTAGTCCTCTCAACTTCTCCATCGATCCTCCTCTCTCTACACACGCACAACACGGTGAAAGAGAGAGATGAGTAAGCAAATCGTTGAAGATTCTCCTCTCTCTATACTCCATACAAGAACATCATCTACAAATCATTGCTGCTTAGATTTAGCCCATGTGAGGGTCGGCTTCACTAGATTTGGTGAGGGGTGCCTCACCCTTGTGGAGGCAAGGTCAACCCACCCACCATGGCTATTGGTCGACCATCGCCTATGGCTGGCGGTAGTCATCAGCGAAAGGAGGAAAAAAAAAGAAAAAAAATCGACAAAAAATTTAAACATTATTTAAAATTATCCACGTTAGCTTAGGCTATGCCACGTACGATAGTTGACGTCTATGTTAGTGAATTCTGGCCAACATTGATCGAATAGACTCAATTGGCAAATTAACAAAAAGTTTTGTGCTCAATTGGTAAAACTAAAAGGGTTTATAACTAAATGGATAAAAGTGTAATAAGTTTGAGAGTTTTTGGACAATTTTCCCAATGTTGACTTGGAGTGTCAACGAGCCATGTTGATTGCAAAAATTGATGAATTTTGTTTACGCCAGACTTTTAGTGTCTCAAATCAACAATTATACTTAAGTGATCACTTTTTTTTTATTACAAATGTAGCACTTAAGTGATCTAGTGAAAAGGTTTAATATGAGCATTGTATAAAATTTATGACACTTTGAATGTCATTTTCCCATTACATGATACATCTTGTTGGAAACCTCATTTACATTCTCTCTAATCACATCAAGTGTGTGTAAGCAAATTTGTTAAACTTGTGGAATTGGCATGACTAGATAGGTTCTAGAGCATGTACACATAATAATTCAATGGTTAAAGTCTAATTTCCAAAAATCTTGCAATGATGATTTGGGGGTAGGTTCCAAGTTTGGGCTTGTATCCACCTTATACCAAATATTTTATACTAGGGGTGAGCACAGTCCAAGGTTGACTCTAGACCTACCCTAGATTGGCCCAACTTGACCAATTCTAGTCCGGTTTTCAGGGTGATTGGGTCAATCCTTGGTCTTTGGATCCTTGGATCCTACACTGTACAAGTTGATCATTGATCTTAGGAGTTTAGAATTGATCCAATTCGGACTAAACCTGAACATATTATACATTATATATAATATATTAGATATATTATATATTATATATCTAATAGATTATATAGTATATACTTTTGTTTACTCTAAATCCTAGCACCTCCTCCTCTATTTTTTTCCTAGTTTAGTTTGCCATATAAATAAGAAAGTAGAAAGAAACTCAACTCTAATTTGATTATGAGAATGCTTGCTTGCTTTGATTATGGCATGCATGAGTTTATATTGTGCAGGGTATGTACAATGGTAAGGTAAGAATGCCTGCGAGTCGACTGATTGTTAATTGCTCACTATAGGGTTTATCTATCAGATCGTGTTTACAGTTATGGCAAAGCCAAGGTTACTTTGCTTTCGATCTACCATCGATTTATGGTTACATGTTTAGGTACCCCCGAGGTGAGTTGATTTCCTAACCAAGGCTTAGGACAATAATTCATTGAGATTTATATCTCATTTGTTATTGTTAACCATTTTTCAGGCTATATAGTCTTGGCATATGGATTTATCCATTTTGGCATTCCTGTCGCCACAAATCTGGTAGTGATAGAGCTCATCATAGAGGGTAGTGGGATTGTGTACCTAAGATATTCCAATACTGTGTGGATGGACGAGGCATTGAATGGGTTTGTTCCCCACTACTTCATGGTTTGGCACATAAGGTTGGATGGGTATCTCTTGGGTCCCTTCCAAGGGCCTAAAGTGTAGGCACTTAATGCATTCTTTTTGGTTGACCCTAATGTTGAATGAAGTAGAATAACCCTACCCTATGTCTTTTGATGACTAATGAGGAAGTCGCTCGTCTGAGGGGCTTGTATATAAACTTCTTAGGGTTAATTAATATAAATGAAAATGAAGTTGTTGCTATTGTTAGTCTTTTTGTTATACCTATTATGGTTGATTGACTGAGTGTTTGGTTTATCGCTTCCACATGCATATAATTGAAAGATAAAAAGAATGGTCAGCAACGCATCGTGAGACATCGTATTCATTTGACCAAAGTAAACAGGGGTTGTTGTAAGCTCAAGGGTTGGGGTGTGACAAGTTCTTCCCCCGCCTCCACTCCAAATCTAGCCACTCCCTCTACCTCCTCCTCTTGCCTCTACCTCCACCTTCGCCATACCTCCTTTGCCACCCAACCTCATCCCCGCTTCTCCCCCCCACCTTAACTCTAGATCTAGCCGCTCCCTCTGCCTCCTCCTCCCATCGAAACAAGGGAGCTCAGTTGTATGTTGGGTCATCGTTGGGGGAGCAGAAGTGAGTGGTGACCATCGGTCAAGCAACGGCTTAAATGACGAGAATGGCAAAGTAACAAGAGAAGACAATGAATTGGTGATAACACAATGAATCTAATCAAGAGCTTATGAGGAGTGGCCAAGCACTTTCACAACGTCCAATAAACAGCATTATAACTAACAAAACAAAGCCCAAGTCTTAGCCTTGAATTGGTGAGAATGAAGATGGACGACCTCACAACTTCTTCACTTTCAAGCTTCCACCCCCTCTAGATTTTCCTTTTTTTCCCATTTCAAAGGTCACCTTCCCTTATTTTGCACTCTACCCGCTCCTCTCTTTTAAGTCTCTAGCCCCTCTTTTTCTTACCATGTAAAAATCCACTGCTCCCCTTTTGTTTTTTCCGCTTGTCCTTTCTTTCAATCATAGCAAGTCCCTGCCACTATATTTCTAGCCTACAATTGCTATCAATTAGTACAGTTTCCTTGCCCGTGTTTGTACTTGCAGTAGTTCAGCTTCTTGCGACTAGTAGCTATTTTTGCTAAGATAGCAACAAGTTCTCTCGGGTCTTGTCAACTATAAATGTTGCCACAAAGTAGTCGTATGTCATTGCTTCTATTTTATTTTTTTCATGAAAATAGGTTTCAAAATTGGTTTGGTTCCGAGTGGGTTTCCACTTGGAATTGGTTCCAACTAGTTCCCAAACCTGTTTTTCAGATGGTCCGGTCCAATTCCCGAGTAAACCTAGTCCGATTACATACCCCTACTTCTACATACATCAAAATATACAGAAAATTCTACAATTCTCTCCTTTGCTTTATAATTATTGTTAACTTGGTATCAAAACTAGTCCGCTCTATTATTCTCAACTTGGTATTGAGCCCTTTTTCAACCTACATCAAAATATAGAGAAAATTCCACTTCTTCAATGTACAACAAAATATATAGAAAATTCCATAAGTCTTTCTCTACTTTATTATTCTTAACTTGGCATCAAAGCCAATGCTATTGACTTGTATCAAAATATATAGAAAATTCCATAATTCTCTCTTTGGCTTTATTATTCTTAACTTAGTATGAAAGCCAGTGCCATCCATTTCGCTTGATTTCAGAGCCCTTCTTCAACGTACATCAATAAATACATTCTCTCTTTCGCTTTATTATTATCGTTAACTTAGTATCAAAACTAGTGTTATCCATTTTGCTTGATATCAAATCCCTTCTTCAACATATCTTCCACTTTATTATTCTTAATTTGGTATCAATGTCAGTGTTATTCCTTTTGCTTGATATTAGAGTCATTCTCCAACATACATCAAAATATACAAAAAAATTCTACTATTCTCTTTGTCACTTTATAATTCTCAATTTGGTATTAAAGCCAACACTATCCCTTTCATGAATGTTCATCCACCGCTCATTAGTCAAATTCTCCGGCTTGCATGAAAGAGAAGTATTAAAACATTATCCCACATTGCTTGATAGTAAGTCTCTCTTTTGCTTTATTACTCTCAACTTGGCACCAAAGTCAGTGCTATCCCTTTCGTAATGTGCATCCACCTCCTATCAGTCAAACTCTCTGGTTTGCATGTAAGAGGGGTATTGAAGTATATACTACATCGCTTCACAACGAGTTTTATATAGTCTTAATATTTATGTGGTTTTTCTCTACCTATTTATTTAAAATTTTGGGTTGGACTTTCTAATGTAGAGGAAATTTGGTCTTGTTGAGTTTTTGGTTCAAATCATCACCAATAAATTATTCTCAAAGTCAAACATTAGCTCATTAATCTTAATCAATGGTTAATCAACAAGGTTCACACGTTTAGCTTCACAATACTTCATACACCTGTCCATGATAAGTGGAGATTTTACGTCATCCTCGACTACTAAACATCATAAGGCCGAGGAACCATCATTGTGATGCAACAACCCTAGGACCACTTCTCCAACATAGATCTTTGCATGATGATTAGATTTTGAGAGAAATTGTTAGGCGACAAATGGTGATCTTTAAATATTGTTGATAGAGAGTCGAAGGAAATTTTTCTTTTTTGTCAAAAGAAATTTCCATTCATTACTAAAGTAATACATGATAGGATCTATGAGAGATCTCAAAAGTCATCCTAGCAAAGAAGACTTGTAGAGCTCTAAAACAAACCAAAAACTAGAAATGAAGGTATATCATCAGAGCATGGTTGGTAGAAATCATCATACACTTGTCCTTCATGAAGAGATCTGTGACTACATCCAAGAGATAATATCAGTGGCTGGTCATTGAATCAGACATCATTAGTAGTGATGAGTACATACCGAGATCTTTACCTATAGTTACGATTTTGCCTTCTAGAGGTTCACAAACCATTATCATATGAAGATGGCATAAATATAAATATGTTGAACAAACTCATATCTGTCACTTATGAGAGCAAGTCCTATAGCAAGTGCAAGCTGCCAAAGATTTTAACAAAAAGACATTGAATGAGAACAACAAAGCTACTGTGAATACCATTGAAAATGGAGGTAGAGCACTTTTTCATCAAAACTCCTAAATCTAGAATTAGATCGAAGAGAAAAGTTCCTATATATAAAATAGGGAGAGTAAAATGACTAGATTAAAAACTACATTGGGAAGGAAAGAAAATAAAAGGTGATGAAGAAATACAGGGAGGGGAGGGAGAGATCTAGAACAGATCCCTCCCCTCCATAAGTCGAAAGATTAAAAAAATGTTGAAACTTAGAGTGGTAGAGAGAGGAGGAGAGGGAGAGAGAGGTGAAACGTGTAAAGGAAAAAGGTTGGGTTAATTGGTAAATAGTGACTGTTGAAGTCATTAACAAGTTATTACTATGGATTCATTCTTAAAGCACATGGTGTATAAATATATTTTTGTCCCATCCCACTCAATAGACCAGAATATTGGTGCATCCGTCAGTAACATACGTAGATAATTGAGAATAGATTATGTGATGCCAGAGGCTGGAAGACAATATTGAAACGTCACTTTCCGTAAGAGATTATCCTACCAAAAATCCTAAGCATTTTCTTGTGGTAGCTACATGAGTTTGGAGATAATTGGCAATGTGAGAAACAATTGAGGTAGTCTGCAAAAAATTATAAGATTTTTTATAAGATTTTCCCTTTTCTTAACTACGGATGGAAGGAGCAAGAACTATTTTACATTTCGAGTGTATTATATTATATTTTCTTTCCTATATTTGTTTTGTTTTATGAAGGGAGGGGGGGTTGTAAGGACTTTGGTGCAAACACTCGGCAAATTTATAGGCAATAGATACATTTGATGATCTTCTAATTTTTTAATATGTATGCGATGGTGATGGCGGGCCTTCTCTTGACTTTGAATTTTTCTTGACTTGACTAAAATCTGAGACTAAATCAAGCAACAAAGGTGGTGATTAATTTACTCATCATGTTTTAGTTGGTCAAGGAATAAGTAGGTTGGACTGTCATTGCTAACCATAGTGATAATTAAGGTAGTTCCTTTCAGAAAATGAAAATTGCATTTGCTACATTCGTCACAAATTATGTAAATTTTTCTCTTGTATGAGAAGAGGTCTACTTTTTTGGGTATAAAATATGAATATTATCAAAATAATAGGAATTGAAACTATGTAGTTTAACTTTTTAGGTGATGCAGGAGTTGTTGACACCCAAAAATGACAAACTTTTGGTTATAATCAACAAGTGATAGATTTAGTCGATAAAGCATGATTTGGTGAACAATAGAAGTCATCAATGAAAAGAATAGTTGACACCTCGAAAAGCTTAGACAACTAGCCAAGAAAGCTATAGACAAAACATCAGTTATCTTCATAAGGATGAACACATTCCCAGTCACATGTAACAATCGAAAAGCAATTTTTTTGGATATGTGACTTCTTTTAGATAAATATTACTAGATATTAAGAAATTATACATAATGTATCATTTTGTTATATCACATAGGATTAGAAAGCTATTTATTCTGATTATATGAATAGGAACTTATCTTTTTAAATTCAATTAATCTTTCATAATTGTCAATTGTAGGTTACAAAACAACCACATTATATTATTTGTAAAAGCCTCTCGATCAATCCAAGAAATTAATGTTCTTGCAAAATTATTGCATCTTTATTTTCCCATAATTTACATGTTTGGACACGATTGTCTCTAGTGTTTGTACCTTTCAATTTCTTGTCGTTTACTTTTCTGTCTAAAACCTAGTGGACCCTTCATGTTCTATGTCAATTTACTCATAGAATATATTAATACTTTGAAAGATAAATTTTTCAACACTTTTTAGTGAAACATCTTTTTGATATGCCTGGTGGTAGACATTTTGTTGATTCAAAAAGATTATGATAGCAAGACCAATAAATCAATAGAAATCCAATAATGTCGTTAGCAATAACAACCCATTACCACAAACTAGTTATGAGATAGCAGCAAATCTAATACTTCAATTGTTGGGAGAGCGGTATATGATAATTGATTTGAGGAAGTTGATCTTCTAATACCTCACATAAGAGCAATTTAGAGATGCTAATCTAAATTTCAATATGGTGTCAACCATGAAAAGATTGTTGGAGGAGCATTGGAATAATATAGCCATTTACATTATAGATCGCATGTTAGTTATGATCAAGTCAATTGTCATCAACATCGTGAACTACGCCATATTGAGGCCAGGATTGTTCAACCAACCACTATAGACAAATCTAGTGGTAATAGAGTACGATCCTATCCATCTCAATTTTTTAAGGCTAATGTTGGTCAAAATAACCAAATTAGTAACAACTTGGCAAATCTTATTGGTCAATAGGTTGATCAATCGCTAAATGTTGAAATGTTAGTTGGCTCCATTGGTATCACCAAATATTAGCATATTCCTGTTTGGCCTAACATGTCAATTAACATAGATAATCTAGCAAGTAACATCATTGCCTAGGGGGAAAATCACCAACTAATACACAATTGAACCCGGTATAATTTGGGACTATAAAGGGGTGTTATTATACCTATTTATAGGAAATCACATCCGGAATGGGTCAAACATCAGCCTTTTCCAAGAGGTTTCAAAATTCCTTGCTTTGCATTTTTTATGGATCAATACCACAAAAAATCCAAAACTGATACATATATGATAAATTTATCCCAAGCTAATTTTTTAACCGCCAAAAACCCCAAACTAGTACACATGTGACAAATTTATCTCCAAATTAATTTTTGACAATTAAAAACCCAAATTGATATACCCGTGTCAAATTTACTTAAAAATTAATTTTTTAGCCGCCAAAAACCTTAAACCAATAACAAATTTACCATTTGTTAATTTAAATGAAATTTGATTAATATCACAAATTGGTATGCCTATGGCAAACTGAGAGTGAACCTCAAAGTTAGTACACTTGTCATCTGCTATGTATTATCCAATTCAGTATTTTGACATAAAATTTAATGGTTGCTCGGTAGTCGGGAGCCTCGAATTCGACAACTAGTCTTATAAATCAGCAATTAGGTAGTTCATTGGCAATTGTAAAATCAACAACTTAAATTTGGATTGATTGAATCAAGTTGTAGCTGAAATTGACATTTGCTTGCATGAGTAACGAATGGGCATGAGTTGCACTTGAAATATGTTTCGTAGAACTTGATGCTCCCGCATCACTTAGGATTATGCTAATGGATATGCACTTTAACAATCTGTGAAATGCCTTAGTGGTTTATAATGAAGGTTGAATGTGTTAATGTAATCGCGTTATAACAATATGAACCAGTATTCTAAAAAAAAGAGTTATTGAAGTTTGTGGAATTGACATAAACGGAGAACGTGAATTTATTTTTCTTTTTCGCAAAGCTAGTGGTTATTTCTTGTGGATGCCCGCTCCCAAAACACCCCCCCACGCGCGGGCACCAACTCCAACTCCTTTCCATTTTAGTCAAGCCAGTGTTTAAGCAAAACAAATAAAGCTAGAATCACACCAATTCTCTAAGTGATTTTCTTGGTATGGAGGTCAGGAAAAAAAAAATACGCTCTTTGGGGCGAGATACTATTTTGCAAAGAATCATGTGAATCTAACATGTTCATAACTAACGACATTTCATAAAGTGGTGACTAAAAGTCAAACTTATTAGTTGATTGAAAGGCCCAAACAAAAATCTAGTATAGTCTCAAGGAGTAAATGAATGGGAATAGCCAAGATGGATATGAGATACATTTACCAAGTTGAAGGATACTTTTAAGACCCTAAACGGTATATTAGGTTGCAAAAATTTTATATCGGCCAACATAGGATGCTTGTAGGTTAGAGTAAAAATTTCCCATATCATATTCATTGAAGGCCAATTAAGGGGATTTGCAGAAGTGGTTTTTCTTTTTCAAGCTAATGACAAAAGAGTTCAATTTGGACCTGAGCATGTCCTTAAAAAACTCAAAGGAGAAGAAATAGGTGGAAGATCCACCTTGGAATGAGATCATGTAATGTCATCTCCCGTATTCCTTGGTAATGGAGAAGAAAAAAAATTTTCCTACCAACATGGGGCACAAGGTATGCAGACACCAGTTCTTTAAAATAATGAGTGCAACCCGGTAAGGTGCCATGTTGGAAGACTATTGCAGGCAACCCTCGCAGGTGGGCAACCACTTGTGTTTAGTGTGAGGCTGAGGGAAACATGAACTTGGCCCTCCTTAATTGATGATCACTAGGCACGTCCCAAGGGAAAGGTCCTTTTTGAAGTGTTACATAGATTTATGTGGTGAATTTCTGGTTCCGATCATCGCTTATTGTCAAAGTCAAACATCAGTTCATTGATGTCAAACATCTGGTTCATGATTACGGGAGATCTTACATCCTTAGAAACAATCCTCATCATGATGCAATAATTCTAACATTACTTCTCCGACTTGAAGTTCTTGAGTGATGATTAGGTTAGAGAGAGAGAGAGAGAGAGAGATTATACGGCGACAAATGGTGATCCTTAAAAAGTAGTTGACAAAGAACCGATGGAAAAGTAGTTGGTGATCCTAGGTTATAATTAGTTCGTAAAAAGTGATTTTTGAAATCATTATCAAGTTATGAATATGGACCCCTTCCAAAGCACATGATGACTAAATATAGCTCATCCCATCCCACTCAATAGACCAGAATATTGGTGCATCCGCATCAGCAACTTCAAAACCCAAGTAAACAATTGAAATTGATGATGTGATGTCAATTTGAAAACTATATTGAAACCCATATTTTGTCATATCACTAATACTTCAAATTTGTACTAATGACACAAAAGTACATTTTGTTAGACTTTTGTTCATAATGGCGATTATAAATATAAAGTAGGGTTGTTTATTTAAATGAAATTGTGAATATTTAAGTCATTGATACAAGTTTATAGATATCGGTACAATGAAAAAAAAAAGGTACAGAAAATTTTTAAGATTTTTAGTGGCATAATTCCTCTCTTTTTTCAAACTATGAATTGAAGAAGCAAAAATTATTTTAGCATTTCGAGTTCATTATGTTTTATTCTCTCTGCTATCTTTGAATTGTTTGCGTTAGGAAGGGGTAAGGAATTTGGTGCCAAAACTTGGCAAATTCATAGGCAATGGATGCATTTGATGATCTTGTAATCTATTAAGATGTATATCATAATGGGTCTTCTCTTGACTTTGATTTCTTCTTGTGTTGATTAAAATCTAAGACTAAATCAAGCAACAATAGTGATGCTTAATATACTCATCATATTGTAAGTTGGTCGTTGAATAAAGAAGTAGGTTGGACTCTTGTTACTAACCACAGAGATTATAATTAGCTAAGGTAGTTCTCTTCACAGACTTGAAAATACATTTGCCTCATTGGTCACAAAGTATGTGAATTTCTCTCTTGTATGAGAAGAAGTCTACTTTTTTTCAGTATAAAATATGGATAATATCAAAATAATAGGAGTCAAGTATTACATAGTTTAACTGTTGAGGTGATGTAGGAGCATCAGAGCTTGGCAATTTCATTGATGACAACCAACTCACAAGCCCAACTCAAAGTATCGTCAATTGACTAAGCCATTTGTTAATTATGCAAGCAAAGGAAGTAGACTTGATCCATCCAAATAGCATAACGTGATCAAACGAGTCCAATAAAGGGGAAGACGTCCAGCGATGGAGTTTATAGAATTTAAAGAGTAAATGCCGATATTTGGCATAGCTAGAGGTGGAATTGCAATGCTAGCGAGTTGAATTTTAAGTTCCCAATTAGTTAATGTGTTTCTTAATTCGTATGTCTTTAATGTTTTCTAGTTCCTATATCTTTAATGTTTTTTTAGTAAGTACTTTATAGGGTGCAATCTCCGTTATAGAATCCAAACTTGAGTTTGATAACATGTGGGATTTCGACCTCAAGTGAGCAAATTCCTCCAATTTGATTTTTTATCATTCTTTGGCAGTGTAACTTATAGTTCTTTATCGTGGAAGATTCCTTCTTGCCTTGATGGGAAAACCTGAAAAATCATATAACCAGATAAGGAAAAGATAAGGTCCAGTCTTGGCAAAAACTAAATAAACTTATAAAGAAGTTCTTACTTGACAACTATGACTTGTTTTTAAAGTTGAACTTTCTTAAGTAACATGTGATGAACATGGAGGAGTATATCAGGGAATTGGAACAATTTCATAAAAGGTGTAGCATACCAAAGATGCAAGAGCAAATTATCGCTTGCTACGTCGAAGGAATGAATAAGGAAATCATTGATTTGATTGAGTTTCAACCATATTGGTCCTTTAAAGACATTTGCTAGCAAGTTGCGAAAGTGGGGAAACAATTAAGGTTGGCATGAGGTTGTTTGTAAGAGCCCGGGGGTTATCATTATGTAATATTGTCTACTTGGACCTTTGGTCCTCATGGCTTTAAAACGCATTACACAGAATAAAGAACCCAAACCTTATAAGCTAACGCTGGACTCCCCCTCAAGCGATATGGGATAGGAGAAATGTGCTAGGGTTTTAAAACATGTTACGTAGATTAGAGAATCCAAGCCTTATAAGCTAGCCTAGGTCTCCCCTCTAGGCAATGTAGGATAGGAGAGATGTGTTAGGGTTTTAAAATGCATTACACAAAATAGAGAACCCAAACCTTATAAGTTAGCTTAAGACTCCTAGGCAATGTGGGACAAGACATATGTGCTTTTAGCCTCACCCACTTTTGAGTTACGTCACCCGCCGGCACAGCCTCCCTTGCCATCTCTATCATGCATTGTCACACCCCGCTTGACTAGAGGTCGAGCTACGGATTATTTTGCGACATCCCAAGCTTTGTCACTATCCCAATTTTATTTGTCTCACATTTATGCACATAAAGCATACGTGAACATACAATCTCGGATACACATATCATTGGAAACGTGGAACACAAATATCACAAATACACCTCATATATTACATGAATAATGATTACTACATAACTTCGTCCGGCCACACCTACTTTGTTACATAAAAAGGGCCATTTTACATACATCATATGACTAGGATATCCCTAACTCCGCTATGGCAGTCACTATTCAAAATTGGGAACCCTTTTTCTACTTTGGGCCGATACATAGAAACTTAGTTCGAATCCTCGAATAGGTCATCATTATTGTTATGGTTTGGATTGTTGAACCCATGAAGAGGTTTGATCCAAGTGTCATATCACCTAAACCAGGCCTCAAAGTACATCGGAACAAGCTTAACCAATCCTTGTTTGATACATATGGTGGATGAGACCTTGTGATAGGTAATATTGGTATCTACATCTATTACATCTATAGTAGAGGTATAGACTTTTATAGGACAACCAAAATGAATTGTAGCCATGTTCAAAATACCTATAAAAGAAATAAGGAGTGAGTACTTAGGATACTCGGTAAGTATAGCTTCTAACCTTCAATTAGCAAATCACTTCATCATCAACTCTAGTCAAGACATTTCATGCAAACCGTGTTGAAGGCAGATCAATTGCAAAGATACATCTATGCCTCTTGCACGTATAATCAACAACTCTTACAATCACCCATGATGCATGATGCATGCAATAAGCTTATGCACTTCTATTTCTCAAGCCTTATTCATGCATGCTATATGCTCGAGACTCAAACCCAAGTCTTTCTCGGAGCCATCTTGGGACTCAAACCATATTCAATCTTGGCTTTAATCCAGGCTTTTGGCTTTTTGCTGGCTTCTGGGACTCAAACCCAGTTAATATGCTCAAGACTCGAACCTAAGTCTCTTGCTAGCCTCTAGGACTCGAACTTAGTTCTTGCTAGGATTTCGGGGACTCAAACCCCATTTTCATATTTTCTTACTTACTCAAGCACTTGTCCCCTTTTGAAGGCATACTCAAGCCTCATGCACGTGCCATGAAACATGAATTATGCGATCAAACATTATGCACATGCCATGAAATCATGAATTCTCTTGTCAAAGATTCTATGAACAAGCTTAAGCCCAAGGCTCCGCTCGAATAACAAGCATAAAGGAACCCCACACCAATCCAAGACGTAGACTTGGTATGCCTCAATATCGAATCACATTTTATAGCTATGAGCAAACCTCAACTTGTATCGAACGTAAGCAATGAACCGTGGCCTCATTGTGGTCACCTAAGAACTTAAGTGCTTGAATAAAATCAATACATAACATGCATAATCATCAATCAACCTACCATCGGCTTGTTCGAGAGAGAATTTCCTAGGGTCAAGGATGTCATGATGGATACTAGAAAAAAGAAGAAACTACACTTACTTGGATGAACCTCAAAACTAAGAACACGATCTAGAGAGGGAGGCTGGCTTGCTTGAGATCAAAGGAGAGAGAGGCAAGAGAAAGAGGAGGAGGTGTTCAAGAGAAGGAAAGAGGAAATTGATGGCAAAGGGTGAGAAATGATGATGATTCCTCCTATTTATACTCCTTGGCACCATGATTACGGAGCCCAATGGTCCACAATTTAGTTTCCAAGTGGCCCGCCTATGATTCTTTGGTGGTAAACCTATGACCAATTATCATGCCTAAGGAATGAGTTGGCATGCCTATTGGAATTTACTTAACAATCTAGGTCCTAGTTGTCATCAATGAAGGCCCACTTTTCATCCGCATATTGGAATTTACTTAACAATCTAAGTCCTAGTTGTTATCAATGAAGGCCCACTTTTCATCGTCCCATTTGGACCACTTTTACCTCTGCATTTATGAAAATTAAAGCAACTTGAAGATGATGCCATCTATTTTGCCAACTCGGCACCTAGGCTCTCTAGGTTTATGATGATGGGTTTAGGGATCAATTTTCAATTGGTCCATGTGTGCGGCACACATTTTCTTGGCCAACAATGATATTTTTATTCATCATTGCCAATTTTGGACTTTGACTATTCAAAGCACAACTCATCCCCTTCATGAGGGGTTTTTTAGAAAGTTCCTTACCTTGTCTTTTTCTAACCTAAGAAGGCGGTCCAAAGGAATCCGTCATCTAAATTGGTTCCAGGGGCATAAGAGGGATTAGTTGGTGCCCCCTTAAGAAACAAATCATGCATGCCCAAGATTTGGCCATCGCATCCCTTGATCGCCCAAACCGTCCTCTTGTGTGGGCAGTCGGTCTAGAGGGTCAGCCCACTGGTCAACACAATGGCCAACCCTGTGGTCGGCATGGTCGGCCTCGGTCGAGTCTAGAATTAGCTCTCGAGCCGGTCCCTAGCCTATCGTCGGGCTTGCCATGACCATTCCCTTATTTTCAATCTTTGGTTCACTAGTCAATTCAAAGACAATTATAAGGCTATCCATGGCCTAGAACTAAGCCAAGATACTCATGGACCTTAGAATTTGTGATGGAATCACCGAGTCTATCCCAAGGCTCATTTTGATCAACACCTGATCCATCCACATGGTTTCGTCGATCGAACATCATTAATTCGAGATTCCCTTTCTAATCACTATAATGAATGCTGCATTTTTGGTAGGAAGACAATCGCATTTGGTCAAATCGGTCATCCGTGTATCAGTCCATAGCCGATCAATTGGCATGACCGGTTAGGATTGATGCATGACCATCCATTGATCCATGATCATTCCATGAGCAATTCTCGTGATCCAAAAGTCATCTTATGATGTGGTGATCCAATCCCACTTATATGGTCGGTGACCAATTCACAGTTGACACCTCAGCCAATTCATGGTTGGTTGGTCGATCAAATCATGATCAATCATTGATTCTTTACCAATCGAATCGATCGATGCCATAGCCAATGGCCCATGGTCAATCCATTCGGGACCTTATCACCATTCCTCACTGGGTCAGAGTTAAGGATGTTACAATCTTAATCACGACTGCCTACCATCAGGGTCTGGGTCATCACATTTTTCCCCTTTCGGGCACAACATCCCTGTTATGGCCCCATATGCTATGGAAATCGGCTCTGATACCACTTGTAAGGATCTAGGGCGATCATGTGTAATATTATCCGCTTTGGGCCTTTGTCTCTCACGGCTTTAAAATGCATTACACAGATTAGAGAACCCAACCCTTAATAAGCTACCCCAATACTCCCTAGGCAATGTGGAACTAGAGAGATGTGCTCTTAGCCTCACTCACTTTTGGATCACAATCACCAGCCAGCACAGCCTCCCTTGCTGTCCCAACCATGACCGCCCACTCTCAGGGCCTGGATTGTCACATTGTTGGCTAAGTCTTTTGTTAAGGAGACATCCTTCTTTAAGAATTGTTCTTCTAGCAAGATAGAGAATACACTTAAAAAGGAAAAAAGAAAAAAAAGAAGTCAATGTAGTTCGTCAAAGAGTTTCACGAAAAACGAAAATGTTAAGATAGTAAGTGCTTGAAGTACCACGACCAAAAGCATTTGCAAGCTGATCATCCTAATTTGAGGGATATGATTTCTTAAGAAATTGAGGAGATTTGAAACTTCAAGAGGCTGAACAAGGACTGGACCAGGATGAGTTTGTATCTTAATAGCGAAACGAAATTGTGGAACACGCTGATGATGGAGAGTTACCGATCAACGTTTGATTTTCTCATAAAGACCCCTAAATCAGCACAAACGCGTCTCCCTTTCTTTGAGATGCAAATGAAATTATGTCGTAGTGACTCTTTCAAGTGCGTGCGTGCAATTGACGGTATCAGTAAAAGTACTGGGCACATTGATGAAAATTGAATATCTTCCCCCAAAAATTAGTGCGGATCTGAACTGTTCTAAAAAGTAGTATGGCGGTAAAAACTTGTCATAATGCGAGAATTCTATGAAAAATTTGGGGTTAGGACACTAGGAGTGCCATAACTTTCGTACAGCGCTCACTTTGGTGCCAAAACTTTTTTTTCGCTCACTTGAGTGCCACATCGGAGTAAAATCATTCAGTTAAGTGCCACTTCCGGGCAAAAATCATTCAGTTAAAAGCCAAAATGCATACGTGGAATTTTTTAATGATTTTTCTTTTTTTTAATAAATTTCGATGCCGACGTGGACTTTTCAGCCAAAACGACGCTGTTTCTACTCTTTTTTAAAAAATTTCGATTTTTTTTTTTTTTTTTTTTGTTTTTTTGGGCTGGCGAGGGCCACCAGTGACCCTCACCGACCTTAAAAAAAATCAAAAAAATCAAAAAAAATTCAAAAAAAAATAATAAATATATTAAAATATATTAAAATATTGTTCACCGGCGCCACGTCAACTTTTCCGGCGGCCAAGTCAGCTTTTCCGGCGGTCACGACAGCTTTTCCGGCGGCCACATCAGAATTGGCACTCAAGTGAACGGTTTTTAAAACTTGTGGCACTCAAGTGAGCGAAAAAAAAGTTTTGACACCAAAGTGAGCGCCATACGAAAGTTATGGCACTCCTAGTGTACTTAATGTTCCCAAAAAAAAAAAAAAACCTTTTGGCATAACTTTCTTTCTTTGACATGCAATTTACTTTACCTAACAAAATAGGGATATTATATAATTTCCCAGAATTTTACAAGGCCATGAAATTACCTGCTCCACTTCACTGTTTTATGTAGTTGGAAATCTCAGCTGCAGGGTCTCCTATCTTATCAGGCGTGTGCAAGAGAATCTGTTGAACTTGTGGCACTGGCATGACACCAGAGGGGGCTTTTGTAATTATTCACTGGTCAAAGTCCAGTTTTCCAAACTTTGGCACCAATGAGTACGGGGTAGGCTCTGGAATTTTGGGTCGTATCCACCTTATACCCCATATATTGTACCCTATGTAGGGCACTTTGTAGAATGATATAAGATACATGATGTGCTGTATAAAATTTAAACAAATATGCATATGCATTTTAATTTCAATTTTCTGTTTCTTTACAAAATTTATGCATTTGAGTGTGTGAAAGGATGGGAGGAAGCAACATATTGTACCTTTTATTTGATGCTATCATGTCTTAGGGTTATGTTATTGATAGGCATGAAGATGCAGTCTATTTCATATTATGTAATGCATTAATCTTTTTATGCTGAAGGTTGAATCTGTTTATAAAATAGAATTATCACAATATTATGTAATATATTTTTTATTAAACTATACATGGTATCTTGAAGTCTGTGGAACTTAAGCCAAAAAAATGGGAAAATTACCAAAAAAGTCATTAACATATTGTAATTGTATCAGTTCAGTCCTAAACATCTTTATGCCTACTTTAGTCATAAACAGTTTGCATTTATGTCAATTCAATCCATCTAGCCCCATTTTGGCTAGTTGGCCTCTCTTTTTTAAGTCAAAGGCCGGTTGGCGTTGACATGACAATTTTTAATATTTTTTCAAATCTTTTATTCTTTTTTCTTTTCTTTTTTCTTCTATCCTTCTTTTCTTTTTCTTTTTCCCACAATGGCCGACAAGACTCTAGGGAGGCTCACTAGTCATTTGGCAAGGGCCATGAAGCCCTTGTCAACTGTCGATGAGGGTCGCGGCCCTCACTGTGTGACAAGGCCATGACAAGGATTTCCTTTATCAAGACCCCATCCAAAGTCCAAGCTATGGGTTATTTTGGTCAAATCAGGTTGTTCATTTATCGATGTATAGCCAGGCGAAATCACTCACGGCTGAGTACTATGACCGATCAAATCAACCCATGACCATCCGCAGATCCAAAGTCATCCTATAACCAATTCTCATGATCCAAAAGTCATCTTATAAGCTGGTGATCCAATTCCATCGGTATGGTCGATAGACAATCCATAATCGACACCTCGACAATTCATGACCAGCCGTCGGTCGAACCATGACCGATCGGTCGATTGGACCATGACCAATCCTTGATTCCTTACTAATCAAACCGATCGATCCCATGACCACTAGTCCATGGTTGATCTATTCAGGACCTTATGGCTATTCCTCACAAGGTCATAATCAAGGGTGTTACAATTCTCCCCCCTTAAAAAATTTCATCTTCGAAATTTCATAACATACCTAGGCACTCAACATAAATGTGAGTACTTATGCCTCATAATTTTTTTACTTTCCCAAGTAGCCTCTTATGTTCCATGGTGTTTCCATAGAACCTTGACTAGGGAAATTACCCTAGTTCTGATTATTTGCTCACGTCTGTCCACGATTTGCACTGGCTCCACAACATACAACCCATGGTCATCTTCCTCAATCTCTATGAAGTTGAGCACATGTGCTGGATCTAACTTATATTTTCTTAACATGGACACATAAAATACATCATGTACCTGAGCAAGTTTCGGTGGCAATGCCAACTGATAGGTCATATTCCCTATCCTTTCTATGATTTCAAAGGGTCCTATGTACCTAGACTTAACTTATCTTTTTTACCAAAACGAGACATACCTTTCAATGGAGACACATTGAGGAACACATGGTCTCCTACTTAGAATTCTAGAGGCTTCCGTCTCTTGTTTGCATAACTCTTTTGCCTACCTTGGGCAATTTTAGATTTTATTCTTACTTACTTGAACGGTGTTTAACGTAGATTGAGCTAAGTTGAGATCAGTGACCTTCCTTTCCTTGACCCCATTCCATTAGAATGGAGTTTCTACAAGCTTATCCATGCCCTACCTCATATAAATCCATACCATTCACTTTGCCAATAACTATTGTCATGAGCGGATCTAACGAGATAAAAGTGCCATTTCCAACTTTCACTGAAATTTGTCACATAAGCTCATAGTAGGTCATCCAATGCTTTGAATAGTTCTTCCTATTTGACCTTCTGTTTATGGTAATGTTTAAGTTTTTTGTGGCCATTTTGACTTGATCACATTTCCGCTATGCACTCTAATAATTACAATTCTTTTATTATTATGTCAAAATCATACATGACCAACACGACTAGGTCTATCATTTCGATTTACTCATACAATCTTATGTTCCTTACACTCTATAGTAGCTAGTACTTCATTCTGTAATGGCGGTCTTGGAATTTCCCGCTTCCTCGTGAGCAAATACATACACTTTTCCTTGAGCTAGAGGATAGTTATCTTGAGGTAAAGCTCCATTTTGCAACATCACTTATGGTTGTTGGGGTGATATCAGTTGCTACCTTTGTGGACAATTTCTTAGTATGTGGCATTACTAACCACAGCTATAATAAGCACCAGTTCAAGCCAAGCATGGGGCATTGCCATGCCGTTTCCCGCAATGGTAACTATCTCATTTCGGGAGAATTGCAATCTTTGTTTCTTGTTCTTCTTGTAAGAGTGTTCTCATTCCTATATTGGCCTCTTGTTACGATGTTGATTATCTTGAGAAATTAAATAAGGAAATTTCCCTTGATAAGTTACCACGTTAGCTTGTTCCAAAAATCTTTCTTTATTAGCTAGGCTCGTTCATACAACTCATTGTAATCCTAAAGATTTAATGGTACCAATTGACTTCGAATCTCATGTTTCAAACCATCTTGGAACCTTTTGGCTCGATTGACCAGATTTTCGATCAATCGAGGAGCATACTTTGACAACTCAGCAAATTTTTCTTCATATTGGTCGATTGTCATATTACTCTACTAATGTTACCTTGTTTTCATATGTACACCTCAAGAGATCAAAAATCTTTTCGATCCTCTCAATCTAAGATTCAGCCTCCTCGAGATTTCCAGTTCCAACAAATCTTGGAGGTTTCAATTTCAGAAACTGCTCAACCAATCCATTCTTTGGACAATCACTATTTCCATTCCCATTACCAACTACTGAGGCATTTGCGGAAACAGAGCCTAACTACTATTGAGCCTACTATTGCATTAAGTTTCCAATGGTCACCAAAGCTTGTAGAATCCCATCCAATCGAGGGTCATCTTTCGACTTTTCTTTCGAACTCAACTGGTCTTGAGTCAATTTTCCTCTCGTGGTCACCTAGTCTTGAGTACTCATATTGGCTGCTAATGGATACAACTATGGGATCCTAAAGAAAGATTCTTTTACAAACACAACCAAAAGTTAGTGCTCATGACTACCACTAAAGAAAGAACAATCAAACAAGCAATCACATGCATAAATATTCTCCCTAATTAACTATCCCACAACTCCCAATGCTCCATATGACTCCCAATAATAATAAAACCACTTTGATACCAAAACTGTCACAACCCCTTCCAAGGTCTGAGGTATGGGTTATTTTGCGACATCCGAAGCTTATCCTCGACCCGATTTGTCTTATCTTTTTATATGCACATGCAAAAGTGTAAACACAACAACAACTCCGACAAACATCACTTGAAAAGCATGTGATGTAAGTATACAACACACTACTATATCTCATTAATAGTTTTACATACAAACAACTTCCCTTTTACATGTTCCAAAAGGCCAAGGTATCCCTATCTCTACTATGATTGTAGCTTCCAAAATTGGGAACCCTTCATATTATGGGCCAATACTATTGACTAGAGCCCATCCTATTAGACGTTGTCCCACCACTTAGGTTCATCGGCCCTCTAAAACCATGAAGGGGTCCAATAAATTCTTCATCCAACCAGATGTACCAAGCCTTGTAATGGTGAGGGACCAACTCGACTCGTTAGACCAGACAACCCACACGGTGGTGGTGTATCTTTGGTTTGTTATTCCAACTTCAGCATGTATAACATCTACAATCGACCCTTCCATCCTTATAGATAGGCCAAAATGTATAGAAGGTGGGTTAACCATGCTTACAAACCTAAAGGTAAAGGGGTGAGTTTTGGGGAAACTCAATAAGTAAAACCCCTAACTCTCAGCTAGTAAGACATTTCTTCATCAAGACTAGCTAGAACAACTCATGCAAATAGTGTCAATGGCCAATCAATTGCAAATTCATATGCGATGCCATGACTAAAATAAGGATTTCACTTACTCACCCGTCTGCTAACACATAAACACTTACAACTCCAACTTGAGCATAACCAGCATTCATGTAGATCACTTTACATTGTCTTGGCTCAACCAGGCTCTCTTGGCCCAACTGAGGCTTCCAACTTATGGTTGGGCTTTTGGTTCAATAAGGCATCTCGGCTCATACCAAGGCTTCTTGGGGCTAGCTTCCCAAGGCTTCCAAGTGTAACTCGGGCATCCCATTGTGAGGGTATCATCATCTCATCTTTCATGGGGTGATCACACAAATGCATCACTTATGCCGATTCTTGTATTTTCCTCTAGCCGACTCATTCATGGCTCAACAACAACATGCTCATACATAATCATGTGTGCCATGCTTTCTACGACCGATTCTAATGATGTTGTGAATGACTCTAAATCCAAGGTTTAACTTAACTGTCAAGTATCAAGAATCCCACACCATTTCAAGACATGAGCTCGGTACACTTCGATGCCAACCAAGACCTTGTGGACTTGAGCGATCCCCGTGCCAAACGAGACTATGATTTGGCATACCTTGATGCCAATCTAAGACCTCACGGTCTTGGGCGATCCTGACAAACCTCACAAAACTAGAGAAACTAACTTGAGGGAGAGGGGCGGCTTTGCTTGGCTTAAAAGAGAGAGAGGTGTGAGGAGGAGGAGGGGCAACCAAGAGGAGAGAGGAAGGAGGGAATGGATGGCAAAGGTGAGAAATGAGGAGAGATCCTCCTATTTATATTACTTGGTGTCATCATTATCGATCCAAGCGGTCCATTCCAAGTTTTCTAGGTGGCCCACCTATAATTCTTAAGTGGCAAGCCTACTTGACCAATAATTGTGCCTAAAGGATCAGTTGTATGACTAAAAGGTCTTGCTTGGTAGTCTAGTGCCCTTTCACTCTCTATTGAACCATTTGGATTCTCACATTTATGGGCATTTAATGAAATTCAAGGATGATGACATCTAATTTTGCCAACTCGGCATCTAAATCCCTTCGGCTCATAATGAAAGGTTCAAATGTTGTGTTCCGATTGAGCCATGTGTGAGCCGTCCCTATCATAGCTGCCAAAGATATTTTTGACCATAGTCATAGCCTTTGAAAAGTTGAAGACACCTTATCCTCTTCATTAATTGAGGGTGGTTCTAGAGCCTTCTTTAGTTTGTCTCTACCGTCCACATTAATTGAGGGTGGTTCTAGAGAATTGATTCTAGAGTCGGAAAATGGATCATTAGGTACACCTCAAAAAATCGAATCACACGTGTCCGAGGTTTAGGCATCACGCCTCCATAACTCGCCCAAACCATCTCTTTGGCAGTTGGTTAGCCTAAAGGGTTAGCCCTCTGGTCAGCTTATGGCGGGCCTTAAAGTCAACACTGTTGGCCCTAGTCGAGTCCAAAGGTGGCCCTCAGGCCGATCCCTAAGCCTATCACCAGACTTGCCATGAGCTTTCCTCATGTTTCGGTCATTGGTCCTCCGATCGATTCAAGGTCAATCCTAAAGCTACCGATGACCTAGCACTAAGCCAAGGCACTCATGGACCTTAGAATTAGTGATGGTATAGCTGGATCTATCTCAAGGCTCATTCCGATTGGTGCCCGATTCCATCCGTATGGTTCATGGCAATGTTTCACCAATCTAAGATCGGACTTCACCAATTCAAGATTCCCTTCCAATCACTAAAATTTAAATAGGGAATGATGCATTTTTGGTGGAAGATGATCACTTTTAGTTAAATCGAATCGTTCATATATCGATGCATAGCTAGGCAAAATCACCCGTGACTAGGCACTACAATCGATCGGATCAACATATGACCATCCGCCGATCCAAAGTCATTCCATGATCAATTCTTGTGATCCAAAATTCATTTTGTAAGATGGTGACCAAATCCCATCGGTATGGTCAATAGACAATTCACGGCCAACACCTCGACCAGTTCATGACCGGTTGATCAGTCAGACCATGACCAATCCTTGATTCCTTACCAATCAAACCAATCGATCCCATGACCACTAGTCCATGGTTAATCTTTTCATGACCTTATGGTCGTTCCTCTCGGGGTCGGAATCAAGGGTGTTACATCTTTGCTTACAATGCCTCGAGATGGAAGGTGGAGCCACATCCGAAATTGGCATCACCTTGATCCTTTCAATTGCTCAACAAAATGCCTGACCCATTCCTTTCACTTTTATGATTCTCTACAGAGAGAGAGAGAGAGAGAGAGAGAGAGAGAGAGAGGACCCTTGGAGATTTGCAAGCCACGTAGGTTCACAATTGGTCGCACCCGTGGTCGGTGAGGCTACACTTGCCTAATTCTAGGCAAGGTCAAGCAAGTAGGGGTGAGCACAGTTCCCGGGTAGAATCGGGAACAGGAGAATTGAACCAGAGGGTCCGGTTCGGTTCCTAGTTTTAGGGAGTCTGATTCCGGTTCCTGATTCTTCATTTTTCGGAACCAAAACCGTGAACCGAAACCAGAACTGGAACCGGTCCACTCCAACCTCCCTCCTTCCCAAAAAATCCCCAATTTTAACCCTAATTTTCCCCCCCATTTCTCAATTCTTAGGTTTCTCTCTTCCCTCTCTCCTCGATGCCTCGCTTCTTGCTGCCCTCAACCTGCTCGCCACTTGCCACTGACACTCTTGGATTCTCGCCACCAAGCGCTAGTCACCTCGGACACTTGTGGCTCATTGTCGCCCGCCACTCATTGCCCTTGAAGTTGACGCTCGTGGCTCCTCTCTGCTCGCCACTCATCCATTGTCGCCGCCAATGCTCCTAGCTCCTATCGCCCGCCACTCATCGACTTGGACAATCGTGGCTCCCCGCTACTCGTCGATTGTTCCTCTCAACGCTCGTGGCTGGTTTCCTTCTTCTCCGTATCGTGTTTGAATTTCAGGGAAGGGGTAGGTTTGTGCGTATAGTAGTGGCGCAACTCTCGGCCATGGCAAAAAGGCCTAGTTCGATGCCATGACTTTGTTACAATGGGTGAGTTTGGTCTTGATTATTGGTGTTTTAGTTTGTACTCTTACAATTCTTGTCAGGCCGGATGACCGGAGATAGCTGCCAAGAGCAATGAGCAACGAGAACGTTGCTTTAGCTTGTACTCTTACTCTTCTCTCGCAATTTGCTGATCCGCCTAACCATCAATTCACAAGTTTCTTCTTCATAGACGACTGATGAATTTTGAGTGAAAAAATCCAAACTTGACTTTTGCTGATGTGTTTTGCACTACATTTTGCACTTCTCAAACCTTGTTGTTTCGTTATCTAGTTTGTTTTTTTCGCTCAAGTTTGGGAGTTTGGTTGTTTGGTTATTGGTTAAGCATTTGAGTCAAATTGCGCCATTGGAGGACCTCCTCATGCGAAGCGGGTGAAGAAGAAGATGTGTCTTGAAGGAGGTACATTCCTTGTTCATGGGCATATTGGTGTTATGTTTCTTACTGGTGTGATTGGTTTTTTAATGATGATGATATTTTGGAATATTAAGATGGAAATCATCAAGATTGGAGCTTTACTCATTAAGTGAACATAAGGGTAGTTGGTTAACCTTTTGTCATCGTGCAAAGGCCGTGTAACCAGAACTTGTTTCCTGCAAAGAATTAAATGTCTATTGTTTATATTCATGCATGTAGTTCTTGATCGTACATCAGTCCTTTGTATTTACTTCTCTGTAAGTAAATAGAAAAGAGGGAATAGAATCATCTGACCCCATGTATGTCAATTTTCATCAAATCAAAGAAATTGTATCTGAACATTTAGGCCTCAAAGCTAAGAGAAAGCTTTATCTGCATTGGAGTAAGTCATTAACTTGAGTATAGCAAGTCAATGAGTATTAGATATTTAAATTCATATTCACATCATATGTGTAATCCCACAACAAAACACTTTGTCCTAAGCCACACTTTAGAGTGATGAAGCTGTGGCTTTCAGTGGAAGGCTTGCTTACATTGTGAGGTGTATGAGGGGTTATCCTTGTCTCCTTCATTTGGCATGCATAACCTAAATTTTCTCCTTCTACTGCTGGAAATTCTTTGAAGGACAATATGACAAACAAAATGCCTGATTCGGGAAGAATATTTTTTGCTAAAACTCAAATGCTATCATTGGTTTCTGGTTTTGAGCTTGTTTTATGATATGTATTAATTATGCAAGGTGTTGAAAAACCTAATGAACAATTATAAAAACCTGTATTGCTTTTTAATTGAAGTGCTCAATTTGTTGTATTTTCCTAACAATCATTAAAATTGATTGAATAGGATTACAATGCCTCTTATGTGCACATGATATGCAAAAAAAGGAACATCAGTAGGAAGTAAACAGGAAATGAAAGATCAAAAAATTGAGAAAACAAGAAACTAAACAAGAACAATGGCCCACTCAATATGTGTTAATTTGCTTTTGAGGATGAACTGGTAATTGTCTTGAAGAATCTTCTAACTATTTCCTATGCAAGTTCCATTTGATGGCTTGATTGGGTTGCCATTTGTAGGTTATGTAGATCTTAATCCTAGGCATCTCCTTTCAGGAGATTTAAGGAAAAAAGAGGTAGTAGAACCTGAAATTGATCCAAAAAGGGACTAGAAAACGATTTTTGCTTACTAGGTAAAAAAAATTTAATATGTTTTGCTTTAGCCAGCTTAGATTATGTGAAATTGTCATCATGTGAACTTATTTCTGATTATTAAGATGATTAAATGGTTGCTTGGCAGTGTTGTTTGTTGGACTTATCAAGTTAACATGCCAATGGAGGAGGAGGGATATGACTATGAGGAGATGACTCCTATTATAGAAATGGAAATGTCAGGCGATGAAAATGAACAAGAAATATCCCCAAACATGAGTGTGATAGACAAGGTACTTGGTTCTTCTCTTCCTCCTCATGATAATAAATATACATCTGAGTGATGGAATCATTATATGAAAATCAAAGATAAGGATGGAAACACATATTAGGTGAAGTACATTCATTGTGGGTCTTTGTTAAAATACCGTGTTTCTAATGGTACTTCCACCATGAGGAAGCACTTAACAACATGCAAGAAGTGCATGAAGTTTTCTTGTAATATAGAAAAGAGGCAGAAATTCTTTGTACCACGTGATGTAGATGAGACTAGCAAGGCAGGAGGAGAATCTAGCACTGGTAGTGTCTTATCGACATGGTCATTTAATCAAGAATGTTGCAGGGAAATACTTGTCCGGTTCATCATTATTGATGAACAACCTTTTTCTTTGGTGGAGCGTGTCGGATTTTGTGAGTTTGTCTTTGAGTTACAACCTCTCTTCAAGCATTTATCATGTTTTACAGTAGCTAAAGATTGCATGAACTTATATTTCTGTGAAAAAGCTTGTTTGAAGACTTACTTTGGTAAGATATAGTCTAGGATTGCACTTACAACTAATACCTGGACTTATATTCAAAACATGAACTATTTATGTCTCACTGCACATTTTTTTATGAGAATTGGAAGTTGCATAAAAGAATCATTAATTTTGTGGTGATACATAGTCATAGAGATAGGGAGATTGGAAAAATGGTAGAAAAATGCATTAACGAGTGAGGTAATAGAAAAAAAAAGTGTCAATAATTACTATTTACAATGCTAGCTCAAATGATATTGAAATTGGTTATTTGAGGGAAAAACTTTCAAGAGAAAGGGTGGCAATATTAGATAGTAGTGTTTTGCACATGAGGTGCATGACTCATATATTGAACTTGATTGTGAGAGATGGCTTGAGCATGGTACGTGACTCTATTGCACGTATCCACAACGTGGTTAAGTATGTGAAAATTCTCCCTTAAAAGTTCAAGCATTTCAATCTTATATTGAGAGTGAAAAGATTACTTACAAGAGGTTTAGTTATTATTGACGTAACCACTAGATAGAACTCTACTTATCTTATGTTAGACACTATTGTAAAGTTTAAAAAAGCTTTTGAAAGATTGGAAGAAAATAATTTATCTTTTGTAAGTGAGCTTAACCATGAGATTTTTCAAGATGATGATTGAGAAAATGCTATAATTCTTTCAGAGTTTCTAAAAGTGTTCTATGATGCTACCAATCAAATGTCGGGAATTCATTTGTAACTTCCAATAATTATTTTGAGGGGATAGCACTTTTGTATAAATCTTTGAAAGATGCAACGGATGACTAGGATCCTAAGCTTCAAGCTATGAATATGAAAATGAAAGAAAAATTGACAAATATTTTGGGAGCTTAGACAAAGTGAATATGATGATGTTAATTGCGGTTGTATTGGATCATAAAGCCAAGTTGAATTATGTGAAATTTTTATATTGACAAATTTATAACAATGAATCAAAAGTTAATGACATGCATAATAAGGTGAAGGACACATTGGAGCATTTGTTTGAATTTTATGAGCAATCTTCTTTTGATTCAAGTGATTAGAATTTTGGTGTCCAAAATTTGAGTGATAGTAGTAGTGGTTCAACGCCGATGCCGATGGCAATGGAGCTAACAAGAGGAAGTATAATGCCCAAGCATGGCGGAAAACCTTTATGCACTTGAACCAATAATTATGTGATGTTAATAAATCTGAGCTTGATGAATATCTTGAAGATAAAACTGAAAATGTTATTGATCTTGACATTTTGATATAGTAAAAAACTAGTGGCTCAAAATATAAAACTCTATTTTTGATGGCTCAAAATGTTTTGTCTATTCCCATAACTACTGTTGCTTCGGAGTCGACTTTCAGTACTTCGAGTTGTGTGCTTGATGGCTTTCGAAGTTCTTTGACTCCCAAAGTAGTGGAAGCTTTGATTTGTACTCAAGATTGATTGAGAGCCGTTCGTGTGCCTATTAATGTTGAAGAGTGCATTGAGAATGTATAAAATTTTAAGTTGGGTAAGTAATATTTCTAGTTTATATGTTGTAGATCATTTTATATGTCTAATAAGTGAATGTTTCATTTAATCTCTCTCTCTCTCTCTCTCTCTCTCTCTCTCTCTCTCTCTCTCTCTCTCTCTCTCTCTCTCTCTCTCTCTCTCTCTCTCTCTCTCTCTCTCTCTCTCTCTCTCTCTTTTAATGATATGGATTGTCTTAATGAGGAGATCATCGGTAAATAGAGTTTACCAATTAAAACATAATGAAGATACGTGGTAAGGCTTTTTAATAATTATTTTAGTTCAGTGGATAGTAATTTAAATTTTAAACTGGGTGATCCTTGTTTTCTTCCTCCACAATTTGTTTAGCATGGATGGAGACTTTGCACCAAATGAATGAGCTTGTGAGACTAAAGAGAAAGCATGATTTTCTCTTAGTCATTGATGATGTAAGTCCCTCATTTTGTAGATAATCTTGTTCTTTAATTTGTGTGACTTGTGATATACCTCATGCTTTGCACTATGATCAATATCCAAAAAAAAGAAGAAGAAGAGAATCATGGATGATGACATGATTGTTTTATGACTTAAGGAGATCTTCATAGAAATTATGTCGCTACATTGAAAAAATGCATGCTTTTGATGATGACATGTCACAATCTCACTAAGAAGTTGCCAATTTGTTCAGGCCCACAGAACATTTGTTTGTGGAAAAAATGGTGGAGTTGCAGAGAAGTTTGACTGTGAAAGAGATGTTGACATAAGTGTAGGCACTATGAGCAAAGCTACAAGTTGCTATGGTGGATTCATTGCAGTCAAATTATAACTAGTATGTTCTAAATAACGTATTTTTAGTGATTTTTATCATTATAAAGATTATGTTGGAAGGAATGATCATGGTTCCCGGTTCTAGGGAGGGAGGTTCCGATTCCCGATTCCTCTTTTTTCAGAACCGGAACCGGTTCCACTTAAATGAAACAAAAAAAAAAACCTGTTGAACCTTAAAACTAACCTGAAACTTGTGAAAGGGTAGGTTCTAAATTTCAAATTTCAACAAGTAGGTTCTAGATTCCAAAAAATGAGGAACCTGAACCCGATGGTAGGTTCCAAGTTCCAAACGAAACCTGTAAGGAACTTGAAACCGCTCACCCCTACGAGCAAGGGCCATGAAGCCCTTGGCCAGTGAGCATCGTCGAAGCCTTGTCAACTACTATGGGAAAAGGAAACAGAAAAGAAGGAAGAAAAAGAAAAAAGAAACAAAAATTTCAAAACTATTAAAAAAATTGCCACGTTGATGTTGGCTAGATGGCTAACGTCCACATCAACACTAGCCGCTAAAATTGACTAAATGGACTAAATTGTTACAAATGCAAAATGTTTAAAAATAAATTGACACAATTACAATAGGTGTAAAACTTTTTTGGTAATTTTCCTACCGAAAGAGTGTTAAATTCTTTTTCCTCTTGTCAAAGCCGGAGATTAATTTTATTTCTCAAAAACTCACCACATTGTTAGTGAATCCAAGTTAGTGTGGCATAAGCAAAATGAATGGAGCAAAAATCACATCAATTCTCTATGTGATTTTCTTTGTACAGAGGTCCAAAAGAAAAACAAACGCCCTTTTGAAGAGATATTAGTTTACCATTTGAGTCACGAGTAGGGGTGAGCATCGGTCTAGGGTTGACCCTGGACCGACCCTGGACCGGCCCAACCCTGCCAGTCCTGGTCCGGTTGCTAAGGGGATTGGGTTGGTCCTTGGTCCTAAGATCCCTGGACCAGTACTGTGCGGGTTGGTCCTCGGTCCTAGAAGTCTCGGGTTGGTTCAACCCGGACCAACCCTGGACTTATATATTATATTATACATAACATATTTTTATTTATTCTAAAGAGTAAACCCTAATTCAAATGGCGTCCTCCTCCAATACTCTTGCTCCCTTCTTTCTACTTTATCCTTTCAGCATTCAATTTGCCAAGTAAAATCGAAAGAAACAATTTCACTTGTGAATAATCTTGCCTCGCTTGTCACTTGACACTCACCTCGCTCACTTTTGGTCACTCACCACTTGACACTCACCCCGCTTGCCATGCTCACCCCACTTGTCGCTTGACGCTTGTACCACTCATCTTTACTCGCTAACCTTGCTCGTTCCTAGTAAATTATAAAGAAATAAAGCCCTAATTAGAAATTCTGTTTACTCGTGAGCAACGCTCGTCTTGCGACTCTATAAGTAATCTTAATTGTTTTTTTGATTTCTTGCTTTTAGCAAGTGTGAAATTTTTATTGTTACCTTATTTTAAATTTATTGAATATGTATTAGTATTTATAGTTTAGTTAAAATCACAGTATCGATAAATATGTAATTTGAAATAATTGATTTAATTTTTCAGAAATACAAAAAAATGAAAAAAAATTAACAGTTGGTCCTGGGTTAACCCTGGAATAGGACCGAACCCATTGGGTCGGTCCAGTCCTCGGTCCTAGGCTCAATAGGGTCGGTCCTTGGTCCCAAAAATTGAGTGAGATATTAGTTTGGGTTGGTCCTACCATTGGACAGGCCCAACCTGCACCATGCTCACCCCTAGTCACGAGTACCCAGCAAATTCATACCTAATGATTCTCCACAAAATGGTGATGAAAGGTCGAACATGTTATGTTGGTTGAAAGACCCAAGCAAAGGCTTAGCAAGTATAGTCTCAAGGAGTGAATGAATGGGATTAGCCAAGATGGATCTGATATGCGTGAACCAGTGTGGTCCCAATAATTTTACATCGGTGCCCATTGGTAGCTTTTAGGGTGGGGCAAAAAAATCCCCCCGTATCATATTCTATGACAAATTAAGGGGATTTGCAGAAGAGGCCTTTCTTTTTTATGGCTAATCACATGGGAATTCAATATCGGCGAAAAGTTTTCTTTTCAAGTGCCGTGTCCAATTTATGCGGTGCTTTTCAGGCTCACCTATAAATTATTCTCAAAGTCAGACATCCACGTCCAATTATATATGTTTGGTGGAGATTCTACATCATCCTTTGCTACTAAACACTATAAGGCCTAGGAACAATCCTCATCGTGATGCAAGTCCTACCGTCACTTCTCCAACGTAAATCCTTGAGAGAAGATTGGGTTTGGGAGAGAGATTATTTGGCGACAAATGGTGATGATGAGTGGGCGATCTTAGGCTATATTTAATTTGGTAAAAAGTGATTTTCAAGGTCATTATCTAGTCATTAATATAACCCTAGTTAAAACACGTGATGTATACATATTTTGTCACATCCCGCTCAATAGGCCACAAAATCTGTGCTTCCGTCAGCATTTATACGGCCAAGGTAAAGAATTCAAAAATAGATGAGGTGACGTCAGCGGCCGGAATACGATATTGAAGCGCAATCTTTTTAAAGTGTGGATTGAAGAATCAAGAATTATTTTAGCATTTCGTGTGTGCTATTTCATATTCTCTCTCCTATCTTTGTCGTTTCTGCTTCAGGAAGGGGGAAGGAATCTGGCGCAAAAAAAAACATTAGCAAGCCAATAGGCAATAGACGCATTTGATGATCTTGTAATTTTTTAAGATGTATATCGTAACGTCCTTCTCTTGACTTTGAATTCTCCTTGTGTTGGGAAAAATCTCAGACTAAGTTGGTCATTGAACAAAGAAGTGGACTTGACCGTTGTTATTAACTACGGTGATAGCCAAGGTAGTTCTTTTCCGAGACTCAAAAGTGCATTTGCTACATCGATCATAAAAAGTATGTGGATTTCTCTCTTTTATGAGGTGGAGGTTGCCTACTTTTCTTCCCTCAATTTGTGCTCCAAATTTTGTGAGGTTTTTTCCATAATCAATATGAACATGGATTTAAAGCTCTAAATCTCACAAGATCAAACTTTGCTCTCAATTGTTGCCAAACTGTTTTGCATATTGAAGTAACTTCTTTTAAAATGAATTACGGCCCTTAACTTGCACTCAAAACTTTGTGAAGTTCTTTTAAAATCAGAACGAGCACAATTATAAGTGAACAAGATATTTTGATATAATGGAATGGAAATTATATAGTTGTCACAACCCCTTCCTAAGGGGTTTCCTTAGGGGAGCGGGTTTAGCGGATTATCAAGCAAGAACGAACGTTGCCTCTACTTTGGCTCAATTGGTACACAGGTTCTCCTAGACCCTTACTGAGCACAACGTTGAAAACTTCAAATTCGATTGATGAAAAGAAGAGACTCTATCCTATAAGGGTGCCATCGTTGGCCTATAAGGGCTCGTTAAGAACCAAGTAGAACATGGAAAACATTTTACTTCCCATGAACCATAAATTCTAAATTTGGGGACTTAATTACACTAATTATCTAATTAGTGCTGTTTCGGGACCTAAACTCGATTTCTTTGCCTATGGAGTGATTCATGTGGTCTTATTAAAGCTTATGGAGTCCTATTTCCGTTAAGTGTTCATGGACGGTTATTTGGATTGATTGAGATTATTTCTAAAGTGTGACATAGTCATCAAACAAAAATAAAGGAAATCAAAGGCATCAAACACACGTAAAGATCAATCATATCACAAACAAACAAAGTAATAAAAAAAACTACAAAGAAGAGTACGGGAAAGTAAACCCGATATGAGTCGGGAAAAATATATTAAATGGCCCTACTATAAAGCCCTAAGACATGACCCATGAGCTAAAAATGAAACATCGCGTCACTCATAAGCAATGAAAGAATGGCTAAAAGTAAAGTGCTAAAGTACCCCAATATAAGTTGGGAAAAAATATACACTGTTTTATAATTAAGCCCTAGGACATGAACCCCGTGAGTTAGTTTCAAAAATAAAAGACTAAGTCTGATTTCAACTAAATAGGATTGCCACTAAACGCTATTAGAGCGAAAAGACCATGAAAGTAAACCCTAACAGCAATCCTAAAATAAACGTCAATTAGATTTCTTTTATGTTTTCTAATTTTAATTAACTTTTTAATATTTTTTTTCTTATCTTGGCATTTATCTCATCCAAAGAAAACTAGTTAAAATTCATTTTTTTTCCTAAAATTCATATAATGTAACCTCCTAAACTATATGATCATAAACCGAATGACATTCAACTAAATATATTCCTTAGACCTAACCTATATCTTTTTATCTTTTTTTCATTTTCTTTATTTCATTTTTTTTATTATTTTAATTTTAATTTTTACTTCTTTGGTCCTTATTTCCCTGAATCTACGAGCTCTCTCAATTCTCTAACGTCCCTTACGCTTTCCTTCACTGAATTCCTCCATGAAAGATATCTAATTGACATTACAATGATTTCATTTGAACCATTGCTAGCCAGCCATCCCTTTCTTTATCTTCAACCCATCGACATTCATGTAGCATATGTACTCCGCTTTTCCATAGATTCCTCCGGAGATAACTCCAGTTCTCCAATTTTTCTTGCCGGGAACCATCCCCCGGTCACCACAAATACGTGCGTATCACAAAACATAAGAAACATATACGTTCAGTGATACTCTTAGTAACTACTCTTCTCAATCCTTTCTTGGAGATGCAAACAACAATCCCAAATTTTAATCTAGCAAAATTACCTCAAAGGTCCACTCGTTACACAACATTACTCACGACAGTGATTCATGCTTTAGACATCGATCCATTTAGGCTCAGAGATTAGGGCTCCGTTTGTTATGCGGAAAATGAATAATTTGGAAAATATTTTCTTAAAAACAACGATACGTATCGCATATATTAAATGAATAAAAAATATTTTCATAATCCACGAAAATATTTAGAATAAACCGTTATTGATTATAAAACCATTTTCAATTGGTTAATTATTTCAAGAGCGATCATTTTTAGAAAAATATCATTTATAGTCTAATTCATAGAGATTGGAGATAGAATAGGTACATCATGATTTGATCAGGCAACAGGTTCAAGAAAAAGCTTCTTAATTGTGTAAGCAATTTCATTCAAGCATTTGCACAAACGCTTAGTGATCAGTTCAAACCCACACTGAGGCATCAGCGAAGTACGACTTGTATCAAAACAATCGCAATGACATCAAAATGTGCTTAGACTACTAATACATCTTCGACTTTCACTCGAATCTCAATCCAGATACAACTTAGAAAAACAGAGCAAGGATGTACATACCTTGGAGATGCCATCTTTGGCTATGAATGGTGATTGGTCAAAGAACGGAGGACTCGGAGGCATGGTGCCAAGATCCGAGCTCTTTGGACTGACTTCTCAGCCTGAAAACAGAGCTGAAGAGTGAAGTATGGGCCTTGGCTTGAGTGTGAAACTAGAGTTTCAAATTTCTGGGCCGCACAAGATGGGCTGGTCTCCCTCGGCTTGAATGAACTGAGCCCCGCTTTTTAGACCATTCTGCGACCTGTAGATATGGGTTGGGCAAACTGGATCGGGCCTTTTCCATTTTGACCAAATTCGAGCCCTTTATTATTTCTTTTTCTTTCTTTTAACTTGTTGTTTTTGTATTTTGTTTATTTTTTGTTATTTTAACTATTATTTATTTTTTACAAAAATGTATGCTTGATTTGTTGACAATAATACAGTTGTCAACAATAGCTTTTCAAGCTACAGGCAGTCCTTCTCACCAAAAAATTTTCATAAAATTTAAGGATTAAGTTAAACATGTATCAAAAATCCATAGATCACATTGAATAAATTAAAAAATTTCAACAACATTGAACAAATAAAAATTATAAGGATTATATTGTACATTAGGTCACAATTCAATGACCATTTGTGTTAGCATCTCATAACTTAAAAATGCATTTTCGTAATAAAAAAATAGAAAAATAATAAATCAATAAAAGAAAAAAAAGGTATTGGCCCTTGGGGCTTAAATCACAAATGCAGTCCATTAAAGTTGGTTCAAGCCCATCACCTAAGCTTATCCAATTCACTCATTTGAGCCCATAAATATCAAGTCTGAAATATTTTCACTAGTTTCAAAGGACCGATGCTGAAGGAAGCCAGCCACCCTTTCCATATGGAAAAGAAAATGTGGGGATTTGAATCCCCCTCTTCTCGGAAAATGATTAGAGTGGAAACAATTTAATTTCAAATGTAAGTTTCGACTCCCACACTTTATAAGGAGGATGAGCAAAAGTCTGAGAGTGGGAATTAAAGTAGGAATAGAGAATGACCGACAAGAAAAAAAAGGAGGCCTCTCTTTTTGAAATTTGAAACAGACGAGTGAACACGAGAAAAGGTGACTAAGCTAAGCAAAATAGAGCATTGTTGCCATCACGCAAAGGAGGATGCCTATAGTAGTTTTGATTCTCTCTCAATCTTTCCCTCTCGGCAAACCGCGTGTAAATGCCCTCATAATGGAACATGGAGGAGGAAGGAATGCACTCGATTGCTCATGAAAAGACCTTCTTGGACATGGAATCCTCTTGATTCTCTCTAGCCTAAAGCTTCATCTTTGTGAATCAAGGTTCGCCAGAGTATATTCATAGCCGATCCCATTATTCTGACATTTTTGCCATCTCACATCAGCTTTTCAAGTGGTCTCCCTCCAATTATAGCATTATATCGTTGGGTGGGTTATGGAAATAATGGGTAAAGTATCAAAAAAATTCTAAAAAATTGCATTTGCATTAATATTAGACCTTTTATTTGTGTTAATTTAATCCTAAACATTTTCATTTTGTGTCAATTCAATTATTCTAGCTAATTTTAACTAGATATTACTGACATAAACATTGACCGGCTGATGTGGCACCGCTGGCGTAGACATTGACAATTTTTAATAATATTTAAATAACCTTTCGATTTTTTATTTTTTATTTTTTTCCTGTTTTTTTCTTTCTTTCTTTCTTTCTTTCTTTCTTTTCTCTCTTTCTTTTCTTCTTCCTTTAGGCGGTGGCTGACCATTGGCCACATGCAATGGCTAGCCACTAACCATGGAGCAAGGCCAGCTAGCTTGACCATGGCTAGTAGTTGGCCACCACCTAAAAAAAGAAGAAATGAAGGAGAAAAAAAAAAGAATAAATAATTAACAATTAAAAATCAAAAAATGATTAAAATATTATTAGAAATTGTCTATATTACATTGGTTGTGCCCCGTAAGCTAATTAGCATTCATGTCAGCAATATCCAATCAAAATTAGTAGGATGGATTAAATTAGCACTAATCAAAAGATTTAGGACTAAATTAATACTAGTTCAAAAGGTTTTGAACTAAATTAGCACTAATGCAATAAGTTTAGAATTTTTTGGAACTTTTCCCAGAAATAAGAGTTTTATTAATCCCATCCAAGTAAACTCCATCTTAGTGGAAAGATGTGACAAAAATCTTATGTTAGGGTAATATTTTCCTTTTTCGGCAAATAATAAAATATTGATACAAATCTTATTTAAATTAAACAATATATATTGTTAGGTTCCGACTTCTGGATGACTTGTGCAGAAGCTTAAAAATAGGTGCAAGAACTATTTGGCGGGAGCCACTATTTGTTTGGGTCCTCTTAGCATGAGGATCGATTTCCATTTTTGTCGGACCAAGTCGTCATATGAAGGAATATATGTAATCTTCAGCTGAAGGCATAAAGTAAAATTATTTCATGAACAAGTCCACAATAGAAAGAAAGAGGGAAAGGGAAAATATACTGCAAATTTTACATTAACATATTTTTTATGAAGAAAAACTTCAATGGGCATTCACGATTTAGTGATTTGAGTAAACCATCTCGGTATTAGCATTTACCGTATGCTATCTGTCGTTATTCACAATCATCGTCGGGCCTCTATTGTTGTCCACCTTATGCTCGTGCACAACATAGTAACAAGTGAGAAAAAATATATATTTTTCTTGCGGGCCTAAGGAGAAATCTTCCTAAAGAGATTTCATCAATTTCAATCATTTCCATCCCCCTCAATCGATGTAAAAGCCACCTTTGTTGTCACTTTGCACCATACAAGGTACCAACAAAACTCCATTTCACTCCGTTTTTCACGTATTTCATTTGAAGCAATCTGATTCCGATTCTTTTTCTTGGTAGGCTTCAATCCTTTATAGCAACACTTGTGAGATAAGATAGAATAAATGGGGATATGAAATTCTCCAAATATCTTCCGAATTATAAAAATATTTAATCATTTGGTGCAATCTAAGTTAGGATTTGAAATTTTTGAAATTCAACAATCAAACTAAGTAGATAATTTTGCTTGTTTTACTTATCATTTTTTTCTACTTCTTCTCTTGCTTCATTCTTCCACCTAAAAGGCCTCAGAGAATTAAATAGGCAGATGATTATATGTAAACTAACAATCTATTGTGTAGAAACTGGTACATAATCTTTAAATTCAAGAGAAATGATCTATCATAATCTAAGTATAGTTTAAGGATTAATATTGAAGACACGTAAATTTTACTTTGATTAACCCACAATTTCAATTAGATATATATGGAAGAGAGATGCAGGGCATTATCAAGAGAGTCTACTTTTCTGAGGAATCAACTTATCTTATGCAGCAAAATCTTTTTCCGCAGGGTAAAGTCACATAGACAATTTCAAGAAAACGCAAGTGAAAGAAAGGAAAGGAAAAAAGGGCCCATACATGATTTTCATAGAAAAAATTTGGGGTCGCTTCCTCAATGACCTATCCTCTCCTTGTCCTCAGGTTCTCGAAACACGAAGGAAATATTTGAGTTTGCATCAAATCGTACCTTATGATGACCCACAAGATGAAAGTTCTTCAGGAAAATGAAGAGTTAGGAGAAAGAAGAGAGGTGAGGAATGGACCATAATAATATTATGGTAAACTCTATTTCTTCTAGACAATGCAGAACTCAGTCTTAAAGCTTGGTGAATATAAGTTATGCCGGTCACCACAAGATGGATGCTCGTCTTATTACTAGGACCTTTGGCACAAAGTTTTTTTTTCTTCTTTTTGTATTTTTTGCGGAGTGCTACATGGATAAAAATATTTTCTTCTTTTTGGAGGGATTGGGCAAAAAAACTTAGTAGAAAATTTCACTTGTTATTTTTCTTTTCTCCTTCTTCTGGTTCTTCATTCTTCCACCTAAAAGACCTCAAGCTGCGTTTAGTCATCCCGATTCGAATTGTGATAGGATAAGATAAAGGGGGATTTGAAATCTTCCAAATATCCTCCAAATTATAAATAAATCCAATCAGATGTTTGGTGTAACTTAAAATAGGATTTGAAAATTTTAAAAATTTGCAATCAAACTGAGTAAAGAATTTTGTTTGTTTTACTTATCATTTTTCTTTTGTCCTTCATTTGCTTCTTCAATCTTCCCCGTAAAAGGCCTTAAAAGATTAACTATAGAGATGATTATATGTAATCTAATAATATATTCTGTAAAATTGATACGTGATTTTTGAACTCATTAGAAATGATATATCATAATCTAAGTATACTTTAAGAACTAACATTGAAGACACGTAAATTTTACTTTTATTAATCAACATTTTCAAGGCATTATTAAGAGAATCAACTTTTCAAAGGAATTAACTGCTCTTTTACAGCAAAATACTTTTTTCATAAGGCGGAAATCACTTAGACAATTTCAAGGAAAACACAAAAGTTACCTTGCTAGGGCCTTCCTAAATGACTTGTCCTTTTGTCCTTAAATCCTTCAAAGACGAAGGAAAGAGTTGAGTTTGCATCAAATTGTACCTTATAATCACCGAAAGGTGAAAGTTCTTCAAGAAAATGAAGGGTTGGGAGAAAGAAGAGAGGTGAGGAAGAGATCGTAATAATATTACTGCAAATTCTGTTCCTTACCAAACAATGTAGAAAACCTACAATCCAACAGCTAGGTAAAGATTTTGTACCAAAAAAAAAAAAAAAAAAACAGCTAGGTAAAGATAAATTATGCAGGCCACGACAAGATGGATGTCCATTTTGTCTTTTGTACCTTGTACCTTGTACCTTGGGTAGAATGTCTTCTTTTCTTCTTTTTGTGTTTTTTGGTGGGCATTACATGGATAAGAATATTTTCTTCTTCTTAGAGGATTGGGCCAGGAAATTGAGTAGCAAGTTTTGCTTGTTTTACTTGTCATATTTTTTCCTCCTTTTTCTGGTTCTTCATTCCTCCACCTAAAAGGATTTAGGTTGAATTTGGTCATCTTTATTCAGATTAGGCTAGAATAGGATAACCAAAAATTTGAAATCCTCCAATTATCCTTTGGATTGTAGAAATATCCAATCTCATATTAGGTGCAATTTAATATAGGATTTGAAATTTTTGAAAATCAGCAACCAAACTGAGTAGAGAATTCTGCTTGTCATTTTTCTTTTCTCCATCTTTGCTTCTTCATCCTTCCACCTAAAAGGCCTTGAAGGATTAACTAGAAAGGTGATTAACATAATTTAATAATCTATTATGCGGAACTGGTACATGATCTTTGAACTAGAGAAAAATGATCTATCATAATCAGAGTATACTTTAAGGATTAACAATGAAGACATGAAAATTTTACTTTCATCAACCCACAATTTCAATTAATTATATATGGGAGATGCAAGGCATTATTAAGAGAATCTACTTTTCAGAGGAATCAACTCATCTTTTGCAGCAAAAAAATTTTCCAAATGTCGAAATAACTTAGACAATTTGAAAAAGGACCCGCACAAGATTTTCATAGACAAAAGTTGCCTTGTTAGGTCGCCTTCTCAATTATCTGTCCTGTCTTTTATCCTAGAGTCCTCAAAACACGAAGGAAAGATTTGAGTTTGCACCAAATTATACCTTGTAAGCGGGTATAAGTGGAAGTTCTTCAGAAAAATGAAGGGTTGTTAGAGAGAATAGGCAAGGAAAGGACCCTAATAATATTGCGGTGAACTTTGCTTCCCACTAGACAATGCCAAAAACTTTCAACCCTACAGCTAGGTGAATATAAATTATGCGAGCCATGACAAGATGGATGCCCGTCTTATTTCTCGTACCTTGGGTACATCGTTTCCTTTCTTCTTTTTGTGGTTGTTACACGAATAAAAATATTTCATTCTTCTTGGGAGGATTGGGCAAGAAAACTAAGTAGAAAAATTAGCTTGTTCTATATGTCATTTTTCTTTTCTCCTTTTCTGATTCTTCATTTTTTCACCTAAAAGGCCTTAAGCTGCGTTTAGTTGTCTGTATTTGGATTGGAACGACCTTATGTTGCATTTAGTCATCCATATTTGAATTGGGATAAGATAGGATAAAGGAGGATATAAAATCTTCTAAATATCCTCCATGTTATAGAAATATCCAATCAAATGTTTAGTGCAACCTACGATAGGATTTGATATTTTTGAAAATTTGCAAGCTTAGTAGAGAATTTCACTCATTTTACTTGTCATTTTTTTCCTACTTCTTTGTTCTTCCGCATAAAAGGCCTTAAAAGATTAACTAGAGAGATGATTATATGTAATCTAATAATCAATTATGTAGATTTGGTGCGCGATCTTTGAATTCAAGAGAAATGATCTACCATAATTTGAGTACATTTTAAGAATAAACATTGAAGACACGTAAATTTTATTTTCATTAATCTACATTTTCAATTAGTTATAAATGGATGAAAGATGTAGGGCATTATAAGAGAAACTTCCTTTTAGAGGAACCGACTTATCTTTTGCAACAAAATCTTTTTCTGCATGGCAAAATCACTAAGACAATTTAAAGAAAGACAAATGAAAGAAAGGAAAGGAAGAAGGACCCGCACCATGAAAATCAGAGACAAAAGTTGCATTGTCAATCGCTTCCTCAATGACATGTCTTGTAATTGTCCTGAAGCACTCAAAACACGGAGGAAAGATTTGAGTTTGCGTCAAATCGTATACCATGATAACCCATAAGGCGGAAGTTCTTCGGGAAAATGAAGGGTTGGGAGAGAGAAGAGAGGCAAGGAAGGGACCATAATAATATTACTGTAAACTCTGCTCCTCAATAGATAAAGCAAAAAAACCTTCAACCCTCCAGTTAAGTAAATATAAATGACGCGGGCCACGGTACAATGGATGTCGGTCTTATTTTCTCGTACCTTGGGCACAACGTTTTCTTTTATTCTTTTTGTGTTTTTTTGGGGTGTTACACGGATAAAATTATTTTCTTCTTCTTGGGGGTATTGAGCAAGAAAACCCAGTGGAGAACTTCACTTGTTTTACTTGTAATTTTTCTTTTCTCCTTCTTCTGCTTCTTCATTCTTCCACCTAAAAGGCCTTAAAGGATTAACAAGAGAGATGATTATGTACTTTCATTAATCCACAATTTCAATTTGTGTTGTAGATGAGAGAGAGAAACGGGCATTATTAAGAGAATCTACTTTTCAAAAGAATCAACTTATCTTTTGCAATAAAATATTTTATCCGTGGCAAAATCACTTAGATAATTTGAAGAAAGACAAAGAAGAAAGAAAAGAAAAAGAACCCACCCATGATTTTCATAGGCAAAAGTTGCCTTGTTGGTTCGCTTCCTCAATACACGGAGAAAGGATCACCAAATCAGGCCTAGTGATCATCCTCAAGGTGGAAGTCCTCATGGAAAATGAAGGGTTTTGAGAGAGAAGACAGGCGAGGAAAGGACCATAATAATAATATCGTGAACTCTACTCCTCACTAAACAATGTGGAAAACATTCAACCCTACTGTTAAATAAATATAAATTATGCGAGCCACGACATAATAGATATCCCTCGTCTCTCGTGCCTTGCTAACATCGTTTTTTTTTCATTCTTTTAGTGTTTTCTTTGGGGTGTTACACAGATAAAAATATGTTTTTTGATTGGGCAATAAAAATGCGTAGGAACTTTTGTTTGTTTTACTCATCATTTTTCCTTTCTCATGCTTCTAATTCTTTATTCTTCTACCTAAAAGTGAAAAGCCATAGGTTGCGTTTGGTATTAAAATTGAGATAGGATAGTATAAAGGGGGATTTGAAATCGTCCAAATATCTTCGCAATTATAGTAATATCCAATTAATGTTTGGTGTAACTTAAGATATAATTTGAAATTTTTGAAAATGTACAATAAAACTTAGTAGAGAATTTCACTTGTTTTACTTGTCATTTTTCTTTTCTCCTTCTTTTGCTTCTTCATTCTTTCACCTAAAAGGCCTTAAAGGATTAATTAGAGAGATGATTATGTGTAATCTAATAATCTATTCTATAGAATTGGTGCGTGATCTTTGAAATCAAGAGAAATGATCTATCATAACCTGAGTATACTTTAAGGATTCACGTTGAAGACACGTAAATTTTACTTTCATTAATCCACATTTTCAATTAGTTATAAACATAAGATAGATGCAGGGCATTATTAAGAGAATCAACTTTTCAGAGGAACCAACTTATCTTTTGTAGCAAAAAATTTTTTTTGCATGGCAAAATCACTTAGGCAATTTCAAGAAAGATATAAATAAAATAAAGGAAGGAAAAAATTACCCGCACATGATTTTCATGGACAAAAGTTGCCTTGTTAGATCGCTTCCTCAATGACTTGTCTTGAAGTCCTTGAAGCACAAAGGAAAGATCTGAGTTTGCTTTAAATCATACCTTGTGATCACCCACGAGGTGAAAGTTCTATAGGAAAATGATTGAGTTGGGAGAGTAAGAGAGGCAAGTAATGGGCCATAATAATATTCTTCTAAACTCTGCTTTTGTTAGACAATGCAAAAAAACACAGTCCTACGGTTAGGTGAATATACATTATGCAGGCCACAACAAGATGGATGCCCATCTTGTCTCTGTTACCTTGGGCACAACGTTTTTTTTTATTCATTTTCTGTTTTTTGGGGATGTTATATGGATAATAATATTTTCTTCTTGGGGGGATTATGAGGAACAAAACTTAGTAGAAAATTTCGTTTGTTTTACTTGTTATAGTTTTTCTCCTTCTTCTGTTCTTCATTACTTGAAGCACGAAGGAAATATTTGAATTTACTTCAAATCGTACCTTGTGATCACCCATAAGGCGAGAGTTCTTCAAGGAAAATGAATGGTTGGAAGATAAAAGAGAGGCGAGGAAAGGACCAAAATAATATTCTTCCAAACTGTACTCCTCACTAGGACTAGGAGTGTGCAACCGGACTGGGTTTACTCGAAACCTGGACCGGACCACCCGAAAAATAGGGTCGGGAATCGGTTCCCGGTTAAATTGGTCTGGGTACTAGTTCCAATTTTTGGGAACTGGTTCGGGAACAAGGTCCGAGCAAAGACCCACCTGGAACCGGACAGGTTTTGAAACTGATTTTTACCCTATTTAAAAAAATAAAATCGTCTCTCTGTATAGTGCCTTTAAGTTTCTTTGTTTTCAAAAAATTGTTAAAAAAGGAAATTTTTTATTTGAATCAAGTTGAGGGAGAATTGTTTTCAAAGAATTATTAAAAAGAACCGTTTTCATGCATTGTTTTTCTTTTTTAATAGTCTCACCTTCAACTATTACTATAGTCGCGGGACAACTGCTACTAATTATTGTAGCACTAATTAAAATATTCTCGATTCAACTCAAGAAAGATATTCTCTTAATAATAGTTCCGTCGCTTATACATAAGCAGGCGTATTAGATCATATCATAAGTATTTGTGAGAATGAGACTAATATTAGATCCATATTTGTTGCTAATGTTTATGCATTGTTAGGATTATTGTTTTGTCTTATAATGTTAGGAGGATTACATTATTGTTTTTTCGCGAATTAATGTAAAATTTGAAGTCGTATAGGATATCAAATGGTTGCAAAACAGGTTCCAATGAAAATAGGGTTGACCCTGTTCTTGGACCGGAAAAACAGGGTTGGGTCCAAAACATGGTCTAATAAAAATAGGGTAGGGTAGGGTACAAAGTCCAAAAAATAGGAACTGGTTATAACAGGGTCGGATACATGGTCCTAGTTTGGATCCTACCCACCCTGAACCCGATCACCCATACTCCTCACTAGACAATGTAGAAAACCCTTAACCCTGTGGCTAGGTGAATATAAATTATGCATGCCACGACAAAATGGATGCCCGTCTTGTTTCTCATACCTTGGGTATAACGTTTTCTTTTCTTTTATTGTGTTTTTGGGGGATGTTACATTGATAAAAATATTTTCTTCTTGGGAGGTTTGTGAGTAAGAAAACAAAATAGGTAATTCGCTTGTTTTACTTGTCATTTTTCTTTTCTCCTTCTTCTGGTTCTTTATTATTTCACCCAAAAAGCCTATGATGCATTCGGTCGTCCCCATTTGATTTAGATAGGATAGGATAAAGAGGGATTTTAAATCCTTCACATATTTTCCGGATTGTACAAATATCCAATTAAATGTTTGGTGCAACTTAATATAGGATTTGAAATATTTAAAAACCCGCAACCTAAGATAGAATTGAAATTTTTTTAAAATCCTTCTTTTTTGAAAATCTTTTATCTCATCTTTGACGAGCTCCTCGTGTACGTGACAACTCAAATCCTCTAAACCATTGTCGACAACAATTAGTCCTTAGGAAATTTGCCTCAGGAGCTTGACGACTTTCAATAGATATAACCTTTTTCATCAAAGCAAAATTCTAAAATGAAGGCGAGGAGGCCTCTCACTGGCATTTCATCAAAAAATTGATGAATGCCTAGTGTAGAGTTGACTAAGAGAGAAATCGCAGAACAATGGAGGCTGAGAATGAATACTCAGAGATGAGCCATAGATGAGGTGGTGAGGGCTGTAAATGAAACGATTTCTAATTTTATGACCGCACAAAAATATTAAGTAAAGAAATTTCTGGATTAATCAAGGCAAAGAAATCTCACTCTTCAAAGATTATGTTGCAAAACACATAAATCATCTTAAAAAAATTGAGAGCAATAAATAAGCAAGTACTTTATTTATTTAGGGGGAATCATCAAATCACAATTATCATGAAATCACATAAGGCCCAACAAAATCAGTCCAACTCCAATCCAATAAGCCCAACAAGAACGTATAATTTTGCCCCTTATCCTGCTACGTGCCATCCCAATTAACTTGTCACTTGCTGAAGGAAGAAGCATCACTTCCAACTTTGGCCTTGAATTCTTCCTTAACAGTGACCTTCTCTTTGATCTCAGCAAGCTTCATCGCATTCGCATCGCACCAACTGTTGCTTTGGTCTTCACAGCCTCTTCCTTCTTCGGAGTCGTGGTTGGTTCGTTCTTCCACATCGAGCCGCACGTCGGGCTTGCATAGCTTCTGGGGCACCAGCTTCTCCTCTCCATCTCCCCTTTTTCTTATAATCTTTCTAATGCAAGATTTGAACTGCAGATGTGTTTCTGATTTCTCTGAGGGTGTGCATGGGTTTGGAGGATGCAGAGGAGTATTTATAGAGGGTTTTATAAAGCCCGTGATTCAAGAAATTTTGACGGGCTCTTGCAATTTCCAAAGGAGCAGTCGACTTAGTTTAGTTTCCATGAGGTGCGATGAGGGGGAAAACAAGGAGTCCCCGAAACGACTCGGTAGGTCCGATGTTAGGTTTTTAAGAACTGCATAGAACAGCGCATCTTGGACTTGCTCATTATCATTCGGACGTTTTGCATGCCAAATGTTTTTGGCCGTTGTTAAAACTCAATTTGGGAATCACATCAAGCAACACGCAAAAATAAATCAACCAACTCTAATAACTAATGGTAAGTTGATAGAGATTTGAAGTAAAAGTTAAAACCTTTCTCGAAAATATTTGCAAGAAGAATGAGGTAGTTTTTCAAATTTATGTCATCATATAAGTGGAGTGGCTAAGTTTGATTCAAAGTTTAAGTTGGGCACTATAACCATTTCATTGAAATGATATAATTAAAATCTTGCACGTTTTGATCTAATAAAATCGATTTGCCCAGTTTTGCTGATGTCACACGCCGGGAATTCTACGCGTTCCTTTTTTCGCATTTTTTATCGAATAAGACGATGATGCAAAGCCTTGTTAGAAATAAAGTACAAGAAAAAATTCAAACGTACAACGGAAAAGAAAACCCCAAAAAAAAAAGAAATAAAAGAGAGGGAGAGAGAATGGTATTGCAATGCCCTTGCGTGATGGTGGCTAGCAAGTAAGGCATGTCTGATAACATTTCTATTTTTTTTTTTTTACCTTTTTTTGTCAAAACAAAAAACAATAAAACCATTTTTGTGTACGTTAATTAATTTTATTATCCCGTTAACTTTCCTATAGTAGTTCACCACAAGAAAAGTTTCTACATTGACCAATTCTTGCCACCACCACCCTCTCGGCCATTGAGAATTCAAGATTGGTTGTTCCGATCAAATGTCTCAAATTCGATATGGGCCGACCCTTTGAATATCTCATCCAAATCATGAAAAATTATTATTGTCCTTTTTTCTTCCCTACTTACCAGGAGAATAGTACCTTGGTTGAATTATAAAGTAAATGAAGGCCTTTCATATATTCCAATCCCCGTCAATCAATTCATCAATTTTGACTTATGTGAATTCAACATTTTCATCCACTTAGTCACTAGGAATGAGCAATTATTAAAATCAATCGGTAGATTTAATTTTGATATTTCGGAAATCTCAAGAAATCATAGGAGTATAAATACGCATGCTACACGAATAATACTTTCACTATGTACGTGAAACGTAGTGCTTTTACAACTTATGATAACGGTTGCTAATTCAATTAGGCCAAGAGCACCTAAAAAAGAATTGATTCTAATTGGCCTCTTAAATTATAATTTGTCAATAATTCGAATATTAAATAATACAATCGATGTTTTTAGAAAAAATACTTTTTAAATAACTTAATTTTCATGAAATAAAATATTGCTTCTCTCACTCATATTTTAAAGTTTTGTTTGCAAACGTTTATCGCTTGTACTAAATTTAACAGCGTCCCACTCGCGACACCTGTGCGTGACTCACACGCTTCAAGGCCTTCGAAAACGCGATGGTCTCCAAATTAGGCGGGAAGAGGAAGAGCTCGCAACCCCCAGAATTCAATTCATCCCATCCCAAGCAGCTTCCAATTTTATCCCTTGATTTCCACTGCAACTAATCTCTCTCCCCGATATGGGCATTAAGGTAGCTTCGACCTCATTCTTCTTCAATCCGATCATTTCCATATGTGGTTCATCGAGTCTCTTCCATCGATTTCAATAGGGACTGACAAAGCTGCTGGCAAACAATGCCCCGAACTCAATGAAGGAGCAGAAGCTCGAGAGCTACTTCGGCTGGGGGATCGCCATCGATGCCAGCATGAGCATCTATCAGTTCGTCGTTAAGTTGCTTTTGTGAATTTGATGCCTGTGATTTCGCGTTTCGGTTGTCCGTTGGGATTTTGATTTTGAGTGTTGGGAGTTTTTTTGGTTCTTTTGATTGGTGGATTAGGTTGTGGTAGGGAGGAAGGGGACTCAGATGCTCACCAATGAGGCTGGTGAAGTCACCAGGTACACTAGCCTTATGTTTTGATGCTTCGGATGTTATCTCTTGGACTCGGTTTTGTGTATTTGAGATCGACCCGTGTCACACTATTTTGTACTTGCGAGTCGTCTTTGTGCTTGGAAAGTGTTGACTTTGAGCTGCCTTTTGATTTGCTTTCCTGTGTAATCATCTGCAAGACATCTTTTACTGGACGATTAGGCTGTTGGAGGCGCGGATAAAGCCAGTGTAATTTTTTTTTTACCTCTTTTGTTTTCATTGGGATAGAATACTGGAAGAATGAAGCTCGTGCTTCTCTGAATTATGCTTTCCTGTTGTTACAATAGCTACATGATTTTCTCTTGATGGTAAACTTCCAGATTTGAAGAAGCAAGAGCTTGCAAAATGGTACTTTATCAGCTTTTTCTTTTCTTCTCTTCTCTTTTCTTTTCTTTTCTTTTTTGGAATTATCTGTGAATACTTTATAGTTACCTTACAATGAGTCTCTGAGCAGTTTTTCGAAGAGGGCAGATGCCTTTGAGGACTTGGCACTAGCCATTGCAGTATATGCATCTCTCTCTCTCTCTGTGTCACACAAACGCATAAGCATGCAGAAACACAGAGTACAAAAAGGTCTAGTGAGCTCTGTAATTATTACCTGCAGTCTCAGAACAAGGAAGACCTAGAGAAATTCAGTAAAAGAATTGTGAAGGTTGATCTTGGTTCCGGTCACTTGCCCACAACGTTATTTATTTATTTTTTTATTCAGAAAGGAGTTTGAACTGGATATGTGTGTGCTTGTGGGACATGGCTTTCATACTCTTGCTGGTGACACAACAGCACAATGAAGACCGCAAAAAACTATTTAGGGTGTCCAAGTAGTTGAGGTTACGATTCTGTCTGAAAAGTTTATTTATTATTATTTCTATCAAAAAGTTCAGATACCAGATTCAGTTTCTTTATGTTAGGCTTCTTCAGAAGCAGAGGCACGATGTGCTGCACTTTGCAAAGCTGGAAAGGCAAGTATCATCCCATTTGATTGCCTTCAGAATTGTTCATTGTTTTCCCATGATAACCAGTCATTTAACTGTATGTAAATTACCATTTTATTTTCATGATTTAATTTCCGTTTTCACTCACACACATGCTTTTTCACTTGTCTAATGTCTTCTTCTGCATAGTCATTTACATTTGTTATGTTCTTTACTAAGCCATCTTTGTCCAAGGAATTTTCGCTGACATTGAATTCCTATCATTGCTTAATTGTTTTGTTGTAACCAAAATTCATCTGTCATGAATGATGCTTTAGCTATAATATTTGTTTTTCAGGTTTATGCAGTTGCTTCTGAAGATACAGATTCCCTTACTTTTGGGAGCTCCTACATTTCTTCGCCATTTGATGGATCCTATCTCAAGAAAAGTTCCAGTCATGGAATTTGAAATTCCCAAGGTACTTGGAAAAGCTTATTCATTGTGATTGCTTAAATTTTTTCTCACTTTCATGACTTTTAGATCTTGGAGGAGATGAATGTGGATATGGATCAATTCATTGACCTCTGCATTCTCTCTGGATGTGACTATTGGGAAAGCATTTGAGGTAGACGTTATATTATTGCAGTGCTCTGTTAACTGTTTTATGCTATCGTATATTATTCTGCCCTCTCGTATGTTTTTAGCTTGATTATTTCAGCTGCTTTACTTTGGAATGAATTTATCTGGTATTGGAGGGCTGACTTCTCTTAAGCTTATCTGTCAACATGGTTCCATTGAAAACATAATTGAGAACATAAACAAGTGTAGGTGCTTCTTATTCTCTCATCTTGTCCCCTGACTTGTAAGCAAAATTAGGCAGCAAAGTTTCTCACTGTAATAGTCATGGCTGCTGAATTTCCTTGATTTAAAAGAATCATCTCTCAAACTCAGCTGGCGCGGAAATATTTGATCAGCAATTTGAAACTGAAAGCTCATTTGCCACCAGTGAATTTGTGCTGGCAATGAGTGCATCAACCATGCTAATTCATGTATTGATTTACTATAATACTTTTATCTATACTTTTATCCATTCTGATGTCTGCTATATCTGTTCTTTCATCTCACTTGAACAAAATCGTATCGTGTCTCTATCCTGAAGACCCAGAGGCTCTTTGCGTTACTTGGAAGTCTTTATTAAGTTTATTTAACCTTCTTAAGGATATATTTGCTTGTTTTTTGAATAGGTATTAGATACCAGATAATTGGCCCTATAGTGAAGCTCGACTGCTTTTCAAGGAACCAATAGTTTCTACAGAAGAACAACCTGAGATAAAATGGACTGCTCCAAACGAGGAGGTGGGCCATTTTCATGTTGGGATTTACTTGCAACATTTCACTTTCTGAATTATTGACTTGTATCCTAACTGATTGTTATTTCCCCTTCAAGTACTTAATTTCCTTTCTCGTGAATGAGAATGGGTTCAACATTGAAAGAGTGATAAAGGTCTGGCTTCTATCTTGAGTATTGTGTTGGTTAGTTGCCTACTCAAGGAAGTTGCTTCTTTTTGTTGAGAAAACTCCTAGTTTTGATATTAATAAATCATTTTATGCTTAAAGAAAATCATATGTTTATTGAAGAAGAAGAGTCATGAAGTGACGTATTCTTCTGAGTCTGCATGTGGCAAAAGGAAAGCAGAAGATGTTTCTGAGTCTGCTAGTACTAGATGGAAAATGCGAGGAGACGTAGAAGCTCTGAGTCTATGTGTACCAGACGGAGAACACAAGCAGACGCAGAATTTCAGTCTAACAAACCCAGAACGAACTTACAGGAACAGATCACCAACGGTCATGATTTTCACTTACCATATTTACATTGATTTTGTTATATCGAATCGATCAACAAGATCAATCATCAAGACAACTTCCAAAGAAGGATGGAACACTTATGGAAGCCCGGATTCTGATTGTATGGGTGAACAGAATCCAAGGGGATCTGATCTACCTTTAAACGGTCAAAAAGACTTTCCTTATAAAGTCTGTCCAAGAAAGGAAAATGAAGACTAATCTCTCAAGGAAAGAGCCAACGGTCGAGTGTGGCTTGGAGAGTATATAAGAATAGGATGCGACCAAGAAGATAGATAGGATTAATACATTCCAAGGCTTGATTCAATTCTTCACTAGTTGTCTGAAAAAGAGCAAAACCGAGTGATCCTAGTGAATTACCAAGAAGAGTGTAACATCCTGAATTTCGACCCATTCCGGGATATGTGAAATGGTTATTTTATCAATGCACTGTTAGTTGCGTTTATTCGGAGTTGGACCCTCACGAGTTAACTAACTGTTCGGCAAGGCAATTAAGGATCGATATGCATACGACTAGTGAATTTAATCAGGGATAGGCCACTTGACCATAAGGATCATAGAGGAATAATACTACACTGTTGCAGGCCAATTAGCGAACGGAAATAAATCGATTCGGCAAATATATGAGGTCAGATTGTGGGTGATTCCGCACGACTTTGATATTCATTGTGAACGACGTTAAACCGATTTCCTTTTGGCCATGTGCTCAGTGTGAGCAATTAACCTCTCGTGATTACATGACAATCGAGGATCGCCCTGGTTTGAATATGCACGATCGTAGATTGAAAAGCTATCAACCATGGGTCAAACGCGTGAGAACCCCTAAACGCCGCCCGAAAGTTAGGTCGTACTAAAGTCGCGATTGATCGATGTTAACCACGAATTTCAATCCGGTATCGAGTATCGAATTTTTAAGGATGTCGAGATTAAAATATTAGACATGTCTCATTGATTCTCGGATTTATTGGTAAGCCTGAATTATTGGAAAAAAGGATTCAACGGGCCAAGTTTTGGAGCCAAATATTTGGGAATTTGTGCTTCAGGGGTAAAAAAGCCACCAAATTCCCCTCTACAGGTCTTTGTTGAGATTTTTGCTTGATTCTCCTTTTCTTGTCTTTTTTTCTCCTTTTCTCCCCCAACTTCTCCCGCACGTTTCCCTTTCTCTCTCCCCCTTTTTCTTTGTCTTCCCCCTCACGTTTCTTTCCTTGGTCGACAATCCCCCTTGCCCCATCCCATCTTTGACTTTGTCAACTTCCTTTTTTTCGCTCTCTCCATCAATGTGTCTGACAAGCCCATGTGCTGCTCCTCTCTCTCTCTCTCTCTCTCTCTCCTGCACGTTCGACGCTCCCCCCCACAGCAGTTGCTTCTTCTTCTTCTTCTTCTTCGGCCGACGCCCCTAGCTTGCTGCTGCTATTGTGTTTTCTTGTTGCTGCCACTAGATCGATCGCCACTGCAGCTCCGCCACCCCCTGTTCTCCGCCCGATCGCCGGTGGGTCGTTGTCCGTCGGCCTCCAGCTAAACCAGCACCACCTAGCTTCTGTCCTCCTCTGTCCGAGCTGCTGTCTTGTTCCAGTCTGGTCGCGCTGCCGCCGGCCGCCTTGCCAGACGCCAGACCGCTCGAGGACCGCTACCGCAAGCCACCGCCCTTCGCCTGACCACCACGAGCCGTTGCTGCTGCCCCCCTATTCTTCTTCTTCCTCGGTTTTGGGCCGAACCAGACTCGTGGACGCCGGAGCAGCGAGTTGCTGCCTCGCCGTCGCTCGACCGCCGTCGTTCCTCCGCCCTAGTCATCGTAGGAGGCTAGCCGGCCGACCAGCCAGCCTCCGCCACCCCCTCGAACCAGTTGCTGCCTTTGCCGTGCCCTTTCTCTCCCTCTCGGCCCTTCTGGCCGTGACCTGGAGAAGCGGCCAGCAGCCTTGCCGCTGCACGCCACCGCCGGTCACTGCCACAGGCCCGCCGGAGGACCATTCCCGAGCTCCCTCCGCCGCACCGGAGGCACCCCAGCCTGCTGTCCCCCCTGTGAAACCAACTGCACCGCCCCTCCTTCTCCCTTTTAGCTTCTGTCCAGCCTTCGCCGGAGCCGCCGCCTGGTCGCCGGAGCTGTTGGCCGCCGTCTGGAGTCACCGGACCGCCCACCAGCCAGCCCCGTGCCGCCACAGCCGTCGGTTCCTCCGTTTCTCAGCCTCTTGTCGCGTGGACAGCCGCCCTCGGCCAAGATTCAGTCCCGGGCCGCCTCGTCCCGACGCGCCGGAAGTTCCCGGGCGTTCCCCTCGCCGCCGCCGTCGCGTTCGTGTCGTCGGAATCGCTAAACCGTGAGTCGATTTCCTAATCCCTTAGTTAGGAGTTAATCTTGCTTAGGAGTAGTTTAATTAGTTTAATTATTGATTAGTGCTTTTGATAATGATTATTAGTGTTTTAATACTATTTGATTAAGCTTTGCTTAGTGTTAATCATGGTTAGTATTAATAAATATAATAATTATTATTTTTGGAATAAATAATAATAATTTATTATTTTCGGAATTATTAATTAATTAAATTAATTTATAATTTCGAATTATTAATAGTAATATTGTTCTTACTATTCATTGCTGAAAATTAATTATTTTTGGAGAAAATAATTAATTGTGATTATTTATTGGAAATGGTTTTAATTGAGTAATTTTGGGGAAAAATTACTATGGTCTATTTTTCCAAAGTCAATAGTATTTATATACTATTTTATTAAATGACAATGGTTTATTGAAGAAGGGTTTTACTAAATGGAATTATTTGGGTTGGATAATTAATTATGGGATTGAAAAATAATTATAAGTATTTTGTGGGACTTGAATTATTTTATCGGAACAATCAACTATAGCATGCTTCTTAAATAAATGTTTTTGAGTATAATTATAGTTTATAGTTATTTTTGGGATAATTGAATATTGAGACGTGTGTTTATTTAGTATTAAATATTGAGACACGTGGTTGGGTATCAGTAGTATTGTGATGTTGATTGGTCGGAATTGATTGTGACGTGACTTGGTGTTGGTTGTTTCCAAGAGTTAGGGAATATGCGTGATTGAATGCGATTGGAAATTGAATTTTGGAAATTGTCAAGTGAGATCGCATGACATATTGCGTGGTTATCGAAATGGCATGTCGCATGAGCATGAGTGCATGAGCGATGTTGCATTCATGACCAAGCAAAAGCAAAGACAAGAATGAAGCTTTCACGATGTGTTGCATGGTCAGATTAAAGTTGATAGCCCGGTTGAGCCGGATGACCGCCAATCCTTCGAGGTTGTGCCGTGACCATTGGGTCACCTGACAGTGGTCAGATGCGGAGTCGCGGTTGAGGCCAGACCCATGCTCCTTATGGAATGCCGTCGGTGGGGGAGAGCCCATGACGACGCCGTGCCTCACGAAGGAGGACAATGCCTGGTTTACGACCAGTTGACCGCCAACCATAAGGTTATGCCGTGGCCTAGAGGGTCGTAATAATCGGAGCATATGTGTGGGTATGAGACATGAGAAAGTTGTGTGAGATGCTCTGATTATTCGCATGCTCTTAATGTCGTGATGATTGAAATGACAGTTTCTACAGGTTGCGCGTGCCAAGGCTAGGTAGGGTCGCTTGTGTTTGCATCTGCTTATTGAACTGTCGTCTGATAATGTTGCTTGAGGGGTGGTATGTGTTGTTTGTCGGAACTAGGTTGCATGGTTAGACTACCCTCGAGGCAAGCGAAATTCCTAACCGAGGCTTAGGACTTTGACTTGCTGAGTTTATCTCAACCAGTCGTGGTTAACAATTTTCAGGGACGTAGGATGGAGAATTGATGCGTGTTTCAGTTCGTGGCCGTCTTTGAAGGCAGTAGATTAACCCTGGCATGTTGGTCTCATTGGCTCGTTAGGAAGATGCCCGTGGTAAGGGCTTGTACTTGTAAACTTCCTAGGGTTAATCAGTAGATAAATAAAGCAATACTTTTGAATGTGTTCTTGTTGGGTTTTCCTGCTATCCCTGATTTTGTGATTGACTGGGGGATTGTGATTCGCTTCCGCATGCGTTTAATTAAAAGATAAAAATAACGGTCGGCGATGGATCCTGGGGAGTCGCAAATCAAATGACCGCAAGAGAACAGGGGTTGCCACGTGCTCGAGGGTCGGGGCGTGACAAAGAGTGACTTTGTGAGACATATCATCACCAACTGCAAACACTCAAGAGTGTGTAATCACCTTTGATCATATAGTGAAATCCAGCCAATTGACTGATCGCTTGGAGAGTGGACGTAGGCTTGCTAAAAGCCAAACCACTATAAACTGTGTTTGCAATCTTCTCTACTCTCTCTATTTAGTTTCTGTTTGTAGATTGCATAAGTTTTATATTACTTGCGCGTAAAATCCCTCTACACCTATTCACCCCTCTCTAGGTGTTAATACTAGCAATATCAATTGGTATCAGAGCCTCGTGCTCAGTATTTTGAAGTGTTATTACTTCAGAGCTAAATATCTTCTATGGCTAGTATTCTTGCATCAGGTCTGATTGAGGGACAGAGCAACACTCAACCACCATTCTTTGATGGAAAGGAGTATAACATTTGGAAGAATAAAATGAAAGCCTTCCTCAGATCAAAGGATCCATTAGAGTGGGATGTTTGTCGAGAAAGGAGTTGATCCCCGCGCTGGAGCTTGCAAAACCATATCGAAAGATGATGGGAAAACAATTGAGGCATCAACTACCATATCAAAAGAAGAGTTAACAAAGAGAGAAACTTTAGACGCTAAGGCTAAAGTAAATATTTTACTTGGTCAATATGAATCCTTCAAAATGAAATAGGGGGAGTCCATAGGAGATATGTTCAGCAGATTTACAGAAATAGTAAATGGACTTGCATATCAAGGATAGCCTGTCCCAAGTCCAATGAAGGTCAACAAGCTCTTGAGAGGTTTATCAAAAGACTGGAATAATGTGAAGACCTCCATACGAGAAACTCTGTGAATCTCTCCTTTGACAGTTGATGAGCTTGTTGAAACCTTGCAATCCTATGAAGCAGAACAAATGAACGAGGAAGTGGAGTCTAGAGGTAAGAAATCTATTGCTTTTAAGTCTAATGTTGATTCTGATGATACAGATTTTGAGGATGAGCTGGATGATGAAGAACTTGCATTGTTAATCCGAATGGTAAAAAAGTTAAATAAGAAAGGCATGAAGTTCAACACCAAGAAGCAAAACAGACAATATGGACAATGAAGGACACCAGATGGGGAAGAGTCTATCAAAGATGTTGTCTGTTTTGAATGCAAAAAGAAGGGCCACATTAAACAAAACTGTCCTACACTCAAGAAGAACAAAGAAAAGTTTGAAAAATACAAGAAGGCCCTGAAAGCTGAAACATGGAGTGACGCTGAGGTTGAAGACGGTGAAGACGAATATGGCAATATCTGTCTAATGGCACACTCAGACTCAAACTCTGGAGCAGACTCAGAATTAGACTCAGACTTGGACAAAGAAATTGAGGTTAGTCATTCTGATATTCCTACAGAAGTTTCAGATTATATAAATGAGCTTTGTTCAAATCTAAAATCCACTCGGAAGAGGATCTCCAGACTAAAAAAGGAAATCACAAGCTGAGTCAACGGAATTTTTCTTTAAAAGGAAAGGTTGATGATCTCAAAAAGGAATTTTTGAAAACCAAAGAAAACCGAGATACTTTACTAAATGAGAATGAATCTCTCAAAAAGGAACTTTTGGAAATAAAGGAAAATCGAGATTCCTTACAAAAAGAGAATGAATCTTTCAAAAAGGAATTCTTGAATATTACTACAAAATTTTCTAAAGGATTGAAAACCTTACAGCATATACTTTCCATTTAGATTCCTTACTACAACAAGTCAGGACTTGGATTTTATAAGGAAAGTGATTCTTTAATTGATTTTCCAAAGGTCAAGGAGAGAATTACACAGAGACCTCCTCGATAGGCATACAAAAATCATTTCCAAAAGAAGTTTGTGAAACCTGTTGGTCGAAACAATCTCAAATGTTCTAATTGTGGAGAGAATGAACATTTTGAAAACAAGTGTCCTAAAGTTTGGAGAACTGTTTAGAAAAAGTGGATAGACAAAGCATATACTGCTAACTCCAGCGAACCCGAGAAAATCTGGGTACCAAAGAAAACTTGAGTATTTGTTTTAATTGCAGGTAAGCTTCAAAAGCAAGAAGAAGTGCTATTTGGATAGTGGTTGTTCGAGACACATGACTGGAGATTCAAGAATGTTCATAGGTTTAAAAAGAATAAAAGGAGGGACTATTTCTTTTGGTGGGAACACTAAGGGAAATATTATTGGACTAGGAATAGTAAAGATTGGGAGTCATTATTAAAAATGTCTCTTTGGTCAAAGGACTAAACTACAATCTACTGAATATCGGTCAGTTGTGCGATGCTAGTTTCAGAATTGATTTCAAGGAGAACTTATGTTCTAGTATCAATCAAGACTCATCTCAATCGTTTACTAGGCGAAGACATGGGAACATCTATCTCCTAGACATAAATGAAGACACTGCCAAATGTCTCATCTCAGTATAAGATGAAGCAAATCTCTAGCATCGCAAACTTGGACACGTCGGTATGAAACAAATCTCAAAATTGGTCAGCAAAAAGCTTGTTCGTGGACTGCCTTCATTAAGTTGTAAGAAGTCAAAACTCTGCTTTGCATGCACTTTGGGAAAATAGGTAAGAAGCTCTTTTAAGTCCGTAAAATAGGTTTCTACTAATCGTGCATTGCAACTTCTTCATATGGATCTTTTTGGACCAACTAGAACTCGAAGCATTAGAGGTAAGAAGTACCGTCTAGTGATAGTAGATGATTTTTCTCGCTTCACTTGGGTATTCTTTTTTGCTAATAAAGGAGAAACCTTCTCTTACTTTTCAAAATTTGCAAAAAGAATTCAAAATGAGAAAGGTTACTTTATTTCCAACATTAAAACAGATCATGGTGGAGAATTTGAAAATTAGGACTTTGCAGATTTTTGTAATAAAAATGGTGTTTAGCATATGTTTTCCTCTCTCTACACTCCAGAACAAAATGGAGTTGTAGAAAGGAAAAACAGGTCCTTGCAAGAAATGGCCAGAACTCTACTAATTGAAAGCAAGGTAGCAACTTGCTTCTGGGCAGAAGCAGTTTCTACATCATGCCATATCATTTACAGAGTTTTTCTTAGACCTATTCTTGAGAAAACTCCTTATGAAATTTTCAAAGGCAGAAACCAATTGTTTCCTATTTTTGTATTTTTGGTTGCCAATGCTTTATTCTTAAAAATGCTAAAAACCATCCAAGCAAGTTTGAGGAAAGGTCAGATGAAGGTATATTTCTGGGATACTCAACCACAAGCAAAGCATACAGAGTGTTTAACAAGAACACTCAAACTGTGGAAGAATCCATGAATGTAAAGTTTCTTGAGCGAGATGTTTCTAACCAGGATAGACTAAAATAGAAGATCCACAACCTACTGTTGCTCTTGAGAAGTCTATATTCAACAAAGAATCTAATTCTTCTTAGAAAACAGTCACAAAAGTACCTCAAGAACAAAGCAACATTCAAATAGATATTGCTCAATCACCAGAAAAGCCTGATGACAGCGAAGCATACAACAAAAACTGGAAGCACAAATCCAGTCATCCTCAAGACCTTGTTATTGGAAGCATCAACGAAGAAATTCGAACCAAGTCATGAAACAAAAAGGAAACAAGCAATATAGCACTCATTTATGAGATCGAACCTAAAGAAGTAGATGAAGCACTTGGAAATGAAAGCTGGGTAGAAGCAATACAGGAAGAACTCAAGCAGTTCAGAAGAAATGATGTGTGGGAATTAGTACCTAAGCCCAAAGGGAGAACTATCATTGGCACCAAATGGGTTTTCAGAAACAAAGTTGATGATCAAGGAAAGGTAACCAGAAATAAGGCAAGACTTGTAGCCAAAGGTTACTCACAGTCAGAAGAAATAGACTATGATGAAACTTATGCACCAGTAGCAAGATTAGAAGCAATCGGACTACTGCTTGCTTATGCTTGCTATCATAATTTCAAGCTATTCCAGAAGGACGTAAAGAGTGCCTTCTTGAATGGATTCATACAAGAAGAAGTCTATGTTGAACAACCTCCTGGTTTCAAGGAACTAAGAAAGCCAGATCACGTATACAGACTAAAGAAAGCACTATATGGTCTGAAGCAAGCGCCTTGAGCCTGGTATGAATGATTGAGTAAGTTTCTGATAGATAATGACTTCAGAAAAGGTATGATAGACACAACTCTTTTTATTAAAAAAGAAGGTAAAGATATTTTACTTGTTCAAATATATGTAGATGATATTATCTTTGGCTCTTCTAATGAACGTTTGTTCAAGGATTTTTCAAAGCCTATGCAGGAGGAATTTGAAATGAGCATGATAGGAGAACTTACATTCTTTCTAGGACTTCAGGTCAAACAGTCTAAACATGGCACCTTCATCTTTCAAGAAAAATATGTAAAAGACTTGATCAAGAAGTTTGGGATGGAAAACTGTAAGAAGACTGAAACTCCTATGTCAACTTCCATCTAACTCAACAAGGATGAAATGGGAAAGAAAGTTGACTAGAAGGCCTATAGAAGCATGATTGGTTCTCTCCTTTATCTCATTGCATCTAGACCTGACATTCTATATAGTGTTTGCCTGTGTGCTAGATTCCAAGTAGATCCAAGAGAATCACATCTTACTCCAGTTAAGCGCATAATAAAGTATATTGCCACTTACCTTCAGTTAGGTCTGTGGTATCCCAACGGAACAGACTTTACCTTTCTTGGATACTCAGATGCTGACTTAGCAAGATGTAAAGTAGATAGGAAGAGTACATTTGGAACATGCCAACTACTAGGAAGATGTTAGTCTCATGATTTTTTTAAAAGCAGAACACTGTGGCTCTATCTATAGCAGAAGCAGAATACGTAGCTCTTGGAAATTGTTGTTCACAGATTTTATGGATGAGACAGTAGCTAAGGGACTACGAAAAGGAGGAAACATGCACTGAGATAAGATGTGATAATACAAGTGCTATCAATCTCATAAAGAATCCAATCTTACATTTGAAGGCAAAATATATAGAAATCAAGCACCATTTTATAAGAGATCATGTGCAAAATGGTGAAATATTTGTACAATTTATTGCTTCAAAGAATCAATTGATAGATATCTTCACAAAACCACTGGACAAAGGTACATTTGATTCGATTTGCCATAGATTAAATATTATTAACCCATTTGCATGAATTATGTGAAGACAGGGCATCTTCTAGAAGAAACAATCGTCTGGGAAGCAATCTTCTGGACGGACCAATCTTCTGTAATGCACTCAAAAGGGTATAATGGTATTTTTGGAAATTTAAATTTTGGCGCGTAAGTTATTTCCATATATGATCAAACATGATAAGTCAATATTTGCAAATATTTGATGTGCTTGATATTCAGTGTATGCTTATATTATCAACATCTATTTTTATCAAGTTTCAAAATTTTGAAATAATTGCCATTTACAGTTATTTTTATTTCCAAAAATCGTGTCTGTTCTTTTGTCTCCCTTCAGAAGGGTTTATAAACCCCAAAAATTGAGTCTTTCTTCCATCAAACTCCTGAACCCCTTCTGAAACCCTAAAGATTTCATCTTTCTCTCAAAACTGAACCAATCCTCTCAAACATAGCCTCGAGATCCTCCATGTCTAGATCAAGGTCAAGGTCTCCATCTTTTCGAAGACGCTCAAACCGCATTGCAAGCAGAGGGTCGAGGAACATCGAAGGAAAAGAGACTCACTTCGACTTGACACAAATCTCTGGTGAAGAGTCCTTGAGGCATTCTCCAACTGAGTTTGTTCAAAGGAACATTGATGAAATTGAGGAATCTCCAAGAAATTCCCCAACCGAATATGTGCAGAGGAATAGAAGAGGTACGTTTGGGCTAATCTTGCCTAAACCTGATGACCCCCAAAAAGTTATGAAAATGTATGAAGTGTTAGTAAGGGGAGATGCTACTGATGAATTCAAACTTGAATATCTGAGAAAAAAAGGGTATGCCAATGAGATGCGACTGGTTCAGGCTGCATCGATTGCAACACATTTGCCTGCATAGGTTGAGCAGACCAGTGGCCTTGCACAGGATGTTCGGACAAACGAAGCAAGTAGAAGTGCCAAAAATTTATGGGGAGGTAAAGATGATGATGAACGTCTATTTAGGAATTTTGAGATTAAGATGGGGGTTGCTACGGTAGTTAGAAACCCTACAGGAAACTTGTTCCGTTCCAGAGAACATAAGGAGTGTTACAACACTTATCTTGATCGAGGCATAATGAACCACAAGATTGTGGATTTTGATTTTCTGGATGCAACTGATGTCAATCTTAGAGGCTGTTTTGAAAGATTGCAGTTAGACTGTTTCTGCACTGATTCTGCTGCTGTAAATCCAAAATTGACAGCCTATTTCTACTCAAATTTATCGTTCTTGTCTCCAAATAGATTGTAGTTCAATGTGAATGGCAGGTTTTATGGACTTGATGCAAATACTCTGGCTGGTATTATGTGGGTTGAACGGGGTGAGTTTAGGCCTATTGAAGTTTCCTATGAGACAGTTGGTAGGCATCTTACAAACTCTCTTAGGGCAAACATCACTTACCCCTCTATGAATTCAGCAAGGGTAATTTTGCATAAGATCATTAACTGCATTCGTCCTAAGGCTTCATACAAGACTGATGTTGCAAGGTTTGAAGCAAAGCTGATGTCAGCAATTGAACAGAGAGTTTCGTTCTCACTTCCTCATACAGTTCTTCTATACATGTATAGAACAGTTTCAAAGGATAAAGGACAACTGCCCTATGGAGCCTTAGTAACAAGAATCTTCGAACATTTTCAGATCAGTCTGCCTAGGAGACTCTGCACCAAAGTTCTTCTAACAATGGCTATTGGACTCAAAATGATTACCAAGATGAGGTTGCAAGATGTTGTGGAGACTTGGAGAAGAAAGCAGAGAGAACTAGCTAAAGCATCAACCACTACTAAGAGAAAAAGGCAAGGAAGTGGCATTTGCAAGGCCAAGCTCAAAAAGAAGGAGGCAATTGTTGCTTCATGACGAAGATGATGATGAGGAGACTATTTCTAAAATCCTTGCTAATATGGGTCATGCTGCACGTAGAATGAAAGAAACAGAAGCAGAAATGCCTCCACAAATAGCAGTAGAAGAGAACGTCCCAAGTGTAGAATCACAACTAGCTAAGAATGTCGAAATGTCTGAACCGGAGGAAGAGCATGAGGAAGAAGAATAGCCTGAAGAAGAAGCACCAGAAGCAGAGGAAGAAAGAGAGGAAGAAGGACATGGAATAGTTGAGGGGCATACTATTCCAGAGGTTGCAAATGAAATCAGGGCAAAAGGCAACATGATCAAGCTAAAGCATCAATTCAGAGGGAGCATTGATCTGATAGAGTTGGAACACAACCTCTTGAGGCTCCACTTGAATCTCAGATTGATCGTTCTGATTCTCAAAAGATACATGATCTTCTTATGCAAATTAGGGATCAGCAAGTTGCCATAGAAACCTCCTCGAACAACAAGTTTGCAACTCTCGAGACTAAAACTTAGCAACAAATGGCACGGATGGAGGAATCAATTCATCAGTGTCTCACCAGGATTGGAGAGTCTGCAAAGGATATGGAGGATTTCACCTTAGCTAGAACCCCTAAAAAGCCATTGTCCTAATTTCATTGTCCCAAAGTTTTATGGTCTTTTATGCTTGCACTTATTTTTCTATTGGATCTTTTGTTAAATCTTTTGTTGGATTGTGCTTAACTTTTTATTTTTAGATGTTGGACTTTTGACAGTGACAAAAATGGGGAGAATAATGTTCATATGATGAGCAAATACTTTGTAGGAACTTGGTTTTGTTGTTAACAAAAGGATCAGGCATTGGCAGGCATTAGCTGATTTAGTGTTTGAAAAATTAATCCTTTGACTGATTAAATATTGTGTGATGATATGAGTACTATCATATATGACTAGATCTAATGCTTGCTATTGTGCTATATATATATATATATATATATATATATATATATATATATATTATGCTATGCCTAACCATGTTTTGCAGGAACAACAAGCCATCTGCATAAAAAGTTTTGTCACTATCAAAAAGGGGGAGATTGTTGAGAAAACTCCTACTTTTGATGTTAACAAATCATTTTATGCTTAAAGAAAATCATATGTTTACTGAAGAAGAAGAGTCATGAAGTGATGTATTCTTCTGAGTCTGCATGAGGTAGAAGGAAAGCAGAAGATGTTTTTGAGTCTGCCAGTACCAGATGGAAAATGCGAGGAGACGCAGAAGCTTTGAGTCTATGTGTACCTGATGGAGAACACAAGTAGATGTAGAACTTCAGTCTGATAGACCCAGAATGAACTTACGGGAACAGATCACCAACGGTCATGATTTTCACTTACCATATTTACATTGATTTTGTTATATCGAATTGATCAACAAGATCAATCATCAAGACAACTTCCAAGGAAGGATGAAACACTTATGGAAGCCCGGATTCTGATTGTATGGGCGAACATAATCCAAGGAGATCTGATCTACCTTCAAACGGTCAAAAAGACTTTCCTTATGAAGTCTGTCCAAGAAAGGAAATGGAAGACTAATCTCTCAAGGAAAGAGCCAACAGTCGAGTGTGGCTTGGAGAGTATATAAGGAGAAGATGCGACCAAGAAGATAGATAGGATTAATACATTCCAAAGCTTGATTCAATTCTTCACTAGTTGTCTGAAAAAAAGCAAAACCGAGTGATCCTAGTGAATTACCAAGAAGAGTGACTTTGTGAGACATATTATCACCAAGTGCGAACACTCAAGAGTGTGCAATCACCTTTAATCACATAGTGAAATCCAGCCTATTGGTTGATCGTTTGGAGAGTGGACGTAGGCTTACTAAAAGCTGAACCACTATAAACTGTGTTTGCAATCTTCTCTACTCTCTCTATTTAGTTTCTGTTTATAGATTGCATAAGCTTTATATTACTTGCGTGCAAAATCCCTCTACACCTATTCACCCCCCCTCTAGGTGTTAATACTAGCAATATCACTTTTCCTCTGAAGGAGAGAGCATACATGTTTTAAATGTTGTTTTACCGTGTGTATTGGATGATAGATAAGATTAAGGCAGCTAAGGATGAGTCATCACAAGGTTGGTAACTAAAGCTTGAACAAATGAAGGTGACTTCCAAAATGCACTTTCTTTTATCAGATGGTTCCTTTCATCTATTTTCTACAGATTAGAATCCTTCTTTAAGCCTAAGAATCTATCTGTACCTGCTAAGAGGAAGGTATGTCATCTTGGTATCTTTGAGGACCAAGCACCTGGAATTTTCCTTCTTTTAATGTATGCGAGGGTGTAATGTCACACATTGCTCTAGCGAACAGATGTCTTGATATGCTACTTTTGATGTATGAATAGTAATCCATTTAGCTCACTTTGTAAGCCATTGATTGCCCTAGTGGTGCACAAATTTTCAGATCTTTGTGATCATTTTAAACTTTTGGTGATAGTGTTGTAAGTCAAAGGTAGTGCGTTGACATGCCCCTGCTGCTTATGTCAGATAACTCTTATACAACTGTACTGATGTGCTAATGGTGTTGCATCACTCTATTCATGAAATCAATTAGATAAACAAAAGCACCAGCATGCTTCTACTGATTTGTTAGGAGTTTTGGCCTGATTAACTACCGTAATTGCACTGAATGACAGGGAAGCAAAGACACTTCAATCCTCCAAATCTGGCATTCAAGCCTAAGATATTCTTACACAAGTCTCTGTAAATCCCTAGCCCGGGTTCCTTGGCAGCTTTAAAATGCCAACCATGGCCCTGGGTTTGAGGACCTTCAAAGCTGTTGAGAGTTGTCTGCGTCCCGACATGGATCTAAAAAATGGTGAATGTAAGAACCTTATTCACTGAGCAAGTCCTGACTTGTAGTTGCTGTTTTTGCCATAATTAGAAGCAAGTTGATGCTTTCCTGTCCTAAAAAATGGGTCATGCCATATGGTACCACAAATTTGGAAGAGAGTTTTATAAATTTTTATTGGAAGGATGAAGTTCGCCCTTTATGCTAGAACGAGAGGGGTACTTCTTGTCGGGTGGAGTGCATATTAGTGTTCCTTTGACAGTGTGCATTTGCTGTCCTAAGAATTCAATTTCTTCCATGTATTGTACATTTTACAATACATATATATCACTTATACGAATTTTATATAATTGTCATGCATGCATCAAAAAACACCAGGGAATACTGCCAAGGAAGCAACTAAAAGGAATTCCAGGGCTGGTGGTGGTAGGAAGGAAATATAGTTTAGTCGGCACATAACAGATCATGGAACAGCAAAACCATTGACTTTTAAAACACAATGAGGATGTAACACACTTTTTGAGTCTATTTTTAATACTACTTAATAGTATATATGAACCTATATGAATGAGTTGGTATGTAGGTTCACATGTCATTCTTTCAATTCCCATAAGCTCCTAAACTCCTCCATATGCATATCAATTTTTAGCTTGTTGCATCTTTCCAACCTCTAATTTTCACATCGCTATTTTGCCACTCTCTCTCCTAATTGTGGTTCCATTTGTTATAATGGTATGACTTCCGGTTTGGGTGCTCTTCCCATCACCTACCTCTTGAGATAGAAGTCGATGAGCTTTGCATTGGTTGGGTCGAAGAGAAAGCTGGGAAAAGGGAGCTTCTAATGTGGTCACGAAATCCGAATGTTCTTATGTTGTACTCCAGTGAAGAGTTTCTTCAGAGACTACAACCTGCACAGCATCATGCAAACAACTCGGCCGTGCCAAGACCACCTCAGCATCATTGGAACAATTCAACCCCTCAAACACCAACCAAGCAACATGAAAGTAAACTGTGGCAACAACTCAGCTGCGCCAAGACCACCTCAGCATCATTTGAACAATTCAACCCATGAAACACCAACCAAGCAACATCAAAGTAAACTGTGGCAAAGGCAGCAAACCTCAAGTTTACTTTGATGTTGCTCGGTTGGTGTTTGAGGGGTTGAATTGTTTGGATGATGCTGAGGTGGTCTTGGCACGGCTGAGTTGTCTGCATGATGCTGTGCAGATTTTTTAGTGTAGTCTCTGAAGAAACTCTTCAAGAGATAACAACACAAGACAACACCAAATTTCGCAATGACATTAGAAGCTCTTCGCTACCGGACTCTCGCCACATGTTCATGCACGCAGACGGTTCATGCAAGGAAGGAATGAATACAAGTTATGTCTGTATGAGACTGACATTGCAAGCTTCCATCACTGATTCATTCTTTATTAGTGGGGCTAATTGTCTAGTTGCCCTTTTTATTCTTTCTTATTTGTGGAGATTGTATCGGTGTCTGGAGCCTAATTCAACGAAGTTTTGGCATTATTTGAGCTTTGCCTTCAGCTTCGTTTTTTGTTTTCTTTGTAAGCCTAATCCGCACCAGAAGGCATAATTTGGCTCCGCCTCCTCGTCCTTGCGGTGCTCCTCAGTCTTTCGTCCGTTCTTCAACATTTTTAAGATCGTGCTTAATTAACTCCCCTCTCCATTGCTTACGTCCCCGAGAAAGTGGCACCGCTCTGCAACCGTTTCTGAGCTTCTGTCCCATGAAAATCTTTAGGTCATATGTAAATGAAAATCTATTTTGCAGTTCATTTGCATTGACCACCTCGGTTTCTGCCTGGTTTGATCTCTTAAATCAGTATATCTTATATTTTTAAGCAGAAGCTAAAGGTAACTGTGAAGATAGTTACAACACCATGGTAGAGAGAATTTGCATGTACAGGCTTTCTATTCATGAGTCACTAAAACAAATTTCGGTGGGCCTCCTCAAATATATGTTCAAATGAACTCAATCCCTAGAAACTCTTTAGTAATAGAAAAGAAGAAACATGAGAAACAATCCAGACTAGTCTTATTTTGAAAGCGTAACATTATTTATGTGAACAAAACCTAGCGTCTGCTTTGCCTAGAGTGTAATATCACATATTCAAATGATTGCTAAAAGTTCCACGTTCTCTGCGAAACATGTCTCATCAAAGTAAGTCTGAATCTTGAGGAGAACATGCGTGCTGTTAAAAATATGTCTCGAGTTTGAGCCCCGGTAAATAAAATCAAACTGATAAGAATATGTGAACTCGATCACGTGTGGATCAATAATAAATTCTACGCGATCTTCTTGTCTTCTGCATGCGTGTCTGATGCGAAGTAATTAAAGAATGTGTCAGGAGGAAGCATGTGGCCAGAAGAGTGAAAGTCCAAGAGTTGCAAGTTGGACTTTGGAAATGATGGAGGAAGCATTAAATTAATGGGCTCCTTTCTTGTCTTCTACCAAAGGAAGAAAATGAACGTGCATCAAGAAAGATGGGCAATATTTTATTGCCCATCTTTCTAAAATTATAAAATAAAGGAGGGAAGTGCAGGAACAATGGTCAAAGAAACGTGCAAGTCTTCTCCACTCATTAAATGCATGCACATGGCCATGTGCATGCATGAGTTCTTCATGGTGGGTGCTGTTGTTTCAGAAGCTTGTCTTGCGGGCGCCGTTTGTCTTCTTCTCTCTCCACTCTCCTATGAAATGAGGACTTCGGTGGTCATGAGGAGGTGTGCCTCTTAGCACCGAGAGAGCTCTAGAAAGAGAGAACAAGAAGAGCGCGAGACTAAACGCGTGGGAGCTCTCGGCAGAAGGGAGATTTTCTCGTTGTAATTACATCTGGGTGTTTTAGCCGGTTAAATTCTTGTTAGTAGAATTTGTTTAATTCCTTGAGTGAGAATTTCATTGGGAATTGTGAGGGGCTAAATACTGTGTGAATTATTAGGTGTAATTGGGGGCTGGGAAACACTGAGTGAGTGTTTGAGTACTCGAGTGGGTGTAATCTCCATTGTATCGCTTGGTTCTATAGTGGAATTCTGTGCTGCTCTCCCCGTGGACGTAGGTTCCAATATTCGGACCGAACCACGTAAATCCGGTGTCCGATTTCCTTTCCTTTCTTCCGACTAATTTTATCCGATTCGCTCGATCAATTTCCGCATCAAAATTTCAACACGTGCAATGCCTTTCTCTCTCGGCATTTTTGATAATTTCTACTCCCTTGAAACAAAAAAGAAATACTGTTAGCACCTAGCATTATCACATGCGAAGTCACAAACATACGAGTCTTCCATTGACACCTCTATGGTAACCGACCAAAGGCAGGTCGATTACATGTGACGGTGATAATGATGATTGAAAAAAACAATCGTTCTCAAATTAATTCCCTTCCTAAAAAACAAAACTCACTTGGAAAAGTTATTTGATAAGGATGCATCTTATAGGTGATCCTTCTGCACCAAGCAATTTTATAGGCAGACATGGACTGTATACACTCTTGTTAGTACATCTTTGAGTTTCAAGCCCTCATCAAGAATAATTTCCTGCAGCCCTATTGTAGCGTTAGTTTCTTGAGCCTTAGACTTCATATAAGAATACAATGATGTGAAATCTAGGCAAAATCACCAACACTAGTTTAAGTCTAGGGTGGCAATTCAGCAATGAAACGTGGTCATTCTCAACTTTGATGGGGAATTTGTCATACATCAAATCAATTTATTACTCAGCATTCGAGGAAGATAAATGGGATGGAATCAAATCCCATATGCAGCAATAGATAGGTAACCAGTTCATGCATTGAATAGCACAGACTGCATCATGCAAGATTGCATCTCAATCTCAGACATGTAATAATCTACAAATTGCAGAACAAGAAAGAAATTAGATCAAGTTTCACCATTTCTCAAGAGGGAGTTTCAGAAAAAACTGAACCTGCATATTGCTCAAAAGCCTAATAGCAACATATGCATGAGCATTTTCTCACACACGCATGTCTTTAGAGATCAACTGAAAATCACGTGTTCGTGTTGATAGTTATTACAGCACCATACTGCGATTCGTGATGTCAAGGAAAAAATCAAATAAGATGAAAGTATGCATTTCTTGCCATGCCTAAGAAAAATGACGTTTGCTTGTACTGAAGTTGCAAGTGAAAATTGGTGGTAATAGAAAGGTAGCTACCTAATAGATGTTAGGGAAATCCCTTATGATATTTTGAAAATGACAAAATAAATCAAATGCTACTAACGTGTTTAATAATTGAGTAATTAGGTAAAAGACACAAGTTGTTATGCAAATGATAAAATGTGTAAAGGATATTTTTATGGACTTTGCTTGAAGGAACTGGAATATAGATTCAATGTCAAAGCTGAACCTATTCAGACTACATTCAGACTTTAAGAATAAATCCGTTTAGACGTTCTAATGATGAATATGTTTAGACACAAGTCCAGATAATAAAGTCTATTTCAGACAAAACACAATCAGACTTTACATACAGATGGAACAAGTCCAGAACGTAATAAGTCTAGAACGTGACAAATCTAGAACATGACAGGTTTAGAACAACACAAGTGTAGAACGAGATACAAGTTCAGAACGAAGCAAGTTCAGAACAAGACAACCTAATAGAACAAAACGCAAATCCATGACATATAACAGCTAGTAATTTGGTTTGGATTTCACTTCCTTAAATAGATTTGATTGACTCAATCTTATTTGATTGACAAATCAATCCATGACAAGCACTTTCTAAATGGAGAAGCTCTACTTATGGAAACCTAGATTCTAACTGTATGGGCGACCAGAATTAAGATGGAGATTCTGCTTTTGTCATTCAACAGCTACTAAATCTTCTTAATACAGTTCTATCCAACGAGTAGATTGGAAGACGATCCTCAGGATACTATCCAACGGCTAGTTTGGGAATGGAGGAATATGTAAGAGATCATGGGACCGAGGAGCAAGTAAGAGACGAAACATAGAATTTATAATTCCAAAGTTGAGCAAACTTCAACCATATACACTTATCCTTTGTGAGCTTTAAAGTTTGTGATTATGAGAGAAGTACACAAGAGTGACTTGATGAGATAGTGCAATCTATCACTGAATGTTTGCACTCAAAATTGTAATATTTTGTTGATCATATAGTGAAATTCAACTAGTATCCTGTTAGTGTGTGAGAGTGGACATAAACTTGATCTAAGTCAAACTACTATAATATTAGTGTGTAATTCCTCTTATCCTTTAATCTTCTACTATTTATTGTTATAATTTATTGCACACTTGCTAGGTTCTTCTAAAGTTTGTTCTACTGCATAGTAGATTCTAAACATTGTTCTAGAATTTGATTATTGTTCGGACTTTTGGATTGAGCTTAGATACTTCTGAATACTGCTTTTGCGTCTATTGACATTCAAACTTTAATTCTTGAATTGTTTTATTCCACATTTTTATTTTATCAAGATTTTATTATATCACCTAGTCAACCCCTCTAGGTGATACCTGCTAGCCACTCTCAATTAGTATCAGAGCAAGGTGCTCATTTTTATTGAAGTGTTTTCACTTCCGAGCTAAAGATCTCCTATGGCTAGCTTTTCAGCACCAGGTCTCATTGAAGGTCAAAGCAACACCAGGCCACCATACTTTGATGGAAAATAGTGCAATGCCTGGAAGAATAAAATAAAGGCATTCCTAAGGTCTAAGGATCCTCTGGAATGGGATGTTGTTGAAAAGGGAATCAATCCTAATACTGTGTTTGCATCTTCTAGAAAAGGGGATGGGAAATTGCCTAAACCTTCTATCACCCTATCTCAGACGGAGATATCCAGAAGAGAAGCCCTAAATACAAAAGCTATCTACTGTCTTTATTGTGCTTTATCTCCTAATGAGTATAATAGAAGAAATTCTTGTGAAATAGCAAAAAAAGTATGGGATAGATTGCATGTCACATATGAAGGGATAGATCAAGTGAAAGAAACGAAGGTCAACATTTTGCTAGGACAATATGAGTCTTTCAAGATGAAACTTGGAGAATCAATTGGAGATATATTCAGTAGATTTATAGAAATCGTAAATGGCCTAGCATATCAAGGGCAACCAGTTTCGGCACCAATGAAAGTGATTGTTGCAAGGACTCTTAAAAGATTGGAACAATGTCAAAACTTCAATCTGAGAGACTCAAAGAATCATGCCATTATCTGTCGATGAACCCATTGGGACTCTCTAATCATATGAAGCAGAACATATAAATGATGAAGATCCAAAAGGTAAGAAATTAATTGCCTTAAAGTCTAATGCTGATTTTGATGAAACAGATTCTAAGGAAGATAAAGAAGATGACAATGAGGAGATGAAGTTGTTGATCAAAAGATTTGAATACCTTGTGAGAAAGAGAAGCAACTCCATAGGGAAGAAGTCCACAAAGAAATCCGGAGAAAGTAAATTTTCTAAGAACATAGACTACAATGAAGGTAAGAATATAATATGTTTTGAGTGCAGGGAAACGGATCATATGAAACCCGATTGTCCTTTATTCAAGAAAAGAAAAGGGAAATTCGAGAAGAAGAATAAAGCTTTGAAAGCCAAGACGTGGAATGACACAAGTCTGAATCTAGTGATGATGAGAATATATGCTTAATGGTGAACACTAAATTTGAAGAAGATGAGGTCTTTTGTTTGGATCCTATTCTCGATGATGATGATCTTTTCAAAGAATTATGCGTAGAACATAAAAAAGCATTGAAGAAAATCTCCGAGTTGAAGAAAGAAGTCTCTAAATTGAGAGAGCGAAATTCTACGAATAAGACAAGGATAATTGAGCTCGAAAAGGATAATTCTTTTATCAAGGAAAAGAAAGATATTCTACAAAAGGAAATTGGCTCCTATAAGGAAGAAATTTCGAAAATTTGCAAGAAATTCTCTCTTGGCTTGAAGACATTAGAGCATGTCCTCTCCATACAAATGCCATATTACAACAAATCTAGCCCTAGTTACGAGAATGATAGTAAGGTCAAGAATGATTTTCTGAAAGTGAATGAGAGATTGAGGCATAGACCTTCAATCCATCATTATCGAAATCATTTTGGTAAGTAATTTGTTAAGCCTATTGGATCTCAATATTATAATTGCTCGAATTATGGTGATCCCAATCACTTTAAGCAACAATGTCCACTTGATTGGAAGAGATCCAAAACAATCAAAGGAAGATTTGATGCTTCCTCTAACAGAAATGGACCCAAATTTATTTGGGTACCAAAGAAAAGATGAGTTATTATTCTTGCATAAAATAAAGGAAAGCATAAAGAGAATTTGGTAAGGAAAGTATATTTTTAAAATTCTCAATTTGTTTTGCATGCATATTTTAAATATCTACATATTTTACTTGTACTTGATATATTATATCTCCTTGGAATATTTTGTGCCTTACTTAGACCTTATGCGATGTGTATTGTTAAATTCAATTTGATTATTCTGAAAATATATTTTTGGAGTAAAAGTTCAATGCATGTTTATGGAATTTGATTGAATATATATATGATTGATTGTTACCTTGCTTTCAATTTAGAAATAATTCAATTGATTAGATAGATACACAATGATATTATTTTCTTTGATTTGGTCATGTTTTGCTGAGTGACAATTTTTTCAAGATATTATTGTGGATAATGTTCTTTCTTTATATGATATGATGAGTTGGGATTTGATTTAATACATGTAATTGATTTGATATTTTGCTTAGAGACAATTCTGATTATTTGATATGATTTTATGCTATCCAATTTTGTCACATTTTGCAAAGTGGAAATCTGTGTTATGAGATATTATGCAAGATATTCTCCCTCAAATCTCTATTGTGATGTGTTTAGAAAGAATATTTGATTATTTATGAAGATTTCATATTTTGCTCTAATGTAAAGGGAGGATCCAAATTCATGGATACCAAAAAGGAAATAAGTTCATTATTGTAACATCCTAAAATTAGAGCCCTTTGAGGGATGAATGAACGTTAATTTTGTCAATGCATTGTTGGTTGATCTCATTCGGAACTGATCACTCCTGAGATATTGACCATGAGGGAAAAGGCTAATGATGACAGAATTCGTGGACTAAAAAATTTGATATGAGAAAACGACTCGACCGTGAGACTTGTGTAAGGACGATTCTGTAGATATGAAGGCCGATTTCAAGGACGACTAGAAGTCGATTCGCGGACAGAACATAATAGGACGACAGGTGATTCCGTTTACTATTATTGAGCCCGCGAACGACCCTATGTCGATCCTTGGTAATCGTGTACTTTGAAATAAGAATCTATTATTCGTAATTTTAAGTAGTCAAGGATGTCCATGTGTTGAAAAGTCTTGAACGTGATTTGGCACGAGTCGGTTACACGTGAATCCTTAAAGCTGCTTGTCAATCTGAGTTGTACCAAAATGGCATTCGGGCGAATTGATAAGGCATATGAATTCAAGATTGGACTTTGAATTTTCGGGAACGTCCGAGACGGATTTTTGGACAATGCTTCTTCGACAGTCGACAATGTCAGTTGAGCTGAGTTTTTGGAAAAGGGGTTTATGGACCAAGGAAATGAGCCTACGAGGACGTGGGCCGGGCAAGGTCAGTGTGGGTCTCATGCCCAAGGTGGGATAGCTATCGTGGTAGACCCGAGACAAGCAAGTGAGCCCGTTGGACCCAACCGATCCATTTACCCTTCTGAGCCCATTGTCTAAACTTGAGCCAATTCAAGCCCAACAAATTCCTGAGCCCATTCCTATTCATATTTTAGCCCATTTCTTAGGCCCGCCCTTCATTTTCAACCCAAGGGCAAATTAGGAAATGTGTAAGGTGGAAATGACCATTTTGCCCCTAGATATTTTGAAGAAGGATAAAAGAAGAAAGAGAAGATGATGTCATTTGCTTGGGGAGTTGGGCAAGCCATTAATTGGCCTTGATGAGGCTTGACTTTAGCCTTCACTTCACTCTCTCTCTCCCCTTCATCTCCTCCAAAAACCGCACACCTCTCTCTCCTTGTTTCCCTTCTTTCCTTCTATTTTTCCTTCGGACCTTCCTCCGAAAATCGAGTTGTTTATGCCCTTCCCGTGCAAATCACGGCCTATGCCACCCACCATCGTGCTCAGGACATCCAATCCGTACTGTTCATGGCAGCGATCGTTGATCGGAGCCGCTGGCCGACCCGTCGGCTTGCTAGAAGCCACCACTGGCCAGACTGCCTACTGAAGTGCAGTACTGCACGGTTTCGCCTATTTCAGCCATTTTCCTTCCTTTTCAACCCGATCTCCGCCCATCCCAACCACCACCAGTTCCCCATTGACCCTCAAGTGCCGCCGGTCGCCAGCTTACCGCTCGCTAAAGCTTCGACCAACCCGTGAGTAGTGCAGTTTTTCAGAGTTGCAGAGGGATTTTGAGTTGCTTGCTGCTATTTTCAGCCCTAGGACTACCTTGGATCGTTGTAGTAGAGGTCCCCGGGTGTTGGGTTCGTTGCCGCCACCACATCCGTGTCGCCGGCCCGCTTAACTAGTGAATTTAGCCCATAATCCCTTATTAGTGCCTAAATTTGCTTAGGGTTGGGTTAATTAGTGGTAAGGTTGGTTTAGGAAGTTTAATTAAGTTGCATTAGCCCTAAGATAGGTGGTTAGATAGATGGTTAAGATTAGCTTAGCTTAATCTTGTTTAATTTTGCTAATTGAGCTTATTTATTGCTTAATTGTGGGTTATGTGATTTATGTGTTTAATTAAGCATGATTTGCTTTAATTGATTGATTAATTATTTTAATTAACGTTTGTTCAATTTCTGAGTTAAATGTTTTAATTAATTGAATTTGGAAAAATTACTGTTCATAATTATTGTTCACGAATACTATTCATGGCATTGTTTATACAGAAGCAAATTTTGGTTTCAAATTGTTGTTGAAGTGAAAATTACTGTTCTTGATTATTAAGGATTGTTGAAGTGAAAATTGTTGATTATTCCCAAGAATTAGGGAATGTATGTGATTGTTGATTGGTTGGAATTGAATTTCGGTTTGTCATAATTTTCATGAGTGATTGAATTGTACTGCATGACATTATACGTGTGTCAACTGCAACAGCATGTCGTATGAGCACGAATTATGCTATATTCACGACCAAGCAAAAGCAAAGACAAGAATGAACTATTTGCTAATGTGTTGCATGGTCAGATTAAAGTTGATAGCCCGGTATAGCTGGATGACCGCTAATCCTTTAGGGTTGTGCCGTGACCATTGGGTCGCTTGACAGTGGTTAAATGCGGAGTCGTGGTTGAGGGCAGGATTATGCTCCTTATGGAATGTTGTTGGTGGGGGAGAGCCCATGACGTCGCTGTGCCTTGCGGGAGAGAACGATACCTAGTCTACGACCAGTTGACCACCAACTATAAGGTTGTGCCGTGGCCTTGACGGTCGTAATAATCAAAGTATATGTGTGGATTTTGAGATATGAGAAAGTTGTGCACAATGCTTTGATTATTTGCATGCGCTTAATGTCGTGATTTACGCATTATTTATGGCACGCACGCATGAGTTGATAGTCGTGCAGGGTGTGACAATGGCCAGATGAGATCACTTGTGACGCAATTTGCATGTGACTGATGAACTATATCATCTAACGGCCATGTGCTTTGCTTGCATTGTATGCGAACTGATTTTATGATTGTGGGTTGCCTTGTCTGTTATTCGACTTTATGTTTGTTGATTGCTGGTTGTGGGTTGAGTGATGGGTGGTTCTGAAGAGATACCCCAGGTTGAGTTGGTGTACTAACTGGGGTGCTGGGGGAGAACTTGCTGAGATTTTATCTTATGGTTATTGTATAAATACTTTCAGGCCGCTAGAATGGCGCATCCGTAGTGGAGGATCCTGCTCCCGCTCCACCGATGATCGACCCGACAGAGCCTGAGTCCGATGGGTCCGAGTGATCGTGGTGTTGAACCTGAGGGTTCTTTTTGTAGTGTCGGATTAACCTAGCGTAGTTTTTTTTTTGGTTTGGCTTAGAGGATTGATCGGCCCTCTTTGTCGAACTTGTAATTTGGAAAATGATCATCCATTGGTTAATCCAGTAATTTGAATAAATGAGTAGTTGTTGTTGTTCTTGCTATTCATCCCTCTATCCCTGTTTGATTGCTTGATTGTTTGTTGGACTGGGGATGGTTCGTCTTCTGCTTGCGCATAATGAAAGATTAAAATGAATGGTCATCGACGAGTTCTGGGACGTCGGTTTCTATCAACCAAGGAAATGGGGTTGTCGCGAGCTCGAGAGTTGGGGCGTACAATTACAGGAAATTCTACAAAGGAAGAATGTTTACAAATTTACACAAATCATTGGACAATCAAAAGAATATCTCAAGTGAAGATTGACAAGCATCATTTTTAAATCAACTGTATATTTTAAACATATGCTTTGGGTAAGGAATAAAATTTCGTATTTATTGTCTTGCCTTGCAAATTTCTACATAAATTTATCATGATTCTGGATGATTGCTTATGATTTACATATGATTTATATTGCAAAAATCTCTTATCAAACATTGCACACTTTTATTACTTGTTTTGGCACGTGATAAAAATATCTGCTTTCCTTTTGCATATTGAATCAATAATATGCTTTTGAGATTTATGCTTAAGGAAAATCCCTTTAATCTTGAAAGATATTGTTGCCTTCTTTTTATATTTTTGATACTCTTGCTATATTTTTAGAAGATATCTTACAATTGGCAAGTTTGAACCGCAAATCGGAGGAAGGTATACACGTGATATCATCTGTATTTTGCAAATATTATCATCTCTTCTACAAGAATTTGCAGGCAGTAAAATATCTTTCCATGTGAATCTTTGGAAATCTTGATCCGATATTGTGGAGATTTTGTACTATTTTCAAAGGCTTGGAAATTCTACTCCTTGTGGAAGATTCTTGCAAATTATGGACAAAGCTCCTAATGTGTCGTACGAAAGGTTGAGTAACTTTGGATTAAAATTTTTGATACTCTGATACATGCTATTCAATTATTTATTTAAAAGAAAGGGCATTATATATTATGTGAGATATTATAACATCGCACTTGTGCAGAAAGTTTGTTGAGTTTGTGTAGATTGAATTCAAAATGAGCTAATTGAAGAAGTATCTCTAAGGACTGGGAGATTGTCGGGATGCACCACTGCTTCCCGGGTCGGGTGCATCTTTACGAGAAGTATCTCTCCACCATCTGGGTGGATGAGGGACCGAGGCAATGGATACCTCATCGGTTCCGGGCGTGGTACATCAGAGAGGATAATCTGCTGATCGATCCTTTACGTGGTTTTGATGGGCCACTCAGTAGGGGCCCTGAAGACGTCGACTGGGATCCCATGGAATTGGACCCTCCTGACGGTGCAGTAGAGAATTCTGCCCTCGCTCCACCAGTGATCGACTTGAACGCCTCCCACTACGACTCGATGGAGCCTGAGTCCGATGGGTTTGAGTAATAGTGGTGCTGAACCCGATGGTTCATTTTGTATAGATGGATTAGCCATATCGAAAACGATCCTCCGTTGGTTAATCCAGTAAGAATGTATAAATGAGTAGTTGTTGATGTGCTACTGTTTATCCCTTTATCCTTATTTGATTGTTTGATTGTCTGTTTGATTGGGGGATGGTCCGTCTTCTGCTTGCGCATAATGAAATATTAAAATGAATGGTCGTTGACGAGTCCTGGGACGTCGCTTTCAATTGACCATGGAAAGGGATTGTTGCGTGCTTGGGGTTCGGGGCGTGACAAAATTAAGCTGCGCCTAGATAATTAGATTTAGCAATGGAATGAATGTAGAGTGCCATGAACAATATGTTTTTTTTTTAATTATAATATGGATTGATTTGCAAAACTCATAATTCGAACTATTTTATATATTATAATCCAACCATGAGCAGTTTGATATATTTTATTCCAAATTTTAAAATTTGCAGCTCACTTATTTAAAATTTTCAATTTAATCTTAAATTTTCAATTTAAACTTTAAAAGAAGGTATTGAGGGGGAGCGATGAATTATCAAATTTAAATTAATCCTGATTGGTTAGATTGTTAGGAAAGCACACGAATCCCAAATCATTATCTTTGTTGGATGATTTACTCCACAACATGTGACAAGAAAGCAAGCCAAAGTCTTCTAATGTCTTTGCTCGATCCGTTGCATTTTCCTCTTCTTTTCATCCGACCAAAGATGTCAAAAGTCTTCTACCATCTCACTTAGTTGCAAAGAAAGTGTTTGAGGCAAAAGCCGATGAAACCTTCTCCAAAGAAAAGACTGGCAAGGGACCCTTATTGAAGAGTCCTCAGCACACGCGGATTACAAAATTGTTCAATAAATTCTTGTCCATTAGTCACATTTAAAGGGCATGCCAAAAAGTAGAACGTGATTTACAAGTCATCTTGGAAATTTCCTAGAAGTTTCATTGATCAATTTATGGGTTATCGTACCGGGAGTTTCCATGTCCCATTCATTTAATGACAAATTTTAAATCAAAATTTATAGCTTTAAAAATAAAGTATATAAACTGAAATCAGGATACAAAGTGAAGGTGATTTTTTGGCTTTTCTTTATTTTAACCACATTAGAGAAAATTTTAAAAATCCAATCAAACTTACTTTTTATATATACATATATGACTCTGAGTTATTGACATTTGCGACAAAATTCAACTGCAAACAAAAATCCTTAATTAGATGCTTAAACTTCCCGCTACTAAGGAAATTTATATTATGCACTATTCATATGATTAATTTGGTGTAATCAGTCTTCATTCTAATGGGTGCTAAATTGTTTAAAATGCACTGATTTATTACATCACGTGATATAATTGTTACATCAAATACCTTTACCATTTCTCTCTCTTTCTCCCCTATCAAAACCAACTACTCCCTCCAAAACTTAGCCCACCTTTATCCGCATCTCTCTCCCTCTCTCTATTTCTCTTCTTTGCGATGGCCTAACTCGAAAGTCGAGGTATCTTGCTAATAGATGCAATGATGCTTGTCCGCATCTTTTTTCACTTTATCTTCTTTTTCATTGTGGCCAGCGGTTGTCGCAGGTCCTTGCCCAGCGTCGCTGGCCACTTCACCTCAACAATTCAGCCAAAATTAATTAAAATGACCAATTTAATAAATCACCAAAGAGTTTAAAATTAAATTGGTCAAATTAAAAAAATTTAGATTATGAATTGGCATTTTTACAATAAATTTAAGATTTTTTTTTATAATTTTCTTACATATGTGTAAAATTTCCATGAAATTAACATGAGTCATCAACTTTTTCAATATGAAGTGGATGTCCAAGACTCTTTAAAGACCCGCTTAATCCCTATCAAATGTGATGGTACCGTTCATTCTATTAAAAACAATTGACATTTAGTTGTGCCGGTTATTTATGTTCTTCCCTTCTATAATTGACAACTTTCTTCTTAAATTCTTGGGCTAATCTAATGGTAACGGAAAATTGTATGCATGCACTGCATGCGGGAGAAAGAGAAATACCAAATATCAAGTTGCTAGTGTTTATTTTAATATTCTCCTATGTTGACATATTTTCTTGTCCTCTTAGATATGCAAATTTCTGAAATGAATGGCTGATATTGGTTGTTAGAGATTTTCATTTGCATACCTTACGGTTTTTTAATTGATATATATCTATGAACTAAAAATTTACATATTCCTAAAATGTAGCGACTTTTCATTATTTGTAAAGTTAAGATAATTTGTTTAGAGGTAGCAGAGGCAACTAGTAGTTAGTGTCATGATCTGAATTTCACATACAATTTTAAGCTCAACTTAATAAATAGTTTAATCTCCAGTAATTTACACAACCATACATATTCAAAACTCTCATGACAAAGTATATTCCCTTGCTCTTGTTGGGTTTTCTAGTCAAGTCTTTAAAAGAGATATTTGGAAGTGCTAATTGAAATGCCCTTGACCACCGAACTCGACCAATCTATAAAGTATCTTTGGTGAGTCTAAGCTCAGTAAATGAAAGCTCTAGTTCTAAAGTATGCGATCTACTCACGATTCGATCTCAAAGCACAACATCATAGTAACAATCAATAAGTAATATTACATATCATTTAGAGGATCTACTATAATTTAAAATATGCCAATCATTAGAAGATTATACTATCCCTCTACTAAGGAAATTTATATCATGCATCGATCACCTAATTAACTATCACAAAACCTTAGCCCAATATGTAATATCGTCTTTGAACTTTTAATTCGTTCAATACAGTCCTTGAACTTTTTGTATATGTTTAATTTAGTTTATGGATTATATAAAAATATTCAATGTTGTCATCGAATTTGAATTAACGAAAATATAACATTAGATATTTTCATATAGTTCAGGTTAGATTGAACACTTACGAAAAGTTTAGAGACTATATTGAACAAATTAAAAATTCGAAGACAGCATTGCACATTGGACTACAGTTTAGTTCAAGGACCATTCATGTAATTATCCTTATGACTAAATAATAAGTTAAGACAAAGCCAGAACCCTGAGATTACTTCACATGACAATACCATAATACATTTTTAAATAAAGTAATTAACAACATTACATTGAGACTCCATTTGAAATTGACTTGACAATGCATCTTGTTTATCAAAATCTATATAAATGAGCCAATCTATTTCGAAAAAAATTACCATGCATAAGAAAACTTACTACATTATTGGGATATAACATAAATTGATTCCATTTACCGTATTGAGATATGACATGTTACCTATCTTGTTTATCAAAATCTCCTATTCGAATCGAGTTTGAAACCAAACCTTTCCTTAGGAGGATAGATGGGGCAATTCAGGTGAGATCCAATGTAGATCCAACTTTCTATTCACTCGTGGGATCCTAGCGGTCCGGGGGGACCCCATGGCTCCTCTCTTCTCGAGAATCCATACATCCCTTATCAATGTATGGATAGCTATCTCTCAAGCATAGTTTAGGTTCAGCCTCAATGGGAAAATAAAATTGAGCACCTAACAACTTATCTTCACAAACCAAGAACTACAAGATCACCCCTTTCATTCTGGGGTGATGGAGGGATCGTACCATTTAAGCCTTTTTTTCATGCTTTTCCAAGAGGTCTAGAGAAAGCTGCAATCAATAGGATTTTCCTAATCCTCCCTTCCCAAAAGAAAGAACGTGAAATTCTTTTTCCTTTCCGCAGGGACTAGGAGATTGGATCTAGCTGTAAGAAGAATGCTTGGATGATAAATAACTCACTTCTTGGTCTTTGACCCCCTCAGTCACTACGAACGCCCCCGATTAGTGCAATGGGATATGTTTATTTATCTATCTCTTAACTCGAAAGGGGAGCAGGTTTGAAAAAGGATCTTAGAGTGTATAAGGTTGGGCCAACAGGGTCTGTCTCTTAAACGCCTTCTTTTTTCTTCTCATTAGAGTTATTTCACAAAGACTTGCCATGGTAAGGAAGAAGGGGGGGAAACAAGCACACTTGGAGAGTGCAGTACAATGGAGAGTTGTATGCTACGTTCGGGAAGGATCAATCACTCCCAAAAAGGAATCTATTGATTCTATCCCAATTGGTTAGACCGTAGGTGCAATGATTTGCTTCACGGGCGAGGTCTTTGGTTCAAGTCCAAGATGGCCCAACTGTGCCAAAGAAAAGAAAAGAAAAGAATAGAAGAAGCATCTGACTCCTTCATGCATGCTCCACTTGGCTCGAGGGGATATAGCTTAGTTGGTAGAGCTTTGCTCTTGCAATTGGGTCGTTGTGATTACGGGTTGGATGTCTAATTGTCTAGGCAGTAATGATAGTATCTTGTACCTAAATCGGTGGCTCACTTTTTCTAAGTAATGGGGAAAATGACCGAAACATGTCATTGAAAGACTCTACTGAGACAAAGATGGGCTATCAAGAACGTAGAGGAGGTAGGATGGACAGTTGGTCAAATCTAGTATGGATTGTACATGGACGGTAGTTGGAGTCGACGGCTCTCTTAGGCTTCCCTTATCTGGGATCCCTGGGGAAGAGGATCAAGTTGGCCCTTGTGAATAGCTTGATGCACTATCTCCCTTCAACCCTTTAAGCGAAATGCGGCAAAAGGAAAGAAAATCCATGGATTGACCCCATTGTCTCTACCCCGTAGGAACTACAAGATCACCCCAAGGACGCCTTCAACATCCAGGGGTCACGGACCGATCATAGAATCTTGTTCAATAAGTGGAATGCATTAGCTGTTCGCTCTTAGGTTGAGCAGTAAGGGTCGGAGAAAGGCAATCACTCATACTTAAAACCAGCATTCTTAAGACCAAAGAGTCAAGTGGAAAAGGGGGGAAAGCTCTCCGTTCCTGGTTCTCTTGTAGCTGGATCCTCCGGAACCACAAGAATCCTTAGTTAGAATGGGATTCTAATGCAGCACCCTTTGAGATTTTGAGAAGAGTTGCTCTTTGGAGAGCACAGTACGATGAAAGTTGTAAGCTATGTTCGGGGGGGGAGTTAGGCTCCATTTGGCAACATTCCTATTTCTCTATTTTTCTATTCTTTTGTTCCCTGGAATAGAAAAAGAACAGAAATCCGTTTGGTAACGCAAACTGATTTTTTTGTTCCCCGGAATAAAAGTTGTTCCCGAGAGTAGTTTTGGAGTAGGAATAAGAAGTAGATTTTTCTTGGGAACAAAAACAAGAAACAATTTCTTCTATTGGAAACCCTAAATTGAGATTTCTTCTCTTCAGTTGAGCCCGACCAGCCCCTCTCTGTTCTCTGCCCACCTCCGCCTTCCTCCATTCGCATCACCTCCGCCCACCCTTCTCCGATGGTGTCACCACCTCCGGTCACGTTGCCTCTGGTCACTTGCCTCCAGTCGCGCGTTGCCTTCATTCACCTCGCATCTGCTCGCCTCTCTCCGGTTAGCTTTGGTGGCATTGCATCACCTCTGCTCACCTCTCTCCGGTTGCCTCTAGTTGAGTCGCGTCCACTCAGCTCTCTTTGGTCGGCTCCTCCGATCAGCTCTTCAATTCGTACGTTCGCCGAGACAGGAATGGACATTTCTCAAGTTCGGGCGTCTCTTTCTTTCCCCGCTATACCTTTTCTTTTCCTTTCGCAGTCTTTTGCCTCTATCTAGTGATATTGGGAGGAGGGAGATCAATGATTAGACGAGCTTGGTTCTTCGGATTTGATGGTTTAGTTTAGTTTTGTCGGGATTCGTGTGATGATTGGCGTTTGCGCTGCGGGTGGTTCATCTGGGTCGGTCAAGTTTGGTGGTCTTGCACGGTAAAATTGGGTTCTTGATCACTAGTTTCGTCGATGGCTGCTGGACCCGAGGAGATTGGTCGGTGTTTGGAATTTACGATCTGGGTTTTGCTGTCATGAGGATTTGATCAGCTTTTAGACAGAGTTGATGATCCGGTCCTTGTGATTTGAGGGGTGTAGATTTCAACATAATTTCTTATTTCTCTATGTTCTGCACGAATCTGGGGATTTTCATATTCTTGTCCTGCAGAAAACTTTCATGATTTGTTGGGTCTTCCATCTCTTTGTTTACTGCATTCAACATATTCTTTCTTTAATTCATTGATTTCGAGGCCTGCCCGATGAGGATGAGTGTTTCCAACTTGCTAATGCAACTTGCTGCAAAATACGTGGATTTCTCTTTTCTGCTTTACAATATTAGAATCAAAGTCTTTCATTGAAACTTCGACTGCAGATAGAATCGAAGTCTTTCATTGAAACTTCGACTTTATATAAACATTTTGTAGTAGGAACACTTGGTTTGTGTTGAAAGAATAGATCTTCTATATTTTCTTGATACAATGTGTGACGAATTACACCCAAAATAATATATTCATGGACTGATGGAGAAAAGAAATTTTGTATATATGTGATGGATGAACGAGAGCAAATATATTGAGCAATCATTTACAAAATCATAGATGAATATATGCTTTTCATTTAAAAGCAAGCCAGCATTCTTCAACCAATTTATTACCATGTATTTTGTGATAGTCCTTGAGATATAATTTGACAATTGCGAACCTTTAGTGATTACTCTTTGTGTTCTGTGTGCAGATTAAGAGAGAGATCAAAATACCTTTGTGGTGGACCTAATTTAGTGAAGCAGTCCAGGTATTGTTAGAGATCTTTAGTCAAAGACCCCAAGTCTGATTTTTGAATATGTCAATAACACAGATTTCAAAGTGTGATATCCGACCCTTTCTGACTAAGATATTCACTATTATATTTATGAACTTTGAAAGGCAAGCCTCACCCCCCGTCGGCCCAAAAAAAAAAAAAACTCATTTACAATTGCTTTTGTCCTTAACTTTTTTTCTCTACTTATTTCTTGGGCTCTTGTTGTTGACTATAAGTGGTGCCTGTAGTTGAAGCCTGTAACTTTAAGATTAGTTTTGATTTCGATCTTTCTAGCAAATGTGAGTAGCGAAGAAATCTTATGACTTGTTTTACTGTAAAATATATTGTTGATGTTTACAACAATATTGTTGTCTTTTTGCAATCCTTTAAAATTACATGTATGATTGTTTTTGCTTTTTGCTTAGCTTGGTGAGCTTGAAGGAAGCTATGAGTCTGACATCCCAAAAAGAGGCATTCAACGCAAAGTGGACTGAGTCTTTAACTAACTTGTACGTTAGTTTGTTGGTGGAAGAGGTCAAAAAGGGAAATCGCACCTCTTCTACTTATAACAAAGTGGGGTGGAATAATATACGGATTGAATTCAATAAACGGACAGGACTCCAATATACTCAAGTGCAGCTCAAGAACAAGGTGAACAAATTGAAAAAACAGTATGGAAATTTTAAGAAACTTCTTTCACAATCCGGATTTGGCTGGGATAATGTGAGCAAAACAGTTGTTGTCGATGATCCAAGTATATGGGAACCTCACATTAAGGTATGATTCAAACTTTGGTCATTTTAAGTTCCTTGTAGATGTACATGGCAAGATGTTTGCTTATGTTGCTAACGTATGTCATCATTTTGAAAACTACATGATAATATCGAGTGGGCAAAATTCAAGAAGGATGGGTTTCCTCAATATGTTGACTTAGGTATTGTATTTGGTGATACATATGCTACTGGAGAGCATGCAACAACAAATGCCGAAGATTTTGTGTTGTCGGACAAACTTGGCACTGATGGTGATGATGCAAACTATGGTCGAGAAAATATAAGTGAACATCATGTTACTGAAGAAGCCTTTACACCCGATGCCACTCTAGTTCATGACAAGCATAACTTGGATAGAACTCCAAGTAGTAAGAGGAGAAAAAATAGTCACTCATTTGGTGTTGCTAAGACTTGCAAAGCCCTACAAGAGATGATCAAAACTAGGGCTAGTCTATCTGTGAGTGGCTCTGTCACCTCACAAGCCCTATCACCACCTATAAACCCATTTTCAATATATGTTGTGATTGATGTCTTAGTAAACATGCCTGAATTAGAGTAGGATCTTTACAACAAAGCAGTGGAACGAGCATGCAATAGTGCTGCATGGAGGGAGGCTTTCATCAAATCCCCGTCTGAAAGGAGAAATAGACTTCTCTGGTATCTTTAGTAGACGTTGAGAAATGTACAATGGATCGTGTGGGGTTTCTTTTGACTATCACTTATGTTATTGATTGTTAATTTGTTTTTAAAGATATTGATTTTGAGACTCTCGTATTTATGTGGTGGCTTGGATAATATGGTTTATGTGGAATTTTTTATATTTAGCTTGCTTTGACTCAATGATTTATGTTATTGATTTTTGTTGGTGGTTTTTTATTTTAACATATATCTATGCTGATGTTCTTGTATTTGTGTGATGGTATAGGTACTATGGAAGGGGGATCAAATAGTGTGTCTATTGAGGATACAATAGTAGTTGAACAATACTTGGAAGAGTTTGGTATTGATATAATGATAGCATGGTTGTCTTATTACGTTGGACATGTGTGTGCATACGAAAGAACCTATTAGGGACAATAAATTGTTAGGACCCAAATGGATAAGGGAGATTGTTTATGGACATTTAGATAGGATATATGAAACATTCAGGTTGGAGAGACATGTTTTTCTAAACTTATGTGATTTAATGAGGGAAAGAGGTTGGTTGAAAGATAGTTGATATGTAAGGGTAGATAAACAAGTTGGGATTTTCTTATTTGTGGTTGGTCACAAAAGCTCTAACAGAGATGTATGTGAGAGATTTCAACACTTGGGAGAAACAATAAGTAAGTATTTTACTAGAGTGTTGAAAGCATTAGTCAAACTGTCGAAAGAGGTTATCATGCCACCTTCCTTTGATGTTGTTTCGGAGGAGATTCTTATTGATCCTAACCATAAACGCTACTTCAAGGTATGATTTTTCTATCGATTTTAGACCATTAAATACATGTAGCTGATAATCTTGTGTAACGCTAGATTTTTATAAAATTACAGGGTTGCATTGGTGCTATTGATGGCACCCATATTAGTGCTTCCGTCCCAATGTCATAACAAATCCCATTTAGAGGCAGGAAAGGGAGTACCACTCAAAATGTGATGTGTGCTTGTTCATTTGATATGAAATTTACTTATGTGTATGCTGGTTAGGAAGGATTTGCTAATGATTGTCGGGTTCTCTCGGTAGCACTTGAGACTCCTCGACTGAAATTTCCTCAAGCACCACTTGGTATTTGTTTTGTCTATATGAACTAATTTTCTTTATGATTGTATAGCTATTGCATATCACAACAAATTTGTATATCTTCTTATAGGTAAATATTACGTGGTAGATTCTGGTTATGCAGCACTTCTAGGATTTTTAACTCCGTTTAAAGGTGAGCGGTATCATTTGAATGATTACAGGGGTAGTAGGAGACGGCCTAGAACAACCAAAAAACTGTTCAACTATAGACACTCTTCATTGAGGAATGTCATTGAGAGGTCATTTGGGGCATTAAAGAATCGCTTCTTCATTTTGAGACACATGCCTCCATTTGCAATTCGAAAGCAAGCATTTATTGTAATTGCATGTTGTGCTCTTCATAATTACATTCGTGATCAAGACAAGATGGACAAAAACTTTGCTCAATATGGAGATCCAAACTACCCATTTAGACCTACACAAGAGGAGATTGCAGATGATACATCACTCAAGGGGGCGGCTGAGATAAACATGACCAGGAAAAATATTGCAAACAAGATGGCAAGAGATCACAACATGGATGAGATTCCATGACTTTGTATTTTTGATTTTTGTAATGTGTTTGTAAACTATTATGAATACATTTCTTGACTTTGTATTTCTAACTTCTGTAATGTGTTTGTAAACTATTACAAATACATTTTTGTTAATTGTATTAACGTCATTCAATTCTATATTATTTTATAGAAACACGTCTTATCTATTTTGGTAAATGATGTGTCAAGATGGATAATCACTGATTATCCTATAGCAATAGAGATTCGCTAAATTGTTGAGTTTTAGAAAAAGAAATTGACATTCTTCGATTTGCAGGTGTAGCTTGAGCTTACCAATCATTTAGGGGGTAAAATGCAAATAATCTCTAGCAAAAGCAAATGCTCTAGCCTGAGGAATTAATTGCATTTAATTAGACAACTTTATGCTTTTGATTAAAACAAACTTTCCTAAAGAGGGATGAAAAATAAAATAAAAGGATCTAGAAAAGATCTACTTTGGTTGCTTGGGTTGAGATTTGTGGTGAATGTTAAAACATAGAATCATTTTTCTTTTTATTCCAGCACACAATAATGGTCTCTTGACTATTAAAAAAATAAAATAAAATTGGGAATAGCAATCTTATTAATGGAAATATACAAAAGGGAAAAAAAGTTTATATGAACTAATCCATAATGCAAATCTATAATTAGTGAATGAGATTTTGATCTTGTCAATTTTATATAATCTCTAATATATTATTCTAAGCTCTTCATTTTTCTTTTTTAAAATTAAAATTGGACATAGAAATAGAAATATAAATTTCGTGCAGTTACCAAACGCAGTTTTTTGCTCAGAAATTGTTCCCCGGAATATAAATTGAAAAAAGCTATTTCTGAAAAGAAATTGTTTCCGGGAATGGAAATGTTACCAAATGCACCCTTATTGTTTATCGTTGGCCTCTATAGTAGAATCAGCCGGGGGGTCGGAGAGGTGATGGTTTACCCTGTGGCGGATGTCAGCGATTCGAGTCCACTTATCTCCAACTCATGAACTTAGCCGATACAAAGCTATATGATAGCACCCAATTTTTCCAATTCGGCAGTTCGATCTATGATTTCTCATTTATGGATGTTGATAAGATCCTTCCATTTAGCAGCACCTTATGACGGCATAGCCTTAAAGTGAAGGGTGAGATTCAAACGAGGAAAGGCTTATGGTGGATACCTAGGCACCCAAAGACGAGGAAGGGCATAGTAAGCGACGAAATGCTTCGGGGAGTTGAAAATAAGCATAGATCCAAAGATTCCCGAATAGGTCAACCTTTCGAACTGTTGCTAAATCCATGGGCAGGCAAGAGACAACCTGGCGAATTGAAATATCTTAGTAGCTAGAGAAAAAGAAAGCAAAAGCAATTCCCATAGTAGCGGCGAGCAAAATGGGAGCAGCGTAAACCGTGAAAACAAGGTTGTGGGAGAGCAATACAAGCGTCGTGCTGCTAGGTGAAGCAATGGAATGCTACACTTTAGATGGCGAGAGTCTAGTAGCCAAAAGCATCACTAGCTTATACTCTGACCTGAGTAGCAAGGGGCATGTGGAATCCCATGTGAATCGGCAAGGACCACCTTGCAAGGCTAAATACTCCTAGGTGACCCATAGCAAAGTAGTACCATGAGAGAATGGTGAAAAAAACCCCCATCGGGGAGTGAAATAGAACATGAAACTGTAAGCTCCTAAGTAGTGGGAGGAGACTACTAGGACTCTGACTGCATGCCTGTTGAAGAATGAGCTGGCAACTCATAGGCAATGGCTTGGTTAAGGGAACCCACTAGAGCCGTAGCGAAAGCGAGTCTTCATAGGCTAATTGTCACTGCTTATGGACCCGAACCTAGGTGATCTATCCATGACCAAGATAAAGCTTGGGTGAAACTAAGTGGAGGTCCGAACCAACTGATGTTGAAGAATCAGCGGATGAGTTGTGGTTAGGGGTGAAATGCCACTCGAACCCAGTGCTAGTTGGTTCTCCCCAAAATGCATTGAGGCACAACAGTTGATTGGACATTTAGGGGTAAAGCACTGTTTCAGTGCGGGCTGCGAGAACAATACCAAATCGAGGCAAACTCTGAATACTAGATATGACCTCCAAATAATAGGGGTCAAGGTTGGCCAATGAGCCGATGGGGGATAAGCTTCATCGTTGAGAGGGAAATAGCTCGGATCACTAGCTAAGGCCCCTAAATGACTGCTTAGTGATAAAGGAGGTAGGGGTGCAGAGACAGCCAAGAGGTTTGCCTAGAAGCATCCACCCTTGAAAGAGTGCGTAATAGCTCATTGATCGGGTGCTCTTGTGCCGAAGATGAACGGGGCTAAGTGATCTGCTGAAGTTGTGGGATATAAAAATACATCGATAGGGGAGCGTTCCACCTTAGAGGGAAGCACTCGCGAGAGCAGGAGTGGACGAAGCAGAAGCAAGAATGTTAACTTGAGTAACGCAAACATTGGTGAGAATTCAATGCCCCGAAAACCTAGGGGTTCCTCTACAAAGTTCGTCCACGAAGAGTGAGTTAGGGCCTAAGATCAGGCCGAAAGGCGTAGTCGATGGACAACAGGTGAATATTCCTATACTGCCCCTTATTGGTCCCAAGGGACGGAGGAGGCTAGGTTAGCCGAAAGATGGTTATCAGTTCAAGGACGCAAGGTGCCCCTACTTTTTCAGGGTAAGAAGGGGTAGAGAAAATGCCCTGAGCCAATGTTCAAGTACTAGGTGCTACCGCGCTGAAGTAACCCATGCCATACTCCTAGGAAAAGCTCGAATAGATCAAAACCAACAATGCCCCGCCGCCCCAAACAACTTAGCCTCGACTTTGTCTACATCTATCTTTCCCTCTCTGTATCTCTCTTCTTTGCCATCACCTAACTCGAAATTCAAGGCGTCTTGCTTCTAGGTGCAATGATGCTTGTCTGCATCTTTCCTCACTTTCATTTTCTTTTTCAATGTGGCCGGAGAGGGTTGTGAGCAAGCCCTCTCTCTATCTCTCTTCTTCGCCATCACCTAGAGGCGTCTTGCTTCTAGGTGCAATGATGCTTGTCTACATCTTTCCTCACTTTCTTTTTCTTTTTCAATGTGGCCAGAGAGGGTTGCGAGCAAGCCCTTGCTAGAAGCTAGTGATAGTCACAGCCCTCACCCAAGCTCTTGGCGGTTGCAAGCGAGGGCACAAAGGCACTCGTTAAATCTAGGTGAGGCCCTCACCTGCAGTTGTGATATAAGCAAGGGCTCAAGCCCTTGCCTAGTGTTGGTGGCCACAGTATGGAAAAAAAAGAACAATTTTTTTTTTGAAAAATTACAAAAATTATGTACTTCAGCATATGTCATTTCATGTAAGTCGGCCAAGATATGTATCAATGATTTTTGATCAAAATTAATCAAAATGACTAAATTAGTAAATTGTCAAAGGGTTTAAGACTAAATTGCCCAAATTAAAAAGTTTAGGTAATAAATCAGCATCCATACAATAAATTTAAGATTTTTTTGGTAATTTTGCCACATAATGTGTAATATTGCCATGAACTTTTTCTATATCAACCGAATGTCCGAGACTCTTTAAAGACCCAATTTATCCTTACCGAATGTGAGAGTATCATTCATTCTATTAAGAACAACTGACATCTGGTTGCACCGGTTATTTAAGCTCTTCCCTTCTATAATTGACAACTTTGCTCTTAAATTCAAGGGCTAATCTAATGGTCCCGGAAAATTTATGTACATGCACTGCGTGTGGGTACCAAATATCAAGTTGCTAGCGTTTATTTTAATATAAATCTATGTTGGCATATTTTTTTGGTCTCTTGAATTTGCAAATTTCTGAAATGAATGTCATATAGTAGTTATTAGAGATTTTTTATTTTTATACCTTATGATTTTTTAATTGATATATGTATATGAAGTCAAATTTGAATTAATGAAAATATATTATTAGATATTTTCATATAATTCATGGACTTAATTGAACATCCACAAAAAATTTAGAGACTATATTAAATAAATTTAAAGTTTGGAGATGACATTGCACATTGGACCAAAATTCAGTTTAGGTCCTATATCCCCATGACTAAGTAATAAGTTAAGACAAAGTGAGAATTGGGAGATTACTTTACATGACAATATGGTAATACATTTCTAAATAAAGTAATTAATGAAATTAGATTGGTACTCCATTTGAAATTGACTTGATGATGCATCATGTTTTTCGAAAAAGTTCATAAATAAGCCTCTCTTTGGAACATTATCATGCATAAGTAAACTCATTACATTATTGGGATAAAGCATGCTAGACATTATACGAATAGATATTTAGTAAAGACACATTGATTCCATTTACCTTCTTGAGATGTGACATGTTACCTATATAAAAGAAAAAAAAAGATAATGGGACCTTGTAGCTTTCGATTAAGTAAATCGAGTCAACTAGTCAATCAATTCTCAATTCTAAATTATGTTAAACTGATTACCTCGTTGGTATTTTCATTGTGATGTGAGATTCTCCGATCTTAAGGTTGGGATCCGTGATTCAATCAAGGCAACTATCCATCGATCTATCTTCTTTATCAACAAATTCTTGAAAATATATCATCAAATGATTTCTTGTGAGAAAAATGTCGGGATAGACATGTTCTTTACACATTTTTATTAGTCCAACCCTTCCCTCGCCCTCATGCAGACGACATGATCAGGTTGATGATTTACACGAACGCAAAACAATTGCACTTATAATACATACTATTGTATGGTCAAAACCCTGTGTTGACCATATAAAAGGAAAAGAAGAAATCAAACAAAAGGAGGGGCGCACTAAAAGAACACTTTCGCGAATTGTAAGGGAAGGATGCTAGAAAATTGGATCCACAAAAGATAATATGCACAAAACACTGTGTTGAGGAGTGTTTTAGTCAAAATAAAAGCGTTCCAATATTACTTCATTCAATATAGTCAACACCTTTGTTCCCTTCCTCGTTGCACCTTCATTTTTCCATTGATTTGTTTCGGGTTCAAGTATATCTTGTCTATTTTGCATCGGTTTGGCCACCAAATTTCCCAAATTTAAATATTAAGATGCAAATTCGATTTAAAGACACCATTACTATTAAGAAAAACACATGGATAGCTTCTGAGTGAAGACACTTATCTGTCATTGGAATTAATGTAGTTACTAAATCAAAATTATTATATATGCATTAGAATATTAACCTTACTTGGAATTAATTTATTCACTTAAATTAAAATTAATACATATGTATCATAATCTTAACCTCCCTATATGAAGTATTATGTGGCTGGTGTTATCATCATAAGAAGTTAAAATAATATAAGAGATCTAAAAGAGTTATTCACATTATTACTCAATTACAAAATAATGTGACAAAATTTTGAATGCCTAACTACGCCCGACCTTTTCAAATGATCATTCATAGTACATATATTGAAAGATATATGATAGCACACATTAAACATAAAGACAACTCTATAAAAGATGCCAATAATATTAAATATTGGGGAGGTTCAATAAATTGCAAATCATATTAGTGATGATTACACAAAATCAAATCAAAATCTCTCAACCCACTCAAAATAAGATGATTGTAGTGACAAAAACTTGATTTTGGAAATTAAGCAGTGAAACAACCTAGATAATCAAATTTAGCAACTAAGGGAATGTAGAGTGAGAGGAACACCAAATGAATTGATTTGCAAAATTCTCAATACGAACTATTTTATTAATAATGATCCAACCATGAGTAATTTGATATACATTTTAAAATTGCAACTCGCTTATCTTACATTTTAAATTAAAATTTTAGAAGAGGGTGACGAGAAGAGGTGATAAATTGTCGAATTGGTTTGGTTTATTCCTTCATCATTTGACTAATTTGTTTCATGTTTATGTGTATCTCGTCAGTTTTGCACCGGTTTGCCCACCGAAATTCCACAATAAATATTAAGATGTAAATTATATAAAAACACCATTAATATTAAGAAAAACACGTTAATATTTTTAAGTGAAGAGAAATATCTATTATTGGAATTAATGTAATTAAGAAATCAAAATTATTATAGCGGAATGTTAACCTTACTTGGAATTAATTTATTTACTTAAATTAAACTTATTATATATGTATCATGATCCTAACCTCTTTTTATGAAGCATTACATGGCCGGTGTTACCAATAAAAGTGATTTCGATAATGTAAGAGATTGAAAAGTGTTATTCACATTATTACTTAGCTACAAAATAATATGGCAAATTTTGAATGCTTGACTATGCCCTGCCTTTTCAAATAATCATTTATAGCATATACATTTAGATCCCAAACCAATATGGAAAGATATTTGATACCACAAATTAAACATAAATATGGCTACATAAAAGACTCTGACAATATTTCGAATATTTGTGAGTTTCGATAAACCATAGATCATATGAATAAAGATTACACAAAATCAAACTCAAATATATGTAGCATCCCACTAAAAATAAGATGATTGCAGTGAAACCAACTTGATTTTGGAAATTAAGCTGTGAAATAGCCTAGATAATCAGATTTAGCAATGGAGTGAATGTAGAGTGCCCCGAATGACATGTTTTTTTTTTTATGAAATGTATTGATTTGTAAAATTCTCAATACAAACTATTTTATAGATTATGAATCAACTATATTCCAAATTTTAAAGTTGCAACTCACTTATCTTAAATTTTAAATTTAAACTTCAAAAGAAGTATTGAGAGGGGATGATGAATTATCAGATTTAAATTAATCCTGATTAGTTAATTTGTCTGGAAAGCTCACGAGTCCCAAATCATCATCGTTAGCTAATCTACTTCATAGCGTGTAACTCGGGAAAGCAAGCCAAAGTCTTCTAACATCTTTGCTCGTTTCTTGCATTTTCCTCTTCTTTTCTTCCGACAAAAGAAGTCAATGGTCGTCCCCCATCTCACTTGCTTAGTTGCAGAGAAAGTGACAAGTCAAAAGCCGACAAAACCTACTCAAAAGAAAAGACCGACGAGGGGGGGGAGGACTCAAATTCTTCCCTCATCTTGTGTCGCGAAACGAGGGACCCTTATTGAAGAGTCTTCCTCAGACGCGGTTTGCAAAATTGTTCAATAAATACTTGTCCATTAGTCACATTTAAAGGACATGCCAAAAAGTAGCATGCGGTTTACAAGTCATCCTGGAAGTTTTCTAGAAGTTCCATTGATCAATCAATGGGTCATTATATTAGGAATTTCCATGTGAAATTTTAAATAAGAGATTCATAGCCTTAAAAATAGAGGATATAAAGTGAAATCAGGATACATGAAAAGGGGATAAGGGCATCATAAATGTTGTAACTTTTGTTTGGCAATTACTTGAGTACCACAAGTTTTTTTTTAAATCACTTGAGTTTCATGACTTTTGTACAACGCTCGTTTGAATAATTGATCACTTAAGTGTCATAAATTTTTAAAAAACGTTATCACAAGTGCCAAATCATATTGTATTTCCAACACTTGGGTGAAAGTTCTTTAAAAGTTATGGCACTTAAATGCATGGTTTTTTAAAGTCAAAGCACTCGAGTAATTGAAAAAAAATTATGGCACTTAAGTAAACGCGGTACGAAAGTTATGGCACTTATGGTGTGTTTAACCCCACGAAGAGAATAAAGAAGATTGTTTACTTTCACTTGCCTTAAAATTGCAAGGTCAACAGCATATGCAAGACAGAACTCAAGAAGAAAACATATACAATACCATTCATTAATTACAAACATATAATAATCAGAAAATAATGAGTGCCATTAACGAGGCGAAAGATTGTCTTCAATACAAAAAAATGTTGTAGTCGTATGTCGTCATTGTAACATTTTACATAAAAATAACAATTTCATCTGGCAAAATTTGCCACATGTATCATGAAGAGTGTGGTATCATTATATTGGAGAATTTTCAGCTAACAAAGAAGTTTGAAGGATCGCTTCACCTTCATCCACTGATCATTAATGAGAGATGGCTAGACATCATGAGATTTAGTGACAACAGTCTTATTAGGCAATAGTAACATTTCAGCTTTCATTGTTCAAATGGAAAGCGCTGAGAATTATAATGAAATGAAAGAAATAAGTGTATTATGATATACTCTTTAACTAGTCATCATGCATGTCAAACAAAAACATTGAAGGTGAGATCAGATCACTAAATTTCGGTGACGTCCTAAAATTCAAGCCCTTTGAGAGATGTATGAACGTGAATTTCGTCAATACATTGTTGGTTAATCTCACTCGGAACTGATCACTCCCGAGATACTAACCTTGAGGGGAAAAGCTAATGAGGATGGAACTCGTGCGACTAAAGAACTTGACCTGGGAAAACAACTTGACCGTGAGACTTGCATAAGGATGATCCTGTGATTGTATAGGCCGATTTCAAGGATGACTAGAAGTCGATTCGCGGATAGGGTATAATAGGACGACGGCTGAATCCGTCTACTGTTACCGAGACCGTGATCGGCCCTATGTCAATTCTCAGTAATCGTGTACTTTGAAATAAGAATCGATCCTTTACAATTTCATGTTAGTCAAGGACGTCCAAGTGTCGAGAAAACTTGAACCTAGTTTGATGTTGAGTCAAACATGAGTCGGTTACACATAAATTCTCGAAGCCACTTGTTAGTTTGAGACGTACCAAAATTACATTCGATCGAAAATTGACGATGCATGAAAATTCGATATTGGACAACAAATTTTCGGGAACGTCAGAGACGAATTTTTGGACAACGCTTCTTTGACCTTCAATATTGTCGATAAGCCCGAATTGTTGGAAAAGGAATTAATGGGCCAAGAAATTGAGCCCACAAGAAAGTGGGTTGGACAAGACCCAAGTGGGTCTCACGCCCAAGGAGGGGCGGCCACCATGGTGGGCCCAAGGCTATTTGAGCCAATGGGAGCCAAGTAGCCCACTTGACCCTTCTAGCCCATTGTCTAGCCTCGAGTCATTTTGAGCCCAATCAATTCCCAAGCCCGTTTCTATTCATTTCCTAGCTCGTTTCTTAAGCCCACTCTTCATCTTAGCCCATGGACAAAGTGGTAATTGTGCAAAGGTGGAAAAGACAAATTGCCCCTCCAGATATTATTGGAAAGAAGACAAAAGAAGAGAAAGAAAGCTTTGGTTGATGAGGTCACTTGCATGGGGAAGAAGCATGGAGTTATGAGCATTGATTGAGAGTAGACAACCTTCATCTTCCTTCTCTCTCCTCCCTCTCTCTTCCCCCTTAACCAGCCGACCACCCCCTTCACTCTTTTTCTTCTTCTTCTTTTCTTCTTCTTCTTCCTTTCTTTCCTTTCCCTGTATTTTCCCTATTGATCTGGCCTTGTCATCATCCAAACCACCTGCAGCTATGACTGGGAGCCCTTGTCCGTACCCCCCATCGCCACCGTCGCCGGTCCTAGTCGCCAGTCAGCTCGCTGGCCGCTGGAATCCTCTACTCCTTCTATTCGCTTACTGTTCCAGCTTTTGCACTTGCTGAAAAAGTTTGCCCGCCTTTGTTTTGACCTTTCCACCACCCGGACTAGCTAACAACCCTTCCCCCTTGACCCCTTAGAGCCGTTGGACACCGGCCAGTAGGTCGCCAGAGTGCCAGTTGGTCCAGCCAATAGCTGCTCCCTTAGTTTCGTTCGGTTTCTAGCTTGATAGAGAGAAACAAACCTTGGTAGTTACTTTTCTTCCCAGGACCACTTTGGATCGACTTGGTTGAGGTCGCGTGTGTAGCCTTCATCGCCGCCGCCGTGTCCATGTCTCCAGCCCACTTAACGGGTAAGTTTTCATCCTAATTTGTTGATTAGCGCATTAAACTTGCTTAGGGTTAGTTTAGTTAGAGTTAATCTTAGTTAGGGGGATTAATCAATGTCATTAGAGTTAAGATAGGTGGTTACTTAAATGACCATGGTTAGCTTGGATTAATCTTGCTTAGTACTCTCTAATTGGAGTTTAGTTGTTTGATCCAAGATTAAGGGATTAATCTTGATTAGTCTTGGTTTATTGAAAAGAGTTGATTTCTTTTAATAAATTATTGATTTATTGAATTCTATATTTATTTTATTAATTATTAAAGTTTGGAATTTCACTGTTTATGCGCACTGTTCATGCTGTATTGTTCATGCGCATCGTTCATGTGGTATTGTTCATGCAGAAGCGAAATTTTGCCTAAATGAACATGAGAACCATAGATTTCTTTGAATCATATTTGTATGCTTAACACTACGTTTTGATACTAGAAGAGTACCTCTTTTCTCATGGATACATCAGATTCTACTTCTACTTCTCTTCCCATTTCTCTTACCTCAAGTCTTTCACTTCAACCTTCTCCAGAACTTCGAAAGTCTTCATGTTCGAAAATAGACTATCTCTATGAGGTTGCTTACCTCATTGAGGATAGTAAGATCTCACAAACCCAGCTTTCTATGATGAATCCTTACACTACCTTCGCTAAACCATCATCTTTCTCCCCATTTTGATCCATCAAACACCTAATCAAACATACCCCTTGCATAGTCAAGGAATATGTCCAATCCTCACGATTTGATCAACACCCCATCTAGGCAACTGAACAAGAATAGTTTGTCACTCTCCAAATTCCCCCCGAGTTTCCTACTCAATGGATACACCAGGGATATACTCACCTCCATTTTGGAGCTATTCGCCTTGCTTTAACTTTTCATGGCCGCAAGGGTCTACTGGTTGCTGCAAGGATCGCCCTATTAGACACTAGATTTCTAGAATACCAGCAAGCTTGTGTTGGTACCATTCAGACAACAATGAATGCGGGAACTGTTTTTGTCACATTATTCCCAAATTTCAACATTGCTCTTGCAGATCCCAACCTGCTCACTGCTCTTAAGGTCCAATTGTAGATCACTGGAGCCTTTCAGACTCCTGGATCAATTGCTGCCACCTTACAAATGATCTACCGTGTCCAAAATCATGCCATTGACCTTAACATCCCAAATTCAAGGATGCCCTTGTTATCTCCATTGATCATGACCAAACATCATGTATCCATGTCCCTCGATAGATTCCACGAAATGAGCTTGTTAAGCTCCTTCCTGATAGTTGGGTCACCAACTATAAAAAACTCCACTAGAGTTGCAAGCTTGTCCAATCCAATGAACCCCAGTTCACCTGAAAGAAAGATGGTACTGTTGCCATCAAGTTTAGTAAGGCTAAAGAGGAGCCTCCTCTATTTTCCTGACTATTCTTCATTTCACATCTAGTCCTACTGATCCCGTTTCATGCAAACCAGACAATAAATAGTTTGTCCAATCTTTTGGTTCACAAGGACAGCCGATTCACTTTTTCAAAGATCCCACTGGACACTATTTCCGGGATCCTGATTGTACTTGCCATTCTTGCGCAAAATTTGAAGATTTCTCCGAAAAAGAAGAAAAAGAAAGATACCCTTTACCAAAGGTATCTTGATGGGAATGCAACTGTTGGACCCCTTTGAGAAGATAGTGGAAAATACCAATTTATTGTCTCTTACGAACCACCCAAACCGCCCAAGATTTCATCCCTTCCATCACCATGCAAGCCAGAAAATCCCCTTGTACCACCGCAAGTCAAACTTTTGACCACTTCCCCTTTTTATAAGCCGATCCATAAATGGGTAAAGAAAAATCCCTTTTGTCCCATAAACTAACCCAGGCCAGGTATTTGTATACCTAAACCCAAACCTCCTCCTGTTTTACCTAGTATATGCATGCTTTCACCCGATGATTTTCCTCCACTCGAAGCCAAAGGGCTTGAATCCAGTAAACGGAAATTCCCTTTGTTGGAAAGATTCTTTGACCCACACCAACGGTACCGGCACTCTTCCAAAGTACCCAACCCCACTGGCCTTGATGCACAAGGACAGCGCAAACAGCCCTCTCCTGCCGAAACTATCTTGAATTGGCAGACTAAGAATGCTTTGGCTCAAAATGAGATCCTTGGAAATGTTGCGACACGTCTTGAATGTGTGGATCAAACCACTGAATTATCCTACAAGATGCTGAAAGACTTCCAAAAAAGGCTTCATCTGCTGGAGACCAAGCAGACACTCCCTAGCCATTATTTGGAAGACCAAACACTGGAAATCAAAAAACTCAAAAGACAGATCCAAATTCTCAAAAGCTAACAGCCATTTACTCTCACCGACCAAACCTTTTTCCCCTCTCATTCCTTACAACCAAAACCCGAATCTTCTCCCATCGGATCATCTTCCTCATTTGCCGCTGAATTAAGCTCAGCTGCCCCTCCTCCTTAGAATAATTTCTTGGTTCTTCAAGAAAAGCTTCGCAAGCTCAAACAGAAGCAAAAGAAATCTCCGACCCCCACGGAGTCTTCAATGTCACCTCTAGGTACACCAAAACACCCTCCCGGCGACCAACCACCCGGCACTTTAACTATTTCTAATCCACTTGAAACTTCCTCCAACAGCAAATCCCTTCAACTGCTGCCATTAAGTCATCCAAGCCACGGCATATTGAAACATCCTTCGACTCCGATTCCGATACACTCATCAAACACTTGTCGTCGGAAGAAAACTTGTTGATGGCAAATAGTGTACCTAAAGAGGAAGAAATGTTTTTTGAACTAGAAGTACCCCACCAAGACTAGCCGGATGCAACTCAGACCTTTATTGCATCATCATCCAAAGTTTACTTTACTTCGGATGATCTCCCATACTATAAGGGCCTAAAAGGCTTCAAGAATTCCATACATGGCTCACCACTAAGCATATTTCTGAACCGAGCACTTAAGGTATCATTTTGGAATTCACTAGCCGTTTCACAGGAGCACTCAAATACTGGTGGCATACTACCTCAGAACAAGACCAGTTGTACCTATTAACACAACCTTTGGATAATGCTATCCAGATTATCCATATGTACTTCATAAGAAAGCTGGAAGATTCGAAGGAGCTCAAACGAAAGGAGTTCTTTGAACAAAAATGTTGCTCGTTAAGATGCAAAGATCTTGACTGACATTTCCAAGCTATGATCAAGCTTTCTTACTTGCTTGGAGCAGATTGGAATCTTAAACCAATCTTCTTAGTGTCCATCCCGAAAGAAGTCAACCAAGCTGCTGCAAAAAGGACTCTACAACAAAGGCAGAAAAGCCTAATCGAGGCTACCCTTGGCGAAATTCAGCAAGCCATCCACATTGCCATAGAAGAACTTTGCCTTCGACGAGAAGCTTTTCGAAGCTATCTAAAAGAAAATAGGCATCTTGACAAAGTATGCTTGAAACCAAAATTGAAGATCAAATGTTCCAAGGACTGTTCTGATCCCTCCTACATAGGATGCAAAAAGAAACGACACTTTAAACGATTCTCTTTCAAAAAGACACTCAAAGGAAAAGGCAAAGGTAAATGGAAATTTTTGCGTAAGAGCCGTCACCGCTCTTCCAAGAAACATAGCAAAGACAGATGTTATGTCTGCAACAAAAAAGGACATTTTGCCAAAAATTGTCCAAAGGCGAAGAAGCGCAAAAGGCATTTGATTGACAAAATTGTCAAAAGCACTGGAATCCAGCTCAGCGACTCTGACATCGAGTATGTCTTCTCCCTAGAAGACCAACCTTTTGAGAACACTCTATGTGCCATCCAGATGTACAACTCAAATTCAACCTCAGATTCTGAGAATGACGTATTCACCTTCTTCCCCAATTCTCCCTTAATACATGATGAAGTCCAGATCACTGAACTAGTCCATCACCCATATATTCCCATCCATGTTCTCTTGTCTAAATACCACAAACCAATCTCTCTTGTGACACTCATAGATAGTGGAGCCAACTCCTCAATACTGGACACCAAAATTCTCCGAGAAGAATTCTTAAAATCGTATACTCGATATTTCAACACTGCTTCTGGCGACACTTTTGCTACTAAGTATCGCAACAAATCCATCACCATCCAATTTTTCCCCAGTGTTCCATTACCACCAAAGTCCTTGGTTCTAGATCGCCAGACAAAGATATCATCATTGGTCGGGACATCTTAACCCAACTCCCAAGGCTTAGGATCCTTTCCAATGATCTCCGTTTCAAAAATCAATTCCATGAATTTGTGGATATCAAACGATTCTATGCTCTTCAACCAGTTATGCTAGATCCAATCATCCAAAGTTTACTCTCCTCTTGTGCCAAGTCACACTTCCAGTTCTCCTAAACTTACACTCAACCCTTATGGAAAAATTCTCTTTTTTTTGTCAAACTTCCTTTCAAAAAGAATGAGAACATAAATCCTACAAAGGCTAGTCATTCGGGAATGAGTCCTCAACACCTTGCGCTTGCTCAGCAAAAATGTGCAGAACTACTGCCATAAGGTTTAATTGAACCATTTGAATCCCAATGGGCGTGCAAAGCATTTTATGTCAACAAGCAAGCTGAATAGAGTCGTGGAAAGATGAGGTTAGTAATCAATTATCAACCTCTGAACCAATTCTTTCAAGATAATAAATTCTCATTGCCCCATCGAAATTCTCCTTTTCTTAGCCTTGCCCAAGCAAAAATCTATTCTAAGTTTGACCTTAAGGCAGGATTTTGGTAATTAGGAATTGACCTAGCAGACAAACCCAAAATTGGGTTATGCATTCCAAACCAACACTTCCAATGGACAATTGTTCATTTTGGTCTCAAAACTGCACATTTCCTTTTCCAAAAGGCTATGTGTAAAATTTTTGAACCCATTCTTTCCAATTCCCATATTTATATTGATAATATCCTTCTCTTCAACCCTAATGAAGAATCTCATTGTCACCTTTTGACACAATTTGCTGATATCGTAAAAAAGCATGGAATTATGCTTTCCCAGAAAAAAATGATCCTTGCCCAAAAGAAAATTGAATTCCTTGGCATGCGCCTGAAAGAAGGAACCTATTGCCTTGAATCTCATATTGCTAATGAACTCCAGAAATTTCCCGAAAATGACTTCACCACTAAGCAAATCCAACAATTTCTTGGCATAGTCAATTATCTTCGAGATTTTGTTCCCCAAATCTCCAAAACCCTGAGTCGAACAGAGTCGTGGAAAGATGAGGTTAGTAATCAATTATCAACCTCTGAACAAATTCTTTCAAGATGATAAATTCCCATTGCCCCATCAAAATACTCCTTTTTCTTAGCCTTGCCCAAGCAAAAATCTATTCTAAGTTTGACCTCAAGGCAAGATTTTGGCAATTAGGAATTGACCCAGCAAACAGACCCAAAATTGGGTTCTGCATTCCAAACCAACATATCCAATGGACAGTTGTTCCTTTTGGTCTCAAAACTACACCTTCCCTTTTCCAAAAGGCTATGTGTAAAATTTTTGAACCTATTCTTTCTAATTCCTAGATTTATATTGATGATATCCTTCTCTTCAGCCCTGATGAAAAATCTCATTGTCACATTTTGACACAATTTGTTGATATCATCAAAAAGCATAGAATTATGCTTTCCTAGAAAAGAATGATCATTGCCCAAAAGGAAATTGAATTCCTTGGCATGAGCCTCGAAAGAAGGAACCTATTGCCCCGAATCTCATATTGCCGATGAACTTGAGAAATTTCCCCAAAAGGACTTCACCACCAAGCAAATCTAACAATTTCTTGGCATAGTCAATTATTTGTGAGATTTTGTTCCCCAAATCTCCAAAACCCGGAGACCACTCTAACGAATGCTAAAAAAAAATGCTCCCCCATGGGGACAAAAGTAGACCCAAGCTGTTTCTCAGCTTAAACAAATTCTGCAACACCTTCCTTCTTTGAAAATCCCCTCAATAGGAAAACAGATTATTCAAACTGATGCCATTGACAAATATTGGGTAGCCATTCTTTTTGAAGAAATTGATGGAACTAACATATTTGTGCCTACAAAAGTGGTAGATTCTCTCAAGCCGAAATCCATTACCACTTCACTTTCAAGGAGATACTTGCAGTCAAGTATGGCATCAAAAAATTTGAATTCCACCTCATTAGACATCATTTCCTAGTCGAAATGGATATGTCATCTTTTCCCCAGATGTTAAAGTTCAAACAAAAGCAGGTTCCCCATCCGCAGTTGCTCCGATGGGCTGAATGGTTCTCAAAATATTCCTTTGAAGTCAAACACATTCTAGAGACTAAAAACGTCCTTGCAGACTTTTTGTCTAGACCCAATGAACCCTTAGAGGCAATCAACATGTATGTCCGAAATGAACCTCTCCCGAAAATATATCGCACTTCCAACATAAATGGCGAATGGCCAAGTCTCAAGTATCCTCCAGATGTCCCACTTGCAATCAGAGACAATATTCTAACAGAGAAACTCCAAGAATTCATGTGGGAATATCACCTAAGGATCTTTCATGATTATGGAGGATTATTGCTCAAACCCAAAGGACTCCATCTTGGATATCCATTCATTCATCCTCTCCAATGGTCTCCTGATGATGAATTTCCAGAAGACCTTAAATGGTTATTTGGTACATGTTCAACTTGTACACAATAACTATTCAATTTCCCACTGACAAAATCTTGCAGGTTCTTGCAAAGGACCAGGCCCGACAAGAAACCAACTAGAAATATCTCATGGATGTCCTCACATAGTTTAAACCGCTTAGTTACAGGAAGGAACTCTTCAAGATCCAGAATCGTCGAGGAAGACCTAAACCGAAAAGACACATTGTTGTCCTGTTCCACTGACTATGGACATTTTGCCATCCCACCGAATGGTTTTTGACAAACCTTCTCTTGCAAGAACTTCAACCTACTGACCCCAAGTTTTTTAGGAAATTGCACGAATTCACCAGACACTTCCGTATTCCATCACCACCTGCAGACTTGCATCTCGAGAACTCCAGATGATCCTATGTCAAGAAAATTGAATCATCCCACCAGAAGCGTGGCCCCCAGCACATGCTAACGTGTCTTGGGATCACCTTGAAGCCTGGGACCCTATAAGGGACGAAATTCAAGAAGTCCTCAATGTTTTCAGACAAAACAACCTAGACTCATCCGCCCCCTATGACCCTTAGGGGGGACCACGCTCCCAAGACCCTTGGGGAGGACCATTCACCCAAAATCACAACCCTTTCCCCGGCCCTAGCTCCTCCCGCCAATCTAATCTGTCCACAAAAGAAATCAAGAATCTTATTCACTCTTTCAAAAGAGAAAAAGACGGAAGCTCCAGTCCCTCTAACATAGATGAGGATGCAATACTACTCAAAGCACAGCTTGCTCATAGCTCTGATAATTTTGACTATGACTATGACTATAACTCTAGGGATGGCAGAGACAGATAAAGCCACTATGAAATCACTACAGCATCGGTCATTATTCACTATTCAGTGTTCATCATAGCCAACTGTTCACTATAGCATGAGGCATAAAATTACTGTTTATAGCTTATCACGGGATTTCCTGAGGACTCCCAGTGTTTGTAGCCCATAAGAGGCTAGAGTGCTTTCAATAATTATGTCTGAGTAAGGCTAGCCTGCTCTTGTTGTTTGTATCTTCCTTTGCCTATTTTAAGCAATGAGTTTCCATTGTAAAAACGCAACGAGTGAAATAAGAAGTGTGTTTTGTACTTTATCAACATGATCTTCTAAACACTCTCCTTCTCTTCTAGTCCAAAATGTTAGTTCTGAACAAACATTATGATTGAGAAAAATCCTGAAGTATGCTCTGCACTTGCCCTTTCGAGATCCTGTGCATCAAAAAATTTCCGATATTTTAGATATTACTATGATCTAAGCTCATGACTTAAGAATGAACTTGGTGGCTAACAGGCGGTCCCTATTAAGGCTAGGAGAGCCGTGTGTGGGATAACTTATTTGCCATAAGTTTGCAACTCAAGGTTATGAATTTAATGCATTGCTAATTGTTAAATGCATAGACATTTCTATGGATCGTGTGGGTTTATAAAAAGGGGGAAACCCGAGGTGTCAGGCATATGTTCATGTCCAATATTGTCTTGAAATTGGAGGGGGCATGCTTTGTTTGTAAGACATGCAAGTTGATGATTTCTTGGAATGAAAATGTGACTGCATGTGTTTAATTGACTATTTCTACAAGCACGCATCATGTATGCATTGGCTAATGTTCAAGACTAAAATGAGCTGTGGTGATATGCTTGTGTGGTCACTAAATTGAACCCGTCACCTCGGCAGGAGTTTGGGGGATGAAGTCCGACTCGTTGGAAATCCCGACGGGAGTTTGGATGCGGAGTCACGGTAGAGGCTAGGCCCATGCTCTTTCGGGAATGCCATCTTGAAAAGGAAACCTTGACGTAGTCGCGCCTCATAGGGGAGGGCTATGCCAGTAGACACTGACGGGAGTTCGGTTGTAGCCTTGAGGGGCATTAATAATCGGAACATGTGTGGACGAAGGAATGCATGAAAAACATGACATCATTGGTTCTGATTATGCATGTGATGGTTGTACTAATTATGTGCCTGAATTGATGACGTGCATGGTGTGGTAATGGCCAAATAAGATTACCTGCGATGCAACTCGTATGTGATTGATCGAATGTATTACTTAATTGTGATATGCATTGGTCGTATTATGTATGTATATATCATGTAGGGTATACGAACTGACTGCTTGTCTGTTTATTATCCCTGGATATGTGGAATAGTTATGTCTTGGCTGAAGTAGATGGTGTTGTTGTCGTTGGTCTGCTCGAGGGATGATTTCAGAAAGATGTCCTAAGTTGAGTTGGTGTCCTAATCAGGACTTAGGGCAAAAACTTGCTGAGATTATATATCATTGTTGTATTAATCACTTCAAGTCCTTAGAATGGCACACCCTCCGGTGCGATTCGGGGTCCCCAAGGATTGGGAGACCATTGTGACGCACCACCGCTTCTCGAGTTGGGTGCATTTGTATGAGAAGTATATCTCCACCATCTAGGTGGATGAGGGACTGGGCTTATGGATTCCTCATTGGTTCCTGGCGTGGTTTATTAGTGAAGAAATCAATGACTTCCTCATGATCGCCCAAAACTAACTTACAACCAGAACAACCTAACTCAGATAATATCTTATCCTTGAACGGAGTAGAAATACTATAAACCACTCCCAATAGTTTCAAACTTAACTCCACTAGTTTAACAAACCGATCAGCAATAAAAGAATACGTAGCACCAGGATCAAATAACGCATAAGCAGCATGATCGTACAAGGAGACCGTACCTGTAATGACAGAGGGTGAATCCTCCGCCTCCCCTCTAGTTACAGCGTAAACTTGTCCTTGAGCCTGGGGTCTACTTTGGTTGTTCAGTGGCGCATTCCCAGCAAGTTGTCCTCCATGCGGCGGTGGCAAGATCGTCCTCATGGGCTTACTCAAACAATTCATCACTTGGTGGCCCTGTTGACCATATCCAAAGCAGGCTCCCGTCCTCGAAGGACAAGGGAGATTTCCATGTCTTCTCCCACATAATCGGCAAGCTCCATGAAACTGGGTGCTGGCTTTCCCACATAATTCTTTCTGTTGGGTGGGATAGGATTCCTTCTACCCATCATCAGTCTTTTCCCAAGCCGACGATTATCTCTATTAAGCGCAAGCCAGACACGGCTGCCCTCTAAACCATGTTCTTCTCAATCATTTGGGCCATTTCGTACATTTCATTGTAATTTTTAAAATTCAAGGGCACCAGTTGGTCCTTCAGTTCCTGCTTCAAGCTATCTCTAAACCATCTTGCCTTATCCAAAGGGTCCTCCACCAATCTCAGTTCATACTTGGACAGTTCAGTGAACTTCACCTTGTACTGATCCACTAACATCTGATTTTGACGAAGTCGTTGGAATTCTGCCATCTTGGACTCCCATGCATTATCTGAGAAGTACTTCCCATTTAAAGCCTCACAAAAGGCACCCCATGTCTAAGCTGTGCCCTCGGGGAACACTCTTCCTCGAGTGGCTTCCCACCAAGTACTAGCGTTACCTTGAAGTTGGTAAATCGCCAAAATCACTCGATCTTCATCCGAACACTTCAACACAGTAAAGGTCTTCTCCATGTCCCTGACCCAGAGGGTTGCAGCCTTAGGATCGCCAACGCCACTAAACCTCGGTGACTTGAGTTTCAAAAATTGTTCTACCAACTTATGCATCAACCTCTCACAGATCTCATCCCTCACTACGGGAACCACAGTAAGGGCAACAGGAATAGCAGTAGCGACAGTAGTAGCAGCAGCAACAGTAGCAACTCGATCCTTAGCTTGCTGTCCTATCAAGGTCTCTAGCGCCTATAAGATCCCATTTAACCTGGGATCCCCTTGTGCTCTATCCCTATTACTGGTCTGACTAGATACTGCCCTACAACTAGGGGCCCTGTGCTCAGGATTGCTCATCTTGCAAAATACTCCATCTTGCTTTCTAATTCTAATGAGGAATTAGAAACTATGAACAACCCACAACAATGCAAGATCATAAAAGCAATCACAAGCATGTAAAATTAATGACATCCCTATCTCACTATCCCATGACCCCTCACACCTTATCACTCTAGGTCTCAACCGAGCTTTGATACCAAAACCGACAAAGATGTCACGCCTCAAACCCTGAGTGCGTAACAACTCCTTTTCCTTGGTCAATAGAATGCAACGTCCCAAGACGCGTCGCGGACCAATCATTCTATTCTTTCATTATGCACAAGCGGAAACAAACTATCCCTAAGTCAACCAAACAATCAATCAATCAAAAAAAGATAGAGGGATGAAAAACACAGTAACGACAAACTACTCATTTATTTATTTACTAGATTAACCACTCAACAATGTTTCCGATTTACAAGCCCACTAGTGGGTCGGTTCCTTTCTCTAAGCTAGACAAAAGGAGACTAAGGCTAGGTCAATCCATTCTTTCCAAAAAGAACCCTTGAGTTCGGTACATCCATCAGGGACTACCAAAGTACAGGGACCCATCAAACTTAGGCTTGGTCAGGTCATAGTTGGAGGCGTACGAGTCAACCACGGGTGGAGCAAGAGCAAGATTCACCACGACGCTATTAGGAGGGTCTACCTCCATAGGATCCCAATCAGCGTCTTCGATGCCCTTACCAGGTGGCCCATCAAAACCGCGCAAAGGACTGATCAAGAGATCGTCCTCCCTAATATACCACGCCAGAAACCGATGGGGGATCTATTGCCCCAGTCCCTCATCCACCCAGATGGTGGAGACGTACTTTTCATACAAATGCACTTGGCTTGAGAAGCGATGGTGTGTCATGATGGTCTCCCAATCCTTGGGGACCCTAAATCGCACCGGAGGGTGCACCATTATAAGGACCTGAAATGGTTAATGCAACAATGAGATATAATCTCAGCGAGTCTTCGCCCTAAGCCCCAGTTAGAACACCAACTTAACTCAGGGTATCTCTCTAGAACCACCCTTAAGCAAACCAATAGCAACCATACCATATACTATAGCCAAGACATAACTAATTCACACATCCAGGGATAACAAATAGACAAATAGTCGATTCACATACAACCTTACCCGATTATGCCATACCCTGCACGATATACACATACACAATACAATTAATGCATACTACAATCAAGTAATGCATTCTATCAATCACATACGGGTCGCATCGCAGGCGATCTCACTTGGCCATTACCACACCCTGCACATTATCAATTCAAGCATGCCACAAGTAGTGCAACCAACACATGCATAATCAAAACCAATGATACCATGTTTCTCATGCGTTTTTCCATCCACACATGTTCCAATTATTAATATCCCTCAAGGCCACAACCAAACTCCCACCGGTGTCTACTGGCATAGCCAGGCATCGCCCTCCCCCACGAGGCATGGTTACGTCAAGGGTTTTCTCCCAAGATGGCATTCTCGAAAGAGTATGAGCCAAGCCTCTACCGCAACTCCAGCCGGGATTTCCGACGAGTCGGACTTCGTCCCCCAAACTCCCGCTAGGGTGACGAGTTCAATTTAGTGACCACGTAAGTATATCATCACAGCTCATTTTTATCTTTGAACATTAGCCAATGCATACATGATACATGCTTGCAGAAATAGTCAATTAAACACTTGCAGTCACAATTTCATCTCAAGAAATTATTCAATTCCCATGTCTCACAAACAAAGCATGTTTCCTCTTTTCAATTTCAAGACAACGCGGGACAAAAACATACACCCGACACCTCGGGTTTCCCCCTTTTTATAACCCCACGCAATCCATACAAATGTCCTTGTATTCAACAACTATCAATGCACATCATATGATCAAAACATGTTCATTTAGGAAAAATTTTGCTTGTGCATGAACAGTACCATGTGAATAGTGCACATGAACAATATTACATAAACAGTGCACGTGAATAGTACATTATGAGTAGTGAAATTTCAAAATTTAATAATTAATAAACTAAATTCAAAATTCAATAAAACAATAATTTATTAAAGAAATCAATTCATTTTAATAGATTAAGACTAAACAAGCTTAGCCCCCCTTAATCTAGGATCAAGCCATTAAACCTCAATTAGTAAGCACTAAGCAAGATCAATCTAAGCTAAACTTAGTCATCTAACTAACCACCTATTTTAGCTCTAACACACATTAATTAATCCCCCTAATTAAGATTAACTCTAACTAAACCAACACTAAGCAAGTTTATGCACTAATCAACGGATTAGGATAAAAACTCACCCGTTAAGCGAGTCAAAAACACGGGCATGGTAGTGGCGGTGAAGTCTATGCACGAGAACCTCAACTACAACAATCCAAAGTAGCCCTGAAACAAAAACAACAACAACCGGGTTTGTCCCACTCTACAAAGCTGGAAACTGAAATACACTCGGAGAAGGGCTTCTGGCTAGACTAACCGACACTTTGGTGACCTACTAGCCAGCGTCCGACAGTTTCAGGGGGTCTAGGGGAACAGGCTAGTGGCCGGTCTGGGCAGTGGCAAGGTAAACAAAGGCAGACTAGCTTTTCTAGTAAGGGCAGAAGCTGAAACAGTAGGTGACTAGAAAAGACAGAGGAAACCGGCAGCCGGCGGGCTAACCGACGGCCAGGACCGATGAACAGCAGTGACATAAGGTACGGATGGAGGCTTCCAGTCGCAGCTGCAAGTGATGTGGGCAGTAACAAGGCTGAACAAACAATGGCAAAGCAAGGGAAGGAAGGAAAGGAAAAAGAAGAAGAGTAAGGGAGATGGGCGGCTGAAATGGGGAGGATAGAGAGAGGGAGGAGAAAGATGGAAGGGATGGTGGTCTACTCTCATCAAAGCTCATCAATGCATGCCCTTTCCCTATGCAATGACTTTATCTTCTCTCTTTTCTTTTGTCTCTTTCCCAATAATATCTAGAGTGGCAAAATGGTGTTTTCCCACCTTTGCACAATTACCACTTTGTCCTTAGGCTGAGATGATGAGCGGGCCTAAGAAACGGCTAGGAAATGAATAGAAACAGGTTCAAGAATCACTTGGGCTCAAATGGCACAAGGTTAGACAATGGGTTAGGAAGAGTCAAGTGGGCTAGTTGGGTCCAATGGGCTCAATGGCTGACTTGGGCCCACCATGGTGGCTGCCCCTCCTTGGGCGTGAGGCCCACTTGGGTCATGCCTGGCCCACTTCCTCGTGGGCTCGATTTCTCGGCCCATTAGTTCTTTTTCCAACAATTCGAGCTCACCGGCAATATCGAAGGTCAAAGAAGCATTGTCCAAAAGTTCGTCTTAGACTTTCTTGAAAATTTGTAATCCAATATTGGATTTTCATGCATCATCAATTTCGATCGAATGCCATTTTGGTGCATCTAGGACTAATAGGTGGCTTCATGGATTTATGCGTAACCGACTCATGCTTGACTTAGTATCAAACCATGTTCAAGTTTTCTCGACACATGGACATCCTTGACTAACATAAAATTGTGAAGGATCAATTCTTATTTCAAAGTACACGATTACCGACAATTGACATAGGGCTGATCGCGGTCTCGATAACAGTAAACGGATTCACCCGTCGTCCCATTATACTCTGCCCGCAAATTGACTTTTAGTCATCCCTGAAACCGGCCTATATAACCAATGAATCGTCCTTACGCAGGTCTCACGGTTGAGTCGTTTTCCCAGGCCAAGTTCTTTAGTTGCATGAGTTCCATCCTCAATAGCCTTTCCCCTCAAGGTTAGTATCTCGGGAGTGATCAATTCCGAGTGAGATTAACCAACAATGCATTAATGAAATTCACGCTCATACATCCCTTAAAAGGCTCGAATTTCAAGACATCACATATTTGGTGATTATTTCGTAAGAAATCGTGAAGACAAATACTATTCGAGTTATTTGGTATAATTGAGAATTGAAAAAATGTGAGTGTTTGAGTGATTCTAACATGGTTATAACCTCCATAATATCACTTGACCAATTGTGAAATCTTGTACTGTAACATCCCAAAATTTCGGTAAGCCCGAATTATTGGAAAAGGATTCAACGGGCCGAGTTTTGGAGCCAAATATTTGGGAATTTGTGCTTCAGGGGCAAAAAGACCAAAATGCCCCTTTCTAGAAGCTTGTTTGGATTTGTCTTGTTCTCTTTTCTTTTTCTTTTTCTTTTTCTTTTCCCCCACCTTCTTATCTGCACGTTCTCTCTCTCTCCCCCTTTTCTCTTTTTTTACCCCACGTTTTCCTCCCCTTGTCGACACCCACTTGTCCCCATCTTATCTTTTTCCCCCCCCACTTGTTGACCGGTCCTCTCTCTCTCTCTCTCTCTCTCTCTCTCTCTGCGCGCAGCTCCCCTGCACGTTCAGCCCTTTCCCCTCAACAGCTGCTTCTTCTTCTTCTTCTTCTTCGGCCGACGTCCCTGGCTTGCTTCTGTTGCCGCCATCACCGACCGCCACCGCAGCACCACAGCTCTGCCACCGCCCCGGCTCTTCGCCCGGTCGTCGGTGAGCCGCCGTTTGCCGACCTTGGGCCGAACCAACACCACCCCCAGCCTCTGTCTTCATCTCCTTCTCCTCTGTCCGCCGCTGCCGGGGCTAGGCTACCTCCGTCCCAGCCTCCGTCCACGCTCGTCGGCCCGTCGACGGAACCGACGAGTCTCGCGCCGACCAGCCGCGCTGCTCGATGGTTCCGCCCGAGCGTCGCCCCCTTCGGACCGAACCAGATTCGACCAGCCGCTGCCGTCGTGGCCCGACCTCCGCCACTCGGCCTCCGCTCGCCGTCCACCCAAAGACCGGAGTGTCCTTCGCCGGTTGCCACACCTCCCGGACCAGCTGCTGTTTAGCCTATCCTTTTCCCTCTCTCGATTCTGGTTCAAACCGAGCCAGCCTAGTGCCGCCCGAGCTCCGCCACCTCACCGTCATCCCTCCGCCCTAGCCACTGCCCAGACCTTCGCCGGAGCCACCCCAACTGCTGCCACCCCCACGAACTAGCTGCTGCACCGCCTCTCCTTCTCCCTCTTTGTTCTTGTCCAGCCGTTGCCGGAGCCGTCCGCCTAGTCGCCGGAGCTGGCGGGCCGCCGTCCGGAGCTGCCGGGCCGCTCACCAGCCCAGCCTCGTGCCACCACGGCCCGCCGGTACCTCCGTTTCTCGGCCCCTGCCGCGTGGACAGCCGCCCTCGGCCGAGACCCGGTCCCGGGCCGCCTCGTCCCGACGCGTCGAAAGTTCCCGGACGTTCCCCTCGCCGCCGCCGCCGCCGTCGCACTCGTGTCGTCGGAATCGCTAAACCGTGAGTCGATTTCCTAATCCCTTAGTTAGGGGTTAATCTTGCTTAGGAGTAGTTTAATTAGTTTAATTGTTGATTAGTGCTTTGGATGATGATTATTAGTGTTTTAATATGATTGATGAAGCTTGCTTAGTGTTAATATTAATAAATATTATTATTATTATTTTTGGAATAAATAATAATAATTTATTATTTTCGGAATTATTAATTAATTAAATTAATTTATAATTTCGAATTATTAATAGTAATATTGTTATTACTATTCATTGCTGAAAATTAATTATTTTTGGAGAAAATAATTAATTGTGATTATTTATTGGAAATGGTTTTAATTGAGTGATTTTGGGGAAAAATTACTATGGTCTATTTTTCCAAAGTCAATAGTATTTATATACTATTTTATTAAATGACATTGGTTTATTGAAGAAGGGTTTTACTAAACGGAATTATTTGGGTTGGATAATTAATTATGGGATTGAAAAATAATTATAAGTATTTTGTGGGACTTGAATTATTTTATCGGAACAATCGACTACAAAAGTATTATATGTTTCTTAAATGAGTATCTTTGAATATAATTATATTTTATACTTATTTTTGGATAATTGAGTATTGTTGGAAATAGTTGATTGGCGTCGTTTTGAGGACACGTATTTATTTATCATTAAATATACGTGATTATTTGGAAAAGTGTGCAAGTATCGTGATGTTGATTGGTCGGAATCGATTGATGATCGTGACTTGAATTGTTGGTTGTTCCCAAGAGTTAGGGAATGTGCGTGATTGAATGCTGATTGAAAATCGAATTTTGGAAATTGTCGAGTGAGATCGCATGACATATTGCGTGGGTTATCTGAAATGGCCTGAAATGGTATGTCGCATGAGCATGAGTGATGTTGCATTCACGACAGAGCAAAGATATAAATGGATTGCTTGATGATGTGCTGCATGGTCACATTAAGAGGAGAGCCCGGCACTGCCGGTAGACCGCCAACCCTTGGGGTTGTGCCGTGGCCTTTTGGTCGTCCTGACTTCGGTCGGTTGCCTGACAGTGGTCGGTTGCGAGGCTGCGGTAGTGAGCGGGCCCCATGCTCCATAGGGAATGCCGTCGATGGGAGAGAGCCCGTGACGTCGCCGTGCCTCATGGGGGAGGACGATGCCTGGTCTTCGACTGGTAGACCGCCAACCATAAGGTTGTGCCGTGGCCCTAGTGGTCATAATAATCGGAGCATGTGTGGGTGTGAAATATGAGAAAGCTGTGTGAGATGCTCTAATTATTCGCATGCCTCTTAATGTCGTGATGATTGAAATGACAGTTTCTGCAGGTTGCGTGTGCCAAGGCCAGGTAGGGTCGCCTGTGTTTGCATCTACTTATTGAACTGTCGTCTGATAATGCTGCTTGAGGTGTGGTATGTGTTGTTTGTCGGAACTAGGTTGCATGGTTAGATTACTCCCAAGGCGAGCGAAATTCCTAACCGAGGCTTAGGACTTTGACTTGCTGAGTTTATCTCAACCCGTCGTGGTTAACAATTTTCAGGTCCGTAGGATGGAGGATCGACGCGTGTTTCGGCTCGTGGCCGTTTTTGAAAGGAGTAGATTAACATTGGCTTGTTGGTTTCTTTGGCTCAATAAGGAAGATGCCCGTGGTAAGGGCTTGTACTTGTAAACTTCCTAGGGTTAATCAGTTAGTTAATAAAGCGATACTTTTGATGTGTTCTTATTGAGTTTTCCTGCTATCCCTATTTTTGTAATTGACTGGGGATTGTGTTTCGCTTCCGCATGCGTTTAATGAAAAGATAAAAATAACGGTCGGCGACGGATCCTGGGGAGTCGCAAATCAAATGACCGCAAGTGAACTAGGGTTGTCGCATGCTCGAGGGTCGGAGCGTGACAGCCTCGTCGATTTTGGTATCAGAGCCTGGTCAATACATGGAGTGATAAGGTGCGATGGGTTTTGGGATAGTTAGTTAGGAAAACACCCCGTGCTTGTGTTTGTTTATTTGATTCTCTGGCTATAAGCGGGTCGTTCTTGATTTCTAATTCCTTGTGGAGTTGGAAATAAGGTTTCTGTGATAATTCTATTAGACGAACGATCCTGATTCGAGAGTACTTGAGGTAGGTATTGAGATAGGGCAGTGAGCTCAAATTCACTATGTTGTTGCTGTTGCCGTTGTTGTTGCTCCTATCTCGCCTTGTAGGTTTCATTGGATGGAAAGGGGATAGACGATCAGTCGGTGTGCTAAGTTGGTTGAACCGTTCTTGGAGTTGGAGCCATCCAAGTCTGCTAGGGCGAGTAACCCTGAGGTCGCAACCCACTAGATCAAGGAATTGAAGTAAGTGTTCGTATTGTTGGAATGTTCAGAGAAAGATAAGATAGCCCTGGCAGAGTGCCAATTGCAAGGTAAAGTTAGCATGTGGTGGGAAGTAACCCAAGGAAGGGCTTTGCCCAAAGGTACGGTCCTCAAGTGGAGTACTGTCGACCAAGCGTTCAGCGGAGAATGCTTTTCTGAGTACACATGGGAGCAGAAGGTAACTGAATTCCTACAACTTCGTCAGAATTGTTTGTCAGTTGTGCAATAGGAGGTTAAGGTTGGAGAGCTCTCGAAGTATGTACAGAGAATGATTGGGAATCTGGTAGACCGAGTCAGAAGGTCAGGGATGGTTTGAAATCGGAAATCAAGGAGGACCCTTGATCCTTTCGATTGTATCATTGGAAGTAACTCGTTTATTGGATGAAGGTTGCTAAGGTTGTTGGACGATTGTGATTAATTTGTTGATTGAGGAATCAAGTATGGATTGTTGCACCTATGCATTGATTATCGGCAGTGTAACCAAGGGACGGCCATAACAAGTATCAATTACCAAGGACGGATGACTTATTTGACCTATTTCAAGGAGCTTTGATATGTTCCAAGATAGACCAAAGGACGGGCTATCAGTAATTGAGGATTAAAAAGGGGAATATACTGAAGATGACACACTGGGTGTCATATGGTCACTAAGAGATTACCGTCCCGTTGTTTGGATTAACTAATACGCCAGTTGTTTTTATGGATTTGATGGATTGACTAATTAAGGCGTATTTGGATTGATTCGGAATTATGTTCATGAACGATATATTGGAAATATTCGAAGATTTAGAGGAACACGAACAGCACTTGAGGGTAGTGCTATAGACCATTCGAGAGCATAAACAGTACACCGAGTTTAATATGTACGAGTTTGGATTTACTCGTGTTGCTTTTGTGGATCGAGTGATCTTGGACGAAAGAAATTCTATGGATCCGCTAAGATCAAGGCAGTCATGATGTGGCCAAGACTTATGGCAGTGACAGAAGTTCAAAGTTTTCTGAGTCGGACAGATTATTACAGGCAATTCGTAGAAAGGTTCTCTACGGTAACTACGCTTTTGATACGAAGGTTAGCGAAGGACGTAAGAATTTGAATGGACGAATAAGTGCGACCATAATGTTTAAGAGCTTAAGGATAAGCTGATTACTGCACTGGTTTTGAGGATTTAGTCTAGTATCAGAGTTTACGAGATCTACAGTGAGATGTCGTATAAGTGATTTGACTGCATGGTAAGGCAACAAGAAAGATTGGTTGCTTACGCGTCACGACAATTGAGGTCATTGGATTTAATGGAAGTCAGATAAGTTCCATTTTGATGATTTGAGGAGTTGTAGGTATTGGATCATAAATGGTAAGATGATTTATTGCTTGGAGGTCTTAGATTCAATTAAGATATAAATTTATTCAAGGTGGATTATTTCGGGAGATAATTGAAATAGGGATTTGAGGAATGGATTTTTGTTTTCGGTGGATTAAGAATTAATTATCCCTTGATGTTAGGTGGATAAATGGTGAAATAGTATTATCGATGATTTTCTTCTCGAGGTATTAGTAAGGGTTTCTTCAAGTGATTGAGATGATATTTTGGTTTGGTTATTAAATGGACGTGAAAGGAATGTTGAAAGAAAAACCAGTGGTTTATGGAATTCGGCTAGTGATTTGATGGAAATTCGGTGAATCAGAATTCAAGTATCGATAAGTGACCCCGTGGAAATGAGCTCATGGGTTGACGAGCTGGAGGAAGTTTTGTACTTTGGAGTGCTCGGACGAGGTTAAAACCGTGAGGCTTGGTATGGGACAGGTCAAAGCGGATAATACCTCCATGAGATAAAGCATGTTTAAAATAGACTTTTGCTAGTAGTGGTGTAGTTTGTAGATGCCCGTGACGACTGATCCGAAGAGGGCGGGGAGTGGTCACCGGGGCCAGAGTGCCTGAGCAAGGAGCGACTCCTGGCAGGCTTCTAGGATGTCGAAAGGGGCAGAAATGAACTAAACTACAGACTGGCAAAAAAGAGAGTGCTTGTGGGATAAGATTTTATCGGAATGGCATAGCAAAAATATGGTCGAGTTTGTGGAACTCCAGTCTATTGGAACAAGGTCAGAGAAAGGACGATCACTGGTTCAGAGATGGTTTTGCAGTTGATGGATGTTGTGAAGATATCAGGGACAGTGCAAAGTCGCTAAAAAGTTGATGTGAGTAAAGGACTAAGGCCTTTGGAATTTTAAGTAGGGAATCATGTTTTCCTTAAGGTGTCACCTATGATAGGGACATCTTAATTGCTTAAGAAAGGAAAGCTGAGCCCTAGATATATCGAACCTTTCGAAATTTGGAGCGGATAAAGATTTTGGCCTTAAATGGATAAAGAAAGCAAGTTTGAGCACCGTCGGCGCTTATAGCCGAGTGGTATCGCGGGATGAAGCCGCAGGTCCGAGGACGGGAGTTCGAATCCCGGAAGCGGTAGTAGCCGCATAGAAAAAAAAAAAAGAAAAGAAAAGGAAAACCAACTTTTTGCAATTTTTTTCATTTTGCAAAAGTGGACAAGTGTTTAGCCTTTTGGAACCAAAGACAGTTTGGGCAGGATTGGAAGTTTTGGCAGCATTGAAAGTGTTTGACAGCATCATGAGGCAGAATGAACGACTTGGGAAAAAGATGATGCAATGAGGCATCGATACCCCCATCAGTTTAAGGATGCAAAAAGTCCTGCAAATTTCGAGGACGAAATTTTGTTAAGAGGGGAAGAGTTGTAATATCCCAAAATTTCGGTAAGCCCGAATTATTGGAAAAGGATTCAACGGGCCGAGTTTTGGAGCCAAATATTTGGGAATTTGTGCTTCAGGGGCAAAAAGACCAAAATGCCCCTTTCTACAAGCTTGTGTAGATTTGTCTTGTTCTCTTTTCTTTTTCTTTTTCTTTTTCTTTTCCCCCTTCTTATCCGCACGTTCTCTCTCTCTCCCCCTTTTCTCTCTTTTCCCCACGTTTTCCTCCCCCTTGTCGACACCCACTTGCCCATCTTATCTTTCTTTTTCACCTTTGACCGGTCTTCTCTCTCTCTCTCTCTCTCTCTCTCTTCTGCGCGCAGCTCCCCTGCACGTTCAGCCCTTTCCCCTCAGCTGCTTCTTCTTCTTCTTCTTCGGCCGACGTCCCTGGCTTGTTGCTATTGCCGCCATCACCGACCGCCACCGCAGCACCACAACTCCGCCACCGCCCCTGCTCTTCGCCCGGTCGTCGGTGAGCCGCCGTTTGCCGGCCTTGGGCCGAACCAACACCACCCCAGCCCTCGTCTTCATCTCCTTCTCTCCTCGTCCGCCGCCGCCGGAGCCGGGCTACCTCCGTCCCCGGCCTCCGTCCGCCGCTCGTCGGCCCGTCGATGGAACAGACGAGTCTCGCGTCGACTAGCGCCGCCGCCGACGGTTCCGCCCGAGCGCCAGCCCCCTTTGGACCGAACCAGATCGGCCAGCCGCCGTCTCGTGGCCCGACCTCCGCCACCCGGCCGCCGCCGCCGTCCGCCCAAAGACCGAGCCATCCTTCGCCGGTTGCCACACCTCGAACACCGCTATATTGCCTGTCCTTTTCCCTCTCTCGGTTCGGTTCAAACCGAGCGCCCTAGCGCCGCCCGAGCTCGCCACCTCGCCGTCGCCGGCCGCCGTCGTCCCCTCCGCCTAGCCACGCCTGCCCACCTTCACCGGAGCCACCCCAGCTGCTGCCACCCCCACGAACTAGCTGCTGCACCGCCTCTCCTTCTCCCTCTTTGTTCCTGTCCAGCCGTCGCCGGAGCCATCCGCCTAGTTGCCGGAGCTGCTGGCCGCCGTCCGGAGCTGCCAGGCCGCCCACCAGCCAGCCTCGTGCCGCCACAGCCGCCGGTACCTCCGTTTCTCAGCCCCTTGCCGCGTGGACAGCCGCCCTCGGCCGAGACCCGGTCCCGGGCCGCCTCGTCCCGACGCGCCGGAAGTTCCCGGACGTTCCCCTCGCCACCGCCGTCGCGCTCGTGTCGTCGGAATCGCTAAACCGTGAGTCGATTTCCTAATCCCTTAGTTAGGGGTTAATCTTGCTTAGGAGTAGTTTAATTAGTTTAATTGTTGATTAGTGCTTTGGATGATGATTATTAGTGTTTTAATATGATTGATGAAGCTTGCTTAGTGTTAATATTAATAAATATTATTATTATTATTTTTGGAATAAATATTATTATTATTATTTTTGGAATAAATAATAATTATTTATTATTTTCGGAATTATTAATAGTAATATTGTTATTACTATTCATTGCTGAAAATTAATTATTTTTGGAGAAAATAATTAATTGTGATTATTTATTGGAAATGGTTTTAATTGAGTGATTTTGGGGAAAAATTACTATGGTCTATTTTTCCAAAGTCAATAGTATTTATATACTATTTTATTAAATGACATTGGTTTATTGAAGAAGGGTTTTACTAAATGGAATTATTTGGGTTGGATAATTAATTATGGGATTGAAAAATAATTATAAGTATTTTGTGGGACTTGAATTATTTTATCGAACAATCGACTACAAAAGTATTATATGTTTCTTAAATGAGTATCTTTGAATATAATTATATTTTATACTTATTTTTGGATAATTGAGTATTGTTGGAAATAGTTGATTGGCGTCGTTTTGAGGACACGTATTTATTTATCATTAAATATACGTGATTATTTGGAAAAGTGTGCAAGTATCGTGATGTTGATTGGTCGGAATCGATTGACAGACTGTGACTTGAATTGTTGGTTGTTCCCAAGAGTTAGGGAATGGGCGTGATTGAATGCTGATTGAAAATCGAATTTTGGAAATTGTCGAGTGAGATCGCATGACATATTGCGTAGGTTATCTGAAATGGCCTGAAATGGTATGTCGCATAAGCATGAGTGATGTTGCATTCACGACAGAGCAAAGATATAAATAGATTGCTTGATGATGTGTTGCATGGTCACATTAAGAGGAGAGCCCGACACTGCCGGTAGACCGCCAACCCTTGGGGTTGTGCCGTGGCCTTTTGGTCATCCTGACTTCGGTCGGCTGCCTGACAATGGTCGGTTGCGGGGCTGCGGCAGTGAGCGGGCCCCATGCTCCATAGGGAATGCCGTCAATGGGAGAGAGCCCGTGACGTCGCCGTGTCTCATGGGGGAGGACGATGCCTGGTCTTCGACCGGTAGACCGCCAACCATAAGGTTGTGCCGTGGCCCTAGTGGTCGTAATAATCGGAGCATGTGTGGGTGTGAGATATGAGAAAGCTGTGTGAGATGCTCTGATTATTCGCATGCCTCTTAATGTCGTGATGATTGAAATGACAGTTTCTGCAGGTTGCGTGTGCCAAGGCCAGGTAGGGTCGCCTGTGTTTGCATCTGCTTATTGAACTGTCGTCTGATAATGCTGCTTGAGGTGTGGTATGTGTTGTTTGTCGGAACTAGGTTGCATGGTTAGATTGCTTCCAAGGCGAGCGAAATTCCTAACCGAGGCTTAGGACTTTGACTTGCTGAGTTTATCTCAACCCGTCGTGGTTAACAATTTTCAGGTCCGTAGGATGGAGGATCGACGCGTGTTTCGGCTCGTGGCCGTTTTTGAAGGGAGTAGATTAACATTGGCTTGTTGGTTTCTTTGGCTCAATAAGGAAGATGTCCGTGGTAAGGGCTTATACTTGTAAACTTCCTAGGGTTAATCAGTTAGTTAATAAAGCGATACTTTTGATGTGTTCTTATTGAGTTTTCCTGCTATCCCTATTTTTGTAATTGACCGGGGATTGTGTTTCGCTTCCGCATGCGTTTAATCAAAAGATAAAAATAACGGTCGGCGACGGATCCTGGGGAGTCGCAAATCAAATAACCGCAAGTGAACTGGGGTTGCCGCGTGCTCGAGGGTCGGGGCGTGACATGTACTGCTCTTCCTTTGAACTAGGTCACTGAACTACGTAAATTTGGTTTCCAATTTACTTTTTTTGGTTTCTAGTTCGGTGTTGTTATTTGTTTGTTCTTTCACAAAGAAAATCAAAATAAAAGTAATGACGTATATTTTTAGTTTGACTAATATGCAAGTGTTGAGTGTAATTGTCAATGCATCGCGGATAATTGCATCGGTCAAATTCTAGTGATTTCGAAAGTAAGAGCAATTATTAGGTCCATATACATTTTCACTCTACTTAATAATGAGATGTGCATTTCCAAAAATTTGGTCCTACATATTCCTGGGAAAAAATCAGTACAATAAAATTTTATTAATTGATTAATAAGCTTATTGTCACTTCTCTTTTGCGTTCAATCAAACGTCACATTGCCCATGGGAAATGCAGCATTGTTTTAGTCAGCAAGGATTATCTTCAAAGAGCTGCTAACCTTGTGCATGGTAAACGCATTACTCTTGCTCAGACAGTCTTGGCTTCACTATACAGAGACTTTACTCATGCTTCGTTGTTCCTGAAGGTTAAGGAAAATGGCACCATCTCTGGCCCCTTCTAAATTTTACAAGCATGGATGGCTCAATATCTTGATTTCCTTTTCGAGCTTGGCTCTCGCAACCCTCCTTGCTATTCAGGTAATACATTCGAAAGGTGCCCTTTGAGCTATAGATTGTTGAATAGGCTATTTAAGAAGGTGTCTTCGGACATGTCTCCTTTGCCTTTTATTTCAAAGCTCTATTGGATATCGGTCATAGGACCATTGAAGTCTTCCCCTATGATCATGAAGAGTTTTACCACCTCTATAATCATGATAGGGATTCTTCTCAAGACTTCTGGATTTGCACACTGACTCCAATAGATCTACCATTAAGGTTATCCTTCAAAGGTAGATTTTATCTTGGTTTTGAAGTCTACTCCCTTCACTACTGCGCTAGACAATTCGATCTTTTTCAAGCTATCCCAATGCCTTTCCCTTACTCAATAGACTTTCCCTACATGAAGAAGAAGAAATACGACCTAGAAAATCGTAGTCCATTAACCTATTATGCTGAAATAACCAAGGCCATGTATGCTCAATTTTCTCTAAACTTAGATCAATGAATCTTCCCGAAAAATCTATTTGCATCATTTAAAGCTTGTGGCTCTTTGATCCCCATTTATCTATCTATACAAAGGGCTGCACATAGGACTATTTCTATCCATCCATGCACTAACACTTTCAAATCCTTTTGCCTTGGATCTACATTTCAAACTCGTCTTGCATCCATGGCAGATAATTGTTCCTCTAGATCTGGGCCATCCAAGTGTTCTTTCTATGATACCTGGAAAGAGCTAATCACGAAACTTACTTTGAGCTTTGTGGTTCTTCTCGATGATCCAAAGGAAGTCCTTAACCTAGTCATAGATGGCAAGCCAGCTTACCTACCTTCCACCCACTGCTTTAGGAAGGACTACCATGAATTTTGCCTCTTTTTCTATGAGGCATTAGATTCATTTCTAATAAATTGCAAAACCATCGACTTAGACCACCAGTTGGACAAAGAATACAAGATGGGCACCAATATCTATCGACGTCTTCAAAAGATGTACAATGAGTGGTGCAAAATTAGAGATGATTCCCTGTAGTGGTGGAGGAAGTAATAGCCTCCAGAGATGAGCTAGCCAGAGAAATGGCAAAAATTCAAACGCAGTGTCCTGACCATGATGCTGTTGGGATTTCATGAATCATGTATAGGAAATTTAATAAAAACGCAGCGGAAACAAGATCAAATATTTCTATACATGAATCTCCAAAGGCGTTATTCGTGCGTTTTAATCAAAAATCTGGTTATAAGAAGGGAGTTGAACGAATTACCTCTCGAAGCGCGCTTTAAACAAATTTGTCCAAATGTTCTTCAGTTCGAGCCCCACAAACGTCGGACCTCTAGTTCAGACACACCACCAATGGATATCGAACGAAGAGAGAACTTGCGGATAATCACCACTACAATTGTGCTAGCAACTTTGTGGAGATATTCCTTCGTATCCTTAGTATTATCAGCCACAGCCCAAATAAGAGAAAAACCTTTCTTCTCTCTTTTTCTTTTCGTTTTCATACGTACGTACGCGCAGAAAAACGAACACACGCGCCTTTTATAGAACCGATCGTGGGTAACCACCCACGATCGGTAACCAGCCATGATCCACGATCAGCAACCGTTGCTGATCGTGGGAAACTACCCCCACGACCAGCAACCGTTGCTGGTCATGGGCCATGCATAATCCCACGACCAGCAACCGTTGCTGGTCGTGGGTTTATGCATGAGAATCATGCATGATGGTCAGCAACGGTTGCTGACCATCATGCCCCACATATATATCTTTTTTTTTTTTAAAATTAAAAAGAAACATTTCGCACATCACATGTGCGTTGCACACGGTCAGCAACAATTGTTGACCGTGTGCATCTTTTAATTAATATAAAATTAAATAAAAAGAAGACATAACTTTATGTGCATATTCGAGGTACATTAACGTGCATCCACTTTAGGCATGCGTGTGCATCATATGCACGTAGGCTCGTGACTATAATACAAATTAAATTAAATCACATCTAATTTAATTTCATATCGACTCAATGCGATCTGTAGTAATTTGCAAACACATTTGCAAAATTATTTCTCTCTCTCGTTCTACGTTATCCTAATTGGTTATGGCGTGTGACATCCCTAGGTTCATCACTAAACTGGTAGTAAGACTTGTACTAACACATTAGTACTCCCAAAAAAATTAATTGTCCCGATTAATCTTTGGGTCCTACAAGCCACGATTGACATCTAGCAATATGTCATGGCTACCCAGATAGTGTGAATGCTTTAAGAACATAATGAACCTGTCAGTTTTGGTTACAGTGTAATTTAATCCCTCCGTCTTAATGGCTCCTCCAATGGCTCCTCCAATGGCTCCTCTTGAACTCGTAGCATTTATATCAACAATTGATATAATAAACTATGCTAAAATTACATTTCATGAAAAATTAAAATAAAATAAAATAAAAGGAAGGACGCAGCCTTCATTTAATAATTACGTCCCAAAAATGAATACTTGTAATCATCATACATTCATCCATACAACCATCATAATGATTAGGATTTTTCCATGATCACCACCCTTCCTTGCGAGCCATAAATTCAAAATTTAAAGCTCTGGAAGGCATAAATAAAATTCTGCATTTAAACAAATTTAAAGTTGAACAACGTAAATTACGTTAAGGAATCAAATCGATGAAACAAATTTCATGAATGCAATTCCAAACGGAAGTTGCGTCGTCATCTTTAAATTCACAATTGCGAATCATATGCAGAACATAAACGCAAAATATAACAAATTATGGATTTTTGATTCAAAATTGATTTAGTTCCAATTTTGCATAGTTGATTAAATTTATCACATAAATTAATCAACATCTACGCAAAAAATCTATGAACTATAAATCAATTAAACGCACGAAAAACGCCTAAGGTTGGCTCGATACCACTTTGTTGGGACAAATGAATGAATACGTCATTGCCATTAATTAAATAATAATGATGATAGTACAACTGAAATCCCTAATATGTAACTATTACATAGTAGCTTTAGGGCATACATTTAACAATCTCCCACTTGCACTAAAGCCAACTTGTCCGGTACCTCAAACCCATTTTGTCAATATGCCTTTCAAAAGAAGACTGAGGTAAGGCCTTAGTGAAGGGATCTGCCACGTTGTCTGTTGAGGCAATTTTCTATAAGGTGATATCACCTCTCCCAATAATTTCTCTGATGAGATGGAAACGTCTCTCAATGTGCTTAGATTTCTAATGAGACCTTGGTTCCTTAGCTTGAGCTATCGCTCCATTGTTGTCACAAAACAATGTAATTGGTTGCTCAATTGAAGGAACAACTCCAAGTTCGAAATAAACTTCTTCATCCAAGCGGCTTCCTTTTGCTTCGAAGCGATTACATACTGCTTCAGTGGTGGAATCAGCAGTTATGCTTTGTTTAGAACTTTTCTAACTAACTGCGCCACCATTGAATGTAAAGACAAACCCAGATGTAGACTTATAATCATTAGGATCTGATTGAAAATCGGAATCTGTATAAGCTATAACTTTAAATTCTCCTTCTCCATATATCAAGAATAAATCCTTAGTCCTTCGTAAGTACTTAAGAATATTCTTGACTGCTATCCAGTGCTCTTGTCCCGGATCGACCGATATCTCGCTAGTAATACTTACAGCATGCGCAATATCAGGTCTAGTACATAGCATAGCATACATTATGCTTCCAATAGCGGATGCATATGGTATCTTCGCCATCCGCTCTCTTTCTTCAGAAGTGTTGGGATACATCTCCTTAGAAAGACGGATCCCTTGCCTAAAAGGCAATAATCCTCTTTTGGAACATTGCATGTTAAAACGTGTTAACACCTTATCTATGTACGTAGACTGTGAGAGGCCAATCAATTGTCTCGATCTATCTCTATAGATCTTGATACCTAAAATGTAGGTTGCCTCTCCTAAGTCTTTCATGGAGAATTTCTGTGACAAGAATAGTTTTATCGATGATATCATTGGTACATCATTCCCAATCAAAAGTATATCATCGACATACAAAACTAGAAATGCAATTGCACTCCCACTGATCTTCTTGTATACACAAGGTTCATCCGGATTTTTGATGAAGCCAAACGATTTGACTACCTCATCAAAACGGACGTTCCAACTTCTGGAGGCTTGTTTGAGTCCATAAATGGATCTCTTAAGCTTACACACCTTCTGATTTTCACCATTGGATTCAAAACCCCGTGGTTGTTCCATATAGATATCCTCCTCGAAGAAACCATTTAGAAAAGCAGTTTTAACATCCATTTGGAATATCTCATAATCAAGGTGTGAAGCTATAGCCAACATAATCCGAATGGATTTTAGCATGGCCACAGGTGAGAAAGTCTCGTCATAATCGATTCCTTCTTTCTGACGATATCCTTTCGCCACCAGCCGTGCTTTGTAAGTTCCAATTTGACCTTCAGCATTCATCTTCCTCTTGAAGATCCATTTACAGCCAATTGGTACAATACCATTAGGCAGGTCAACTAAGGTCCAAACATTATTTGAATACATTGAATCCATTTCAGATTTCATGGCTTCTAGCCATTTACCAGAATCGATGTCCGACATCGCCTCCTCATAGGTTTTAGGATCACCGGGTTGATCACTATCATCCACAATGAATAATGGTTCAATAAGATCAACCGAGTGTCTATAACGAGCAGGTGGGCGAGACGTTCTCGCACTTCTCCTAAGAGGTTGTGTATCAAAAGCTCCCACTGAATCAGAGATTGGTATCTGAACTCGATTGTTTGATACTTCATTATTTTCTTCTTATAAGACTATTTTCCGCCCAAAGCACCACCTTCTTGGATGAACCGATTCTCCGAAAAGAAGCGTGCCTGCTCACCAAAATTCTTTGGTCCGAATGAAAATAGAAATAATATTCAAGAGTTTCCTTTGGATATCCAATGAAGCGACCTTGTTCAGATCTTGCCTCCAATTTGTCCATTTTTAGCCTTTTAACGAAAGTTGGACAACCCGAAATCTTAATATGATTAAGACTTGGTTTCCTACTATGCCATATCTCATAGGGTGTAGTTGGAATAGATTTGGAAGGCACTATGTTCAGTATATATGCAGCTGTCTCAAGGGCATATCCCCAAAAGGATATAGGTAAATTGGTGTAACTCATCATAGATCGAACCATATCTAATAAAGTACGATTTCTTCGTTCAGATACACCATTATGTTCTGGAGTTCCAGGAGGTGTCCATTGTGATAAAATGCCATTCTCTTTTAGGTAGTCCAAAAATTCAGTACTAAGGTATTCACCTCCTCGATCGGATCGAAGAGTCTTAATACATTTTCCTATTTGTTTCTCAACTTTAGCCTTGAATTCCTTGAACTTTTTAAAGTATTCAAATTTATACTTCATTAGGTATAAATAACCATACCGTGATTGATCATCGGTTAAGGTAATGAAGTAAGAATAACCACTTCTAGTAGTTTCATTAATTGATCCATATACATCTATATGTATTGATCCCAATATGTTAGCAGCTCGCGCACTATGTCCCATAAAGGGCGCGTTGGTCATTTTTCCCGAAGACATGTTCGACAAGTCGAGTATGACTCAAACATTGATGGATCAATGTACCCATCATTACTCAACTTGTTAATTCTATCTTCTCCAATATGACCTAACCGGAGATGCCAAACATACTTTTTATTTAGACCATCTCTAGGGCGTTTTTTAGTTATGGCATTTATATCAATTCTATTTTGCTTATTGACATCGGTAATCGCATTATCGGACATTGTAATGGTATAAAGATTATTGGTTAATAAGCTAGAACCAACACATCTTCTATTTTGATAAATAGAACATACATCATCAGCAAAAGAAAATTCATAATTCTCTTTACCTAAACGAGGTATAGAGATGATGTTCCTAACAGCATTCTTGTAATGCAAACAGTTCTTCAAAACCAATACATGTCCAGAAGGCAAACATAAACGAAAGTCCCTATAGCTAATGCAGCAACTCTTGCTCCATTGGCAAACGTCAGGACAATCTCATTTCGCCCTAGCATCCTGCTTATTTCCAGATTCTGTAAAGACATACAAATATGTGAAGTTGCAGCAGAATCTAGAACCCATAAGCTAGATTCAACACTAACCATAAGATTAGTTTCAATAAGCATAGACACCATACCTTCACAAGGTTGGTCCTTGGGCTTGACCTTCAAGCTCGCGAGGTACTTCTTACAGTTCCTCCTCCAGTGCCCCTTGACACCACAGTAATGACATTTCCCTTTTTCAATCTTGGGTTTTGGTTGCATAATAGGTTTGACAGGCCTCTTCCAGTTCTTTTTCTTCAAAACAGTCTTACTCCTTGAAGAAGAAGCCTTAGCCATAGCCACTACATTTGGCCTCGTGTTATGCATTTCCTTCTCATAAACTACCAGCATGCTATGTAATTCAGCAAGAGTTTTATCCATCTTATGCATGTGAAAGTTTTGGACAAAACCAGAGAAGGAATCGGGTAAAGATTGGAGGATCAAATCCATAGCTAACTCGTTGTCCATAACGAGATTCAGCCTAGCCAATTCTTCAATGTGCCAGATCATTTTCAAAGCATGATCATTAACTGATGATCCTTCAGCCATCCTCATACGGTACAATGCCTTAGATATCTCATATCTAAAGGTTTGACCATTCTCATCAAAATATTCCTTTAAGTGCAAAATGATCGACCTAGCATCTTCCATAGATTCATACTTCTTCTGTAATTCATTATTCATCGAAGCAAGCATATATGACCTAACTTTTAAGTCATCGTCAAGCCACTTATCATAAGCGACACACTCCTCTTGGGTCCCACCCTGAGGAAAAGAGTCTGGCATCTCTTCATCATGCACATACTCGATTTTCTTTGAATTGAGAACAATTCTCAAATTCTTCACCTAGTTAGTAAAATTAGGTCCAGTCAAACAATTCTTGTCAAGTATAGAAGCAAGTGGGTTTGTGGTCACCATTTTTAGAGTAATAATATATATATGCAGAAAATATATTGTTAGCCGTTGTATTTCAAAATAACGATTTCATTTTGGCCTTTAAATGAAATGGATTTTCCCACTAAATTTATATTGAAATCCTAAACTCCTTAAAATGAGAAACGATAATCTTTGTTGGGTAAAGCTTATTAGTGGGGATTGGAGTTCCACCAGTCCAAAGTGCACCTCACCTAACAGTTATTGGTGTTTTATGAACTTAGTGAGCAAACCAACTTACGCATCATATGGGAGTCCCAATCATAACTTCAGCCTCTAGACCATGAAAGCCTCACCTAACAGTTATTGGCATCATAATCATAGTTAAGTCTAACCCATCGTCTCATGCAAGTATTGAAAAGCACAAAAGATTTCCTTACCTGACAGTTATTAGAAATCATATGGCTCCAACCTCACAGCATCATATGTATAATGGAGTGGTCCAATATTATGAATGGTAATTAACCCCTATGTATCCATAGCCGATCAATTAACCACCATAATATTGGATCAAACCACAACGATGGTAGGCCACGAGTCCGAAACCCGTTTCGACTTAATATTATTAATAAGGAGATTTGGGTCGTTATTAACGGTCTCACTTTGCACATTAACTGGTTTAATATGCACAATAACATAAACACAAAAATAAATAGATGTCACATAATCATCTATCCTACGTGGTGATCATGGAATTATGGTTCAATGGGTCTCGAGCCAATGAGACCCATTTAGCCATTTTAATGTCTTAACAATAGGGACCTGCTCTTCACTTCTTCTTCAATCTTTGAACTCTTCAAAGACCGGGCCCATAGAGCTCTCCGGCTTAACGTCTCCTCCAATGGCTCCTCCAATGGCTCCTCCAATGGCTCCTCTTGAACTCGTAGCATTTATATCAACAATTGATATAATAAACTATGCTAAAATTACATTTCATGAAAAATTAAAATAAAATAAAATAAAAAGGAAGGATGCAGCCTTCATTTAATAATTACATCCCAAAAATGAATACCTGTAATCATCATACATTCATCCATACAACCATCATAATGATTAGGATTTTTCCATGATCACCACCCTTCCTTACGAGCCATAAATTCAAAATTTAAAGCTCTGGAAGGCATAAATAAAATTCTGCATTTAAACAAATTTAAAGTTGAACAACGCAAATTACGTTAAGGAATCAAATCGATGAAACAAATTTCATGAATGCAATTCCAAACGGAAGTTGCGTCGTCATCTTTAAATTCACAATTGCGAATCATATGCAGAACATAAACGCAAAATATAACAAATTATGGATTTTTGATTCAAAATTGATTTAGTTCCAATTTTGCATAGTTGATTAAATTTATCACATAAATTAATCAACATCTACGCAAAAATCTATGAACTATAAATCAATTAAACGCACGAAAAACGCCTAAGGTTGGCTCTGATACCACTGTTGGGACAAATGAATGAATACGTCATTGCCATTAATTAAATAATAATGATGATAGTACAACTGAAATCCCTAATATGTAACTATTACATAGTAGCTTTAGGTCATACATCCAACAGATGCACCCTTAACTAGCGAGGGATATAAGGTTGAACTCGACAGGTTATCCGGTTTACTGACCATCGTTGAAAATGAAGTCGCTATGTGTTGCAGGATCATAACAACAAGATTAAAAACTGTCGAGAAGCCCTTATAGATCTGGAAGGGATTTGCCTTAGGACAGTATTGAACATGGTAGGGAAACATGTTGCCTACCATTATGCTGCTGAAAAAGAATAGTCATTTAGAAGGTCGTCTGGCTGATTTTGTCCTTAAATTCAGGTGCCATATTGGTTTAGACGAATAAACCTTAGCTTGCTCTATCCTCTTGTAAATATGAAAGCAAACAAATGGCAATTCTATCTTTTATAATATCATGCCATTTAAATATAATAGAGATAAGCTCCTGGGGTCTGGGGGCACATTCAAATGGGTGAATAATCCTGTATTGATACTTGCGCCCTTTTGGATGACTTCATAAAACCAATTCGTATCAATACCCAATATTTGCGACGTTTCGATTTCCTCCAACTTAATCAATAAGTTATTAATCTTCCCAAGAAATCTACTACGTCGATTGGTTTAAAACTTGTGACTCTTCGATCCCCATATTACCTACTTCTATATAAAGGGTCACACACGAGATGATCTGCACTTACACATTGAACCCTTAAAATTATTTTGTTTCTCATCTGTATCTAAGAATTACTCCATAGCCATGATGGGTCATTCTTCTTGCTCCTCATCTTCCTCTTCTAATGACAACTTTCTCATCCCGTGGAGGGATTTACTCTCCAAACTAATGATGAATTTGGCTATAATCTCTAAATAGCCAAAGATGAATGAAGCCATTCGTAGGCTGACCCAGTAGTGCAGACCTAACCATCTCTCTGGTAGTCATCCTTTCCTGCGTAGGTATGAAGAGTTTGTGAACACCTTCGATCATGATCTCGCATCATTCCAAGCCAACCAGACCACCATCTATGCCTGCATATTTACCAAGCATACTCACGAGTGCAAATAGGAAGAAATAGGATGTGCATAAGTCATACATAATGAACTAGTGAACACCCAAAGTTCACTTGAGATTATGTACTCCCAATTTCTAACTCTTCATGACTTTGTGGTCGACAAAATAAAAGGCTTGGATGAAGAGTTGAAGGCAAATTTGGACCCACTGGAGAGGACCAAGACAACAATGGACAAGGTGGTACACGAAAATATGTTGAATCAGGTCATCCCCCAGATCAATGACACCAAAAAACCCATTGACCAGATCAATGAGTTTGTCGAGACCTAGATCGTTATCCTTGGACACTTTGAGCGGGAGCGTTAGACCGTGTTCGAACTTATGCATGACTCAGGATAGGCCAATGACCAAGCAATTCAGGGAAACATGCTCCTTGAGTCTCACCTTATCCAATTCATCACTGACTTTAGGAGACACCTAGGGTTTGATGACTAAAATTGTACACAAGTGGTGTCTTCAATAAAAATCAATTTTCCTTTGTCTTATTCATCCCCTTGCATCTCCTACATAATTGGGTAGTATTTCTTAAAGAATTTTCCATTAATTGTACGTGACAACTCCTTACCCTCGACCTTCATTAATTGATAAGCATTGCCACTAAAAACTTCAGTAATCACGTATGGCCTGGTGACCACTTGCCAAATTTCTTATTATCCATACTAGTTGGCAATATGGTTTTCCGTACCAAGTCACCAATATCAAATCGCTTTCCCCTTACATGTTTATTATATGCTTTTACGACTCTATCTTTTTGAAGGACCAATTTCTCCAAAATAGTAGCCTTGCTTTCACCTAATTCATCGATATTGGTACACATGAGTTCATCATATTCCTCCTTGGCTAATTCTCCTCGAATTTTTACAGTCAAGGACTGGATTGTAATTTCGAAAGGGAGTACAACCTCTTGGCCATATGTAAGCACATTCGGGGTAACTCCAGTTGCAGACCTCTTAGAGGTATGATAAGCCCATAACACTATCGATAATAAAGAATCCCACTCCCTCAAGTTGTCTTCCAAATGTTTCTTAATTAAACCAATAATTAACTTATTGGAGGCTTCAGCTTGGCTATTCACTTGGGCATAATAAGGCATTGAATGGATCATCTTAATTCTTCTTGACTTGGTAAAATCCAACACCTCATGTCCAGTAAATATTGTCCCTTGGTCTGCAGTAATGGACTCCAGAACGCCAAACTTGTGAATAATATGCTCCTCGATAAACTCTTTTACTGTCTTTAGTGTAACATTTTTATATGAAGCTACTTCAACCAACTTTGTAAAATAATCTGTAGCCACTATAATGAAGCTATGCTTTTTAGATGAGGGAGGATATAGCTTCCCAATTATATCCATTGCCCACCCTCTAAATGGCCATGGTTTAATTATAGGTTTCATGACCGAAGTTGGCGAATGTTCAATAGGGCTATTGTTGACACCTAAATTTTGATTGATCATTCGTAATTTAATGCACAAAAATTTAGGGATTAATTTTAACCCCTAAACAAAAAATATTAGGATTAAATTGCATAGCATATAGTTTTAGAAGCATTTATTATTGCATTTGCATTTGACATGTGGCAAATGGGCTTCAATTGATGGTTCTAAGTTTTAATTTAACAAGTTGAACTAAGCCCACAACAAAAAAGAATTTGGCTAGGCGGGGTGACGATTTGGAATATGAGAATATTCCCGGGAATATGAGAATGTTCACAAGAATATTCCCATTATTCTTTCAATATTCAGGGAAGGTGTCGAATGAAATATTGAAAAAATATTGCATGTGGGATACAAGAGCTAAATATGCAACGTGTAAATTTATCATTTTTCCTTAAATAACATAATCCTCTCACCTATAAAAAGGGGGCCACACACACTGAAGGGGACACAAGATACACAGACCACACAATTGAGAAGGGAGAGGATAGTTACATAAAAGGCCGCCATGAGTGCGCAATCGAGAGGAAAATCGTGAGGATAGGAGTTTCGGTCACAAGGAACACATAGAGACACGATCCAAGGAGTCTTCAAGAGAATTCATCTGCCACTGTGCAGACTCACGCCCATCAGCACCCCCCTTCATCCACGTTCTTCACATGACACAAAAAAGGGGCAAAAGGGAGAACGTGGAGAGGGGGCCATGAAGGACAGGAACATGACAACTCAGAGAGCCTAAAGCGGTGGTTGGTTTTCTTTGATTTTGTCCAAACTTGATAAAGAAGACCAGCAAGTCTCGTGGAGCTTGAAGACCAAAGAAGCCGCTAGTCAACGAAAGGCATACACGAAGCAAGCTTGCAGACCTCAGTGCCAGATTTGGAGATGCCTGTCTGTGTTCAACAAGCCGTGCTAGCCGCCCCTCTCCGCAACTTGGAGAATTTCTTTTTTCCGCAGGTTATTTGAAGCTCTCGCTTTTGCCTGAGATCATTGACGACTGTGAGAACTGACCGAGCCAAACATCTTTAGCAGTTGTGGAACAGGGTTAGGTGCTGTTATTAGTAATTGAAAACCATCTCAGATCGTTTGTGAGAACCAGAGAAAGACCATCAAGGTAATTTCCTAATCCGTTCGCTTATCTGAATATAAAGTTGCCTAATTAGCAATGCATTTACTGCTAATATGATTTCCTTGAGATATTTGGTATATTCCGATTGAGTGAGGTTGTTGTGTCGTGTTAAAAAATTTCAATAATAAAAAATATTGAGCTGCGAGACGTCGGGTCAGGTTTTTAATTGTTTTGATTTTCTATCTTGGGTTGGAGAAAATTGTATGCTTTATATGATCGGTTGCATTATGTGTTGATTTTTTTAGTAAACTTACAAAAACACATAAAAAAAATCTGTTACATAATAGGGTAGATTATTGCACTTCATGTCGGACTAGTCTTATAGTCTACATTGCATATGACGTAGAAGCTTAGGAAATTTCATTAGTTAAATAGTTTTTTTAACAAAAAGGACATAAAAAAATAAAAAAATAAAAAAAGATCATGCATATGCATATAGCAAAATACACCATTCATCCCACATCATGTAGCACATGCATATTTAGTGTCACGTAAAATAGATTGCACACATGTTACAATAATTTTCAATTAACATATGTCATTAGAGGCCATTTGAATTGCACGTCATATGTCGTTGGAGTAAGAATCATGCATATTAAATTTAGACTAGAGTTATGTATATAATTAATTTTTAGAAAAATCCAAAAAAAAGTAAATGTCATCCCATTTAGAATTTGTGTTTAGGGCATGCATTTTAGTTATAGGTTATTTTGCTTTAAGGTTGATCATGATTTTTATATTCATCCTTTTGGATTTACTGAATGTTATTGATTGTGATTCGCATGCTCGCTCCTTTCCATGTTAGTGGTTTAGGTTAAAATCAACCAAGATTGCTTGTAAAAAAATATTTTTGAAACTTAAAGAGAAAGGGTACCGAAATGGCGCTAGTTTAACTTAGCGTAACCATGTCCCCGAACCTTTTGAATCTCTGGTTCGCAAAAGTAAAGTATTCTCCCATACTTTACTTGGGTTTTTAATCAATCCTAATTAATTAGTGGCGGCTCTTAATTGAATAAAATTACATGTTTAAATAGGTCAAATTTTGAGTACCAAGTTGCAGTTAGTAGGGCTTGGGAGAGTCCACACTAAGTCTTCGGACTTAGTAATCCATTAGTCTTCCCATGGCGGTTCACTTTCGGGGAGGTCGTGACAGCATTTTTGGCTAATCTATTATGAGTAATTTTACTATTACCCAAAGCAAAAGTGGTTCATCTATGTTGACACCCGATTTTTTGTCTATTTTATTTTAAATGTCCATTTACTTTGCTTATATAAATATATATTAATTTATAGAAAAGATTAAAAAAATTTAAAAAATTCGAAAAAAGAAGAAGTTTAGGTGGGCTGGCTCAGCCCAGCCCACTTCCTCCTTTTATTTTCCTTCTCCCCCACACATACGTACACGGACATGCACGGCAGCAACAACGCTCGACGACGTCGTCTCTCTGGATGTCGCCCCTTGGCTAACGTGAGCCGCATGACGCCAGCAAGGGATCCCCTGTGCTGTGCTGTCACGCGATCACTGGGGCAGGACAGAATTCGGGGGGAGAGCGGAGAGAGAGGAGGATCGATAGAGGGGCACGGCGATTTTGAGACAAAGAAAACCGAAAAAAGAGGAGGATCGGCAAGGCGGACTCGGGTGAGGAGCAGAAGAAAAACCAACAGATCTGAGAGAGAATCAGGCGAGAGGGCGATTCTAGACACGGAAGACGGTTTTTGGTTTTTGGGGGGCGAAAAGTTGGACAGACCGAGAGAGACGGAGAGAAGAAAACGATGGCCTGAGCTAGTGAACGTTTAGGGGGGGCAGAAGCGAAGAGCAAACGGAGGAAAGAGCTGGAGAACTTGGGTAGAAGGAAAACCAGAAAATCAGGGCTCGAAAGACAGAAAACGCAGATCTGGAGAGAGAGAGCCCGGTCCTATTTAGGTTTTTCCTTCCTCCCATATGCTGGTCCTCTCGCCCTTTGCACGTTCACTCCCGTGAGCGCAAGGGAATGACCGACAAGTGGTCTGTGAGGAATCCCAATGAGTGCGCGAGCGAGGTGAGCAAATCAAAGTACTCCGCCGTTCGCCGCCGTTCGTGGGTGGTCACCGTCCCTGACCTTGGTGGAATTGACTGAAGCCGGGTAATCTTTTGCTTGTTTTTCTTTGCCGAGTTTGGAGTATGCGACTTAGATGATGGACTCGTGAAGAAGTTATTCGAATCTGAGATTGTTTGGTGACAATTTGTGCTGATTTAGAGGATAATACATCATATTCAGGTTGGATATAGCATTAAGCTTGCTTCTGAAACTCACGTACGAAGATGCACGCCATATGTTTGATGATTTGTCTGTAAGAATTCCAGAATCTGACTGCATGAAACTAGTAATCGTTTGGTTCGGTATAGCTTCGTAATCATGTTGTCCATGGCTGCATCGAGCACTTACGTTGTGTCTGTGCTTGGCAAATTTCCAATGTTAGTCGGTGGCAGCGCGGCGTGACGGAGTTGCGTAGGTTTTCAGCGAGCGTCAGGCGTGCATGCGGTGTGGAGGAAGAAGACCAAAAAAGAAGAAAATATAAAAACTATAAAAAGAAGAAAAATGAGAGAGGCGGAAAATTGAGAATGGGGTTGGGCTGAACAATTGTCAAATGGGCTTAGCTGGGATTTTGGGCCGAATTTTTCTAAATAGGGAAATGGTTTTCTTTTAGAATTTGTTAATGGGCCATTTTTAAGATTTTTCGACCGGGCCGTTCGGCAAGCCCGAACACTTGCTCCGGCCCAGACCAATAGGGTCTGAGTCAGTTTAATAGGGCCGGGTCACTCGACCCGGTCCGAATCACTTTTAATAAAAATTAAAAAATCTTAAAAATCTTAAAAAATCTTAACAATTTTTGAAAAATCATCAAAACTTTAAAAAAAAAAAATGTTTTTTTAATTTCAGAAAGGTTTAAAATTTTATTTTAATTTTATATTATTTTATTTTTCTTTCCTTTTTCGAATATTCAAAAATTCCAAAAAAAAAATTTAGAAAAAATTAGAAAATGCCAAAAAAATTAATTAATTAATTAATGTTTTTTTAAATTTCAGAAAAGTCAAAAAATATTTAAAATCTTAAAATCTTGTTTTCTTTAATTTTGGAAAATTCGAAAATATTAAAAAATATTAAAAATATTAAAAATTAGAAAAATTTCATAAAAATTCAGAAAATTCAGAAAAAAATTCCAAAAAAAATCAGAAAACCCTTAAAAAGAAAAATACCAGAATTGAATAAGCCTTTAGGGCTGTACGATAGGTTTTCCTGGTTTACGATATTAGGTTATTCTTACACCTTCTTTTGTAATGATATTTTGGATACTATTTTCTTACCTTAGAACGGTTAGGACAAACCTTAGTTTCCTCGAATACATTGCCGAGATCTCATTAATGCACGATCAAGTTAGATACCCAAAGGGCGTTAGTCGCATGACTAACATAATCAAGTCCTCGACCCTAAACCATCTGATTGCGTAAAAAGTGAGACACGCTCCCATGTCTCGCTTGGTTTCTAGCCGACCCCAATAGACTAGTGGCGACTCCGTTTTAGAAGATTTTCGTGAATACCCAACGTTGCACGAGGTATGGGCTTGGGAGAGCCCGAGTTAATTAAGAGTCATCGGCCAGAAATTAGCAATACCCCTAAACCTATATATTATTTTGAAAATTTTAGGTCACGACAGTTTGGCGACTCCGCTGGGGACTGGTTCTATACCTTAGAGGACTTAGGCCTAATTTGCTTAATTATGTGTTATCTAATGTGTTTCCTTGGCAGTGCATTCGAGAAGATGAGGTAAGTCCACTAACCGCGTGTTAAATGTTAGTGCAGGATTGGAGTAATAAGGGGTGGAGTGTTTGCTAACATTTTGTCTTGTAGGTTGGTGAATGGGGATGAATGATTGTATAGTTAAATTTTTGAAGTGTTGGTAGCTACATAAATTGTTGTGCATGTCTTCCTTACATGGCACTACACTTTAGCACACACAACTTACCATTGGACCTGGGCCGCACAGGATCACTTAGGATGGTGTTGAGATGGATGCCACTCCAACTACCACCATGTAGTACGAGTCGCCCATCTCAATTCCGAAATTCTTCTGATGTTGAGAGCTTCCACCCTGGTTGCAACCGCGCAACACAGGTCGACTCTTTGACAAAGCCGGAGTCATGGGAACCCAACCTAACCACGACCATGTTGGTTCAGTCTGGTAATCCCGTGGCTTCATTTGAGCTGTCTAGAGTAGAAATCGACCTGTAGTCTTATGCGTATGTCTATGTGATTGAAAAAAAAATTGAAAAATTGAAAAAATTATCACCATTGGTAAGTATGATTTCTCCTTTCACTTGTCCATTTTTTATTGAAACTTTTATTTTTTTTAATTCGCGGAGATCAATTGAATGCCCTCGGTGTAGGCTTCTAATTGGGAAAATTGTCAATTACTCTTCATAAGCAAACATTCAGTGTCAATTTCAAAAATCTCTAATTTAGCCCTACACAATGGATGATTTTGTTAAAGTTTCCAATCATGGGCTTAAAATCACATCTCGTCAAAAAATTCTTCCAATTCATGATTATGTTTTGGGACAAAAAAAAACTGAAATCACTTTTTTAATCAAATTCTTTCATTCTTGCATTTTGGGATTGAAATTTCAAATCACATTTTGTGTATAGATTTCTCAAAATAAAAATCACCTCATTTTGGCAACAGTGAAAGCACAAATCGGTCTTTCAAAATTAATGCCACATTTTGCATATGAAATTTTTGGGAATAGAGTGGGCATTCGATTGATAATCATGAATTGATATTTTAATGATGTCTCCCCTTACAATCAAATCTTGGCAAAATACCGAAACCCTGTAATAGGAGTTCTAGGGCATGTGTCATCGCCTCGATTTCATTGTAAGAGGCAATCTCATTGGAAGATTATTTCCTCATTCACATACTGACATCGTTTCTTCTTGTAGATGCATGACGGCCATCCTTCAATTGTTCTTACTTGACCATGCCAAGAAGTGGACTTTAAATTCAAGATGAGAATTTTTGTTACTCATGGATGATGTATTCAATCCCAAGTTGATCATAAACACAAGTGACTCATCTTTTTTGAGTAAAGAAATTTAAATTTATAAACATCCTTTGGCTTCGAGGGCAATTCGGAAGTTAGTGTATTCTATTGAATTTCCATGAGTTTCTGAAAGTCAATGCATTTTGTTCCTCTCATGTGTTCGTCCTTTGCAAGGAATCTTGGGAAGGATAATCTAGGGTGGTAAAATTGCGATCGTTCCAATGGAATCAATTTATTTTGAAACTGATTTGTTCATACATTTTCCTGCAGGAGAGAACTAAATAATTTTGACATCGGTATTTGAATTAGATCACAAACAAATATTCTCACGAGTCTTGATCTTGGAATTCAAAGAAATGAGAGTCTAACTTCGACATTTGACTTTGGGGCAACATCTCTCCTTCCCCACTGATGACACGTGCGGGGGCAAAAATTCATCACAAAAAGGATGTATTGTTCCCAAATTGAGCTCAATTAAGTATGAAGATAACACAATTCATCTTTTTTTATCATAAGGCAATAACCAACACAAGTCACCCAAAGCATAGTAAATCACACCCGAAGTATGATGAAATGGAGTCAATCACTTCGATGCCAAATGGATAAAAAAATGCATAGTGATTATGGGAGCAGTGCTTTCCACCAAAGAAGCATGTTAAAGCCCAATCGTCTATTTTGGTGTAAAGGATGTCTTTCGTTCCTAAATGATTTCCAATTGAGTGTGGAAATAACATGCCCAATCCTTTTCCTCACAGGTAATAAATGGGGCAAAGCAACCAAGAAACAATGCCCTCAAATGTCAAAGCATAAATGCTCATACCCGAAGAATAGAAGCACATGAAGGGTAAATTGTATCGATTCCAATTGCTCATGTTGATATTATCTCTAACATGATCCCCTTTTCCTTTGATAGGGAAACATCAAATGCACAAAGAAAGATGCCAAAAAATGCAAGTGGAGGGCAATTTGGGGTTGCCAAATGTCCAAGAGGGTGATGACGGCACTTGAGTGATAAATGCGAGTGAAGGGTAATTATGTATCGTTTCCAATTTTTCAATCCCTACGGATTCTTCCACTAAAGCTTTCTTTCTTTACAAGGTTACCAAGTCGCCATGTTGCAGGTAAGTACCCATCTTCTCAAAATCAAAAGAAAGACAAAATTGAGAATTTTCATCCAAAAAAATTTTCAGCATTTTATTGGGAGCATGTAAAAAAAAAGATAAAAATTGAGAAAACAAACTTTTCACAAAAGTTTCTGAGCATTTTTTTTTTATCTCAAAATTGTATGTCGCTTGATGGATCACTCATTTTGAATCAAAATCCCCGTGGAGATTAATCTACTTAGATGATCTTGACTAAATGAAATTAAGATGTTTAATCATGCCAAGCGGGAAATGTTTAGGATAATGAAAGGCAATCCATTCCCAAAAACATCCTTCAAACATCGTGAGAATTAAGCGAAAAAGAAAACCCGTGTCGTTTAAAGATGAAGGAGTCATTCGCAATTGGTACACAGACCAAAATGAAAAGAGGCATTCATTTTCTTTATCTTATACACTGCAAGTGACCATAGTCAACCTCTTTGAGCCTTAAATGCGAAGAAATAAAAAAATATCCCTATCAAGAACCACCCCACAATGGGACAAATTTGGAGGTTGGTTGATATCACATGGTGAAAAGATGAGAAAGACTTCCTTGCTTTCACTTGCATTAATCTTTTTGTGGTAATTTCAGGTGAATTCTTATGAAAGCTTGAAATGTCCCAAGGTGAAGAAAAGCATTCATTCCTCTATCCAAACACTGATGCCCATTGCTTAAACAAAGTTGAGCCTGATTGTTCATTTCTAAAACCCAAGTGGTGATTATCTCCCCATATTGGGGCAAGGCACTTGATTGACCAACACAATTGGCATTTAATCTCGAAAGTCCTAAAAGCTCAAAAAAGGTGCAAAAGAGCAAAAGTCCAAAGAAAATTAGTGGCATAAAAAAGCAGTGGGCCTAGTAAAAGCAAGGCCAATGCTCGTAAAAAAAAAGATTTGCATCAGGGGCCAAAAAAAAAAACCCTATGTGAAAAAAGTTGTCAAATTCAAAATGCTTGCATTGAAAAGAAACTCATTGCAAATGCAAAGAAAAAATTGGGAAGGGCAAAACTCTTATTCGATTAGTCAAAGGACTTTCGAGAAAAATTAGATTTCAAAGGTCAAATGCCTTCGAAAAGATTGAGTGATTTCATAATGATGCCATGATAATCACCAACTTTCAAATCCCTTTTTGTGAAAAGTTCTGAGCCTTTTGAGCCTTAACCAAACCAACACTACAACCCTTCCCGAAGTCTCTCCAGATTGGGATGATTCAAGTGAAAATAAGAACTCTTCAAAGAAGCTACCGCTCGAAGAAGTGGGGGCAAGATTGCCTTATCTCATCTTAAGGTTTTTTGACTTGTAAACCTGGCGAAGATGTTGTCATATAATTGTTTCATTTCAGAGCCAATGATGCTTATCCATTGCTAAAGCCATGACCAAACCTGCATTACGGTCCCTTTAAAAGACCTTTTATATTGGTCAATATGTACTTATTGTGAATGATTCTCAGATCCTTCGACACTGGAAATGTGAGATGGATTGAGTGATCAAATTATTTCCCACATGAATGGATGGGATCAAATAGCCATTCTTGAGAGCATGTGATAAGTCATTTTTAACTAACGAACTCTTGCTTGGCATGCTTAATGAACCTCTTTCATGAGTATAATCATTCTGACATAATTTTTCTCTTAAGGGAATTTGATGATCAATGAACATTCCAAGCTTGATGACAATTTTGTGGTACATGATACCAAAAAAAAAATCAAAAATCAAAAAATCAAATCAAAAAAATCAAATAAAAAAATCAAATATTTTCAATGTGATCAGACTTAGCTTGATTTGCTCATGCAATTAATGTTACATATTGCCAATGTATTTTTCTAATATTGTCTCTAATGACATTTACTCAAGTTGAATTTGACAGGTTCACTCAGTGAAACCATGCAATTTCCAAAAGGTCCGTGAGCTTATCCTTAAACCATATGGTTCGTGGGTTTATCCTTAAACCACAAGGTTCGTGGGCTTATCCTCTCGCCCTTTGCACGTTCACTCCCGTGAGCGCAAGGGAATGACCGATGAGTGGTCCGTGAGGAATCCCAATGAGTGCGCGAGTGAGGTGAGCAAATCAAAGTACTCCGCCGCTCGTCGCCATTCGTAGGTGGTCACCGTCCCTGACCTTGGTGGAATTGACTAAAGCCGGGTAATCTTTTGCTTGTTTTTCTTTGCCGAGTTTGGAGTATGCGACTTAGATGATGGACTCATGAAGAAGTTATTCGAATCTGAGATTGTTTGGTGACAATTTGTGCTGATTTAGAGGATAATACATCATATTCAGGTTGGATATAGCATTAAGCATGCTTCTGAAACTCACGTACGAAGATGCACGCCATATGTTTGATGATTTGTCTGTAAGAATTCCAGAATCTGACTGCATGAAACTAGTAATCATTTGGTTCGGTATAGCTTCGTAATCATGTTGTCCATGGCTGCATCGAGCACTTACGTTGTGTCTGTGCTTGGTGTTATAGCAAATTTCCAATGTTTGTCGGTGGCGGCGCGGCGTGACGGAGTTGCGAAGGTTTTCGGCGAGCATTGGGCGTGCATGCGGTGTGGAGGAAGAAGACCAAAAATGAAGAAAATAAAAAAATATAAAAAAGAAGAAAAATGAGAGAGGCCGAAAATTGAGAAAGGGGTTGGGCTGAACAATTGTCAAATGGGCTTAGCTGGAATTTTGGGCCAAATTTTTCTAAATAGGGAAATGGTTTTCTTTTAGAATTTGTTAATGGGCCATTTTTAAGATTTTTCGATCGGGCCGTTCGACCAGCCTGGTCACTTGCTCCGGCCCGAACCGATAGGGTCTGAGTCAGTTTAGTAGGGCTGGGTCACCCGACCCGGTCTGAATCACTTTTTTAATAAAAATTAAAAAATTAAAAAATCTTAAAAATCTTAAAAAATCTTAAAAATTTTCGAAAAATCATCAAAAAATTTAAATTTTTTTTTTAATTTCAGAAAGGTTTTAAAAGTTTATTTTATTTTTATTTTATTTTATTTTTCTTTCCTTTTTCGAATATTCAAAAATTCCAAAAAAAATTTAGAAAAAATTAGAAAATGCCAAAAAATTAAATTAATTAATGAATGTTTTTTTTTTAAATTTCAGAAAATTCAAAAAATATTTAAAATCTTAAAATCTTGTTTTCTTTAATTTTGGAAAATTTGAAAATATTAAAAATATTAAAAATTAGAAAAATTTCATAAAAATTCAGAAAATTCAGAAAAAAATTCCATAAAATTCAGAAAACCCTTAAAAAGAAAAAGACCAGAATTGAATAAGCCTTGAGGGCTCTACGATAGGTTTTTCGGTTTACGATATTAAGTTATTCTTGCACCTTCTTTTGCAATGATATTTTGGATACTATTTTCTTACCTTAAAACGGTTAGGACAAACCTTAGTTTCCTCAAATACATTGCTGAGATCTCATTAATGCACGATCAAGTTAGGTACTAAAAGAGTGTTAGTCGCATGACTGACTAATCAAGTCCCTGACCCTAGACCCTCTGGTTGCATAAAAAGTGAGACACGTTCCCATGTGTCGCTTAGTTTCTAGCCGACCCCAATAGGCTAGCGGCGACTCCGTTTTAGAAAATTTTCACGAATATTCCACATCGCGTGGGGTATGGGCTTGGGAGAGCCCGAGTTAATTAAGGGTCATCGGCCCGAAATTAGCAATACCCCTAAACCTATATATATTTTGAAAAAATTAGGTCGCGACAATCTATTGCTCACACTTGGATCACTCAGAGATTCAATAGGTTCGGGGATATGGTTACGCTAAGTTAAACTAGCGCCCTTTCTATACCCTTTCTCTTTAAGTTACAAAAAATATTTTTTGCAAGCAATCTTGATTGATTTTAACCTAAGCCACTAACATGGAAAGGAGTGGGCATGCGTATCACAATCAATGACATTTGACAAGTCCAAAAGGATAAATGTAAGAATCATGATTGACCTTAAAGCAAAATAAGCTATAACTAAAAATGCATGCTCTAAACATAATTTCTAAATGGGATATCATCCAATTTTTTTATTTATTTTTTAAAAAATTAATTACATATGACCGTAATCTAGATTTAATATGCATGATTTTTACTCTAACAACAACATATGACATGCAATTTAAATGGCCTAGCTCTAATGACATATGTTAATTGAAAACTATTGTAACATGTGTGCAATGTGCTACATGATGTGGGATGAATGATGTATTTGACTATATGCATATGCATGATCTTTTTTAAAAAAAATTAATTTTTTTTAATTTTTATGTCCTTTTTGTTAAAAAAAACTATTTAACTAATGAAGTTTCCTAAGCTTCTACGTTATATGCAATGTAAACTATAAGACTAGTCCGACATGAAATGCATTAATCTACCCTATTATGTAAAAGATTTTTTTTATGCATTTTTGTAAGTTTACTAAAAAAATCAACACATTATGCAACCGATCATATAAAGCATACAATTTTCCCTGACCCAAGATAGAAAGTCAAAACAATCAAAAACCTGATCCGACATCTCGCGGCTCAATATTTTTTATTATTGAGATTTTTTAACACGACAAAATGATCTCACTCAATCGGAATATACCAAATATCTCAAGAAAATCACATTAGTAGTAAATGCATTGCTAATTAGGCAACTTTATATTTAGATAAGCGAACGGATTAGGAGATTACCTTGATGATCTTTCTCTGGTTCTCACAAATGATCTAAGACGGTTTTCAAGTACTAATAACAGCATCTAACCCTATTCCACAGCCGCTAAAGATGTTTGGCTCGGTGAGTTCTCGCAGTTGTCCATGATCTCAGGCAAAAACAAGAGCTTCAGATAACCTACGGAAAAAAGAAATTCTCCAAGTTGCCGAGAGGGGCGGCCAGCATAGCTTGTTGAATGCAGACAGGCATCACCAAATCTGGCACTGAGGTTTGCAAGCTTGTTTCGTGTATGCCTTTCGTTGACTAGCGGCTTCTTTGGTCTTCAAGCTCCACGAGACTTGCTGGTCTTCTTTATCAAGTTTGGACAAAATCAAAGAAAACCAACCACCGCTTCAGGCTCTCTGAGTTGTCATGTTCCTGTCCTTCATGGCCCCCACTCCACGTTCTCCCTTTTGCCCCTTTTTTGTGTCATGCGAAGAACGTGGATGAAGGGGGGTGCTGATGGGCGTGAGTCTCCATAGTGGCAGATGAATTCTCTTGAAGACTCCTTGCATCGTGTCTCTATGTGTTCCTCGTGACCGAAACTCCTATCCTCACGATTTTCCTCTCAATTGCGCACTCATGGCCACCTTCTATGTAAACTATCCTCTCCCTTCTCAATTGTGTGGTCTGTGTATCTTGTGTCCCCTTCAGTGTGTGTGGCCCTCTTTTCATAGGTGAGAGGACGATGTTATTTAAGGAAATATGATAAATTTGCACGTTGCATATTTATCTCTTATATCTCACGTGCAATATTTTTTCAATATTTCATCCGACACCTTCCCTGAATATTGAAAGAATAATGCGAATATTCTCGAGAACATTCTCATATTCCCAGGAATATTCTCATATTCCAAATCGTCACCCCTTAACGGGCCTAGCCAAATTCTTTTTCTCTGTGGATTTAGTCCAACTTGTTAAATTAAAGCTTAGAACCATCAATTGAAGCCCATCTGCCACATGTCCAATGCATATGCAATAATAAATGCTCCTAAAACTATATGATATGCAATTTAATCATAATATTTTTTGTTTAGGGGTTAAAATTAATCCCTAAATTTTTGTGCATTAAATTACGAATGATCAATCAAAATTTAGGTGTCAACAGCTGCCCCTCTTTAAAGGTGAGCTCGCAGAGGTTGCATTCAAAGATAAATTGAAACCTAAATTTTGACCATGCTTATGCAATATAATGTTATTTTTTGTGGGAAAATGAATCCTATTTTAAAATGCAATATGATATGATGCATGGAAAAACTAATGCAAAGTATGAAAAAAAGAAAAGAAAAAAGAAGAACGTACCTGTAGTTACTTACCAATTGTTGACACCTAAATTTTGATTGATCATTAGTATTTTAATGCACAAAAATTTAGGGATTAATTTTAACCCCTAAACAAAAAATATTAGAATTAAATTGCATAGCATATAGTTATAGGAGTATTTATTATTATTGCATTTGCATTGGATAGGTGGCAGATGGGCTTCAATTAATGGTTCTAAACTCTAATTTAACAAATTGGACTAAGCCTATGGTGAAAGGGAATTTGGCTAGGTCCGTTAAGGTGTGACGAATTGAAATATGAGAATATTCCCGGGAATATGGGAATGTTCCCGAGAATATTTACATTATTCTTTCTATATTCAGGGAAGGTGTCGGATGAAATATTGAAAAAATATTGCACGTGGGATACAAGAGCTAAATAAGCAACGTGCAAATTTATCATATTTCCTTAAATAACATAGGTCCTCTCACCTATAAAAAGGGGGCCACACACACTAAAGGGGGACACAAAAAACATATTGAAAAGACAGAGAGAAAAACAAAGGCTTGGTTGAAGCACCCCTTTGCCGTGCCATCTGTTGCCGCTACAACGATCGAGTCACCCGTGGCGGCCTACAGTTGCTGATCCAAGTTCGCGCTGCTGTTGCCCGTAGCTCCCCATTGCCGTTCGTAGCATCGTGCCGAGCACCCCAGTGGCGAGCCCTATTGTCCTGAGTTCGTTGGCCCGACGCTGGCCTGCTGCTGTTCCAACTGTCGGAACCCGACGTGAACGACCCACAGCTATTCTCCAGTTTAACTCGTCATCAGCCCCGACGTTCCTGCTCAACTTTATTGCTATTTGCGCCTAACTCTTTCTTTGCAGGTTCCTGACGTCTTACTGCCACGTAATCGACACCAGTCAATCTACCCTGTGGTGCTCAGGCCGCTCCTTGCAAATTTTTAGACGATTCCTACAATAACCAGCTCTCGGTTTTACCTTGCACCATCGCACCGAGCTTTCTCGACGGTACGTCCGTACAATGGCGTATATATTTGCGCCCATATCAAGAGCGGAGTCAAGGGAGTGGGTGTCAAACGATGAGTGCTTGATCAGCCAATAAGGGATCTCCAGAAGATTGCCTGGTCAAAGCCATGGGGGTTCGTCTCTTCTTACATGCAACTCGTCTTCTCGCGTGCCTAATATTCGCGACACACAGCATCGATTCACCGCAAGACACTACCGCTGGTATCCAACCATTAGTACAATTCCCGCGATTTATCGCCATCCGAACTTGGAAAGAATAGACAAGGTAGGTAATGTTTCTATCTAATTTAATTCTTGAATATTTTGTTTCCTCGTTTGAAGTATTGCATGCTTGATTGAATTCCCAAGTGAAGTAAGTGTATCTAATGTTTCTCGAGTAGCCTTTTAAATTAGGAATTATTTCCTAATTTCTTAACGTGCAATAATCGTCAATCCGATTTCACGCCCGAGATGCGATTCGCGATTGCATGGAAAAATCGTCGATCCGATCTCCTGCCCAAGATACGATTCCCGATTTTGTAAAAAATTGACCAATCAAATCTCATGCCCAAGATATGATTTGTCAATTTATTTCCAAAATTAAACGGACATGGATAATATCTTGCCTGATTTGTTGCCATGTTGTTCTTGATGCCTTTGTTCGAATTGATTTTTCTTACAAAAGAAAACCCAAAAAAATATAGTTGAGTTGGATGTGATTCTTGTTAGAATATTTTCTTTTAGGATAGTTTGCATGTTTAAATATAAGTTATTTTTAATTTCGAATTTTGATTATAAAAAAGAAAAAAAATAAAAAATTGCCATGCTCGTGTCATGTAGAATTAGATCATCTTCCATGTGTCATCTAGTCATTGCATATTTAGGGTCATTTGAATGCATGACATGCTATGATAGTTACATTAAATATTTTCTAGCATTAGATTAAGTTAAATAATTAATATCACGTAACATATAATTTGCATATTAGGTTGCACGTTGCATGTTATTATAGTTAGACACTTTTGCACGTCATCGCATGCATTGCACTTAGTTTTTTAGGCCTCATTAAATAATTTAAAACCTCAAAAAACAATTAAATGGTTGCATGTTAATTAGAAATCATTAATGATCGTGATTTTTTAAGCTAACATTGCAGATGCTTTCGTTGCTTCAAGGTAAGTATCTATTTCTTGTGTTTGCAATTTATTTATTACTTTGCTTTATTGAGTGTTAAATAATGATTGCGCACTCGCATGATCACATTACATGTTAGGGAGTAAATTAAAATCAATGCAAGCTGCCTGCAATTTTTAAAAAATAAAAAATAAAAGAGAAAAGGTATCGAAAGTGCGTTAGAGAAATCTAACGTAATCAAGTCCTCGATCCCATAGTCTCTGGTTCGTAGGAGTAAAGTAATTCTCCTGTTACTTTACTTGGGTTTCTAATCAACCCATCAAAAATAGATTAGTGGCGACTCCTAAGTAAAACTCATTTGCATACTTAAAACTTAAACCCTAAGTCGCGAATTGGTATGGGCTTGGGAGAGCCCGAACTAAGTTTAGGCTTAGTAATCCATTAGCCAAACCCTAGGTGATACACCCGAGGTGAGGTCGCAACACCAATCAAAATGGTAGAGCATCTTGAGGTACGTGATGAATTTTTGCTCCACAAGCATCTGACTTTCATTCCAGATTTCTTGAAGAGTCAAATGTGTATCGAATTGCCTAGATCCAGACTGAGGCAACCGATTGAATTTAATCAACAGACGCTCAATGTTAGGTGAGACGACCACTGGAACAAGATGTCTCGAAATACCTAGATCAAAACTAAAGTATAACGAGAAAAATCAAAGAACATTCATATCCATAATGAAATGTTCGATGAAAAGAGTCTTGACATTTAGACCCAGACTGAAATGTCAAGAATTGGGAAACTTAACCAATAAATACTCAATGTTAGGTGATATGAATATTGGATTAAGACAACTTTGACCAATAGATGCTCAATGTTAGGTGAGTCAAATATTAGATTGAGATTATTCGAAATACCTAGATCGAGACTAAGGTATAACGAAAGAGATCAAAAAAATTCATATCCAAAATGAAATGTTTAACCAAAAGAGTTCATGACATTTAGATCCATTACTGAGATGTCAACAATTGATTGAAAGATTTTGGACGAGACATTCGAATCACAGACTCTCAATTTTTGAAAATTGGGGGAGATGCTCAAATTTTGCCTCGAGCGCTCAAATTTCATTTAGGGGATAAGTTACCCAAGTTTTTTTTTGAGTACTCAAAGAGATTTAATACTCACCTGGCGACATTTATGATCCTTGGAGAAAATGTCTCTAAGGTGGTGAGGAGACTTTGGGCTACAATAGCACACTAGGTGGATAAAGAGGAACTTCGGGCTACGGGAGCATGCCGAGTTGATGCAGAGACTTCAGGCTACGGAAATATGCCGTGTTGATCAGGCTACTGAAACATGCCATGTCAATGGAAAGGACTTTGGGCTACAGAAGCACGCCAGGTTGATGAGAAGACTTTGGCTACAAAAGCACGACGTTTCGATTAACAGGGACATTAGGCTACAGAAGCACACCATGTCAATATCCTGTAGAAATAAAATTCAAGAATGTTTGGATGAATTTTGAGGCTTTAAAGGGCAACTCGAAGATCATGCATTATTTGGTATTCAAGAAAATATTATCTATCAGACACAATTAGAGCAAAAACTAACATGCATTCATCAAGAAGGTAGACAATTTAAGCTACTCTAGAATGCACATTTCAAAGTTCACTGAGGTTTTCATCAATTCAATCAAAGTTTATGCACAATGATTTTACCATGTTTACACAACCAAATTGCCACTAGGGAAAAGAATCTTGCAGAACAACTTTCACTCATGACATGAATTTCTTAAGAATGCTCAATGAGAGATTTTGAGTTAGAAAGGACTTTCACTCACTCTCATTCAGAATGGTTTTTTTTATGAGAATAACTCCATCTCACTATCATCATATCGACAAGGGTCTAAGTATTCTTGCAAGCGGTACGGCCTTACCAATCTGAGAGGTCTTTAATAGGGACCTTAATGTGGGCTTGGTCAATGGCTTAACAACGGGGACTCTTTGAGTCAAGGCTATTGAAAGAAATAATATTCCACGATCATCTCCAGGTTTACAAGTCAAGAATCCTGGAAAATGAGATAGAAATAATCATCTTGCTCGCACTTCTTTGAGCAATGCTTAAGACATGTGAACACTCACATTAATTCAAGTGCCCTAATCTGAAGAGACTTTATAAGGGACGTAACGTAGGCTAGGTACACGGGTTGAGAAATGAAAAGATTATCAGGCTCAAAATGTGTATAGATGGGTGAGAGTTGGTGATCATCTTGGCATTACCACCGGCCTTCATCTTCACCATCAAGGATTGTCTTCAAAATGTGATATATTGACTATAAAAGTTTTGCATTTGAGTTCTATGAGTACCACTCCATTGGGGATACAACTTTTCACCATTGATAGTCATCTATCTTGACTTTTTTTTCATTTTCTCCTATGGGCATTGGCCTTGCTTTTACTAGGCACACTGCTTTTTCATGCCCCCTAATTCTATTTTTACCATTGACACATTGTTTACAATGTATCAATTTTCCATTTGAACTTTGGAAGGTCTTCACATTTTGTTGGCACTTGGACCTTGCTGCTTCTTGAATAATTACTTTTTGCTTGCCCCAGTGTGGGGGATGATCACCAACTAGATTCAAAGAAATGAATTTATAGGCTCAAAAGGGTTATGCAACGGATATAAGTGTGTAAGATAGAGAAAAAAATGCTCTTCGTCATCCTAAGGCACTTAGATTATTGTTTGAGTTCATCTGCAATAAGATATCCAAAGATTGATGCAAGTGAGAGTAAGAGAATTTCTATCTGTTTTTCTCATCATGTGATGCCAACTTACCTCCAGTTTGCCTCGATATGGGGTGGTTCTTGACAAGGGTAATTTGAAAGAAATCTCCACAAGTGTATGGGGCTCAAAGGGGTTAAGCAATTGATCACTTGTAGTGTTTAGAATAGAGAAATGAAGTGCCCCTCATCATTTTGGTCGTCGTACCTTTCACAAGAGAACTCTTTACCTTGTGGATATGGAAATTGCTACACTCATCTCACAAGTGTATAAGCAAGGGATTGTGTATAGGACATGTTTTGCCTTTCATCATCCTGACACGTCCCACTTAGCATTCTTAAGAATTGGATACCATTCATTGAATTGCACATCTTGACAAATCTCCATGTGAAATTAGTAATTAAGCAAGTAAAATCACCATGCAAATTCTCTTTCCAAAAGAGCTTAACAACTTTCAGCATGAAAAGCTTTGTGATTTCGGAACAAACAATTCAAAAAATGTTTTCACAAGCATGAAAAACATGATATTGAGCATTCATTCAAGGAATTGCCCTATAAAGGGACTCTATAAGCAATCGGTGTCCTTAGATTGCCCCTATCTAAAGGGAACGAACACATAAATTGATCAATTGAGAATGGAAAACGATCCTTGATTCGATAAATGCTCTGTTCTTGCTTTTGCCCCAGCACAAGAGAATGTGCATGAATAGGATACCATGCAAGCGAATGCAAATTGAACATCCATTTTGCCTTGGATTGAGATTTTATCTCAGTTGGGTCACTATCAGATCTATCATCCCCTTGATCCGTCACCTGCAAGGAAAAGAACAAACTGTCAATTCCAGAATTAATTATATTCAAAGACGAGATGTACCTCTTTCATCAAAGATGGATGGTCCTCTTTTGACTTGCCCGTCACTTTCTCTGGGAGATAAGAACTGCAGGACACTTTGTTTGGATTTTCAGGATAGATATCTCAAGTATCAACAAAAGATGCCCCACATTAACTCATTAGAGTTGTGCTCTTAACCTAATTTAATAACAATCGAGCCAATGGGTCTATCACTACAACTTGATGTGCCTTTTTCAGATGTTCTTTCATTAAGCCAAGAAAATTATGCTCTGAGACATGAAGCAAATGAGTTAGAAAAATAAATAGACTAACTGGAATGCATGTTTTTGGAAATGGCTTTAGAATTTTTTTTCTTTCGAAATTTTCTTTAGGATGAGGAAGCATGATGAAGTCCAACCCTCAGAATTTCTTTGAGGATGATATTTTCTTTTCAATGTTGGATATTGAACTAAGCATCCGGCTTCGATATTTAGGCGGGAGTGTCTTCATAAACAAATCCATCAACTCTTTCTCCGACGGCTCGAGACTAATTTGAGAAGCCATGACTCGCCACCTCGTGACATATGCCTTGAAAGATTCCGTCCTCTTCTTTTCTGTATGAATCAAATCCTCCCAGGATGGAGTAACATCCATATTATACTTATATTGCTTGAAGAAAACATCAGTCCAATCCTCCCAAGTCTCTAAGAGATTAATTCTCTTCATGATGTACCATTGCAATGCCAACCCTGTCAAACTCGCTTGGAACGACTGAATCATTAGGGGTACATTGTCAACATATTGGGTCATCCTAACCAGATAAGTTTGTAGATGGATCTTTGGGCAAGAGGTGCCATCATACTTTTCAAAGTCAGGCATTTTGAACTTCTTTGGCACTTTGACTTTTGCATAAAGAGACGAGTTTGTCGGGCTTTGGCATTCTGAACCCTATAGTTGCTTAAAATTTTCCTTGATTTTCGTCAAGCGTTTTTCTTGCTTGATTTTCGGTACGACCGGGTGCATCACTTGTACCTCATCATCAGCAACAATTTGAGGCATGTTAGTGATTTTGACTGTAGGAGCATCACTAGAGTTTGACGGGCCAATTGCAGTCGTATTCTTGCCCTTATCTCTCGAATCACCAATGGGAGGGTGTTGAGGTAGCACCACTTCAACTTGCGGAGCTGATGGGACAATGTTTGATTTGAGGGAATCGATTTGTTTAGACAGCTACTCGAGGACATTCAGAACTTGCTTCATTTCCGTTTCAAGGGCAGCGACACGAGCTTGTTCAGTAACACGTGCATGTTCAGTGCTATCGGCCATTGTTGCTCTAGAACAAGTATGAATAGGTGATCTCGGGTGAGTTGTGTTGTATCAATGTTACCTGATGTAAAAAAAAAACGCAGTAAGCATCCTGACAAATGAAATTGGTCCATGACAATGATCGAACGTGCATTTTATTAAGTAATATTGAATTCCAAAGACATTGATCTAAGAAATGAAAATGACTCCTTAGGGAATTAAATTCCTAAAACATCAATTTGAGAAATTGAAATAACACTCTAAAGTTGAAATTGAACTCCTAGAACATAAAAACAAACTAGTGGCTCTTCTCTATATACAATTGGGAGATCACTGTCTTTCAAAGCTTTTTGTTCTGTCGAACCAACTCAGAGATATGAGCCTCTTTTGCTTCCACCGTTTCTTTGAGATGCTCAATTTGTGCTTTACAAGTGAGCTGCATCGTGACCTCAGGTATTACAGGGAGTGGAGCTATAGGAATTTTGTGGTGGTGGATATAATAATCCGAGGCATGATAAATCTTCTCTTCTCCCTTCAACCTTTTAGGCACCACTATCTTTTCTTGCTGGCATTCCTTCCATGCGCTTTTGAAATGATCGATCTCTTCCAAGTATTCATGATCTTTACGCGTGAAGAGAGTTCAAAATAGGTCCATGCGAAGAGGATGTGGATATCTTGGAGCACATGGTATTGGTGGGCCACCCTACAAGGGTAGTAAGATGTTGCACTAGTGATTCCCAATAATGGAACCAGATCATCTTTCTTATGACAAAAATGAGCCTCACCAACATGAAACCATTTAGCATACCACAAGAAGCTCTCAGGATCCGGATCTTTTAGAAAAGTTATCCAGTTGGAATATGACTTTCCAGTATACTTTTTCTCTAAGATTAAAAACCTCTTTATTGGATGATTAGAACCTTCTATTTCACATCAACCCATGAAATAACCAAACTCCCTCACGTGTGAAAGAAACCAAATTTGCAAAAGTTCAGGAGATGCATTCATGATTTTTCCTCCATTTTGTTTAAAACGATTGAGGGATAGAAATGTCTCAACTAGAATCATGTTTATAAAATTCATGCCATCACATGCTTGCCTAACCACCCATGCAATCAAAGGATTAATAGCATTTTTTTTTCTATGAGGAAAAATTATAAATCCAAAGAAAGCTAAAATGAATATCCTGCCTTTTTGGCGCATTGAAGATTGATTTGAAAAGTAATTAAACAAAAATGAGAAAGGGCATGCATTACAATTAGCTTTCAAAATTTTCTTAACCTCATTGGTTTTGATTCTTAAAAATTCAGACAAAATTGATGTGGGCTCTAAACTGAGAGGCGGCCTAACAAGTTCAATCCCAAGGGGCATTCTCATGATAACACTATATTCTTCAAGTGTTAGAGTTAGCTCATTCTTACCACCAAAGATGAAGGTAGCAGTCTCAAGGCACCAGAAGTGAGATATTACTTGCAAGACACCACTATGGACTCCAATATCCAGAAGGGGTATGAGCTGACCAAGTATTGACTCCACATAGTCTTGGCCTTCCTTATTTAGATTATTCCACCATCCCTTGAGCTCGATCTCAGGAGTTGGAACAAATTGAACATCGAATCTCCCCATTGTATATAGATTAAGACTCGCAATCGACCTTTTGTCATGGACTAAAAAAAATGATAAAATAAATAGATTGCATGGTGTAAGGTAAGAATACTTACTTCATGAAGGGAAAATGGCAATCACATAGACATACACATGAGGCGTGAGGTTTGACACCTAAACTATAGGGCTTAGCAAATTAGAACTAAGAGGAATGATCCGACTAGTCGCAGTCTCGCGTACAAAGGTCGAGTCCTCTTAGCTCTAGCTTGGTCAAAGAAAATCCTATAGTCATGCAATTTCACAGACAAGGATAAACATTTTGACACCGAGAAGAAAAAAAATTTCGGAGTTGAGAAAGACAACCTCTACATCGCAAGCTTGCATTCAATGTTGGATCATTTCTCAACACCATCCTAATATCCTTGATTGCGGTCTAGGTTCGACGGCAGATAGTGTGTGCAAAGTGTAGTGCTAAAACCATTTAAAAATCATGCACGGCAATTAATAATGCAAACATCACTTCAATATGAGCAAAAAAAAAAAAGCATTCAACCTCAACACCTTCCTACAAAATAGAAAGTTAGCAAACACTACACCCCTTATAACTCCTTTCTACAAAAACATTTAACACATCATGTTAAGGGCGTACCTGGTATCCATGCTGCCAAACAAAAAAATAGTTTTTGAAAAGAGAAAAATCAGGGCCTATGTCCACTATGAGTTTTAAGTCATGTCCCCAGTGGAGTCGCGACCTCTCCAAAGGTGAACCACCATGGGAAGACTAATGGATTACTAAGTCCGAAGACTTAGTGCAAACTCTCCCAAGCCTTACCAACCACAACTTGGTACTCAAAATTTGACCTATTTAAACATGTAATTTTATTCAATTAGGAGCCGCCACTAATCAATTAGGGTTGATTAGAAACCCAAGTAAAGTATGGGAGAATACTTTACTTCTGCGAATCAGAGATTCAATAGGTTCGGGGACATGGTTACGCTAAGTTAAACTAGCGCCCTTGCGGTACCCTTTCTCTTTAAGTTTCAAAAATATTTTTTTGCAAGCAATCTTGGTTGATTTTAACCTAAGCCACTAACATGGAAAGGAGTGGGCATGCGAATCACAATCAATAACATTCAGTAAATCCAAAAGGACGAATATAAAAATCATGATCAACCTTAAAGCAAAATAAGCTATAACTAAAATGCATGCCCTAAACACAAATTCTAAATGGATGACATGTTCCTGTCCTTCATGGCCCCCTCTCCACGTTCTCCCTTTTGCCCCTTTTTTGTCTCATGCGAAGAACATGGATGAAGGGGGGTGTTGATGGGCGTGAGTCTGCACAGTGGCAGATGAATTCTCTTGAAGACTCCTTGCATCGCGTCTCTATGTGTTCCTCGTGACCGAAACTCCTATCCTCACGATTTTCCTCTTGATTGCGCACTCATGGCCGCCTTCTATGTAACTATCCTCTCCCTTCTCAATTGTGTGGTCTGTGTATCTTGTGTCCCCTTCAGTGTGTGTGGCCCCCTTTTTATAGGTAAGATGACAATGTTATTTAAGGAAAGATGATAAATTTGCATGTTGCATATTTAGCTCTTGTATCCCACGTGCAATATTTTTTTAATATTTCATCTGACAACTTCCTTGAATATTGAAAGAATAATGCGAATATTCTCAGGAACATTCTCATGTTCCCAGGAATATTCTCATATTCCAAATCGTCACCCCTTAACGGGCCTAGCCAAATTCCTTTTCCTTGTGGACTTAGTCCAACTTGTTAAATTAAAGCTTAGAACCATCAATTGAAGCCTATCTGCCACATGTCCAATGCAAATGCAATAATAAATGCTCCTAAAACTATATGCTATGCAATTTAATCCTAATATTTTTTGTTTAGGGGTTAAAATTAATCCCTAAATTTTTGTGCATTAAATTACGAATGATCAATCAAAATTTAGGTGTCAACCGCTATGCTTCTAGCACATTTCACTTTCTTTAGCATAATCAATGCAATCCTAGGTTAAGGTTGGCCAAAAATAACCATGCCGATGTAATAACCATCTCATCTTAACTCCAGCTTGATGCACGCCACATTTTCTCTCATGTGCCTCAACTGTTACTAGCATAGACTCTTATTTCCCTAAACACTTCAACAACCAGCCGTACAGTTTTTCTATACAAGTTGTCACCAATCAGTAAATCCTGGCTTTCCACATCATGACTATTTTTCTGCGTATCTTGAATCAACATGACCCTTGTTAATTGAGGGTAATGTCCTAACTTGGGTAATGATATGATTCGCTAGTTCTCTAGATATTTTATAACCAGATGCTATTTGAGCCAACTCATTGGCCTCTGCATTTTGATTTCTCTTGACATGAACTAGTTCAAAATCATCAAAATGATCTAAGAGACTCTTGGCCAACATATAACGAGATATGATGTTTTCATTGAGGCATTGGTATTCTCCAACAATTATTTTATAATCAATTGAGAGTCACCCACCACTTCAATGTATCGTGCCTTCATGTCAGACAAAATATTTAAGCCCACAATCAACACCTCATACTTGGCTTGATTATTTGAACAAGTGAAGTCAAGCTTAAACATCATTTTGATCCTATGACCTTAGGAAGAAAATATTAGGACCGGCTACACTCGACCCATGAAAGTATAAGGCCAAGGGATTGCTTGGAAATGCCCTACCATATTTCTTTCATCTTGGATGGATGGATATTTTGTAATAAAATCTACTACTGCCTGTCCCTTCACTACCTTTAGTGGGACATAGACCAAATGGATTTCTGAGAGTGCAAATGGCTAGTTAGCAATTCTACCTCTTATTATTGATCGAGTCAACATGTACTTGATCACGTCTATTTTATATATTACATGTACCATAGTGGGTGTTGCGACCCGCCCTCAATGACAATTGGTGTCGGGAGAGATAGAGCTTAGAGGTATTTTACTCACTTGACGGTCCTCAAAAGGTAAGTTGTCAAAGATGGCTCAAACACATCATCGATGATAACCATATCCACCAAGAGGTCCATCGATTGCGAGTGCGGGCTCTCCCAAGTCCATACCCCACGTAATAGTGGGAAGTTTCCTTTTTATTATGTATGTTGATTAACAACCAAAAATAAATGTTTTGGAGTTGCCACTAGTCTCAATTTGGGGGGCTGGTTAGAAAGCCCAATCGAGGTTCAGGAGAGGTTCCCTCAATTTCTAGCAAGAAGAGCTTCAGGGTTCAGGGACTTGGGTTATGCTAACATTTCTATTAGTGCACTTTCAATACCTAACAGTCATCGTGTTTTACCTAAGGTATTCATGCATGTCTTGTTACTTTTTCATGTCATTTAAAATGAAAAGGTGATCACATGGATGTCAATTTCATGCCATTCGAATTCTAAAAAATGGAAAAAGAAATGCAAACAATTTTAATTGAAATTACAGTGCAGAAAGTAAACAACCAAGGAAAGCAGTAGATCTAAGTATGCAATCCTAAAAAGATACATATAAAAGAAAGGAAAGGAAAAGAAAAGAACCCGCAACTCATCAGGTTTTTATATAACGCAATAGAAAAACCAAGACACATATCGGGTGTCAAATGAATGATGCAAAGATTGGGCTGGAAAGGACATCGACCATCACCATCTTCAGGGTTGTCTTCATTGCTAACCCTAATTCTAAACTAATTCTAAAATAAATAGATTACAATAGAAACAATTCGATTCCAACAAAAGCAGACAAGACATGATAAGGAAATAAGTAGAAATCATTCAATCGAAGGATTAAGATTGGCCTTGGGGTCAGCCTTTAGAATTACATGCGTGACATGCCACAAATGTTATCCCCATTCATTATTAGACAGGGTCATAACCATTAAACATCACAAGTATTCACTTGTGGTGATTAATGTCATAACTCCTAAAATTGAGTTCTAATGCGTAACTTGAGATCACTGCGAACTTGCATTGGGCAAGTAATTAACAATCACATTCATTGAGCTTGAAAATAAGCACATGAGCATAACTAAAGGCTTTATTTCCCATTCAATCAAACAAGTGTACTGGCATGAGTTCATTTTACTCATCAAGCATGCATCAATCACGATTTCAAGTGTCAAACATGCATTCAATGACCTTTTTATTTTTTGGAAATTTTTGTATTTAAAGTTCGGGAAATGAAAATCAAAATTTATAGACATCGAGGATCATTTCTGCATGCATCATTTTCTAAAACTCATAGAACATGCATATATCACAACCAAACGGAACAGGGGAATCCATAACACCTGGACGAAGAGTATGCAATTGATTATGACCCATCAAGCATTTGACTTCAAAAAAATTATAGCATGTAATAAACTCAATGTAGAACACTTTTCATGAAGATAACTCCTCAAGACAAGCTCTGTACGAATTTATAAAAATCCAAGAACGTGTGAAATGCTTCAGAACAGAATAGGGCAGCAGCAAATGGATGAAATCTTATGATGATATGAACATGTTAACAATACTGAAAATTCCTCAAATTTTACCACATGATAGTTCTAAGAATGAAAAACAAAGTTCACGAAGGGTCTGAGTACTAGATCACAACAGAAAAATTCAAGCAAAAATTACAAATTGCAGACATACAAGTGCTCACAAGTGTATTCCGAATTTCATGATTTTCCAGATTACAGGGCTACTTTGTAAAAATTGGAAAGTGGGACAATTGACATGAAAATGCCTTGATTTTGGTGTCGTTAGAAAGGTTAATGAATTTTATAATAATTTCTAAGAGATGACATGCTTAATTAATGTCATTTACCCATTCAATCGTGGACATTTAATGAACAAGCGAATTGACTAAATTCAGGGCAGCAAGCACATGAACAAAGTACATGGTTTAACTCTCCTATGTGACAAGACAAAAATGTGAGAAAAATTATATAGGTCAACCATCAAAGCACAAACAATTTTCATTAAGGGATCTAGGCCTTAATGCAATCACTAAGCATCATATGAAAATGACAATGACGAGACATACATTGAACATGTTCAAGATGACACAACCAAATTACAAAAGAACATGCAATGTCAGGATGAAATGATGTTTAATTAGCATGGCATTGGTGTCTCTAAGGTGAAATTATAACGTGCAATGACATTCATGAGGCTTTCATGGGCAAAATATCACAATTGAGTGCATGACTTCACATGAATGCACATATGGACTCGTACAAGGCAGAACAAAGGTCAAGATGATTTTTAGGGAAATTGACCTATTTAATGACATTCAAAAATCACAATAAATAATATATATCATGATCAACTCTATATGAAAAAATTTCTAAAGAAATCAACTTGAAAAGAGTTCAGAAAAAATCACAATAAAATCAGCAATGTCAAAATTTCAGATTCTGGAATTTGCAGACGAGCAGAACAGAGGTCGTATTTTAGAGGATTTGACCTAGTTTTGTTCATTAAAAAATTCTGAGAAAAAATTATGTTATGACCAACATCCCCTTGCATAACTTTCATGAAGAACTCGAAGCTGAATTCTGAAAAAAAATTCACAAAACATTCACAAAACTGATACATACAGTCAGGAACTCCAGAAACCAATACATATGAAGGTGATGTTAAGGCCTTTTGTCTTAACATGATTATCTCAAATATTTTTGAAAAACATATATGTTCTATAGTAACATGTTATGAACATTTTTCATGGAGGAATAATCTCTAAATTTCAATCAGAAAAATCAACAAAAATCACATAACAGCAAAGGTCGGATCCATCACAAAACTGCAGTAATCAGAACCTAATCACAGAATCCATACATGACCTAGGGGAGTTTTCAGGTATCAAATAAAGGCCGATTAGAGTGTTATATGGCTCATCGGAAAGCTTATCGAATCTATTTTAAAAGTAGAAAAGGTCTCGAACCCATTTGAATAAGTTTTCAAGCTCAAACGAAGAGATTTTCCCAAGTCTGTCGTTCTAGAACTCTATTTCAACAGATTAAGAACAATCACCTAATCAAGGCTAATCGCACCTCATTCATTCAAGAAAATCCATCCACAAGCATCATGAAACATCATAGAAACTTCAATAATCACATAATAGACCCTAAACTCATGCTCTAACCCTGATGTGACGTCCTGAAATTCGAACCCTTTGAGGGAGGAATGAATGTTAATTTCGTCAATGCATTGTTGGTTGATCTAACTCGGAAGTTATCACTCCTAAGATACTAACCTTTAGGGGAAAGGTTAATGATGACAGAACTCGTGCGACTAAAGAACTTGATCTGGGAAAACAATTCGACCGTGAGACTTGTGTAAGGATGATCCTATAGATATGCAAATCAATTTCAGGGATGAATAGAAGTCGATTCGTGGACAAAACATAATGGGATGACAGGTGATTCCGTTTACTGTTATCGAGCCCGCGAGCGACCCTATGTCGATCCTTGGTAATCGTGTACTTTGAAATAAGAATCTATCTTTTGTAATTTCACGTAGTCAAGGACGTCCATGTGTCAAGAAGTCTTGAACATGATTTGGCAGGAGTCGGTTATGCATGAGTCATCGAAGCCGCCTGTTAGTCTAAGTGGTACCAAAATGGCATTTAGGCGAAATTGACATGGCATGAGAATCCAAGATTGGACTTCAAATTTTCGGGAACATCCGAGATGGACTTTTGGACGATGCTTCTTAGATAGTCGACAGTGCTAGTTGAGCCGAGTTTTTGGAAAAAAGGGTTTACGAACTAAGGAATCGAGCCTACGAGGACATGGGCTAGGCAAGACCAGTGTGGGCCTCACACCCAAGGTGGGGCAGCCACGGTGGTAGACCCGAGGCAAGCAAGTGAGCTGGTTGGGCCAAACCGACTATTTACCCTCCCGAGCCCATTGTCTAAACTTGAACCGATTCGAGCCCAACAAATTCTGAGCCCATTCCTATTCATTTTCTAACCCATTTCTCAGGCCTGCCTTTCATTTTCAACCCAAGCGCAAATTGGGAATTGTGCAAGGTGGAAATGACCATTTTGCCCCTAGATATTATTTGAAAAAGACAAAAGAAGAGAGGGAAGATGAGGTCACTTACTTGGGGAGTTGGACAAGGCATTCAATGGCATTAATGGGGCTTATCTAGCAGCCCTCACTTCACTCTCTCTCTCTCTCTCCCCTATCAGCTCACAAAATTGCACACCTTATCTCCCCTTATTTTCCCTTTGTTCTTGCTGCTTTTGCTTCTGACCTTCCACCAAAAATCGAGTTGTTCGTTGCCTTCCTGTGTGAATCACAGCCTACGTCGGCCGATCGCCGAAAGGAGTCGCTGGCTGACTCGCCGGCCAACTTGAAGCCGCCGGTCCCCAACCCACCTACTGTAGCAACGCCCCTACCCAATTCCACATTTTCCTCTGTTTTTCTCTCATTCCAACCAAACCACTGCCCATACCAACCACCAACAGTTCCCCCTCAACCCCCAGGTGTCGTCGGTCGCCGGCCAACCGCTCGCCAAAGCTTCGGCCAAGCCGTTTTACTCCGATTAGCCTTTGTCCTCCTCCTACAGTGCTATTTTCTGAAGTTTAGTGGGTGTATAGAGGTTGTTACTGCTGTGTTTACCTCGGGACCGCCTTGGAATGTTGTGGGAGAGGTCCCTGAGTGTCAGGTTCATTGTCGCCGGCCCGCTTAACGGGTAAGTTTAGCCTATAATCCCTTAGTTAGTGCATAAACTTGCTTAGGGTTTGATTAATTAGTATTAATGTTGGGTTAGGAAGTTTAATTAACTTGTATTAGCCCTAAGATAGGTGGTTAGATAGATAGTTAAGATTAGCTTAGCTTAATCTTGCTTAATTGTGCTTGATTATGCTTAATTGTGTGTTGTGTGTTAATTAAGCATGTTTTGCCTTAATTTCTTGATTAATTTGATTAATTATTTTAATTAATGATTTATTTAATTTCTGTATTTAATGATTAAATTTTTTAATTTCTGAATTTAATTATTTAATTATTTAATTCTGAAATTTCACTGTTTACAGTACTATTCACAACACTATTCATGGCACTGTTAATCTAGTGGAATTGTGCATAATTTCATGTGTCTTGATTTTCTGAAGTGAATTGGATGTGTCATTGCATGAACATTCACATGAATCGTGTGATTTTCACAAAAAAGGAAAAAATGGTTTGTCTAAGGGACACCGGAAATGGACCGCTTTTATGAAAAAAGATTTGAAGTTTTATATGCAAGTATGTGTGCATTGGCTAATGCTCAAAGATAATAAGTGGGTTGTGATGGTATGCTTGCATGATCACTAAGTTGAACCTGCCGCCTTAGCCGTAGTTCGAGGGATGATAGTCCGATTTATCGGAGATTTTAGAGAGGGAGGGCACGGAAGGGCACTGTTGTGCCTCTACGGAGGAAGGGCACTGTAGCGCCGTAGCATCTCAGCCCAAGTTGTAGCCCGAGGGGCAGTAATAATCGGAACACGTGTAGATGCAAGAGTACATGAGAAACATGGCATCATTGGTTCCGATTATGCATTAGATGATCACATCATTTATGGCACGCACGTATGAATTTATAACATGCAAGATGTGACAATGGCTAGGTGAAATCGCTTGTGACGCGACTCACATGTGATTAATGAACTGCATCATCTAATGGCATGTGCATTGCGTGTATTGTGCTGACTTATAACGTGTAGGGTATGACATACCGAGTAAGGTTGCATGCAAATCGACTATGTGATTGTTGATTGCATTGCTTGTATTGCGTGAGGTTTAACGTGTAGGGTATAGCATACTGGGTAAGGTTGCATGCAAACCGACTATTTGTTTGTTGGTTGACCCTGGATGTTGTTGCTTGTGTTGGTTTTGATTGTTTGTGGTTGGGTTGAGTGAGGGTTGATTCTAAAGAGATACCCTAAGTTGAGTTGATGTACTAACCGGGGCTTATGGGAAGAACTCGCTGAGATTTTATCTCACTGGTTATTATATAACCACTTTCAGACCCTTATAATGGCATAGTAGAGAATCTTGTTCCACTCCTCTAGTGATCAACCCGACAGAACTTGAGTTCGATAGGTCCCGGTGATGGTGGTGCTAAACCCGAGGGTTCATTGTGTATAGCTGGATTAGCCTAGCCTAGTTCCTTTTTAGTTTGACTTAGAAGATGAATCAGCCCCTTTTGTCGGGCTTGTAAATCGAAAAATGATCCTTCGTTGGTTAATCCAATAAATTGTATAAATGAGTAGTGATTATTGTCTTTGTTGTTCATCCCTTTATCCATGTTTGATTGTTTGATTATCTGTTTGGACTGTGGATGGTTCGTCTTCCGCTTGCACATAATGAAAGATTAAAATGAATGGTCGTCAACAAGTCCTGGGATGTCACTTTCAATCGACCAAGGGAAGGGGATTGTTGTGTGCTCAAGGTTTGAAGCGAGACACTCGATCACCTATTGCGATCTCACCTCATCGAGCTCACGTTCAAGGAGCCTACCTTCAATGAAGTTTTGTCGATGATTTGAACTTGGATCTACAAGAACTGATCGCTAGCCACTTGAGTAGTCGCTAGAGGCCCTTCTAGTCGCCTATGGGGAAGAGATCGGTGCCAAATAGGTGCCGATCAGCGCCTAGATGGGACTAGTCTAAAACAAGACTAGTCTGCGATACCCAGGGGAAGATCAAGCCAAATAGCTTGATCGAGGGGTCGCTTGAAGAGATGTCAACCACCAGCTAGTCGACGGGATAGGGAGGATTGTCGACGGAGGAGGATCAGGTCGTGCTAGCATCAAGTTGGCTCCAGTAAAGGCGGCAAAGCAATTGGCAGTTAGGAGGCAACCTGATGGTTTGAGGGGTAGAGAGAGATGGCAAGAAAGAGGCCGGGAGAGAGAAAGAGAGAGAGAGAGAGACAGACAAACAGAATATAGAAAAAATGTGGCCTCCTCCCAGAAAAATTGGAGGAAAGATGATATATATACCCTTCCCTAATCTCAAATCATAGCTATCAGATTAATCTAATGGCTAGGGATTAACCCATATGCCTAACTAACTCTTTTAAGCTTTTAATCATGTTTAGCACATTTAACATGTGCTAATTTCAATGGCTGAGATTTAATGTAATTAATGGCTCAAAAAGATTTTTCCAATTAAGGACCTAATTAGGGGCGATTTTGTGACGTCCTGAAATTCGAGCCCTTTGAGGGAGAAATGAACGTTAATTTCGCCAATGCATTGTTGGTTGATCTCACTCAGAACTGATCACTCTTGAGATACTGACCTTAAGGGGAAAGACTAATGAGGAAAGAACTCATGCGACTAAAGAACTTGACTTAGGAAAACGACTCGATCGTGAAACTTATGTAAGGACAATCCTATAGATATGTAGGCCGATTTCAAGGACGACAAGAAGTCAATTCGCGGACAGAACATAAGGGGATAATGGGTGATTCCGTCTACTATTATCAAACCCGCGAACGACCCTATGTTGATCCTTGATAATCATGTACTTTGAAATAAGAATTTATCCTTCGCAATTTCATGTAGTTAAGGATGTCCATGTATCAAGAAGTCTTGAACGTGATTTGGCACGAGTCGGTTACGCGTGAATCCTCGAAATCGCCTGTCTGTCTGAGTAGTACCAAAATGGCATTCGGGTGAAATTGACAAGGCATGAGAATCCAAGATTGGACTTTGAATTTTCGGGAATGTCCAAGACAGACTTTTGGACGATGCTTCCTCGAGAGTCAACAGTGTTAGTTGATTCGAGTTTTTGGGAAATGGATTTTCGGACTGAGGAAACAAGCCTATGAGGACATGGGCCGAGCAAAACTAGTGTGGGCCTCACGCCCAAGGTGGGACAGCCATTGTGGTAGACCCGAGGCAAGCAAGTAAGCCCGTTAGGCAAAACCGATCATTTACCCTTCCAAGCCCGCTGTCTAAACTTGAGCCGATTCGAACCCAACAAATTCCCGAGCCTGTTCTTATTCATTTTCTAGCCCGTTTCTTAGGCCCGCCCTTCATTTTCAGCCCAAGGGCAGATTGGGAAATGTGCACGGTGAAAAAGACCATTTTTCCCTTGGATATTTTGAAGAAAAGACAAAAGAAGAAAGAGAAGATGATGTCATTGCTTGGGGAGTTGGGCAAGGCATTCAATGGCCTTAATGAGGCCTTGAAACTAACTCTCATTTCTCTCTCTCTCTCCTCCTCTTCAGCCCCTCCAAAACCGCACACCTTTCTCCCTTGGTTTCCTTTCCTTCCTCCGAAAATCGAGTTGTTCATGGTCTTCCCGTGTAAATCATGTCCCGTGCCACTAGCCATTGTGCTTAAGACATCGAAACCGTACGGATGGCGTCGGCCGTTCGCCGATCGAAGCCGCCGGCCGGCCGGAAGCCGGCTATTGCCGAATTACCGACTATAGCGACCAGTCCGCCTAGTTCTACTTTTTCCCATATTTTCCTCCCATTCCGACCAAATCTCCACCCATACCAGCCACCAGCGGTTCCCCAACGACCCCCAAGTGCTGCTAGTTGCTGGCAAATCGTTCGCCGGAGCTCGGGGCAGCCCGTTTAACTCCGGTCAGCCACTCTCCCCCTGAGCAATACAGTTTTTCAAAGTTGCAGAGGGAGTTTGAGCTTGTTGCTGTTGTGTTCAACCTGGGACTGCCTTGGAGTGTTTTAGGAGAGGTCCCCGGGTGTCGGGTTCGTCGCCGCCGTGGCGCCCGTGTCGCCGGCCCGCTTAATGGGTGAGTTTAACCCCTAATCCTTTGTTAGTGCCTAAACTTGCTTAGGGTTGAGTTTATTAGTGTTAATGCTGGTTTAGGAGGGTTAATTAAGTTGCATTCACCCTAAGATAGGTGGTTAGATAGATTGTTAAGATTAGCTTAGCTTAATCTTGCTTAATTATGCTTGATTATGCTTAATTGTGCTTATTTGTGGATTATATGATAATTAAGCATGTTTAGCTTAATTGATTGATTAATTTGTTTTAATCAATGTTTTATTTAATTTCTGAATTTAATTTATTAATAATTGAATATTGAAATTTACTATTCATGAATTACTATTCACGGCACTGTTCATCCGGAAGTGAAATTGTGTATAATTTCATGTGTCTTGATCATATGAAGTGAATTTGATGTGTCGTGACATGAACATCCGCATGAATCGTGTGATTTTCACAAAAAGAGGGAAAATGGTTTGTTTGAGGGATACCGAAAATGGACCGCTTTTGTGAGAAATAATTTGAGGTTTTATATGCAAGCATGTATGCATTGGCTAATACTCAAAGATAATAAGTGGGTTGTGATAGTATGCTTACATGATCACTAAGTTGAACCCGTTGTATTGGGAGAGTATCCATTGATGTCCTTTGGGCATGCTGTCTCGAGAGAGTATCCCTTGATGTTCCTTTGGGAATGCCATCTTGGGAGAGTATCCCTTGATATCGCCGTGCCTCGCGGGAGAGGGCGATGCCTGGCTATGCCAGTAGACACCGGCGAAAGTTTGGTCATAGCCTTGTGGGGCAATAATAATCGGAACACGTGTGGATGCAAGAGTGCATGAGAAACATGGCGTCATAAATTCTAATTATGCATGAGATGATCACATTATTTATGACATGCACACATGAATTAATAACGTGCAGGGTGTGATAATGGCTAGGTGAGATCGCTTGTGGTGCAACTTGCATTTGATTAATGAACTACATCACCTAATGGCCATGTGCACTACGTGTATTGTGCTGACGTATAACATACAGGGTATGGCATACCGAATAAGGTTGCATGCAAATAGACTATGTGCTTGTTGGTTGTATTGCGTGTATTGTGCTGAAATATAATGTATAAGGTATGGCATACTGGGTAAGGTTGCATTCTAACCGACTTTTGATTGTTGGTTGACCATGTCTGTTGTTTGATTGCTAATTGTTGGTTGCTTGTTGTTAGATTGAGTGAGGGGTGGTTTTGGAGAAATACCCCGGGTTGAGTTAGTGTACTAACTAGGGCTTAGGGGAAGAACTTGCTGAGATTTTATCTCACTAGTTATTGTATAACCACTTTCAGGCCCTTAGAATGGCGTAGTGGAGAATCCTACCCCCGCTCCTCCAGTAATCAACCCAACGAAGCTTGAGTCTGATGGGTCCCGGTGATGGTGGTGTTGAACCCGAGGGTTCACTTTGTATAGTTGGATTAGCCTAACCTAGTTCCTTTTTGGTTTGGCTTAGAGGATGGATCGGCCCCTTTTGTCGAGCTTGTATCGAGAAACGATCCTCTGTTGGTTAATCTAGTAAATTGTATAAATAAGTAGTCGAGATTTCTACTGTTCATCCATCTATCCCTGTTTGATTGTTTGGTTGTCTGCTTGGACTGGGGATGGTTCGTCTTCTGCTTGCGCATAACGAAAGATAAAATGAATGGTTGTCGACTAGTCCTAAGATGTCACTTTCAATTGACCAAGGTAAGGGGTTGTTGCGTGCTCAGGGTTCGGGGCATGACTTCCCCATCGGTTTTGGTATTAAAGTGTGGTTGAGACTTGAAGTGATAAGGTGCGTGGGATTTTTGGGATAGTGAGATAAGGATGGTTTTTACTTTACGTGCCTATGATTGCTTTTGTGGTTTGGTGTGGTGGCGGGTTGCTCATAGTCCAAAGTGATGAGCAATCCTAAGCAGAGAGAGCCCCTAGGCGTAGAGCAGCATCTGGTCAGACCAGTTCTAAAGGTAGTACGCAAGCAGATCCTAAGTTAGGTGGGATCCTACTGGCGCTAGAGACCTTGCTAAGACAGCAAGCCGAGTGCTCCAGTTGTGGTCCTTGTGATTCCCCTAGTAAGAGGAGAGGTCTATGAGAGACCGATGCCTAGGCTGGTAGAGTAGTTCCTAAGACTGAAGCTATCGAGGTTCCGTGGTGTAGACGACCTTGAAGCTACAACCCTTTGGATAAGGGATTTCGAGAGGACCTTCACAGTGTTGAGGTGTTCAAAGGAAGATCGAGTGCTACTAGCAGTTTATTAGCTTCAAGGTAATACCATTAATTGGTGGGAAGCCACTCAAGGAAAAGTGTTCCCTAAAGGCACGGCTCAGACATGGGGTGCCTTTCACGAAGCGTTTAATGGGAAGTACTTCTCGGATAGTACGAGAGAGTTAAAGATGGTAGAGTTCCAATAGTTTCGTCAGAATCAGATGTCAGTAGATCAGTATGAGGCAAAGTTCACTGAGTTGGCCAAATATGCACCAAGGTTGGTAGAGGACCCTTTGGGTAGGGCGAGACGGCTTAGAGATGACTTGAAACCGAAATTGAAAGCCAGCTGGTGCTCTTGAATTTAAAGAGTTATGATGAGATGTACAAGAGGGCTCAGATGATCGAGAAGAACATGAGTGAGAGGACGATCGCATCGGGCTCGTAGTTCGTGCCTAATAGAGATAATCGTCGGTTTAGAAAGGGACCAATGATGGGAAGAAGGAATCCTATCCCGCCCAATAGAAAGAATTATATGGGAAAGCCGATGCCCAATTTCATGGGAGCCTACTTCGGATGTGGTCAATAGGGCCACCGAGTGGCAAATTGTCTGAGTAGGCCTGTGAGAACAATCTTGCTACCACCGCAAGGAGGACAACCTATAGGGAACGCACTGCTGAACAACCAAGGTAGACCCCTGGCGCAATAATAAGATATTTTTTGACTTAGGTTGTTCTGGTTATAAGTTAGTTGTGGGTGGTAGTGAGGAAGTCATTGACTTGATTGCAATAGCAATTTATGATTTGATGTCATAGTTGACATGGATTGGCTTACCAAGCAACGAGTTATGGTGGATTGTCATGGAAAGAAATTCAGTTTAACCCAGTAGTGGGTAGTAGTTTTGAAATTGCAAGAAATCGAGGGGAACCTTTCGTTTCTCTGATTTCGTCACTCAAGTGACTCGGTTGTTGGGATATGGATGCCAAGGGTATTTGGCATTGATGGCAGATACACTGGTAGAAGGATCAAAGGTGGAGGATAGCGCAGTAGTACAAGAATACATGGATGTGTTTCCTCTCTGGAGGAAATTGAGTTTGTGATTGAGTTGGCCCTTAGGACTGAACCAATTTCCAAGGCACTGTATAGGATGGCCTTGTCAGAATTGAAAGAACTGAAAGTGCAGATGTAAGAGTTACTGGACAAAAGATTCATTCATCCCGGTGCGTCCCCTTAGGGAGTACTGATACTGTTTGTAAGGAAAAATGATAGTTCGTTAAGACTGTGCATTGATTACTGGCAGCTTAATCAAGTGGTGATTAAGAACAAGTATCTGTTGCCAAGGATTGATGATTGTGTTCATTGACGATATCCTGGTATACTCGAGGAGTCTAGAGGATCATGAGAGACATCTAAGATCAGTACTGCAGACCTTGAGAGAACATGAGTTGTATGCCAAGTTTAGTAAGTGCGAGTTTTGGTTATCTCACGTGGCATTTTTAGGTCATGAAATTTCAGGTGAAAGGATTTATGTTGACATGATGTTACAATCCTAAGAAACTTTAATTGGCTGAATATTATTGACGTTTTGTGGAGAAGTTTTCTGGGATAGCCATGTCATTGACAAGGTTGTTAAAGAAACAAGAGAGGTTTGATTGGACGGACAAGTGCGAGCGTAGTTTCCAAGAGCTCAATAGTAAACTGACTACCGCACCTGTCTTGGCAATACCGTCTAATCCTGGTAGGTACGAAATCTATAGTAATGTGTTGTATAAAGGACTAAGCTGCATGTTAATGTAACATGGTAAGGTGGTTGCATACGCACCCCGACAGTTAAGGTTTCACGAGCTTAACTATCCGATACATGATTTGGAATTAGTGGCGATCATCTTTGCCTCATGTTCAACGACGATGGATCGAACTTCTTAAGGACTATGATTGTGAAATTCTGTATCATCCGGGGAAAGCGAACAAAGTGGTAGATGCACTCAATCAAAAGTCGTCAATTGCGCTGATGGTGATACGAGAATGGATTCTTTTGGAGGGAGTCAAGGACTCAATTTTTAAAATTGAGGTCGGCCATATTGCTAGTCTAATGGCCATTCTTAGGGTGGAACCCGAGATACAAAGTAGGATTAAGAGTGCCCAAGGAACAAATCCTGAAATTCTTAAAATCCTGCAGATGGATCAAACAAAGAGAAAAGTAGACTTTCAAGTGTTTGAGGATGGGACATTGAGGTTTCGAGGACGATTGTGCATTCCGAAGGATGTAGAGCTTAAGGAAGTAGTCTTGTCGAAAGCTCATCGTAGTAACTATAGCATCCACCCTAGCAGTACGAAAATGTATCAGAATCTGAAGCAGCACTTCTGGTGGAACAATATGAAGTTGGACATTGCAAAGCACGTGGCTAAGTGTTTGAATGCCAACAAGTAAATGCTTAGCATTGTAAGCCTGGTGGACTACTGCAACCTCTTGAGATTCTCGAGTGGAAGTGGGAACACATTATCATGGATTTTATGATGGGACTGCCAAGGAGTCAACGAAGCAATGACTCGATTTGGGTAGTAGTTGACAGACTGACAAAGTCAGCTACTTTATCACCAAACGAAAAGATTTTACGTTGGATAGGTATGCGGAGTTGTACGTACGTCAGATTGTACACATTCATGGATTTCTAGTGATGATCACATTTGACCGTGATTCTAAGTTTATGGCAACTTTCTAGAAAAGTTTGCAGTCGGCCTTGAGGACAAAATTGCAGTATAGTACAGCGAACCATCCGTAGACGGACGGTCAATCAGAAAGGATTTAAAGAAGTATTCGAAAGCCTTTAGTGCGATAAATAACATTTGGTTTGCACTAATTTTCAAGCAGTTGAGGTGAATTCTAGGTTTGGTTATTAAATGGACGTGAAAGGAATGTTGAAAGAAAAATCAGTGGTTTGTGGAATTTGGATAGCGGTTTGATGGAAATTCAGTGAATCAAATTTCAAGTGTCGATAAGTGACCCTGTGGACACGAACTCATGGGTTGATGAGTTGGAAAAAGTTTTGCACTTTGAGGTGCTCAAAACGAGGTTAAAACCGTGAGGCTTGGTAGGAGACAAGCCAAAGCGGATAATACCTCTATGAGACTGTGCATCTAAAAGGGAATTTTGCTAGTAGTGATGCAGTTCAAAAATGCCCATAATGACTGATCCGACGAGGGCAGGAAGTGGTCGCTGAGGCCAGAGTGCTTGAGCAATGCAAGCTTCTAGGATGTCGAAAGAGGTAGAAATGAATTGCGATACGTACTGTGCAAAAAGAGAGTGCTTGTGGGATAAGATTTTGTCGGAATGATATAACCGAAATATGGTCAAGTTTGTGGAACTCCAATCTATGGAACAAGGTCAGGGAACTGGGAATCGCTGGTTCAAAAATTGGTTTAGCAGTTATTGAATGCAGTTAAGATTATTAGAGAGACTTAAGACAGCTTAGAGTCGTCATAAGGGTTATGCAGATAAGCGTCGTAGACCATTGGAGTTTAAAGTGGGTGATCATGTGTTTCTGAAAGTATCGCCGATGAGGGGTACTCCCAGATTTGGCAAGAAAGGAAAGTTAAGTACAAGGTACGTAGGCCCCTTTGAAATTTTGGAAAGGATCGGGGTTTTAGCATATCGTCTTGCGTTGCCAACGAAGCTTGCTCAATTCCATGATGTTTTCCACGTGTCCATGTTGAGAAAGTATGAAACGGACCCGACTCATGTATCAAATTTTGAGGAACTAGACGTATACGACAATGTGTCGTAAGTGGAGAGACTAGTGCGAATAGAGGATCGTAAAGAGCAAGTGCTTCAAATCAAGACTATCGCCTTGGTTAAGGTGATCTAGCAGCATCACGGAACAGAGGGAGCTACATGGGAAAGTGAAGAAGTGATGAAGTATCAACACCCCTATCTTTTTGAGAATTTGTTAGTGGTTGCCAATTTTGAGGACGAAATTTTTGTAAGGGGGGAAAAATTGTGACGTCTTGAAATTCGAGCCCTTTGAGGGAGAAATGAACGTTAATTTCGCCAATGCATTGTTGGTTGATCTCACTCGAAACTGATCACACCTAAGATACTGACCTTGAGGGGAAAGGCTAATGAGGACAGAACTTGTGCGACTAAAAAACTTGACTTGGAAAAACGACTCAATCGTGAGACTTGCGTAAGGACGATCTTGTAGATATGCTGATCGATTTCAGGGATGACTAGAAGTCGATTCACTGACAGAACATAATGGGACAACGGGTGATTCCATCTATTGTTATTAAATCCATGAATGACCCTATGTCAATCCTTGATAATCGTGTACTTTGAAATAAGAATCGATCATTCGCAATTTCATGTAGTCAAGGACGTCTATGTGTTGAGAAGTTTTGAACGTGAATTGGCACGAGTCGGTTACGCGTAAATCCTCGAGCCGCCTGTCAGTCTGAGTAGTACCAAAATGGCATTCAAGTGAAATTGACGAGGCATGAGAATCCAAGATTGGACTTTTGAATTCTCGGAAACGTCTAGGACGGACTTTTGGACGATACTTTCTCGACAGTTGATAGTGTCAGTTGAGCCGATTTTTTCGGAAATGGATTTTTGAACGAGCCTACAAGGACATGGGCCTCACGCCCAAGGTGGGACAGCCATCATGGTAGACCCGAGGCAAGCAAGTGAGCCTGTTGGGCCAAACCGACCATTTACCCTCCCAAGCCCGTTGTCTAAACTTGAGCCAATTCAAGCCCAACAAATTCCCAAGCCCATTCCCATTAATTTTCTAGCTTGTTTCTTAGACCCGCCCTTTATTTTCAGCCCAAGGGTAGATTGGGAAATGTGCAAGGTGGAAATGACCATTTTGCCCTTGGATATTTTGAAGAAAAGATAAAAGAAGAGAGAGAAGATGATGTCATTGCTTGCGGAGTTGGGCAAGGCATTCAATGGCCTTAATGAGGCCTTGAAACCAGCTCTCATCTCTCTCTCTCTCTTCTCCTCTTAAGCCCCTCCAAAACCGTACACCTTTCTCCCTTGGTTTCCCTTCTTTCCTCTTGTTTCAGTTTCTGACATTTCTTCGAAAATCGAGTTGTTCATGGCCTTCCCGTGTAAATCACGTTCACCAGTCGGAGCCGGTTGGAGCCGCTGACCAACCCGCTGGCCGTTCTGAAGCCAGCTATTGTCGGACCGCCTACTATAGCGACCAGTCTACCCAGTTCTGCCTTTTCCCCTGTTTTCCTCCCATTCCAATCAAATATCGGCCCATACCAGCCACCGGTAGTTCCCCCTCGACCCCTAGGTGTCGCCAATCGCTGGTCAATCGCTCACCGAAGCTCCGGGCAGCCCATTCAACTCCGATCAACCACTTTCCCCCTGAGTAGTGCAATTTTCCAGAGTTGCAAAGGGAGTTTGAGCTTGTTGTTGTTGTGTTTAGCCTGGGACAACCTTGGAGTGTTGTGGGAGAGGTCCCTGGGTGTCGGGTTTGTTGCCACCGCCGTGCCTATGTCGCTGACCCGCTTAACGAGTGAGTTTAGCCCCTAATCCTTTGTTAGTGCCTAAACTTGCTTAGGGTTGAGTTAATTAGTGTTAATGCTGGTTTAGGAGAGTTAATTAAGTTGTATTAGCCCTAAGATAGGTGGTTAGGTGGATGGTTAAAATTAGCGTAGCTTAATCTTGCTTAATTGTGCTTATTGTGGATTATGTGATAATTAAGCATGTTTAGCTTAATTGATTGATTAATTTGTTTCAATCAATGTTTTGTTTAATTTATGAATTTAATTTATTAATAATTGAATTTTGAAATTTACTGTTCATGGATTACTGTTCATGATTATTGTTCACGGCACTATTCATCCGGAAGTGAAATTGTGTATAATTTCATGTGTCGTGATAATATGAAGTGAATTTGATGTGTCGTGGCATGAACATCCGCATGAATTGTGTGATTTTCACAAAAAGGGGGAAATTGGTTTGTCCGAGGGACATCGGAAATGGACCGCTTTTGTGAGAAATGATTTGAGGTTTTATATGCAAGCATGTGTGCATTGTCTAATGTTCAAAGATAATAAGTGTGTTGTGATGGTATGCTTGCGTGATCACTAAGTTAAACCCGCCGTACTAGGAGAGTATCCCTTAATGTCCTTTGGGCATGCCGTCTCGGGAGAATATCCCTTGACGTTCTATAAGCATGCCGTCTCGAGAGAGTATCCCTTGATGTTCCTTTGGGAATGTTGTCTTGGGAGAGTATCCCTTGACGTCACCACACCTCACGGGAGAGAGCAATGCCTGGCTATGCTAGTAGACACCAACGGAGGTTCGGTTGTAGCCTTGTAGGGCAGTAATAATCGGAACACGTGTAGATGCAAGAGTGCATGAAAAACATGGCATCATTGGTTCTGATTATACATGAGATGATCGCGTCATTTATGGCATGCACATGAATTGATAACGTGTAATGTGTGGTAATGGCCAGGTGAGATCGCTTGTTGCGCAACTTGCATGTGATTGATGAACTGCATCATCTAACGGCCATGTGTATTGCATGTATTGTGATGACTTATAACGTGCAGAGTATGGCATACCGGGTAAGGTTGCATGTAAACTGACTATGTGATTGTTGGTTGTATTGCGTGTATTGTGCTGAAATATAACGTGCCGAGTATGGCATACCGGGTAAGGTTGCATGCAAATCGACTTTTGATTGTTAGTTGACCCTATCTATTGTTTGATTGCTAACTGCCAGTTGATTGCTGTTAGGTTGAGTGAGAGGTGGTTTTAGAGAGATACCCCGGGTTGAGTTGGTGTACTAACCAGGGCTTAAGGGAAGCACTCGCTGAGATTTTATCTTACTGGTTATTGTATAACTACTTTTAGGCCCTTAGAATGGCATAGTGGAGAATCTTGCCCTCGCTCCTCCAGTGATCAACTTGACAAAACCTGAGTCCGATGTGTCCCGATGATGGTGGTGCTGAACCTAAGGGTTCACTTTGTATCGTTGGATTAGCCTAGCCTAGTTCCTTTTTGGTTTGGCTTAGAGGATGGATCGGCTCCTTTTGTCGGATTTGTATCGAGAAACGATCCTCCGTTGGTTAATCTAGTAAATTGTATAAATAAGTAGTCGAGATTTCTGCTATTCATTCATCTATCCTTATTTGATTGTTTGGTTGTCTATTTGGACTGGGGATGGTTCCTCTTCCGCTTGCGCATAACGAAAGATAAAATAAATGGTCGTCAACAAGTCCTAGGATGTCACTTTCAATTGACCATGGTAAAAGGTTGTCGTGTGCTCGGGGTTCGGGGCGTGATAGATTTTGTAATTTTGCTAAAAGCTAGGACCATTTTGCAAATTCTGGAAATATAAGGGCATGGAGGGGCCAGATTTGGGTTGGGCCACCAAAAGGTGGTGGTCATCGACCAAAAATCGGTCAAAGGACTGCCAAACCATCCTCATCTGTTAGTGACTAGTTTGATTGGTTTTGGATCGGTTTGACCGGTTTAGCTAGTTCTTGGGGTAATTTAGTCCAATTTTCCGTGAGTTTATGCAATTTAATCCCTATGTGCCTAATTGGGAAGAAAACAGACTAATTTCGAGAAGAAACGGTCTAATTTCAAACAAATTAGGCTAATTAAACCATGAAAATTCAATTTCTTGATTTTTTTTATAAACCTAGTTGTCTAATTGCCATAAAAATTAATGGACCCACATCATGAGCACACCAAATTGGACTTTCTAGGCCTTAAATTAGACAATTCTACTTAAGTATTGGTCTCAATTTGCAAATTAATTGAAATTAAACTTAATTAAAGTTGCAAGACACTCATTAGTCTAATTATCCAAGTCTAAGGGAACTTACTGTATCCAAATTGACCTTAAATTGATGACACAATATTCTTGCCACAATTAAATTGAGGACCAATGTGTAAATTGAACCTCCATTCATCAAATTAAACTCTAGTCATGAATGGGTCAATTCCAATTTTTTGAATTGAAACTCAATAACCCTATTTTCTTAAGGCCTAATAAGCTAAATCTCCTAAATCAACAAGTTGACAAGTGGATTTTCTAAAATCATCCACGAATTTAGACTTAACTCATGAAATTGAATAGAATGGAAGTGTTTGTTCGCAATTTATGAAGAATCGATTCGGACCCCTAATTATGGGCAAAAAATTAATTCACATTTCACTTTGCCCAATCTCAAATTAATTGAATGAATGAATGGATAATTGCCTCTAGATCAAATGTTGCAAAAAAACTAACCCTACTTATGACTAGAACGAAAATAATTCTATTTTTGATTGATTTTGAACCTAAAACCGAAAACTTCGGAAAATGAGGTTCTTAATCAACTTTCGCAAAATTCTTAATGCTAAAGTAAAATTGAAACTAAAATGAAGTAATTTTATGATTTTTGTACTCAATTTTTTTTTGGCCAAAGGTTTGACATAAAGTCAAAACATATTTGACTTTTCACTAAAGTTTGATTTTATGGTCAAATGTTTGAATTTTTCTATAATTTCCACTTCTAAAGTGAAATTAGACTTCAAAGGAATATTTTGATACAAAAAGCCAAAGTTTAACCCGAGGTTGACCAAAAAATCAACCCGAAAGTTAATCGTTTGACTTTTTGGGTATATGTGTGGAATGAATGGGAAATTTCTTTCTAAAGCAAAGGAAAAAAATAGAAATGAAAATGACTCTTTTTGTTCCAAAATAGACCTCGTTGCGATCGAAAACCCCTAATTCGATTTTTCAGTATTTATCGATGCGTCAAACAAAAATCAGGTGTCAACAGTTGGCAACATATAATGATGTAACCTTGTACAAGCATGGTATAATGGCAAGCATAGCTTCTTAATCTTTGTATATCTCGTCTTGGCATTATTGACACTTGATTTTTAGTCACACATTGATAAAAGTAGAAAAAAAATCGAAATTGGCATTTCGATCACGATAGAGCCCATGTTTCAAACAAAAGTGTCATTTTTCAATTCTATTTGCTGGCCTAACTTTAAAAAGCAATTTCATATCCATTTCACATGAAAACCCAAAAAGTGAAATGGTTGACTTTCTAGTTGACATTTTTGTCAATCCTTTGACTAAAAGTTAACTCCGAGTCAAATTTTGGATTTTTGCACAAAAATGTTCTTTTCAAGTCTAATTTCATTTTTGAAATGAAATTTTGGAAAATTTCGATGATTTTAACCATTAATTGAACTTTTAGTGAAAAGTCAACTAGAGTTTAACTTTTGGTCAAACCTTTGACAAAAAAATTGAAAAATACAAAAATCACAAAATTTCTTCATTTTATCTTCAATTTGAGTTTGGCATAAATTTTTTTGATAAAATTGATTAAGAACCTCATTCTCTGAATTTTTCAGTTTTAGGCTCAAAATCGGCCAAAAATAAAATAACTTTTGTTCTAGTCATAATTAGGTTCATTTTACGACATTTTGATCTAGAGGTGGTTAAGCATTCACTTGTTTAGTCAATTTCAAGATTGGGTAAAGCGAAATGTGAATTGACATTTTTCCCCCAATTAGGGGTCCAGATCCAAGCTACATGATTTGCGAACGAAGACTTTTATTTTACTCAATTTTGAGAGTAAAGTCCAAATTCGAGATCAATTTTTGGAAATTCACTTGTCAATTCATTAATTTTGGAGATTTAGCTTACTTGACCTTAAGGTAATATGGTTATTGAGCTTCGATTCAAGAAATTTGAGTTGACCCATTTAATGACCAAGATTTAATTTGATGAATTGAGGTTTAATTTCACCATTGGCCCTCAATTAAATTTTGGCAAAAGGATCGTGTCATCAATTAAAGGTCAATTTGAATGCAATGAGTTATTCTATGCATGGGTAATTAGGCTAATAAGTATTTTGCAATTTTAATTGAATTCAATTTCAATTAATTTGTAAATTTCGACTGATAATTAGCTAAACCCATTTAAGCCTAGAAAGTCCAATTAGGTGCACTCATGGCATAGGTCCATTAGTTTTTCGTATCACTTAGGTAATTAAATCAATATAAATTGTTGAAATGCATTTATATGGTTTAATTAGCTTAATTTGGTCAAATCGGACCGTTTCTCTTCAAAATTGGACCATTTCTTTTCCAGTTAGGTAATTTTTTTTCAATTTCGTCCAGAAGGGACCAAATTGCATAAATTCAATAAAATATTGGATCAAACCAGCCAAGGAAGGACCAAACTGGCCAACTGACATGAATCAATTCAATCGACCGCCGTTAGAAGAGGAGGCCAGTTTGGCCCTCCTTTGGCCGGTTCTCCTACACCAATGACCACCACCCCTATGTCCTTAAATTTTTGAAAATTGCAAATTTTCCCCAAGGTTTTAGAAATTTTGCAAAATTTCCCTAAAGTTTAAGAAAAATACAAAAAGACCCTAATCTCATGATCAAATCTCATCCATTCATTAGGATTACATCTTAACCCTTAAAAATATTTAGTATGTGCTTAATTTAATGGATGAGATTGAATCTAAAGGTGAGATTAGTTCCTAGCCCTCGAATCAAACTGACAGCTAGGATTTAATCTCATATACACCTATATAAGGGATTTTACCTCTAAATTTCAAGGGAAGAGGTCATTTTCATAGCTACACTCTCACTCTAAAATCCATTTTTCTCTCTTCTCTCTCTATTTTCCCTCCATTTCTCTCCCTCTCTTCCTTTCTCCTCTAACCGTCATAACCGCCGCTTGCCAGAGCCCTTGCCGATCGAGCGCCACCTTTTACAACCTTCCTCAGCCTCCATTCGTCAAGGTCTTTGTGTTTGCTCATGTGTTTATTTCCACATTCGACTCATGTGATTGATAGGTACTCTTGTAGGCCTAATGCATGCTCATGGTTGATCTTGGGGATACACATTAGAACTCGACTTTAGGAGGTTATGACGTTAGTCACCGTAAGTGAATACTTATGATGATTAAATTTCATTAAACATGTGTAATAATGAATTGAGATAACATTTCATGGCATGTTGTGCATATAACTCCAAAGGCCAACCCCGAGGCCATTTCTAATTCGTCAATTAGATGATTCTTGTTTGCTTACTTGCCCCGTTTCATGTGCTTTTATTTGGATTGGTGTTTGTTTCTCTTGTAAACCGCTCATTTAGAATTAGTTAAGAATCAGGGTAGATGAAGAAGGCGGCCTTGAGACGGTGATAGTTATTGTCCTTTATGACCCTTCCTTTGTACTATTTATTTGACACCTGACATATGCCTTGGGTTTTCCATTGCATTATATAAAAACCTAATGAGTTGCGAGTTTCTTTCCTTTCTTTCCTTTTACATGTACTTTTTCAGATTGCATGTTAGATTTACTGCTTTCCTTGGTTGTTTACTTTTTGCACTGCAATTTCAATTAAAATTGGTTGCCGTTCCTTTCTTACTTTCTTAAAATTAGAATAACATGAAACCAATACCCACGCATGATCAACTTTCATCTTTTTAAATGACACAAGAAAGTAACAAGACATGCATGGACACCTTAGGTAAAACATGATCACTGATAGGTACCAAAAGAGCACTAATAAAAATATTAACATAACCCAAGTTCCCAAACCCTAGAGCTTTGGTTGCAAGAAATCAAAGAAACCTCTCCCGATTCTCGATTGGACTTTCTAGTCGGCCCCCAAAGTGAGGCTAGTGGTGACTCCAAAACATTTATCTTAGGTTGCTAATCGACATAGGTAATAAAAATAAAACTTTTCCCTATTGCACAGGGTATGGACTTAGAAGAGTCCCAATCGCAATTGACCCTTTTCCAAGGACCATCTCATGAGTAAATACCCCTAAACTTCATCCCTCCCGACACTGACCATTGCCGAGGGCAGGTCACAACATGATGTGGTTGCTTGATTCTATCTCATCTTGTTTCAAGCTTGATTCGTTGTAAAACATCAACAAAGGTACAATCCTTGAACTCAAGCTAAATAAAGTGAGATTACACTAGCCAGTCGGGGTAGAGCTTATACTTAGGGATGATCTTATGAAGTTCATGATTACTATGATAGTTTAGGATGTTTAGGAATGGATTTGATTAGATGATCATGGCTTGATTTGGCTTGATTTGGTGCTTGGACTTAATTTGTGATTTTCAAATAACCATATGAGTGATCTGAAAGATGTCTTCATTTGAGCTTGAAAACATATTTGATTTGTTCAATTTCTTGACGACATTTGAAGCTGACTCAATGATCTTTCCGATAAGCTATCCAATGTCCCTATTGGAATCCTATTTGTACCTGAAAACCTCTGTGAAAGTTGTTGTCACGTTCTGCAATGTTCATTTGATATCCGATATTTTAAGATAGTTTGACCTTTACGGATTCATGATTTTTTGCTAATTTTTGTGATCTGATTTTTGAATCGGTTCCTCACAAGAATTGTTCATGACATAACTCTCTAGAACATATACTTTTTCCAGAATTTCCTAAGATCATTAAGCAAGGTCGATTGGCCCTTACATCATTATGCTGACTTCTGGAATATGCATTTCCTGAACACTTGTTTCAGTTTCTAGAATTTTTGCTGAATTCTGTACTTAGAGTCTGACGTTGTTCTCATGAATGTTGCACGTATGAATGGTATTCATAACATATTTTTTCTCAGAATTTTTAGATGAGTATGTCTAGGCCAAATCCACCAAAAATCATCCCCCTATTATGCTTGTCAGCGTAATCCCAAGTCAGGTTCTTTATATTGCTGATTTTCTTGTGATTTTTCTAGAGCTCATTTCAACATGATTCCTTCTAGAAATTTTGTTCAATGGATGTTTATCATGATATATATTTTTTCTAGAATTCATAGACAACATTCATTAGGTAAAATTCCCCAAAAATCGTCCTTAGGTCACTTCTGCCTGTACAAACTCGAATTTGCATTCATGTGCAATTAAGCATGTAATTGTGACTCTTTGACTATAGAGCCTTTATGAAAGTCATTCCATACTTCAATTCCATTCTAGGGATACTTAAGTCATTCCAAATGAATGCCATTAGTTCATTAATCGCATGTATTAGTGAAAATTTGTTGTGTCATTATGCATGTATCTTATGTTTACCTTGTTTTTGTCATTTTCATACCATGTCTTGTGATAACATTCAAGTCTAGGTCCCTTAATGAAAAATGTTCATGGTTTAATGTTTGATTCATATGATTTTTCCCACATTTTTTCCATGTCATATATGAGCAATAGACCATGCATCTTCTTAATGTGACTGCCCTGAATATTGTATTTAGCATGTTTGTGTAAACGTTATGAATTTGACATGTAATCAACCTTAATTGAGCATATGGCCTCTTAGAAATCTTAGTACATTGATCAAGCTTTCTAATGATGCTAAAATTGTTCTATTTGCATGCCAATAGTCTCCTTTTCCATCTTTTGCAAAGTTGCCCTGAAATCTGGAAATTTTCAAAATTCGGATAGCATATAAGACCACTTTCATGTCTGCATCTTTCTATTTTCGTCTGAATTTTTCCACTAAGATTCAGAAATGGAGTTTTTCACGAACATTGATCGTTACTCTTAGGACTGTCATGAGGCAAAAATTGAAGATTTTTAGGGTAGAGGGCTTCATTTCTCTCTCTCTCCTCTTTTTCCCCCCTCTAGCTGACCACTCCTCTCTTCTCCTTCTTCTTCTTTTTCTTCATTTCTTCCATTTTACTTGCTTGTTCAGCCTCCTTACTACCCAAGCCACCTGTAGTGGTGACCGAGAGCCCCTGTCCGTACCCTCTGTCGCCGCCCCTTGCCATTTTTGGTCGTCGAACCGCCCACCAGCCGTCTAGATCTCCACTGCTAAGAGTGCGATATGCATTAATTGTGATATACATGTGTGTCTATTGTGTAGGGTATGGCATGACCGAGTAAGGTTGTCTGCGAATCCATTGCCTGTCGATGTTATTTATGGGGTTACTAAGTAAATTGAGTCATTAACCGAGGCAAATGAGTATTGTTTTGCCATTGATCTACTTGAAGAATTTGACTATGCGATAGGTACCATGAGGCAAGTTAATGTCCTAACCGGGGCTTAGGGCGAGAACTCATTGAGATTATATCTCATTTATCATGTTAAACAATTTTAGGTTCCTAGTTAGGCACACCGCCCGTTGCGATTTAGAGTCCCCTAGGATTAGGAGACCATCATTACGACCCATCGATTCCTGGGTCGGGCGCACCTGTACGAGAAGTGTGCTTCCACCACTGGGTGGATGAAGGACCGGGGATGTGGGTTCCCCACCGGTTTTTAGCAAGGTTCATTAGGGAGGGCGAGCTCCTGTTCGGCCCTCTGCATGGTTTTGATGGCTTACCAAGTAGGGTCCTTAAGGATATGGATTGAGATCCCATGGAGTTAGATCCTCTAGATGGGATAGTAGTGGATCCCGATCCTGCCCCACCAGCAGCTAACCCGTACCCCTTTGACTGCGACTCGATGGAGCCTGACTCAAATGGGTCCTTGTATATTGGTAGTCTTTGATGAACATATTGAACTCAAGTTTTGAGGGAGTAGATTAATCTAGCCATAGCATCTTTTTGTAGACTTGGAAAAAAAAAACCTCACCCACTGACGGGTTTGTAATTAGAGGTGTTCCTTTAGGGGTTAATTTGGTAAATAAATAAATGAACTAGTTTGTTGCTATAGTGTTCGTTCTTTCTCTATCCCTATTGCGATTGATTGTTTAATTGGCTGATAAATTGTTTCCGCTTGCGCATAACGGAAAAAAGAAGAAGAAGAGTGGTCGATGATGAGTCTAGGGACATCGCATTCATTTGACCAAAATGAAGAGGTTGTCGCGTCCTTGGGATTCGGGGCGTGACATCCTTGTCAATTTTGGTATCAGAGCTCAGTCAATGCTTGTAGTGATAAGGTACGATGGGTTATGGGATAGTAAGATAGGTATGACGTTTACTTTATACGCCTATGGTTGCTTATATGAATTTTTGGTATATGCGGGTTGCTCATAGTTTCTAATTCCTTGTTAGAATTGGAAAGTAGGATCAGTGGTGATTCTACAAGATGAGCAATCCTGAGTAGAGAGCCCCTAGGCATAAGGCATGTCTAGTCAAGTCAGTGTTAGGGGTAAAGCGTCGGGGGATCCTAGGTTAGATGGGATCCTATAGGCGCTAGAGACTTTGATAGGACAACAAATTGAGGATTGAGCTGCCACCGCCGCCGCAGCCGCTGCCGCCTTTCTTATTGCCCCTACTGAGGTTCCTGTGGTTAGGAACGAGGGTTGTAAGCGACCGATGCATAAATTGATGGAGCAATTTCTGAGGCTCAAGCCGCCAAGGTTTAATGGTGTAGGTGACCCTAAGGTTGCAACCCTATAGATCAGAGACATGGAGAAAGCATTTGTGGTATTGAAGTGTTCGGAGGAGGACCAAGTGATTCTAGCGGTTTACCAACTTCAAGGAAATAACAATACATGGTGGGAAGCTACTCGAGGAAGAGTGTTCCTTGAAGGCACAACCTAGACGTGGGGTGCCTTTCTTCAGGCCTTTAACGGAAAGTATTTATCAAACAGTGCACGAAAATACAAGATGATGGAATTTCAGTGGCTTTGTCAGAATCAATTGTCTGTGGATCAGTACGAAGCGAAGTTCGTTGAGTTGAAAAAGTACGCTTTGAGGTTGATAGAGGATCCTTTGGATGAGGCAAGGAGGTTCAAGGATAGCTTGAAGCCGGAACTCAAAGACCAGTTGGTGCCCCTAAACCTGAAAAGCTATGACGAGATGTACAAAAGGGCCTAAATGATTAAGAAGAGCATGACTAAGAGGGCAGCCGCGTTTGGATAGCGGTTTGTGCCTAGTCGAGACAACCGTCGGTTGGGGAAGAGGTCGATGTCGAGAGGAAGGAATCCCATCTTACCCAACAAGAAGAACTATGTAGGAAAACCGGCATCCAGTTCCATGGGAGTATGCCTACTATGTGGGAGGAGGCATGGGAATGCTCTTTGCCCTTCAAGGACGGGTGTCTGTTATGGATGTTGCCAACAAGGCCACTAAGTGAAGAGTTGTCCGAATAAGCCTATGATGACGATTTTGCCACTGCTGTAGGGAGGACAACTTGCAAGGAACATGTCGCCAAGCAACCAAGGTAGATCCTAGGTGCAAGAAAGAGCTTATGTCGTGACTAGAAGGGAGGCGGAGGATTCACCCTCCATAGTTACAAGTATGGTATCCTTGTACGATCATGTTGCTAATGCGTTATTTGATCCCGGTGCTACGCATTCTTTTGTTGCTAATCAATTTGTTAAGCTAGTGAGGTTAAATCCAAAACCATTGGGAGTGGTTTATAGTATTTCTACTCCATTTAAGGATGAAATATTGTCTGAGTTAGTTTGCTTTGGTTGTAAGCTAGTTCTTGGCAGTCGCAAGGAAGTCATTGATTTGATTGTGATAACGATGTATGACTTTGATGTCATAATCGAGATGGATTGGCTTACCAAACAACGAGCTATGGTGAATTATCATGGAAAGACGATTCAGTTCAACCCTTTGATTTCAAGTTTGTTGGAAATCGAGGGGGACCCTCAATCCCTCTGATTTTGTCACTTGAGGTAACCCGACTGCTGGATGCAGGATGCCAAGGTTATTTAGCATTGGTCACGGATATGTTAGTCAAGGAACCAAGGATGGAAAGCATCGCCATGGTACGAGATTACATGGATGTCTTTCCAGAGGAATTGCTTGGATTGCCTCCAAAGAGGGAAATTGAGTCTAAGATTGAGTTGACCCCTGGAACGGAGCCAATTTCTAAAGCACCTTGCGGAATAGCGCTATCGAAGTTAAAAGAATTAAAAGTGCAGATACAAGAATTACTAGACAAGGGATTTATTTGTCCTACTGTATCTCCTTGGGGAGCACTAGTGTTGTTTGTAAGGAAAAATGACGGATCCTTGCATCTCTACATCGACTATTGACAACTCAATCATGTGACTACTAAGAACAAATATCCATTGCCAAGGATAGATGATCTGTTTGATCAACTTTAGGGAGTTTCGATATTCTCTAAGATAGACCTGAGGATAGGCTATCATCAATTGAGGATTAAGAAGGAAGATATACTGAAAACGACATTTCGTACACGTTATGGTCATTATGAGTTTACCGTAATGCTGTTTGGTTTAACGAATGCTCTTGCAACCTTTATGGACTTGATTAACTCTGTGTTCAATGAGTATTTGGATCAATTTGTCATCGTGTTCATAGATGATATACTGGTATACTGGAGAAGTCCAGAGGAATATGAGAGACACTTGGAGTTAGTACTATAGACCTTGAGGGAACATGAGCTTTATGCTAAATTTAGTAAGTGTGAGTTTTGGTTAACTCGTGTGGCATTTTTGGGTCATAATTTCAGGCAAAGGGATTTTTGTTGATTTGGCTAAGATCAAAGCCATCATAAATTGGCCGAGACCCACAACAGTAATTGAAGTTCGAAGTTTATTGGGATTGGAAGGGTATTATAGACAATTCGTAAAGAGGTTTTCTGCGATAACCATGCCCATGACGAGGTTACTGAAGAAAGAAGAAATGTTTGATTGGACAAATAAGTGCAAGCGTAGTTTTCAAGAGCTTAAGTGTAAGCTAACTACCGCACTTGTCCTAACAATACCGTCTGGTTCTAGAGGGTACAAGATTTACAGTGATGCGTTGTACAAAGGATTGGGTTGTATTCTAATGCAATACGGTAAGGTGGTTGCATATGTATCCTGATAATTAAGACCTCATGAGCTTAACTATCCAATGCATGATTTGGAATTAGCGGCAATAATCTTTGCACTCAAGATTTGAAGGCACTATTTGTTCAGAGAAAGTTCCCAATTTTCACGGACCATTAAAGTCTGAAGTATCTATTCTCTCAAAAGGAGTTGAACATGACGCAATGTCGACGGATGAAACTTCTTAAAGATTATGACTGTGAGATTTTGCACCATCTTAGGAAAGCTAATAAAGTGGCAAATGTGCCTAGTCAAAAATCATCAATTGCACAAATGATGGTACGAGAATGGATCATTCTCAAAGGAGTTTGAGATTCAGATTTCAAATTTGAGGTAGGCCATCTTGCTAGCCTAATGGTTACTCTCAGGGTGGAACCCAAAATGCAAACCAGGATTAGAAGCACTCAAGCGACGGATCCTAAAGTCCAAAAATTCTACAAATGGATCAGGTCAAGAGGAAGGCCAACTTTCAAGTGTCCAAGGATGGGACATTGAAACTTTGTGGACGATTGTGCGTCCCCAATGATGCCAAGCTTAAGGAAGCAGTCCTGTCGGGAGCTCATCGTAGCAATTATAGCAACCATCCTGGCGATATGAAGATGTACCAGAATTTAAAGTAACATTTCTAGTGGAATGGTATGAAATTGGATATTGCCAAGCACGTAGCTAAGTGTTTAATGTGCCAACATTGTAAGCCTGGTTATTGATGTAACCCCTCGAGATTCTCGAATGGAAGTGGGAATATATAACAATGGATTTTGTGATGGGGTTACCAAAGAGTCAATGAGGTAATGACTTGATTTGGTTAATAGTAGACAAATTAACGGAGTCAACTCACTTTATCGCCGTACGGAAGGATTTCGCATTAGACAAGTACGCAAAATTGTACGTGCGACAAATTGTACGCCTTCATGGAATACCAGTGGCCGTTCCGAAAGGTACACTTAAGTGTTAAAATCGGAGAAAATAAATCACTTAAGTATCAATGACAAGAAATTCCGGCAAAAATGCCGACGTGACATTTTTCCAATAAGATAAGTGCAAAACAATGTCGTTTTTTATGTTGATGTGGCTTATCTAGCCTATAAAGACGTAGTTTTATCCCAAAATTGAATTTTAATATAAATATTAATTATAATAAATTAAAAACTAAATTATAAAAAAGATCTACAGCAAGCATTTGGTGAGGGCTTGTATAGCCCTCGCCGCTGCCCCCAACCATCACCGAGAAGGGTTGGCACTAGCAAGGGTTGGCTAGGGTTACTAGGCCTTAACTAGTGGTCAACGACCCTGGCTGACCGTCGGCGAGAGCGTGGAAGCCCTCGCCTAGGTCTGGGGTGAGGTCCTTATCGAACACTTGTCCTTTCCTTTTTAAAATATAAATTTATTTTTTAATTTAATTTAATTTAATTAATATCTATATTGAAATTCAAATCTGAGGCAAAACGATGTCATTTTAGCTTTTTTTTATTGACTAAGCTTTCCGGTAAGTCACATAGGTAACTTATATTATTACAAATAATGCATATTGGATTTCCAACACTCTTAATTGGACTTGGCACTTAAATATCTCAATTTTTTAAAAAAATGACACTTAAATGTACTTTTTGGAACTTATGGTATTTATCCCTCCATGCTAAGGTTTGGCATTTGCCCTCCATATCTACCTAAAATTTGAGATGTTTGATGTTAAATCAAGACATGATTTTGAACTCTAAAAAATCAAAGAAGAGAAAAAGCCCAAAGTTAAAGTAAAGAGACTTCCATATGTTCGATAAAATTACAAGCCAAAAACTTCCCATCAAATTAACACCTAATATCTTTTTTATGTCCTTTGGACATAAAATTAACACTTTTAATATATCAGATTAAAATCATTAATTTATGAAACAATGTTACGACTTGTTAGGTATATTTGTGATGCACATCATGGACTCCGTAGCACGCCCCGGCCCTCGAGCACATGAGAACCCCTACTCTCTTGCGGTCATTTGAATTTGACATCATAGGACACATTGTCGACCATTATTTTTATCTTTTAGTTAAACACATGCGGAAGTGAAATATAACCACCCAATCAAATATCATAATAGGGATTGTAGGAAACTCAAACCAAAAACACATTCTGAAAATAATAATATTTGAAAATGAACTAAAAAATATTTTTCCCTTGGTATAGAAAATCTGATTTGGTTTTATATGCACTCCTTTTAAGTATTTTTATTTTATTTTTAAATAGAAATTTTAATTATACTTTTTTCTTTTTCTTTTTCCTCCTTCCCCTGGTGTTGTCGGCCATGATGGCCATGGCTGGGAACACCTCGCCTTGACCTCGGCCTTGACCTCACCTGATCTAGTGAGACTCAAGTCTCCCCAGATCGGGGAGGCTCGAGTCTCCCTAGCGTTGAGGCCAACAAGTTGGCTAACCAAGTTTGGTAAGCTTGAGCTTGCCTTAAGTGATGCCTCACCTAATCGACGAGCTTGAGGCCCACTTGTCGATTAGGCAAGGGCTGCAAACCTTGCCTTGTTGATGAGGGTCGGCTACTAGACTTTATAGGGGGTGCTGGAAAAAAAAGTAAAAGAAAGAAAGAAAAAATTAAAAAAGAAAAAAATTATTTAAAAAGTGAAAGTTTAAAAAAAATAAAATTTGTGAAGACTATTCAAGAGGATAATATCTCATTAATAGATTGACTCAACTAATAACTTTATAAATTAAATGGGTTGTAAATGGCTTTAAAGACAAACCCATTTACAACCCAACCCTTGTATCATTAGACTTACATACAACCCAAATCTATTAACAATCAATTTATTAAAACTTAACCCATATATGACTCATCTCATTGATTATGGGTTCAAAATGGGTTGACACCTCTAGCCATTAAATGTGTGAAAAGGGATTTGTCCTAGTCATAATTTTGTTACAAAGTGCTCCCAAATAATTGTTAAAACTGTAATCTAGGGACTTGGTTGTTTCTTTACGGCTAAAATACCATTTTCACACACTATAATAATAGGGTATGAATAATTAAATATTAAATTCTACCTATTTGGATGGCTATTTTTTTTGTTGATCATGCACTCTTTTTTTTTTATACTTTTATAGGGATCGAAACCCCATAGTTGGGCACTTGGCTAGGTGACTCATTGGTTGTTGATCAAGCACTTTGTTTCACTATAATCATAACTTAAGTAATATTGATACCGACATGCAACATAACATAACACGTTGACATATTCTTTTTCAAAAAATAGAAAATTCTCACACGTTTGGACACGTTGTATATTAAATATATATTTTTATATGTACATGATAAATTATTATTTTTATAATTATTTCAATCAAATTAATTTGATTCAAATTTATAAATAAATAAATAATAAAAAAGAGCTTAAGAATGAATTTACACTAAAAAATTAATCCACAATTTGTCAATATCATTTGTTAATATCATTTATTGTTTCAATTTAACAAATTCAACTCCATTATAATAATCTATAAAATTTGGAAGAAAAACAATCTACATTTTGTACTCGCCTGTCAAAGTATGTTGAAAGAGAAGAGGAAAACAAAAAACTTGAGGGATGAATTGTGCGTCATAAGATGTGAAAGTCGAAGAAAATAAGATTATATTTTTCTTCTTTCTCCTTTATTATTTTTTATTTTTTACATATTTACGTTTTGAATCCTTATTTAATGAATTTTTTTAAAATTGACCAATACATATCGAAATCATGTGTTGGAATTCCAAATTCACATACTGGAATTATTGACTGGAGTGTTGAAGAATGTCGGGAAAGTTGACTAAGTGTCGAACACATATCGGAGTGTCTAACATGAAACGAATGCTCTTAAAGGGTATAGGTACTTTTTAGGTTAGAATAATTTTAACAAGTTTAGAAATGGGTCCCTTGTCTACCATTATCAGGAGAAGGAAATAAAAATAACAAAATGAGGTGAAGAGAGGGCGTTTTTCTTTTTCTTTTTTGGTTTGGGGAGGGCTTAGAAACCTAGAACCGGACTAAACCGTACCGTTCACCGGTTGAAATCGGTCCGATTCGGAGTAAGCGGTACTGTACTCCTCAATTCTAGGTCTATAATTCCCGTCCCAATTTCTTCTCTCAGCACAGCCTCTTTCCTCCCTCACTCTCTCAGATTTTCACTCTTGCTGTTCGATGTCGACAGTTTGATGATCTTGACAACTACGAGGTTCATAGTTGTCTCTGCCTGGTCTCCTCTCCCACTTGTTCTCCTTACCGTACCTTCGTTCACGGGTGAGGATTTCGTCACTAACTCCACTCTCCTTAGCTTGTTCGATCGTACACTTCAAAGTATCTTCATCTGTTTTTGGCTGGGCCTTGCGTGTTTAGGAATTTTGATCTACAATGGCGAGACGAAGAAGAGCGTCAGATCTCTAAAGGAGGCAGATTTGAAAGGGTGTTCGTGAGAATCGATCTCAACGTCCCCTCGACGACGCCTCCGACGACGCCACGGCACCCGAGTTGGCGCCCCTCTTCCCTCCATCAGTCTCCTTTTTGGGTACAATGTTGATCTATTTTCCAATCTTGGTTGCTCATTCTGTCCCGTCCGTTCCCTGTGATGGTTGTTCATTTGATTTCCATGATAAATGCTTATGAATGGTTTTCTTTGGAGGTTGGTCTTGTTTCTGATCACGATTTGCTAGCTTTGGACTCTATATCAGGTAGCACTGATTTTTCTTTTTCTGTTTTGCCTTAGTTAGACACTTTAGGAGACTTCTTAAAATTCATGAGGTCTTTTAGCTGTTGTTGTTCTGTGTGTTCTCTCCTTCTTTACGTTTAATGTTTTAAATCTGGCAAATCCTCAAGTTAAATACCAATCTAGTTTGATGTTACTCTGGTGATTTTTAGTATGTTAACATGTTTGGTGGTAATATGGATGTTAGTCTCTGGCTATAGATATAAACACCTTTGTGAAACTGCTTAGCACATGTTGGGTGAAATGCACAAACCAAGTCTATGTGAGATTGTCTCTAGTTGGTTTTGGGTAGACCCTAGAACTGACCTTTGAACCGGGGATGGTCCAACAAGGTAGGTTTTAGGTTCTAGGGTATATAGGGTAGGTTTGAGGTTCAAAAAACTGAGAATCGATCATAACAGGGTAGGTTCTATGTTCCACCTTTGACCTTGAAATCCTTGCCTATATTTGTGAATAGACCAAGCCAACAAGTTCGACTTGACTAGGGGGCAACGTGATTGAAAGAAGACAAGGCAAGGACTAAAAGCATCTGTTAATATTTATCAATAAGCATCTTTTGTTATTTGTTAATCTTTTTAAACAGCAGAAAAACATCTTTCATTTCAACTTTTTCGCTCAGATTGCCATGGACAAAGCCTCTGCTCCATTCATCTCTCCAATACCCACTGGACGAGGTAGCAGCCGATACAATGTATTCTTGAGCTTTAGAGGCACGGATACTCGTAAGGGATTCACCGATCACCTCTACCACGGTCTGGTCAACGCAGGAACTATGCCAATTTCGGTGTTCAGGGACGAAAACAATATCCCAATTGGCGAGGAATTCAGTTCACAGATTTTCAATGCCATCACACAGTCCAAGATTTCGATCCCCATCATCTCCGAAGATTATGCTTCAAGCAAATGGTGCCTCCGCGAGCTCATTCAAATGATGGACTGCAAGATGAGCATGTCACACATAGTGTTGCCCATTTTTTACAAAGTGAAACCATCAGATGTGAGGCATCTAGAAGGAAATTTCGGAAAGGCCTTCCTTTCAGGTAAAGAGCGTCTTGATGAGGAGGAGATCCAGAAAGCGAGACGAGCACTTAGAGAAGTGAGTCATTTAAACGGATGGGAATCTGAGAAAATTTCTAACGGGTACTGCACTTTTCACCTGAACTTCTTTTCTTTTCTTTTCTTCTCCTCTTTTTTTTTTTTTCCTGAACTTCTTTTATTTGATAAGTAAGTTTTCTTTTTCAAGCAAAACTGATGAAATGTGAATAAAATATTTCCCCTACAAGCTCACAAAACATCCCCAAAATGTCCCAATGAACATAGATAATGCCCCCAAAGACAATGAACACTAGTACTCCCCAAGATGTCCCCTGAAAACTAAACCAACAACCATTAAAACCAATGTATCCCATACTGCCCAAAGATTTTTTACAATTGTCTCCAGTAGAGATAAAAAAAAAAGAAAAGGAAAACGACAACCCCTCCAGGCAATAGTATCAATCACTAACAAAATGCCTACAAAGGACTCCAATGCTCAATCTTCGAAAGCTTGATCACTACCAGATAAAATCGACCTCCTACTGCCAGCAGGGGTTGGCTCAGTTGATGGGGATTGGACACTTCGCATTGACAATGTCTAGGTTTGATTCCAGCAGCTAGTAACTGCCCAATTGGTAGGCGATCTTGTGAGTCAACTATAAGTCCTCAATGTAGGCATAGGGGACACCCTGGCCTAGGAGTGGAGTAAACTCCCCTCGTAAACTTTTTTAACCGGAAAAAGAGATTCCTATCCTTTCACTAGCAGCAACCTTGAACGCGATAACAAACATTATACTTTCAATGACTCTTGATGAGCCAGATGCACCACCTTATTTTATTTCAACAAGATCTATCTATTATCAAAAATGGAAGGGAATAAATAAAATGAGTGCCCTTACCAAAAAAATAAAATAAAATGAGTGCTACACCGTCATCCTCCATTGTTATTTGTAAAGCCAAGACATCTTTAATGTTAATTGGTCCCATCCATCCTTCACATGTATGCGGGTGTCTTTTGAAGAGATTAAGTATAAGCATGGAGTTATCTTGAGTTTTCTTGTTTGACAGGTATGAAGGAGAATTAGTGCAGGAAGTTATCAATACTGTTTTGAGCAAGTTGAGACCTGATTTTCTGCTTGATGTTACTAAGTGCTTAGTTGGATTTGATGATCATGTGAACAAAATTAGGAATTGGGTAGACACTACCGTCGGTGATGCTCGAATGATTGGAATCTATGGCATGGGCGGGATCGGTAAAACGACTCTTGCCAAGGTCATCTACAACAAGCTATCGAATGACTTTCAGCATTGTATCTTCCTTCCAGATATTCGAGCAACAACTCATTGCCATGGTATTCCTCATCTACAAAATCAACTGATTAATGAAATATTGCCAAATGAACATCATGTTAGATTAATTGATGATGGAATTAGTTTGATCAAATCTATATTCAGCGGAACAAAGGTTCTCATTGTTCTGGATGATATTGATCACAATGATCAGCTAAATGCTTTGGCTAGAGAACGTAATTGGTATCTGACAGGAAGTTTGATCATCATTACAACCAGATCTAAGGCTGTTCTTGATCAATCTGAATTTGGGGTAGACTACAAGTATGAACTGAAGCAGTTAAACGAGGTGAATTCTTTGCTTTTATTTAACAGACATGCATTCCGTATGGACCATTCTCTAACAGACTTTGAGGTGATCTCTCGTGAAATCATATGCATCATGGATGGGCTTCCCTTGGCTCTTGTTGTTATAGGCTCTTACTTGTATGGAAAAATGGATCAAGAACTATGGCAAGATGTGTTGGCAAAATTAAGAAAAGAACCACATGGAGATGTTGAAATTAAATTGAAGATAAGTTATGATGCCTTAGAACCTGGACATAAGGAGATTTTTCTTGATATTGCTTGTTTCTTTAATGGCAAAGAGAGCAAGTTCACCATTTACATGTGGAAGGACTGTGGGTTTTGTCCAATTCAGGGTATTGAAGAGTTGAAACTAAGATGCTTAATAAGAATTGGAGATCGTGGTGAATTAAGGATGCATGATCAACTAAGAGATCTTGGAAGGAAAATTGTTTGTCAAGAAGGATCACCTGAGAGACGTAGTAGGCTATGGGTCTCCCAAGAAGCCTCCAAAGTACTAATGGAAGAAAAGGTAATATATCAGTCGTTTTTTTTTCCCTCTTCCTTATATTTACATATTTAATCTGAGTTATTCTAATATTTTATCTAGTATGTAAAGATGCTCCCACTTTTTAGCAAAATTATTACATCCATTCATGTCCATCCTTGATTATTGTGACAAATCATTGGACTATATCTATTCCAAGGATAACAAAGTTTTTCATTTATTTCAAATTCATTGATTTAAATTGCATCTTTCAAAAATTTAATTTACAATCAATTTAAGATCCTTTTAACTACATTTCTATTCTAAAAATCTTGTTTACTAAAACCATATAATTTCCTTATCTGTTAAAAATATTGATAATCTGAAAGACTAAAACAATAAATAGAGATGAAGTATAAACATGATAGATGAAATAAATGAAGATTTCTGGGTTCATAAAAGATAATACATAACATGTGCCAATTATAATAACTAATAATTAAGCAACACAATAACATTGAAAAAAGATTTCACACTTATCACATGTGCTTGCTTTTTAGTACACAGCTGAATGTATTGTGATGTTCCTATGATTTAGGAAATCAATGTTTGGATATGTTTTTTCTCCATTTTGATTTTGACGACACCTGTCCCTCTACAATTCTCCTATGCTTGCTTTATAGTTATATTATATCTATCTCTTTTCATTATTCTTTGTAGATATGTTATATTAATGTTATGTGTATGATATAGAGTGGAATTCTATTTTTAATTTTTCTTTGTTTCGTTTGTTGCCGTTGTCATTTCCTGGTCATTTTTCTTGATAACATTTCTTTCCTCTCCATGTTGTTTATGTTTTTTTTATATTGTTGGGACAATGCCCTTTCATGCCAAAAACCGTAGACAAACTCGACTATTTAGAGGAAATGTTGTGCTTATTATTATATCGACTCCTTTTTATTTATTTTATAAAATTTTCAGCATGAAGCCAATTCTCTTAACTTAGTCAATCTTTTATTTAAATTGTCGCATTACTTTATACTGCCCATTTGGGGAAGCCTTAGCAATTAGCCAAGAGATATTGGGCAAAGGAAAAAGCTTTATATTCTTGATATAATTTAAAATGGTCGGTTCACGTGATTCATATATGTTTGAATGGAGATAAATGTTAAAAGATGCTAATAAGTTCAGGAGAAAACTTAAATGATTGAGAGATGTGAGAGATTTCAATTTAGTTTTGGAAAACGAAATACATAGGTGACTGATTCCCAATTATCTTGACTATATAAATTATGATTTTGTTTATTTTTTTATATCCATTTTCTAAAATTCATTTTGGTAATGTATATGCGCTTTGCATGGTAACTTTTGATGAAAGTTTGAGGTTTGAAATCCCTTTTCAATATAGTAGAGATATTTTCTATGTAATATCCAGTAGAGATTGATATACAAGTGAAAATTATGAAAGATAGTGTGCGATGATGATTATGGCAATATTTAGTTACTTTCCTACAAAGAAGCTTAAGAGAGATTGTACCAACGTAGCTTATTAATTAGTTAATATTTACGGTACAGATAACGACAAACGATTCAAACCATAAAACTGAACCAAATTAAAAGACTAATACTACGTTTGGTTTCAGTGTTTGTGAAAGTTCATATCTCGCAAAATAAACTAGTGTTTTGGCGGTTTGGTTTATTCTAAATATTTCCAAGAAAGTAACGACAAAATGCACTTTTAAGTTATGTTGATGGGTTGATAATTATGGCTTTTTGTTCCTTATTATATATATCTCCTTCCCTATCGTGTCTTCTATTTCATGATTGTACTCGGGCGATAAAAAGCATTCAAGAATAGGAATGAAAAAGAAAAATCATAATCCTATGTAAAAAGAAAAAAAAGATAATACTTTCAATTCGGAGGAAACACCGTTCAAACAAAAGTTTGTGTGAAAGAAAGGAGTCAAGTGTTGTGAAATATGGATGCACTAGTCATGAACCCGTGCCACATGTAGGAACAAAAATTAAAATGAATAAATTAAGCACAAGTATATTATTAAATTATCCTAATTTCTCTTGATTATGCACATATAGATGCACTTATCCTGGTAGTTGGAAAGATAGTTATAATTTATAACTTGACACTTCTTAATCTTTTATTACAGAAAAAATTTGGGTAGGGAACCGCATTCGAAAGACACATTCCTTTTTTTTCATAACAATGGACATATTTTTCTCTGCTCTTTCTTTTTTCCTGTTCATCTCTTGGTTTATATTTTCATTGGCACTAAATTTTAGTTTAAAGAGAGAGAGAGAGAGAGAGAGAGATGACAGGATATTTTAAATGGGAAAATTAATGATGAACAAATTTCTCAGTGAATGATGATACTCAGATTCTTTTTTCTTTCAAATAACTGAAAAAATAAAAGAAAACTCTCCTTATTTTAGGAGTCCTAAATTCGTTAAACAATTGTTGAACTCCCCATGGCATTAGAGGATGTGAAGTTTGTTTAAAAGACATTCAAGAGATCTACTTATTTAAGAGTTATTACATTAGGATTAGTTAGTACACTTTGATGAAAACAAACCAAATAAAACTAAAACAATATGATATGACACTCTTTCCTTTGCTATGCTGGCAATCTCAGTTAATTTCTTTCATAACCTATATATATACACATGCAACGAAAGGGACAAGCAATAGACAATCACATTAATTGGACAAAACACAATGGACATTAGAATTTAATAGTGTCTCTTAGTATTTTCTAGCCCTCAATTGCACACATCAGTCTTATATAGTAGCCCTCACTCAAGGGCAAAGTCCATGAATGGGGCTTGGATGGAGTGCAAATTATATGAATCTAAGTGCAAGAAAAAGTTAAATGCATTAAAATTGAATTACAAGGAATTGAAAAGAAATGAAATGAAATTACATGAGAGGAAAGTGCGGCGGAATGAAAATTACAAGGAAAGTAATAAATAGACTTTGCTGTGTTGTGCATTTCTGATTTTGCCTCCGAACACCTCTTTTATACTAATGCCCCTTGTCGACCATTCGGTTTCTTGCATCATTGGCGATAAGCTCCACTTTGTAACTTCCACATGCATCATTTGTCACATGCGTTACTCGCTACCTAGTACATTCATCCTCTGACACTTGTCTGTACTATTCTTTAAGGGAGAGGTTTCTCTTTTAGTCTCTCAGCTTAAATTACCTCAAAATTAAGTTCATAAAAAAATTGAATAAATTTAAAATGAATCCACAGGCTACTTTTGTCATTTAGCTCTTGACAGTGAAAATAACCATTAATGGCCACTACTCATTATCTATATATAGTTTAATCGATTGTTAAAAAAAAAAAAAGGTGCTTTGCTTCTTTTTAAAGAGGGAATTGCTCATATTTTGAAAGTGTAAATGGTGTCGCTGGCCTTCAACATAAATGGTACGCATAATGCACGCTCTCTAGTCTATGCCTAATCTAATGTAATATGATAACTAGAAAAGTGATATTGGTCTCACTGTAGATTCTCTTACTCATAAAACAAATGACAAGTGTGAAGTCACTTTTATAGAGGGCATTTTTCTCTAACCAACCCATCCCACACTTTTGGCAATTGTGTGATATCCTCTTCATCAACACGTCGTATCATCCCCAATTCTCATCATTCTCTTATTATTTTTAAAAGTTAACATTTGTTAGAAAGTCCACATAAGAATGACGTTCACAAAGCACGTACACAGCGCATGTCTTGAGTCTTGTAGACATTAAACAAACTCCAACTACAAAAATAACACCATTTCCAAGTAAATTTTTCTTTAGATGTCACACATGCATTTTTTGAGTAGGTCCAATGAAGGGCACTATTAGCTACTTTGCTCTCTAGAAATGTATGTTAACAAGTGAGAATCGAATTTGCCTCTGAGGAAAGCATGCCCATGCTAAAACCGAACACCAACAATCTACATTAGTCTACCTCTAGAAAACATAATTGACAAAAGTGGTTATTACCGGCTATATAAATTCCGTGACAAGTAAAGTACTCCATTGATCTTATTGCCAGGTAAGACACAAGCCTAATTACTCTGACCAGATAGTTCAAACAAGGAATTGTTTGCCCTTGCTCGTGCAGGGTGTCATGTGCCTCATCTAAATGCACGAGCGCCTTTGTTAACCACTAAAGCAGAAGCGTAGGGTTGCCTCTTAGACATTTCAGCCAAATCTTTTAGAGATCTGTACCATATCATAGATTGCTTCCAGTAACATACTTTTATTCCAAATCCTGAAGAACTTGACCATGTAGTAAATTGCGTGGGAGAAAAACAACTCACTGGCATGTCTCTTTGGCGCCTAACCAAATGTGGCTGAATGCCCCTTGTGATGCAAATTTGCACCCTTATGTTGTTCAAGCAACTAGCTGAGTTTCGCGGAGGGCCCAGCTACTGACCAATTTGTTAGAATATTTAAATATTAAATTATGCCTTCATGTACGTACAGTTTAAGCTTTTAAAATAGTTGGCAGTGATTCCACAAACTCTCACATTGTATCAGAGTTGAAGGTCTTGAGTCGAACCTTTCTAGGCCCACATTTGTCTCCCCAATTAAATTTTCGTGCTTAATACTAGGTAAAAAGACCATACTAAGCGTGAGAGGAAATGTTAGAATATTTAAATATTGAATCATACATTTATCTAACGGTTTAAGCTTTTAGAACAGTTGGCAGTAGTCCCACAAAATCTCACACGATGGCTTTGGCTACTTGTGACCTTTCATCATAGGTATATCAGTCTATTCCTATGAATGTTTGCTCTATGTCAAAACTCCAAAATCCCTCGGTCACGGATTTGTCTATCCACATCAAGTTAGGGCTTGATTTATTTGTGGTCAAACTCAAGACACTATTTCAATAAAAAGTTTCAATGAAGTTTTGTGTGTTTGGAATTAGTGCTCTAGTTTTTAAAATTTTGATACTCAAATGTTATTGAGCACTATCACTAATCAACTAAACTTTGGGGGAAAAATATAATATTGTTATTAAAGTTAAGCAAAGCCATATGGGGATCTTTTCACCATCTTCTACTCCTTAAATAATCTGTTTTAGCATGAACTTTAAACAGGTTTTTTTGACTTATAAGATGTGAAAAGAAATGGTGCCAATCTGATTCAAACTCACGACCAAAAAAAAAAAAAAAAAAAACTTATCCGAACAGACATATGTATATTCCCTTTTTTTTGTGGTAAATGCGAGTAATTATATTTCTCCAGAAACTTTCATATAGCAGAGTTTGCTAAAAGATATTGCCTAGCATCAACAACCTACCGTTCCGTATCTTAGAATCCTTAATACCATGAAGAAGTTAATTTGTTCATTTTTACTTAGTCTGGAGGCAACTTTTTTCCAATCCCCACCAAAATCTGAAATATTTTGCAAATTCTAAAATGTATATTGCTAATCAAATCACTTTTAAAACATACTTCATTAGTAATGATTAAACATTTCACAAGAATAGTTATGATTGAAAACCGGGTGCTTCCTCAGCTACTTAACAAGTGACCCAAGGCCACACTATTTGACAAATTCTTTAAATTTTTTTTTATAAAAACTTAATCTACAAATCGACAAGTCAACGTTTGTATATTTTAAAAGGTTTCATGTATTTCGCCTGGGATAAAAGTCAAACTGCATGCGCCACAAAGTTCCAAAAAAGCAAAAGGTAAAACATTGAGGTGTGTTTGCCTTAGATTTTTTAAAGCAAGAAGTATTTTTCTTATTAATTTATGTCAAAACTTCAAACTCTGTTTGATATCAAAAGATTTGAAAAAAATTATATGTGAGTTTACGTGTCAACATTTATATACATCGAGGGTAAAAAGATGAAATATAGTGCATGTCTAAGATCCGAAAAAGCACGGTCTAAGAAATTAATAGCCTATCCAGACATTCTATTGATTGATTTTATATACAGGGAACTCAAGGGATCCGTGCAATTTGTCTCGATGATGTACCGTGGATTGATGAGTCCCCTGACCATCTCCAGACATACAGAAGTAAACAATTTAAGAAGTTACAGAGCTTAAGGTTTCTTCAATTGGGGCGGGCGGCTTTAAAGGGAGACTTTAATAAACTATTTTCTGAATTGAGATGGCTTCAGTGGTTTGGCATTGAAAAGAAGAAAAGATCAAGAATATATAATAGATTGAATTTTTCCACAACCAATTTGCATCTACCAAATTTAGTGGTGCTGCAGTTGTCATCCAACAAGATCACAGAGCATTGGAGAGGATGGAGTTCAATCAAGGTAAGATGGAAAAGAGACATCCTTTGCGATTTTTTTTTTTTCGTATTGTTTTGTTGATCAGCTCATTTTTTGACACCTTATTCTCCTTTTTATAGGTGGCAAAGCGGCTGAAAGTTCTTGAGCTTGCATATTGCACATATTTAAGATGTACTGCTGATCTCTCATCTTTTATAGAGTTGGAGATTCTCATCTTGAAAAGCTGTTACAGACTGGAGCGAGTCGACCCATCTATTGGCAAAGTCAAGAGGCTCGTTTCCTTGGACTTGAGCTTCTGTAGCAGTCTGAAGGAGCTACCTGAAGAAATGGGTGAATTAAAATACCTAAAACAACTTACTTTAGATCTTGCTGGCTGTAGAAAGATTCCTACTTCAATCGGTTCTCTGCAGAAGCTGGAGAAATTGAGTGCCTTCCGTTGTCTGTCATTGAGTGAAATCCCTAGCTCAATTGGGACTCTTTCTTCTCTCCAACACCTTAACCTATGTGGCTGTGGGTCATTGAGAGAAATCCCTAACTCAATTGGGAATCTTTCTTCTCTCCAACACCTTAACCTACATGGTTGCAAGCTAAGAGAAATCCCTAACTCAATTGGGAACCTTTCTTCTCTCCAACACCTTGACCTCCAGTTTTGTACATCATTGGGAGAAATCCCTAGCTCAATTGGGAATCTTTCTTTTCTCCAACACCTTAACCTACATGGTTGTGAGTTGCTAAGAGAAATCCCTAACTCAATTGGGAACCTTTCTTCTCTCCAACACCTTGACCTCCAATTTTGTAAGTCATTGGGAGAAATCCCTAGCTCAATTGGGAATCTTTCTTCTCTCCAACACCTTAACCTACATGGCTGTGAGTTGCTGAGAGAAATCCCTAACTCAATTGGGAATCTTTCTTCTCTCCAACACCTTAACCTACATGGCTGTGAGTTGCTAAGAGAAATCCCTAACTCAATTGGGAATCTTTCGTCTCTCCAACACCTTAACCTACGGTTTTGCAAGTCTTTAAGAGTTATTCCAAGCTCAATTGGGAATCTGTTTTCTCTCCAACACCTTGACCTTCAGCTTTGTAAGTCATTGAGAGAAATCCCTAGCTCAATTGGGAATCTTCCTTCTCTCAAACGCCTTGACCTACGGTTTTGTAAGTCATTGAGAGAAATCCCTAGCTCAATTGGGAATCTTTCTTCTCTCCAATACCTTCACCTTCGGGGTTGTGAATCATTGAGAGAAATCCCTAGTTCAATCAAGGAATATCTGGACATAAGTTATTCTGCGGTTGAAAAGTTACCCAGTACTAGTGAAAGGTCAAAAGGACTGCAGAGTCTGAGTCTCCAATCTTGCCTTAATTTGAAAGGGGAAATTCCTAGTGAAATCGGTGGTTTCTCTTCACTTGAGAATCTCGAAATCACTAGCGCACTGATGTCCGACCTGCCAGAAAGCATCCGGAATCTTACTTCTCGCCAACATCTTAACCTACGGGACTATGACGAGCTTTGAGTGCTGCCAAAGCTTCCTTCTGGCTTAACATATTTGGCAGTCTCTTATTAGAGTCCTAGGTTGCTATAGCTTTCTTCTATAATCCCCCTAGTATAACTCAGATCTTTATGTATGTGATCTAGTTGAATACATGCTAGAGTTTCCCTCAAGACCATTGCAACTTTGTGTTGACTCATTTCTTAAGCTGATATTACCTAAGCTTGAATGAATGAAGTGCTTGGAAGTGTTGTCAATAAAAAACTGAGGTTTCATTGAAAGATTGGACATTTCACAAAATTGTCTGAGACGATTACAGGCTGAGGATTGCAATAATCTAGTTGAAATTGAGGGCTATGATGACTTCAAGTTCTCGGAGAGATAGTTGTACATCACCGCAGGTCCATTCAAAGGCTGATCCTTCCAGAAGTGTGGTGTTTGAAGCAATTAAAGGCTGGATATGGTGGCAATCTAGTTGAACTTCGAGGTCTTGATAGTGTGGAATTCTTACAGGTGTTGGATATCTCTTACCATAGATCCAAAGATTACCTGACCTGTCATATTCCTAACCCTGCAAGAGTGGGGCATTGATAATTGTTGCAATTTATGTGTTGAGAGCCTTGTGAGATTCTTGTCTTTTCCCAAAGCATACACATGATTAGGTGCAAATCCCTAAAAAAACTACCAAAACCTGTCAAAAATTGAAAATATAAAGAATTTTACGATGATTTATTCTCTTGGTGTTACAGGGTTTCCTGGGGTTGATATATCAAGATCTCTAGCATACATGGATATCACAGGATGCGAATCAAAAGAGAGTTTACCAAGTTTATTGGAATGTGAGCAGTTACAATCTCTAGTGATATGGAACTGCAAGAAACTTACTCAGCTTTGGGGACTTGTAAAGTTGAGTTGAATTTAATTTATTTGGATATACCTGGGTGTGTCATTAGGAAAAATACCAAAATTACCTGAAACAAGTGTCATTAGACATTATGAAATTAGGTTTCCACAAAATGCAACATCTTTATGAAATGATTATGTTGCTGCAATAATGATGTGCTTATATCCATATCCCAATTGTGAGATGAGTCATGTTTCCTTGATAGAGGAAGTAAACTATTGATTTTTCTTCTAAGATTCATAACTTACTTTGCATCACTATCTTCTTTTGACCAGAAGGTTTTACTTGACAGGTTCTGTGCTTTCCTAAATTCCTAGTCTCACACAATTGAAGGAGTGGGGGAGTTGGTTGTACAAGCTGACATGATGCTTTAGCCAAGATCAAAATATGGCTAAATGTGGGTGTAGGTAGATTAGAAGGCATCGGTTATCTGGGAAGATTCTTCAACCTTAACGACCAGCATGAGCAAACAGAGTAATTCTTTTTTGAGAATCTATATTGTTTAAGAAATATTTGGTCAACACTGGGTATCTATTTGATCTGGATTTGGCTAAATATACTTGCTGTGGATTGCATTATGGCAATGTTTTTTCAGTTATGCTTCCAATAACTGGGTAGTGGTGTGCGACTGCAGCGCGTGCGACCGGGCAGCGTTGATGGGAGAGTGAATGAGCCTTATTTGAAAAACCCAGACGATATTCACCTGGCCATCGTTGATTGGAGAGGGAAACGAGGCCAAAAACTCCTGGCAGCATGTGACCTAGCGGACAAACATCCACAAATATCTTTTCTTCTTGGGAACTGTCCATATTCTGTATCTGCCCTAAACTAGAAGCACACTCCTAACTCTTTTTGAAAGCGAAAAGGGGACAGAAAGATGCCAACTTTGAACCTGTGCACCAATGTCCAGGTCACATCGTCGCCTCTGACATTCTCAAGGACACAACCAAAGCCGTCACTAAGATCATTGGCAATCCTGAGTCCGTTAAGTGCTTTTTTTGTCATTTTCGTTAACACCTTAATACTTGTGGATGATGCACTATTTGCACTGCTCTTACACAGTTCGATGATACTCAATACTTGTGGATGATGTACTATTTGCACTGCTCTTACATGGTTCGATGATATTTCTATGTGAGCAATTGACACAATAGACTTCATCCTGATACCCGTAGTGGGGCTTTATCCTGACTTAGAGACATGGGTCGAGTTCTGTTTGTTGTGCAGTACGTTATGATACTATTGAATGGGTCAATGTCCATTGCATTTGCTGTACTGAGGCACTGGCTTTATATGGTGAATTGAGATCCATTGGAAGCCTTGGACCCAGCGTCAACGCAAGTTTGAGTTCCACCATTGTAGAGATACTCGAGACTAAGCTTTCCATTGCTCCCGATTTTACATCGAGTTTTATGATGGTCTGGTTAGTTCATATTGTTCTGCTCACTGAAAATGATGTCTACACTGTTCTATTTGGTTTCGCTTCTCTGTTGGTACCTCATGGTTCCATCTGAACGATTAATGAATATCATGCAATGTTATCTTGGCGACAAGTAGAAAATTCATGCATGCAATCAGGCCCCGTTTGGTTCAATTTTGGGGAAATGAATTTGAAATGTTATCGTGTTCTCTAAAGCGCATTGAAAAATAGTTTGACCTTAAATGCCCTTTGGTAACACCACATTTGTAAAGGGTTTTCATTTTTTTTTAAAATTAATCCGGTGGAGCTCCATCAGTGGCCAAAGCAGCCTCGCCTAAGGTTAGACAACTTCAGGTGAGGCGGCCTAAGGTTGCGCAACCCAAGTGCAATGGCCAAATATGGTTGCACGTCGCGATGGCTAGATTTGACAGCCAAGTAGCCTCACTTGGGTCGACCTAGTCGTGATGGCTAGATTTGGCCGTCGAGTAGCCTCACTTGGGTCGCATGACCTAGGGAGGGGATGAACAATGAGGAAATATGCAGAGGAAGGAGGGGGCATGGGGAGAAAGAGAGAAAAAAAGGAAAGAATAAAAAAAAACAAAATAAAAAAAACTTCATATACATGCTTCTAGAAAATGGTATTTTGGTCCTTTTACCACAAATTTTCCAAATTTTCGAGCTTACCGATAAATAGGCAACGTCTAATAATTTAATCTCGAAGTCCTTGAAAGTTTGATGCTCGAAATCATGTTGAAAATTCGTGGTTAAATTCAATCAATTGCGATTTTAGTATAGCTTAAACTATCGGGCAACATTCAGGAGTTTTTACGCGTTTGACTCATGATTGATAGCTTTTCAATTCACATTTGTACCTCTTCAAATCATGGTACCCTCGATTATTATGTAATTATGATGAATCAATTATTTACCCTGAGTTCCAAGCTAAAAGGAAACCGCTTTAATGTTGTTCACAATTAGTATTGTAGCCATGCGAAATCACCCACAATTCAACTACGTACTTTTGTCGAAGCAATTTATTTCCGTTTGCTAACTAGCTTGTAACAGTGTAATATCATCCTTCTTTGATCCTTATAGTTGAGCGGTCTATCCTTGATTGAATTCACTAGTTGTACGCCTATCGATTTCTTGTTGCATTTTTGAATAGGTAAGTTAACTCATAAGTGGTCAGCTTAGAGTAAATATAGCTAACAGTGCATTGATAAAATAATATTTCCATATTTTCCAAAATGGATTGAAAATTCAGAACGTCAAAACTCTTCCCTTCTTAAAGAAATTTCGTCCTCGAAATTTGCAGAATTATGCGCCTCTTCAAACAAATAAGGATATCAGCGCCTCATTACATTCTTCTTTTTTCCAGGTTGCACCCTTAGTATCACGACGTTACCAAATCACTTCTAATGCATTTAGGGCTCACCTTTCATTTCTTGCCAAATTGAGATGTCCCTCATATTGGTGATACCTTAAGGAAAATGCAATGTTGTACTGAAATTTTGAATGCCTTAGTCTTTTGTCCGTATTATGTTTCTAGCTGTTAGGTGAATTACAAGTGCACAATATCGAAAAGTAATTAAGTAGTGAGTGAGTGTCGTTCTCTCAAGGATTGTTTTTTAAATTATTCAATTACTTACTGAAAGTGATCAATCCAAAAATCTAGCTAACCAAATCAAAAAGACGAGTAAAAAGTGAACTAAACCAATTAAAATACTAAAATATAAAAGAGTAAAAACTTAAAGAATTCAAAAACTAATTAAAATTGTAAAGTAAAAATAATCTAAAGCAAACTGAAAATTTATAATTATCGAGATTACAAAGCGTTAGAGCATCCAACTTCACTTAACCATTCATAATTAATTTTCTTAACTTGTCATGCAACAAATTAATATCCAATTGTGTTAGCGAAATTTCCCTAAGATGAATTACAAGCTGACATCGGTCTAATAGTCCATAATTAGGTATGTTAACCCACACTAACCTTAGGTGAATTTAAACTACCTAAAAGCATTAACTTCTTGTGGAAATTCCCGAATTCAATCTAAGTAGTCTCAATCTAGATCTACTACTGCAGCAACATAAATAACTTAGTGTACCTTGACCTAGATTTAATTTATGATTCAATATCATTAATGCGCATGCACACAATCTCCACCGGTATCATGCAAACATCAAAAAATCATTCAAACGTTGGCCAAATTTCTAAAAGCATTAAGATCATGATAGAGAACGACACAGTCAAAATAATTCTATTGCATGAGAAAGTTTGTGAAAATCAATCAATTATGATTAAGATCCATTGTATCTCTAACAAAAGAAATTCAAAACATAGTAAAAACTAAACTAACAAAAATTAAAGAAAACATAATACTAAATAAAAATAAATTCACCAATTTAAGATACAAGGAATTTCAGGTTTGTCTCCTCCTTCTCTCCTTGACAAGTGCCAATTCCACTAAAATAAAAGAACAAAATCTTCTGCAAATATGGTGTCTCCAAGGATTCTCCCCCTCATATGCAATATAAGAGCAGTTTATATAGTCTCCAAAAATCTGCCTTAGGTCGACTCACTAAGATTTGGAAAAGATTCCTCCTTATCTTCTTGATTTTTCTTGAACCTTATCCTCAATTATGGTCGAATTTTCCAAATTTTTGATTTAGGCTGGCTTTTTTTTCAAGATGAAATATTTCGAAAGATATTACAATATTTCGGAAGATTTGAAAATATTTTCTACAAAATAAAATTACGTGAGTAGCAATTGAATTCACCCAAAATTTATCAAAATTTAGCAAATATCAAGTCTAAATTAGCAAGAATACTCTATTAAAAATAGAGTTATCAATTACTCCCAACTTAAAAATTTGTTAGTCCTCGAGAAAACAATAAAAATAAACAACCTCATCTCCAGTTATCAATATCCATTCATAATTACGTGAAATCACAATTTAAAGGAAAAAATAAATCCCATCAACTCAAAATCAATATATAAGCTATGTCTACCTTAATTATGCAATCCGTGTGTATGTGTGCCATTTGACTTTCCAAATCATATATGCTCAAATAAATTAAGTTGATATGCAACACTCTAAACTCAAGACCCACTAACCAAGTCTAATAAATTTATTTTTCAATTCTCTCGCCACTAATGAAAACTAATACTCATTCAAAAATCAATAGGTCTTTAAAGCTTATAATGTGGCTTGGTTAAGAGGAGGGTATAAAGGATTTAAGCTCAACAAACCCCATAAACATATCAATTCTCAAAGATTTGAATTAAATAGGATTCAAGACATATCATCCATCTGCTTACACTATTATAGCCATGCAATTTACAAATACTCAACACTTTAAAGCTTCAATTATTTCTCTTTCCATACCATATGGCGAAGTTCCTCCCTAAGTCCCTCTCATAGTGCAATGCTTACCTATTGAGTATCTAAAAGGCTCACTCAAGTTGAAAGTTAGCGGTAGGGATTCGTATAAGCTGTACTAGAGTAAACAACTTTCACTTTATAACTTACACTTTTTTTTTTCTTTCTTTTTTTTCTTTTTTTTTTCTTTTCTTCTTTTCATGACTATTTCAAGCTTCAACAACTTCAGACACATCAAGAATCCCTAACTATTAAGGTAGCTTTAAGGATAAACATGCTTATGGGATATAAGGTAAAATAATATATTAAGATAAATAAGGTCATCAAAGAAAAATATGCCAATTAAGCTCAAAAGGGTACTAGGAATCAAGTAACAAGATAGGCTTGAAAGGCTCAAACGATCCAAAGAATGCCTATATCACCTTCTTGATTGAGAATAGCATATTCATTTCAAGAGAATATCAAACAAATTCGAGGACTTATGTGAGTTCTAGAGAATCACATACTTCCCATTGATCTTTTCTAAGCACACATAACTCAAAAGACAAGGATAAGTACTCAAAATATGGATTGCATAATCAAGATTAAGAATAACTCATATATCGATAACCAATTAAACAAGATTTATATTCCTCTAAAAATCACAGCAACTCATAACCATGAAAAAGATATCAATCTTGTAGATTACGGTTCAAAATCATCATCTCCTATAAAGTTTACTTCAAAAATATTTCAAAAATTTTAAATAAGTGCAAATATTTTCAAGATTAGCAAAATTTTTAGCACAAAAAATTTCAAAATTTTCGATCCCTTACCCCAAACTTAAAATGAAGCATTGTCCTCAATGCGTAAAAATAAAGAATTAAATACAAGCAATGAGGCAAACAAATTAGAGTAAAGTTCGAAATACTCCCCTAGAGATATGATGATGGCAATTGTCCATGTTGAATCATGCCCAATAAGGTGAGGAATGGTTCAAATGTGTCATTAGAGGTTGCTCGTAGAAAATTTCTTAGCTTCATGATCGCATTGTCGTACGCCCCTAACCCTTTTTTTGCCTGTCGTGCGCACTACTATCTCTGCAAAATAGAAAATTCATTGCCACAAAAATTATTCTTTTTTTTTTTTTTTCAATTTTTATTTTATTTTTTGTTTAGACAAAATGCAAACCAAACAAATATAAAAAAATTGAAGCTTAAAAACTTGGGTTACCTCCCAAGAAGCGCTTGTTTTATAGTTCGCAGCTGAACTCTTTCCATGCTTCTAAGTAGGTGGAATCAATGTGATGATAGATGTTTGAGTATTGAAACCTCCTCCATAGTAGTGCTTGAGCCTATAACCGTTTACTTTAAAAGTCCCTTCATTCTCATTGATAATCTCAATGACTCCAAAAGGGAATACTTTGGTGATGGTGTAAGGACCAGTCCATCTAGACTTCAACTTTCCTCATCGCTAGATGCATTCGGCAACCTAGATAGGTGATCGGCCACAAGATTCTCGGTCTCTTTCTTGTCCTTAATCTCTAAATCAAACTCTTGAAGCAACAAGATCCAACGAATTAACCTTGGTTTCGCATCCTTCTTTGCCAACAAATACTTTAAAGCTGCATAATCGGTATAGACAATCACTTTAGAGTCAATCAAATAAGAATGAAATTTATCAAAAGCAAAAACAATTGCTAAAAGCTCATTCGCAGTAGTGGCATAATTCAATTTGGCTCCATTAAGGGTTCGGCTAGTATAATATATGACTTGAAAAATTCCATCATTCCTTTGACCAAGCACAACTCCAATGGCATAATCGCTAACATCGCACATTAACTCAAAAGGCAAGCTCCAATCTGGTGGTGTCATTATAGGAGTCGAAATCGGCTTCTCCTTTAATGTCTCAAATACCTACAAACACTTAGAGTTAAACTCAAACTTAACATCTTTTTTAAGCAATTTTGTGAGTGGTCTTGCAATCTTAGAAAATTCCTTTATGAACCGCCTATAAAACCCTGCATGTACTAAAAATCCTCGAAGTAATTTTACAGAAGTAGGAGGTGGTAATTTGGAGATAACTTCAATTTTGGCTTTGTCCACCTCAATACCTCTAGCATATATTTTATGGCCCAACACTATCCCTTCCTGTACCATAAAATGACATTTCTCCCAATTTAGCACAAGGTTAGTCTCTTCGCATCTTTGTAATATCAAAGCTAAATTATGCAAGCATGAATCAAAAGATGTACCAAAAATAGAGAAATCATCCATGAAAATCTCAATGTATTTCTCTATCATGTCAGAAAAATAGCCATCATGCATCGTTGAAATGTAGCAAGTGCATTACAAAAACCAAAAGGCATCCTTCTATATGCAAATGTACTATAGGGACAAGTAAATGTAGTATTTTCTTGATCATTAGGCGCAATAGGGATTTGGTTATACCCTGAATATCCATCCAAAAAATAATAATACTCATGGCCTACAAGTTTTTCTAACAATTAATCAATGAAAGGTAAAGAAAAGTGATCTTTACGAGAGGCATCATTTAATTTTCTATAATCCATGCAAACTCGCCATCCTGTAATTGTCCTAGTTGGAATTAATTCATTCTTTCATTGGTTAGAACAGTCATACCTCCCTTTTTTGGCACTACTTGCACAGGACTTATCCAATCACTATCAAAAATTGGATAAATAATACCTGCATCAAATAACTTAATTACTTCGATTTTCACAACTTCTTGCATTTTCGGATTGAGCCTCCTTTGTGGTTGGATGATTGGTTTGTATTGCTCTTTCATCAGAATTTTGTGCATGCAAATCGAAGGGCTCATTCATTTTATATCCGCAATGGTCCATCCAATTGCACTATTCTGCTCTCTAAGCACTCTAAGTAACTTCTCCTCCATCACCCCTGTCAAAAAAGAAGAAATAATCACTGGATAAGAAACACCATCAAGAAAAACATACTTTAAATAAGAAGGTAAATGTTTAAGCTCAAGAGTTGGTGGTTCTTCAATGGAAGGCTTGGGCTTCTTTGCACTTGACTCCAACTCTTCATATTTTTGTAATTTCCATCTTGGACATGGTAGACTTGCTTCTAAAAACTCCATGGCCTCTCTAATTTCTTCATTCTCGATTTCTTTCTCTTTTGGCAGAACCAAACATGCCTCTATAGGATCTTGAGTTGTGGTCAATTCAAACATGGTCTTTACTTCCCTGTCTATGGTATCTATATTTAAGCAATCACTGGGTCCCTCGGGGTTTTTTTATGGCTTTGAGGACATTAAAAGTGACTCAATCTTCTCCCACTCTAAGGATCAATTTTCCTTGGTGTACATCAATGAGAGCTCTTCCCATTGTTAGGAATGGTCGGCCCAAAATAATAGGAACTTCATAATCCTCCTCCATCTCTAGTACAACAAAATCCGCCGGGAAGATAAACTTATCCACCTTTACTAAAACATCCTCCACCACGTCTCTTGGATATTTGATAGATCTATTCGCTAATTGTAAAGACACGGTGGTCGCTTTTACTTCTCCTACACCTAATTTCACAAATACTGAATAAGGCATTAGATTTATACTAGCACCAAAATCACATAAAGCTTTATTAAAGTAAGCATCACCAATATTGCATGGAATAGTAAAACTCCCTAAATCTTTTAATTTTGGTGGTAGCTTATTTTGAAGGATGGCCGAACATTCCTCATTCAACTTCATAGTCTCATACTTCTCTAACTTCTTTTTGTTAGCTAGGATCTCTTTCAAAAACTTGGCATAGCTTGGCATTTGAGCTAGAGCATCTACAAAAGGAATATTAATGTGCAATTGTTTAAGATAATCTAAAAATTTTGAAAATTGCTTATCTTGCTTGTGTTTGGCTAGTCTCTCCGGAAAAGGAATAGGTGGAACATATGGCATTGGAGATGGCTTGCTCTTTAGTGGCTCGTCCTTTTGTTTGGTCTTGGTGGAAGATTTGGCCCTGTTCTCTTCTTCTATATTCACATCTTGATCTTGCTTTCTCAATGTAATTACCTTTGCATTCTCTATGGGGTTCCTCTTAGTATCACTTGGCAATGCACCACTTTATCTCTCATTAATTCTCTAAGCTAGTTGCCCCACTTGCTTCTCTATGTTTCGAATTGATGCTTCTTGATTGTGGAGTCTTACATCGGTATTCTCATGAAATCTTGAGTGGTTTGAGCTTGTTTTTCCGCAACTTGAGCTTGCCTTTCCACAGTTTGGTTTAGCTTGGCAACCAAATCCTCCAAGTTGGAATTCTACTTTTCTATGGATGGTGGTGGTGCTCTCGGTCCTTGTTGATTTTGACCTCTCCAAGATAGATTAGGGTGATTCCTCCATCCTAGGTTGTAAGTGTTGGAGTAATGATTGTTTTGAGGACCCCTGTTACAATTTGAAACAAAGTTAGCATGTTCAGAAGAACTAGCATAAGGGTTACCTACTTGATAATCAGTGGTAATATGATTTCCGCCACAAAATTCACAAGATACACCTTGAGTTTTTAAAGAAGCAATCATATTGCTTAATGCATCAAGTTTTGCATTCAAAGTCCTATTGGTGTCAATTTCATGAACTCCACTTGGCTTCTGGGCTTGGTATCTCTCAGTTGGCCATTGGTAGCTATTGCATGCTATCTCCTCAAGTAGATGAAAAGCTTCTTCGGGTGACTTGTTTTGCAAAGTGCCTCCAGCTGCCACATCTACGTTAGCTCAAACGGTAGGATGCGCTCCGTTATAGAATGTATGTACTTGCATCCAAATTGGCAGTCCATGGTGCGGGCATCTCCTTAGCAGCTCCTTAAACCTTTCCCATGCTTCATGAAAGGGCTCACCATCCATCTGCATAAATGTAGTAATATCATTACGCGTTTTGGCAGATTTTGCAAGAGGAAAATATTTACTTAGGAAATTTTGAGCCAAGTCTTCCCGAGTAGTGATAGAGCCTACAGGAAGAGAAGTCAACCAAGTCTTAGCTTTATCATGAAGAGAAAATGGGAACAATCTTAATTTAAGAGCATCATCAGTAACGCCATTGAATTTAACAGTGTCACAAATTTCAAGGAATGCTTCTAAGTGTAGATTTGGATCATCATTAAGCGATCCACTGAATTGCCCTACATTTTGAAGCATTTGAATTAAGGATGGCTTGATCTCAAAATTGTTGGCTTGCACTGCTAGCCTCCTTATACTTGATTGTGCTCCTTGAATTGTTGGTGTAGCATAATCTTTCAAAGTCCTCCTTGGAGGTGTGACTTCTTAATCTTCGGCCATTGCAATGTGAACTACTTGTGATTGTTCTCTTCTTCTCCTAAAAAAGGTTCTTTCAATCTTAGGATCAAACTCTTTAAGGTCTCCTTGTTGGCTTCGGGTTATGCGATGCTCCTCCACCTTTTATAGAGAAGTGAGTTTGGCCTGCAAAAAAATAAATTAAAAATAAAATAAAGGCTATTCTAAACTAAGAATTGCTCGATATCAATAGTAATTGGAAAATTGTCAAAGCAATCCCCGACAACGCGCCAAAAACTTGTTAGGTGAATTGCAAGTGCAGAATATCGATAAGTAATAAAGTGATGAGTGAGTGTTGTTCCCTCAGGGATTGTTTTTTTTAATTATCCAATTACTTATTGAAAGTGATCAATCCAAAAATCTAGCTAACCAAATTGAAAAGATGAGTAAAAAGTGAACTAAACCAATTAGAATACTAAAATATAAAAGAGTCAAAACTTAAAGAATTCAAAAGCTAATTAAAATTGTAAAGTAAAAATAATCTAAAGCAAACTAAAAATTAATAATTATCAAGATCACAAAGCGTTAGAGCATCCAACTTCACTTAACCATTCATAATTAATTTTCTTAACTTGTCATGCAATAAATTAATTTCCAATTGCGTTGACGAAATTTCCCTAAGATGAATTACAAGCCGACCTCGGTCTAATAATCCCTAATTAGGTATGTTAACCCATACTAACCTTAGGTGAATTTAAACTACCTAAAAGCATTAACTTCTTGTGGAAATTCCCGGATTCAATCTAAGTAGTCCCAACCTAGATCTACTATCACAGTCACATAAATAACCTAGTGTACCTTGACCTAGATTTAATTTATAGTTCAATATCACTAATGTGTATGCACACAATCTCCACCCGGTATCATGCATACATAAAAAAATCATTCAAAAGTTGGCCAAACTTCTAAAAGCATTAAGATCATGATAGAGAATGACATAATTAAAAAAATTCTATTGCATGAGAAAGTCTTTGAAAATTAATCAATCATGATTAAAATCCATTGTAACTCTAACAAAAGAAATTCATAACATAGTAAAAACTAAACTAACAAAGATTAAAGAAAGCATAATACTAAATAAAAATAAATTCACTAATTTGAGATACAAGGAGCTTCAGGTTTGTCTCCTCCTTCTCTCCTTGACACGTGCCAATTCCACTAAAATAAAAGAACAAAATCTAAGTAAGAAAACCCAAAATCTTCTACAAAGATGGTGTCTCCAAGGATTCTCTCTCATATGCAGCACAAGAGCAGTTTATATAGCCTCCAAAAATCTGCCCTAGGTCAACTCCCACTAGGATTTGGAAAATATTCCTCCTTATCTTCTTGATTTTCTTTGAACCTTATCCTCAATTATGGTCAAATCCTCTAAATTTCTGATTTCGGCTGGCTTTTTCTTCAAGATGAAATATTCGAAAGATATTGCAATATTCTGGAATATCTGAAAATATCTCATACAAAATAAAATTACATGAGTAACAATTAAATTCACCAAAAATTCATCAAAATTTAGCAAATATCAAGTCTAAATTAGCAATAATACTCTATTAAAAATAGAGTTATCACTAGTAGCTTTGCGCTATCCTTAGCCTGTCCTTGATAATCTTAACAGCATTCATTAACTACCAAACAATCTAGACTAGTGATCCTCCTTTCTCTGACCCGTTCCAGTATATTGGAATTCCACGAACTTGACCATACTTTTGTTACATCCTTTTGATAATAATCTTATCCTTGAAACGTTTTCTCCTTGTTCAGGTCCTCTGGCCCCGGCGATCACTCCACGCCCTCGTTGGATCAGGTCGTTATAGGCATCCTTGAACTACACTACCACTAGATAGGGCATCCTTTCTAATACGGACTAACTCAAGGAGGTATTATCTGCTTTGGCTTGTTTCATACCAAGCACCTCAAAGTGCAAAAGCTTTATGCAGCTCATCAATCCATGAGGTCGTTTTCCTTGGGATCACCCATCAACACTTGAAATTCGGTCTACTGAGTTTTCATTAGATCACAATTTGAATTTTACAAGCCCTCCATTCTCCTTTCAACATTTTATTTACGTTAATTACATATCTAGCCTAAGAATATCACATCAACCACTTGAAGATTAGTGTAAACCAACTCTTACTTATTGTATAACAAAGATTTGGGTACTTCTTTAAGTCTTTAGTAGTACCTTGATGAGAAATCATTGACAATACTATTTTAAAATTCGTCCATCTAGTATCATGAGATAATTAATTCTTAATCTACCAAGGACAAAAATCCATTTCCTCATATCCTAATCTTAACTGTCTCCCAAAATAATCAACCATGAGTAAATTCATCTCTTATGGCCATTCAAGTATGCAACTTCTAAAATCAGTTCCTATTTCCCTAACTATCATCAAGATAAAAACTTATCTAGCTTCCATTAAATCCAATGGCCTCAATTGTCGCAACGTGTAGGTAATCACTCTTTCTTATTGCCTTACAAAGTTATCTAATTCCTTATACAACGTATTACTGTAAATCTCACAACCTCTAAATCCAAACGATATCATCAAAATTGGTGCGGTAGTCACCTTATGTTTAAGCTCTTGAAAACTACGCTCGCACTTATTCATCCATTCAAACTTTGCGTCCTTTTTTAACATTCGCATAAGAGGTGTAGCAATTGTAGAAAACCTTTCTATGAATTGTCCATAATAACTAGCCAAGCCTAGAAAATTCCGAACCTCCATCAATATCATAGGCCTTGGCCAATTCTTAACTACCTTTATTCTAGTCAGGTCCATAGATATTCCTTCACCTGAAATCACACGACAAACAAAAGATACACAAGTCAACTAAAATTCATACTTACTAAGCTTAGCGCATAGCACAAAAACTCAAGGGTTTACAGCAACATCCTCAAGTGTTGTTCATGTTTCTCCAAACTCCTTGAATACACCAATATGTCGTCTATGAACACTGTTACAAACTGATCCAGGTACACCTTGAGCACACTTAATTCATCAAATTCATAAATCAGTAAGCGCATTAGTTAATTCAAACGGCATTATGGTAATCTCGTAGCGACCATATCACACACGATATGTTGTCTTTAGTTTATCCTCCTTCTTAATCCTCAACTGATGATAATCCGTCCTTGAGTCTATCTTGGAACATATCGAAATTCCTTGAAGTGGGTCAAAGAAGTCATCTATCCTTAGTAATCGATACTTGTTCATAACCGTCCCTTAGTTAAGCTTCCGATAATCGATGCATGGGAGTGCAACGATTTATCCTTTTTCCCTATAAACCAAATTGGTGCTCCCCATGGAGACATACTAAGATGAATAAATCATTTATCCAATCATTTTTGCATCAACACCTTCAATTCTTTTAATTCCAATAACGCCCTCCGTTAAGGTACTTTAGAAATCGGTTCCTCTCTAGGGGCTAACTCAATCACTAATTCTATTTCCCTTTCTAGGGAAATCCAACCAATTCATTTGGGAAGACATTGGAAAAGTCTCGCATCTTGGCAATGTCTTCCATTCTTGAATCCTCAACTAACGTATTAACCATTGTCGTCCAATAACCTTAGCAACCCTCATCCAATAAATGAATTACTTCAAGTGACGAAATCAAAGGGATCGAGGGTCCTCATTGATTTCCAACGAACTTGAAATTAACCTCACCTAATGGGTTAAATTGGATTACTTTCCGATATCAATCCATTGTAGCTCGTTACTTGGTGAGCCAATCTATTCCAACAATTACATCAAAATCATACATTGCCAAAATAATCAAATCTATCAATTCCTCTTGATCACTAATGACTATCTTACAATCTGAATACCCTACTATAAATAACATCTCATCCTTTAACGGGTAGAAATACTAAGAACCGTTTCAAATGGTTTCAGTCTTAACCTCACTAACTTAACAAATAGTTTAACTATGCACAATTGCGTATCTTCTGGATCCAATAACACATGAGCAGTATGATCATCCAAGGAGATCATACCTGTAACCATAGCCTGCGAATACTCCGCTTCCTTTCTAGTGACAACGTACGCTTTTTCTTGTGCCAAAGGGCGATTAAGGTTATTTTGTGGAGTGTTCTCTGCAAGTTCTCCTCCCTGCAGTAGTGGCACTTGTACTCCTATGGGCCTGCATGGGCAATATACGCTTGATGGCCGTGTTGACTACATTCGAAATAGGCTCCCATCCTAGGAGGATGTGGGACATTCTAGCTGATTGTCCTACTTGCAGCTGCTGAGGTCGCTTCCTTGACTATCGGTGAGGACAATTCCTTGCAATGTGACCTTGTTGGCCACATGCAAGGTATGCTCCAATCTTAATGGGACATATGGCTATTTTGTGTCGTCTCCCATAGAATCGACACTTGTCATTTGAGTTGTATGTTGGTTTCTTGAGGCCATTCTTCCTGTTGGATGGGATAAGGTATATTGTTCTTGTCATCGGCTTCTTGAATTGATGATTATTCTGATGAGATGCAGGCCGCGGCTCAAATGTAGCTGCTTGTTTTGCCTTGTCCTTTTCAATTAGTTAGGCTCCCTCGTATCATTCATTATGATCCTTTAGGTTCAGGGGCACCAGCTATGTCACGCCCCGACCCTCGAGCACGCAATAACCCTTGTTTCACTTGTGGTCATTTGAATGCGACATCCCAAGACGCTGCCAACCATTATTTTTATAAACGCAACGTGGAAGCAAATCACAATCACCCAGTCAATTACAATAGCAGGGATAGCAGGAAACCCAACTAGAAACACATTCAAAAGTGTCATTTTATTTATTTACTAACTAACCCTAGGAAGTTTACAGGTACAAACTTTACAACGGCATCTTCTTATCGAACCAATGAAACCAATAGAGCCTGGGTTATTCTACTCCCTTCAAATACGACCAAGAACCATAACACGTGTCGGTTCTCCATCCTACAGACTTGAAAATGGTTATATAATAACCAGTTAGATAAAATCTTGGTAAGTTATAATCCTAAGCCTTAGTTAGGAAACTCGCTCGCCTCAGGTGTAGCCTAACCATGCAACCTATTATCAATGGCAGATCAATTGCAAAGTGACAATTGCTTTGCCCTATCTATAACATGCTAGAAAACGCAGCCACACTACAATTCAACAGCCATCAAATACAATCACATGCGATCTCACCTTACCTTGGCACACGTATTCTGTAGATACAATATAATTCAAGCTATATCAATTTCAATAATCATTTAACATAATCATAACACTTAATGAACTTTCTCATGCATCAGTATCTATACATGCTCCGATTATTATGACCCATTGGGCCATGGCACAATTTTATGGTTGGTGGGTTACTGGTCCATAAACCAAGTATCATCCCCTCTGTGGGCACGACTACGTCATGGGCCTCCCCCCAGATGGCATTCCAGAAAGAGCATTAGTCCGGCCTCTACTACGACTCATCATCTAACCATTGCAATGCATTTGACCGAAATCGAGCAACCTAAAGGCCATAGTACAACCCCAAGGGTTGGCGGTCTTCCGGTAGCGCCGGGTGTCCCTTTATGTGACCATATAGCACAACCATCAACCATCAACCATTTCATTTCTTTCTTTTCTTTGTCGCTAATGCAACCATGGTTCGTACTCATGCGATATGCTATTATAGTCAACACATGTATAATGCAATGCAACAATAATAAATGGTCACATGAACTCGTCCACAATTGATAATATGACAATCAATTCCAACCAATTAATGTTCCGATAATCACATGCTTTTCGAAATAACCATCACCCTCGACTATTCCCGTAATAGTTGTCATTTATCAAGAACTCGTCAACAATTGACACTTCAATAATTAGTCACGTGTCTTAGTCAATTATTGATAATCAAACATGTACCTCAACAATTAATGGTACCAACTACCTGTCTCAATATTCATTAGTAAAAAGTCAAGCGCCTCTACAGCTAACGATAATCAACTTCGTGTCTTGACAGTCAATGAAAATTAATCATGCGTCTCAACAACCAATGATAATCAATTATTCCCATAAATAATTGATTATCACACAACAAGTATAAACTAGGATTATATCCAAAAATACTCATTAATAAAGTATATGATACCATAGTTAACCATTCTAATAAATAATTTAATCCCCACAAAATAATTATAATTATTTACCAATCCCATAAATAATTATCCAACCAAAGAAATTCCATTTCATAAAACCCTTCCTTTATAAATCAAGGTCCATCCATATTATAGTATACAAATACCCTTCAACGTTAGAAAAATAAGCAATAGTTAATTAGACATAAACATTGCTCAATCTAATCAATTATCAATAAATAGTGATAATTAATTATTTCCCCAAAAACAATTAATTATCCATAAATAACTAATAATTCGAAATTAATTAATAATATAAATAATTAACTAATTTCCACAAAATAATATAACATTTCCATGAATAAATAATTTCCATCAAATAATATAATTATAATTAATTATTCCCATAAATAATTAATCATAGTTAACTAAGACTAAACATTCATTAGCCAAATTAATCAACCATAAGCAAGCTTAGTAATGTAATATAATGCTAATCAATCAATTAATTAGCAACTAAGCACAATAAGCCACAATTAACTTATCATAAACTTACTTAAGCATAATCAAGGCATATAAACCATACTTTAATCATAAGAAACCCTCATTAACCACTAATCACAGTTAAAACTAATTAAAGTACCCCCTAATGCAAGATTATCCCCTAATTAAGAGATTAGGAAAGCAACTCACGGTTTTGCGATCCCGTCGACATGAACACGACGACAGTGGTGCTGGCTACATGTGGCTAAATTTGGAATGGCGAGATGAGCCACAACGAAAAATTTGTCGCGGTGGGGTGATTTTCGTGAGGTGGTGAGTGGCGGTGGTGGCTCGACGACAGAATGGGACAGACGGCGATAATGGCGTGCAATGGCTAGGTGAGGCTGACAGCACAACAATGGCGAGTGGTGGTGATGGTAGGTGATTATTGAGCCAAGGTGGGAAAAGAAAAGGGGGATCAAGGTTTCCGTTGGGAAAATAGAGAGGAAATGGGAGAGAGAGAGGAAACGTGAGAGAGAGAGAGAGAGAGAGAGAGAGAGAGAGAGAGAGAGAGAGAGAGAGAGAACTTTCCTTGCAAGTTTTTCATGAAAACTTCCCCTCCAAGTTCTTTTGCAATCTTCCTTGTCAAGCCAAAATCTTGTAGGAAGGGTATTTTGGTCTTTCTACCCTTGAAACAGAAATTCCCAAATATTTGGCTCCAATTCTTGGCCCACTAATCCATTTTCGGCAATTTTCGGGCTTACCGATAAATTTAAGAATTGATGAGGTGGTGTTCGATATTTTAGTCTTGATGTTCTTGAAAGTACGATATCCAAAATTGGATTGAAATTCGTGGTTAAAATCACTCAATCGTGACTTTAGTATGACCTAACTTTTGGGTAGTGTTGACACCTAAATTTTGACTAAGTATTAAAATTCAAATTCCCTAGAAAATTAGTGATTAGTTTGGCCCTAATAAAAAAGATTTTTGCATCACCTTGGTACTAATATCATTTGCATATGTTAAGTTTATTTCCTATTTTTATTTTACCATATTTCTAGGTTAATTATTATTATTTAAAAAAGAGAGACAGGCCCACAGTAGGGCTGGGCTTTCATGCCCAACCCCCTTCTCTTTCTTCTTATTCGCATAGGCCTAGGGCCCAGCCCCTTTCATTTTCTTTTATATGGCCCAACCCAGCCTTCTTCCTTCTTCCTCCTTACTGCGCTTCACGCATGCGATAGAGAGAAGGGGGTAGAAGATGGCAACGTGCAGAGGCTGAAGATAGGCGAGGGGATAGCCTACTGATGCAGACTAGGGAAGTCGGTTGTTGCGACCTCACCTCGGGTGCACCACCTAGGGTTTGGCTAATGGATTACTAAGCCTAAACTTAGTTCGGGCTCTCTCAAGCCCATACCAATTCGCAACCTAGGGTTTAAGTATTTTAATATGCCAATAATTTTTACTTAGAGTCGCCACTAATCTATTTTTTGTGGATCGATTAGAAACACAAGTAAAGTAATGGGAGAGTTATTTTACTCCTACGAACCAGAGACTATGGGATCAAGGACTTGATTACGTTAGATTCCTCTAATGCCCTTTCGGTACATTTTCCCTTTTATTTGAAAAAATTGATTTGTAGGCAATTTGTATTGATTTTAATTTACTCCCTAACATGCAATGTGATCATGTGAGTGCGCAGCCATTATCTAACACTCAATAAAGTAAAGCAATAAATAAATTGCAAGCACAAGGAAGAGATACTTACCTCAAAGCAACGAAAGCATCTGCAATGTTAGCTTAAAAATCATATCACCAATCCTAGATATGATTTCTAATTAACATGCAATCATTCAACTATTTTTTAAGGTTTTAAATTATTTAATGAGGCCTAAAACTACGTACAATGCATGTAATGACGTACGAAAGTGTCTAATTATAATAGCATACAATGTGCAACCTAATATGCAAACTATATGTCATGCGACATTAATTATTTAACTTAATCTAATACTAGAAAATATTTAATGCAACTATCCTAGTATGTCACACATTCAAATGACCCTAAACATGCAATGACTAGATGACACATGAAGAGACCTAATTCTACATGACATGAGCATGGCAATTTTTATGTTTTTTTTTAATCAAAATTAAAAATAACCTATATTTAAACATGCAAACTATCCCAAAAGAAAATATTCTAACAAGAATCACATCCAACTAAACTATATTTTTTGGGTTTTCTTTTATAAGCAAATTCAATTCAAGCAAAGGCATCAAGAAAGCACGACAACAAATCAGGCAAGATATTATCCATGTCCGTCTAATTTTGAAAATAAATTGACGAACCGTATCTCGGGCATGAGATTGGATTGGTCAATTTTTCACAAAATTGTAAATCGTATCTCGGGCATGAGATCAGATTGACGATTTTTCTGTGCGATTGCGAGTCATATTTCGGGCACGAAATCGGACTGATAATCATGCGCACGTTGTAAAATTAGGAAAATTTCCTAATTTAAGAAGTTACTCAATATTGCGAACGGAATAATATATCATGAAACTCAATTTCGTGCATCAACGATGTTTCAAATAAGGAAACGAAATATTCAAAATTAAAATTAGGCAAGATATTTACCTAATTCAAATATTTGCTTCCAAATTTGGCAACTCGCGAACCTCGATTGTCGAGTGGTGGATTGGCGCGATTCCCAGTGGAGGTTTTGGCGGAACACGATAGCGTGGATGGATTATGACCGGCGATTGGTGATACTCGCGGTGGGCAGCCCGCAAAAGGAGATCGTAGTGAATTAATACTTGGTCTTTTCGTTGGACCAAGTAATCTCCACTGAGAATCTGAAGTCAGATCTTTTTCTGTCTTCAATCCCACTTATGTTTCTTTCTCAAGAATTCGGGGGGCAATTCTCCAAAATTCACCTTGCAGCAGGAGACAATTTTCATTGCTTTGACCAAAAGCCAAAATAGGTCACGATCTTTTGGAGATGGGCTTGTCGATGATGAGTTGAAGGCTAAAGACTTCTAGCACGACGGTCGGCAGATGGAAGCTGAGGTGATGGTGCTCGTTGGAATTGCTTGAAGACTCGCTTGGTCTGAAGCGTGAAGGGCTACTGAGCCGACGACGATGCTTCGTGAGAGCTACTGGGTAAACGCCGGACAGCAGGTGATTTGCTGCGGGTCGATTTGGACTTCCCACCAAAATTATCGGATCAGGCTTGCAAGTGGTGTAGGAAACACGAGCAGGGTCGACGGGTCTGGCTGTGTGCCAAGGATAGAACTTCTCTTCCTTTTTGCCTTCAATGTGCACGATTTCTCGTCCCTCGTCTTTTTCGCTACACGATCAAGATCGGCGTCATCTGAAAAGTGGTGAACAAGTTTTCTTCTTGTACTTTTTGGACCTGCAGGAACAACGAAAAATTCTCTCTATCGTTTTTTTCTTTGTGTATCAGAGAAGAAAGAGAGAAGACCTCTCTTTTCAAATGAAGACAAATTCACTCTCTGTCGCTCTCTTTCCCTCACGATTTCTCTCTACGACAAGACTCCCTCCATTGTGGCCGTCTCTCTACTCTCCTTTCTATGTTTTTTTTGTGTGTCCCCCTTCCATGTGTGTGGCCCCTGTCGCAACCTATTTTTTCTAAAAATAATAGGTTTAGGGGTATTGTTAATTTCAGGCCGACGGCCCTTAATTAACTGGACTCTCCTAAGCCCATACCCCGCGCGACGTTGGGATATTCACAAAAGTTTTCAAATAGGGAGTCGCCACTAGTCTATTGTGATTGACTAGGAACCAAGTGAGGCATGGGAGCGTGCTTCACTTTCTACGCAACCAGAGAGTCCAGGGTCGGGGACTTGATTACGTTAGTCACGCGACTAACACCCTTTTGATACCTAACTTGATCATGCATTAGTGAGATCTCGGCGACGTATTCGAGAAAATTAAGGAGTCCTAACCGTTTACAGGGTAAGGAAACAAGATCCAAAATATCGACAAAAACAGGCACGGAGAAAAGCCCTATTGTAGTAGAGCCTTAAAGGCTTATTCAATTTTGGTCTTTTTTCTTTTTAAGGGTTTTCTAATTTTTTTGCAATTTTTCTGATTTTTTCTATTTTTTCTGAATTTTTTAATATTTTTTAATATTTTTGAATTATCCAAAATTAAAGAAAACAAGTTTTCAAGATTTTTTTTTTGATATTCTCTGGCTTTTCTGATTTTTTTAAAAAAGAAGCATTTATTAATTTTTTGGAATTTTCAATATTTTAATATTTTTTGATTTTCTGAATTTTTGATTTTTTTTATAAAAATAATAATTCGGACCGGGTCAAAAGACCCGGCCCTAAAACACTAGAGACTAACAAAAGGCCCACGAAATTCCTTTTTTAAGAAAAGGCCCACGAAAATTCATTTTTTCATTTTTTTTAAACAGAAAAGGCCCGTTTCCAATTTCCATCTTCAGCCCAATCTATTCCCGGCCCACGAAGAATTCAGCCTAATAACCAAACTAAAATCACAGCCCATTTTCATTTCTATCTTATTTTCCTGTTTTTAGCTTTTTGTTTTTATTTTATTTTATTTTAGTTTTTCTTTAATCTTTTTTTTTTGTCCTTTTCTGCATGCATATTTCTTCCTCCACGCACGTCCGACACTCCCCATCTTCTTTTTTTCTGTCTTTTCTTTTTATTCTCTTTTTTTTTCAATTATTCTTTTTCTCTCTTTCCTTATTTTTTATTCCTTTTGGTCTTCTTCTTTATTTCTTCTTCTGCATGCTTTCCCCCATGCACGCGCGACTGAAGCTCCTGCAGCTTCTCCCGTCCGACGATTTCCTCCACCGAACCGACGCCAACAAACGTCATCTCCGGCGAAAGCTATCCGGTATTTGGACCACCATCGCTCGTTAGTCATACCACTCGACCGGCGGCAACCCTTTTCCGACGACCGATAATCCGGTCACGGGACAAAGGAAACCCTTGCTCTCCCGACGACGCACGATTATTTCACGAAGACCATGCCGAAACACAGTGACCACGCAAACAAAAAAACACGATTCGGCAGCTATGTATGCAAGCACGGGTCGATTCTAAGCTAAAACACGAGCTAACTTTTCGGATCTCTCTCAGGCATTTTGTCGAACGGTTGGGGTGCGCTACCGAATCCTAAGGTTTCCGGCTTAACCGGGACTCGAACGTGCCTTGGGGGTCTCGAACATGACATACAAAAAAAAACGTGGGAACAATGTGCAAGGGCGACGTGGGTCAGAGCTTGCGCGAGCCGGACGACCGCGAGCTCTGGCCCGGTGCGCCAAAAACGGAGCAAGGACGGAGCCGAACTCACCTGGTCAGCTTGCAGACGTCGCCGGGAAGATCGTCAAACAGGTCAGTGCGCCGCTAAGGCTCCCTCTCTTTGTCATTCGGAACTCTCCTCTCGAGCTCGCTCTCCTTCTCGGAACCTTTCTCTCGGGTCCAGGAGCTTTGGCAAAGTGGAAGAAAGCGCATCGGTGGCTCGTCAGTTGCGTTTGAGACGCGGTGGCCGCGGGAACTTCTCTCTCTCCGGTCTCGCTCCCACTCGTATTCGAGCTTCCCCCTCTCGGTCTCTCGGAGTCCTCTCTCTCGGGTCCTCTTCTCTCGCTCTCTTTTTTCTTTCTGGCCCCCTCCGGTTTGTTCTCTCCGGATCTGGTTTTTTTCAGAACCGTCCACACGGCTTCCCCTTGCTCTCTCTCTCTCGGTCTTCTTCGCTCTTAGATCTGGTTTTTTTTTTAGAACCGCACTCGGCTTTCTCTTGCTCTCTTTCTCTGGCTCTCCATTCGTCTTTCCCTCGAACTGCTCCCTTCCTTTTTAGTCTCTCTCTCCCTTTTGTTTTCTTCCCCAGCAGGCATGTCCCCTTTTCCTTGTCAGTCTGCTGACCGACCTAACCCCCTCCTGATTTTCTGCTACCGTGTGACCTGCAGATTGCTCTATCCTGGTCTGCTGCCCTGTTGCGACTTGCTACAATTTTTATTTCCCTTTTGCAGGTGGCCGTTGCCGTGCGTGGGAGAAGAGGGGAGGAAGAAGAAGTCCAAGTGGGCCGAGCTGAGAAAGAAGAAAAAAGGAAAATGGGCCGAGCCCATGCGGGGGGAAAAGAAAGAAAAGAAAGGGGCCGGGCAGGCCCAGCCCTGGCCCAGACCCAAATTTTTTTTTAAATTCCCTTTTTTTATGATTTTTTTAATTTTTTTTAGAAATTTTTTTTTAGAAATTGATATATATATTTATATAAGCAAAGTAAATGGGCATTTAAGACAAAATAAACAAAATTTCGGGTGTCAACAACCCCTTTTTATAGGTGAGAGGACTATGTTATTTAAGAAAAAATGATAAATTTACACATTCTTTTATTTATTTCCGTATCCCACGTACAATATTTTTTCAATATTTCATCCGACACCTTCCCTAAATATTAAAGGAATAATGTGAATATTCTCGGGAACATTCTTATATTCCCGGGAATATTCTCATATTCTAACTCGTCATTCCTTAACGGGCCTAACCAAATTCTCTTTTACCGTGGGTTTAGTCCAATTTGTTAAATTAAAACTTGAAATCATCAGTTGGAGCCCATCTGCCATTGGTCCATTGCAAATGCAATAATAATAAATGCTCCTAAACTGTATGCTATGTAATTTTAATTCTAATATTTTTGTTCAGGGTTAAAATTAATCCATAAATTTTTGTGCATTAAATCAATCAAAATTTAGGTGTCAACATCGGTGACGAAGCGGACTTCTAGGATAGGCACATTCAATGCGCTAAGGAGCTTGAGGCGGCCCTGGGGTTGGCCCCCCTTCTCTTCTGCTTCCTCCTCCTTGCTTCTTCCTTCTTCCTTGGTGTTGCGGCTCACGTGCAGAAGACATTGACGCGCAAAGGACAACCTACGATAACAGAGTAGAGTAGATCGGCAACGGAGGAGACCTCTTGCAGGCGCCATCAATGCTGCTGCGCGAAGAAGCACAAGATCCGGCAAGAAACCCGAGTGAAGGGGACGTCTTGGCAGACTCCTTCAATGTCGAGCAGGCCTTCGTGGAGAAGACAGGATGGGACGCTGGTTCGGCCAAGAGGGAGGCGGGTTGACGTGCTAAGGATCGACGGTCAAAATGCATCCGTCGACCGGACCCTCCAGCCTATAAATAGTGCCTTTTGGCGGCAAAGAGGGGAGGAGGAGAGGAGATCAGCGAGAAAAAAAATCAAGAGAGAAACCTGAGGGAGAAACGGCAGAGATCGTCTAAGCCTCCGGCGATCACCGGCAACCTCCCTCCTTGAGCTGACTGGTGTGTGTTGCTCTGTATTCCCTTTTCTGCTTTTGTTTGTTCAAGTTCGGGTTCGGCTCCCAAGGATCTCAGTTCAAGGGGTGTGCGAGGCAGACGGATGCAAGTCGATTTTCGAGCTTGTCCGTTGTCCGACGCCACGAGCCGCGTAGGGAAACCTTCGCCGACCCCCTACTAAGTTGCCACGTTGTCGTGAGTTGTTTACCAATAACGCCGATGCCGGTTTCGCCTCCCGTTCGAGTGAGCAATCCTGTCTCGGTCACGCACACCACTTGTTCGACAATTTGCCCCAGTGAAAATTTTCTTTGCACTGCCTCTTTCGGCCGGATCCGAGCCGCCGGTGCCTAGCCATCCCTCATCGAGGCGGAGCTGTGATGTGGGACTCTGGGTGCCAGCCGGTTGGCTAGCTTGACGTGCACATTTCACCCCCCCTCCCCCCACCTCGGCTACCTTCGGCCTTCGCTGAGGAGGGAGTCCTCTTGACCGGTCCCTGCTAATGGCGGCCGCTGCCTTGACACGATCGGGCGATCTTGGACCGACCATCCACTCCGCGCAACCAGCGATGGCGTCAAGGTAGGCCCTCAGCAGGGCGGAGGTGAGGGGGCTACGCTTGACATCGTCGTCTTGGTCGCCTCCTTGGTTGCTGCGGGTGAGCTACAGCAGAGGGGGAAACTCGGTCAGCCCGCTGGTTTGCCCGACCCAGTTTGATTTGGTTCCTGGGCTAGGGTTTTTCCTTTAATGGACCATAATTGATAGTGGGCTGGGTTTTTTTTAATTGGAAAGTGGGCTTAGCTTTGTTTCGGGCTCATAGAGTGTTTTATTAAAAATTATTGGGCTAGGCTCGTGGACGATCCGGGTCGGTCCCAACCCGAGAATCCGACCCGGTTCCTTTTAATATTATAACAATATTTTAAAATATATAATTTAAAAAAATTCGAAAAATAAAAAAATCCAAAAATAGTTTATATTTCCAGAAAAATCAGAAAATCCAAAATATAGTTTATAATTCCCAAAAAAATCAGAAAAAAATATTTTATATTTAATAAAAATCATAACAAAGCAAGAAAAATACTTTTCTTCACAAATGCATGAAAAATCATTGAAAAATTCAAAAATATCAAACCTGAGGGTTAAACAAGATTATGTACAGAATGGCATTAGTGATTAACTAGTGTAATCAAGTTTTCAATCATAGTTTCTCGATTGCGCGTAAGTAAAATATTTCTCTCAATATTTTACTTGGGTTTCTAATCGACCCATCCCAAATTGATTAGTGACGACTCCTTTTTAAACAAAATACGAAATTGAATTACAGGTTAAAAACTTGGATCTTAAGTCGTGAATTAGTGGGCTTAGGAGAGCCTTGGCTAAAGCCTTAATAAAAGGCATTTAGCCGAGTCATTAGCCTTCCGGGACGCGAGAGGGAGGTCGCGACTCCACTGGGGACAATTTTTTTTTGTGCACTTAGGCCTTTTTATCTTGTTTAAATGTTTCCTTTTAACTTTGGTATTTTTTTTTTGCAGGTAAATATTAATTTTGTTGAAATAAATTTGTGTGTATGCTTTAAATGTCTTAGCACTACATTGTGGCACAGACGACCCTGCCACCGGACCTGGATCGCCACATGATATTTTAGGATGGTGTTAAGAAAGATACAGCCTTGAACGCGAGACTGCAATGTAGAGGTTGCCTTTCTTTTCTCTGAAATTTTAGGTTAAGCCGAGGTTGAGAGGATTTGGCACCAACGCGAGATTGTGATGGTCAAATTACCTCTTAACCTCATTATACCTTTCTAGTTAGAAATCGAACCACACGTATCATCCCCATGTCTATGTGCTTACTGTGATCTTTGAGAGTAAAGTAATTTCTTAACTCTTTTTATTCGGATATTTATTTACATTTCTAGGCCCATGGAAACTCAATTAAGTTGTTTAGGTCACTTTTTATATGCGATGGGTAAGCACAATGTGTAGTTCATCCCTACTCCCAAGAAAGAGCTCCTCCATTGATGGGACCAGTAAGATCAACCTAGTCAAAAACACATTGAAGCAAGAATCGGCCATCTCTTCTCATTGCTCCAAATTAGTATCCACTCTGGAGTCATGCAAGTGACGTCCCATTTCTGGTGTCCTAAGGCCTCCACTTTCATATTTGGCAAATTTAGGCTTGCCCCAACTCTGGACAAATACGGCGTTACCATCAGAATGCTTGTAGGAAATGAGCTCATTAGGCTAACAAGTGTCAACCTGGTAACCTGGCTAGCTCGATTTAAAAAAGAAGAAGTCATGACTCCTTTGGTAAGGAGAATTGTTAAAGCTAATTAAGATGCTTACCCACCATTGTTTTTAGCTGAATGTTTTGAAAAAACAACCTATGGTACCATTGTTTTTAGCTGAATGTTTTGAAAAAACAACCTATGGTAAAAAAAAAAAAATTCTCTTGACTTTCTTTGGGTTCATCGTTGTCTCACATTGGAAAAATGCCACAAATCCTTCCATTGCATGGGTAGTTAATCAAATTCGTGTCCGGTTGAATTTTGTAAACATGGTTATAACATAAACATTTTTGTCCCTCAATCGTTTCAAAGAAAACAAAGAAAAATCATGATGCCTGCCCCGGAAATTTTATAAATGTGGTTCTTTTCTCATATCAAAGGATTTGGGCATCTCATGCAAATATCAAAAATTAAGAATTTCAAGCACCCATTGCAAAGGTTTCAAATCTTAGAAAAATTGCCCCCTTAGTAGAAGATACTCTCGTTAGTTTAACTTCCTAAGGAACCTTGTTCCCAAGGCATTCCTATGGTGTGCTAAGTCTTTTAGTAAGGGGCAGTCCCACTTTGGGCTCAAATATTATGACCCGATCCCACTACTTGGTCTCTCCGAGATCACTTTGTATTATCCCTACCGGGCCTTCCAGGAGATCCTTCCACCACTCAAGCCTGGTTTGTTCCCAGTCCTTTTTACTCACATGAGCCAAGATTACTCAGAAGAAAGTTGCATCATCCGGGATGCATGGAGAAAATGCCACGCTGAAAAGATCATTGTGCCTAGAAGACTGAGAGGACAAGAGAAGGCTCATCATGCCTCTACACTTTGCATTCTCAATCACCGGGTCCTTGGCAATTTGCAACTGGTAGTCCCAAACGTGATTGACAAGCTAGCCTAACAAGAGCAGATCAAGTCTTTTGAGTGGAGTTTGGGAATGAGCTAGATGCGTGTCTCTGGGGTAGTCCCATAAAGCAAAAAAGCTCTGCATGACTGAGGCTCCTCATCGCATATAAAATGGCAATCATAACCCCCAATTTTTGTATTTAGGAAATTTCATTTTATTTCTAGTCCCGATGTTTAGGGACTTTTGTTTAATATCTAGTATCTCAATTCTATGATTTTAGTTCCAATTTTAGATGATTGGGAATGTCTTGTCCTTGAAACCCTCGTTTGATAAATAAAAACGATTGGACCATTGCCATGGGTCAATCTTCATTTATCTCGTGCTCATGCATATCTTTTTTATGATACCAGGTGATCATGAATCGCCAACCACCAGCCATTTGTGCATGGCCACACACAATAGTGTTTGATCGAGGTAATGTGCAAAATCACCTTACTAATATTGAAGATAACGTGGGACAAATCCCCATTGTCCTTCGACAACTCTCGAGGCAAATGGAGTCTACTCAAACCAAGCCCAATCTCTTGACTACCCTATCATGGGAGAAAACACTTTCGACATTGGTAGACATGCCAAAAGGTGACCAATAGAGTAGACATTTTGTGAGGATCATGAGTAAGCTGAGTGAACTGCAGGATCAATACCCCTGTTGTCAAAATCCCAGAGGAGCTCAAGGTGCTTGAATGTGAGGTGTTTGCCGATGCTTTTCTCCCATAAAGCTACCTGCAACATATCTGGTCCAAAGGATGATTCGATCATACCAATCGAATTCGACTGGCCCCGCCCTGAGATGGTACATCGTGAGGAAAATCACTCTTCTCAAGACTTGGGAGGAATTGACTGACATTTTCCTTAAAGAATATGACCTTGACGTCAACATCTCCCAACCTCATAAAGAGCTTGTAAGCAAGGAAACGATGAGGAAAAAGTTTGTCATGGAATATATTGCAGTAGAAAGAGACTTGACTGCCCAGGATGGCCCAGAGCAAAAGAGACCAATAAGAGGAAACTTTGAAGCGGTTTTGTATGATAGAAGGGCCACCAAACAATGCTCCATTAATGGGAAGCTTCCTACTAGGAGAGGCAAAGATCCCGAAAACACGATTGAAGTTGTAAAACCCGTCCAAAATTGAGGCACCATGACGTTGTTTCCCAAACTTACTACGAGAGCTAGGGTCCAAAGGGCACTGGCACCCATCAACCTAGGGAATGAAACTCCACCATCTCCCGGTGCCCTTGACAAGCTCAAGCTGGCAGAACGAAGGGCTTTACTCAAGAGGTCAGGACAATGTGTCAAGAAGGGAAAGCCGGAACGATATAAGCCAACGCCTGCCACCAAATAGGGGCAAAGTTCGACAGCTAATGGATGGCTACGCCGAGGCTTTGAACGTCGCCTATGGTACAATCCAATGGAGAGTCACCAGTATTATACAAATGAAGACGACTAGTCATAGGATAACCACCTCTTGTCCACATACAGACCCGAGAGCTTGCTAGGTAGAGGAACGATCGCCCTTCATGATTTGCCTTCCAATGGGCTACTGAATCACCCAGCTATCGAGGTAACACAAATGCCTCATCCTCGGTAGAAAATTTCGACCCGGAAGAAAGTGATGAAATGATCTTAGAAAAATTTAGCTTCCTTGAAGCAAAAGAATTTGATGCCGCCATGAAAAGATTGGCAACATAGCAAGAGAGATGGTTCCTTTACCAAGACGCGGCAGGTCCATCTCGCCTTAATAGGATTATCATTCTAGAGGGAATGGAAGTACCTAATTCCCATAAATATGATGGCATGACTTGTCTCATGACCCACTTGCAATATTTCCAGGCTGAAATGAGTCGATATGCTAACCAGGCACCATTCATGATTTAAGCCTTCCAAGAAAGTCTTACTAGGTCTACATTGCAATGGTTCTTCGTGTCAAAGACCTACCTCATGCATGATTGGGATGAGCTGTCCTCTGCATTCCCGCATCAACACCAAGACAAGATAGGATTTGCGTTTCCCCACAGGAATTTGGTTCACAACAGAAGAGTACCAATGGAGAATTTATGAGCATATGCAGAAAGGTAGGAGGCTTTCGTGATGCAAGCTATTCCTCAGTTAGCTGAGGAGGAAATGATGAAGCTGTGAATAAAAGCTTTGCCTTGTAAACTTCGTTCCTAGTTGTATGAAATGCACTTCTGTAGCTTAAGCGAAGTGGTCCTCTTGTGATAATACTTCAAGTCTACTGAGGGCAAAGAACTCAAGGGCGCTTGATTAAGGGGTTGACACCAGCAACTATCAGGATCCTCCATTTCACATGAGTTTCCAAGGGTTTCCATTTTTTTTTATAATTTCCTATCTAGTGTGTTACTGTCGCATTTTCCATTTTAGTAATGTAATTTTTTTTACTAGTAAATGTACATTTTCAACATTTAATTTTGAGAGCATAGGGGTACCCCAAACTGGCTTGGTGATGCTATCCAACCATGAAAAGAAAATATCATCTGAGGAGAATCCTGAGGGCTGGGCTTCCTTATGCTTCCTCCAAAAAATCACTGTGAAAACAAAAGCATTTCATTGCCAAAAAAAAATCCAAAAAAAATGTGTTGAATTTAACCCCGTTTTTGGTATATCTTCCTTTTTAATCCTCAACTGATGATATATTCCTTTTTAATCCTTAGGTCTATCTTGGAAAATACCGAAACTCCTTGAAGTTGATCAAACAAGTCATCAATTCTTGGCAACGGATACTTGTTCTTGATAGTTACATGATTGAGTTGCCGGTAATCAATGCAGAGACGCAAGGATCCATCCTTTTTTCCTTACGAATAGTACTGGCGCTCCCTAAGGGGACGCACTAGGACAAATAAACCCCTTATCCAGTAATTCTTGCATTTGCATTTTCAATTCCTTCAATTCTGATAGTGCCATCCTATAAGGTGCCTTGAAGATTGGCTCAGTTCTAGGGACTAACTCAATCATAAACTCAATTTCCCTCTTTAGAGGTAATCCCGGCAATTCCTCAGGAAACACATCCATGTACTCTTGTACCACAATAATACTTTCCATCTTTGGTTCCTCCAACAATGTATCTACTACCAATGCTAAATACCCTTGGCATCCAGATTCCAACAATCGGGTCACCTCAAGTGATGAAATCAGAGGAATTGAGGGTCCCCCTCGATTTCCGACAAATTCAAAACTATCACCTACTATCAAGTTAAACTAAATCAACTTTCCATGACAATTCATAGTAGCTCATTATTTGGTGAGCTGCCATACCGATTATGACATCAAAGTCATGCATTGCTGTTGCAATCAAATCAATGACTTCCTCGTGACCGCCCAAAACTAACTTACAACCAAAACAACATAACTCAAACAATATCTTATCCTTGAACGGAGGAGAAACACTATAAGCCACACCCAATGGTTTCAGACTTAACCCCATTAATTTAACAAACTGATCAGCAACAAAAGAATGCGTAGCACCAAGATCAAATAACGCATAAGCAGCATGATTGTGCAATGAGACCGTACTTGTAATGATGGAGGGTGAATCCTCCGCCTCCCCTCTGGTTATGGTGTAAACTCGTCCTTGTGCCTACTGTCTACTTTGGTTGTTTGGCGGCGCATTCCCAGCAGGTTGTCCTCCCTACGACGGTGGCAAGATTGTCCTCACAAGCTTGCTCAGACAATTCTTCACTTGGTGACCCTGCTAGCCACATCCAAAGCAAGCTCCCGTCCTCAAAGGACAAGTGAGATTTTTATTCCTTGTCCCATATAACCAGTAGGCTCCTATGAAACTGGATGCCAACTTTCCACATAGTTCTTTCGGTTAGGTGGGATGAGATTCATTCCCTATCATTAGTCTCTTTCCAAGCCGACAATTATCTCTGTTAAGCACAAACTGTGAGCTAGACACGGCTGCCTTCTCAACCATGTTCTTCTCGATTATTTGGGCCCTTTCGTACTTCTCATCGTAACTTTTCAAATTCAAAGGCACCAGTTAGTTCTTCAGTTTTAGCTTTAGACCATCTCTAAAGCGTCTCGCCCTATCCAAAGGGTCTTCCGCCAACCTTGGTGCATACTTGGACAATTTAGCGAACTTCGCCTCGTACTTATTCACTGACATCTGATTCTGATGAGGTCGTTGGAATTTTGCCATCCCACCAAGTACTGGCGTTACCTTGAAGCTGATAAACTGCCAGAATCACTCGATCTTCTTTCGAACACTTCAACATAGTAAATGTCTTCTCCATGTCCTTGACCTAAAGGGTCATAGCCTCAGGATCGCTAATACCACTGAACCTCAGTGGCTTAAGTCTCAGGAATTGCTCTACCAACATATGCATTGGCCTCTCACAGACCTCACCCCTCATTGTGGGAACCACAACAGGGGCAATAGGAATAGTGGCAGCGGTGATAGCATTAACAGCAGCAACTCAATCCTTATCTTGTTGTCCTATCAAAGTCTCTAGCGCCTGCAAGATCTCGTCTAACCTGGATCCCTTTGCGCTCTATCCCTATTACTAGTTTGACCAGACACTACCTTATGCCTAAGGGCTCTCTGCTCAGGATTGCTCATCTTATAGAATACTCATTGATCCTGCTTTCCAATTCCAACAAGGAATTAGAAATTATGAACAACCCACCACAATGCAAGATCATAAAAGCAACCACAAGCATGTAAGATAAATGCCATCCTTATGTCACTATCCCATGACCCCTCACACCTTATCATTCCAGGTCTTAACCGAGCTCTGATACTAAAACCAACAAGGATGTCACGCCCTGAACCCCGAGCACACAACAACCCCTTCACCTTGGTCAATTGAATGCGCTGTCCTAGGATGCATTGCCGACCAATCATTTTATTCTTTTAATATGCACAAGCGAAAAACGAACTTTCCCCTAGTCAACCAAACAATCAATCAATCAAAAAGGGATAGAGGGATGAACAATAGAGCAACAACAACTACTCATTTATTTATTTGCTGGATTAACCACTGAAGGAATGTTTTCGATTTACGAGCCCACTAGTGGGTCGGTTCCTTTCTCTAAGCCAAACTATAAGGGACTAAGGCTAGGTCAATTTTTTCTTTCCAAAAAGAACCATCGGGTTCGGTACGTCCATCAGGGACTACCAAAGTGCAGGGATCCATCGGACTCAGCCTCCGTCGGGTCGTAGTCAGAGGCGTACGGGTCAGCTATAGGTGGAGTGGGAGACGGATTCACCACGATGCCATTAGGAGGTTCCAACTCCATAGGATCCCAATTGGCATCTTCGAGGTCTCTACTAGGTGGCCAATCAAAATCGAGCAGAGGACAGATCAGGAGATTGTCCTCTCTGATATACCACGCCAGGAACCAATGGGGAATCCATTGCCCTAGTCCCTCATCCACCCAGATGGTAGAGATGTACTTTTCATACAAGTGCACCCGACCCGGGAAGCGGTGGTGCATCACAATGGTCTCCCGGTCCTTAGGGACCCCGAATTGCACCGGAGGGTGCGCCATTCTAAGGACCTGAAGTGGTTAATACAACAATGAGATATAATCTCAGCAAGTTCTCGTCCTAAGGCCCGATTAGGACACTGACTCAACACAGGGTATCTCTCCAGAACCACCCCTTAAGCAGACCAATAGCAATAATACCATCTACAGCCAAGACATAACTAATCCACACATCCAGGGATAACAAATAGACAAACAATTGGCTCGCATACAACTTTACCCGGTTATGCCATACCCTACACGATATACACATTCACAATACGACCAATGCATACCACAAATAAGTAATGCATTCAATCAATCACATACAAGTCGCATCGCAGGCGATCTCACCTGGCCATTGTCGCACCCTACACGTTATCGGTTCAAGCATATCAGAAATAGTGCAACCATCACATGCATAATCATAACCAATGATGCCATGTTTCTCATACATTCTTGTATCCACACGTGTTCAGATTATTAATGCCCCTCAGGGTCACAACCGAACTCCCGCCGGTGTCTACTGGTATAGCTAGGCATCACCCTCTCCCAAGAGGCACGGCTACGTCAAGGTTTCCTTTCCAATACAGTATTCCCGAAAGAGCATGGGCCTGGCCTTTACTGCGACTCCACATTCGGACTCTCGCTGGGATTTCCGATGAGTTGGACTTCGTCCATCATACTCCTGCCGGAATGACAGGTTCAATTTAGTGACCACGCAAGCATATCACCACAGCTCAATTTTATATTGAACATTAGCCAAATGCATACGTGATACGTGCTTGTAGAAACAATAAATTAAACACATGTAGTCACATTTTCATCTCAAGAAATCATCAAATTCCCATGTCTCACAAACAAAGCGTATCCCCTTTCAATTTCAAGACAACGTGGGACAAAAACATACACCCGACACCTCGGGTTTCCCCCTTTTTATAAACCCACGCAATCCATAAAAATTTCCATGCATTCAACAACTATCAATGCACATCATATGATCAAAACATGTTCATTTAGGCAAAATTCGCTTCTATATGAACAGTGAGCATAAACAGTACAACATGAATAGTACATTATGCATAGTGAAATTCCAGAATTTAATAATAAATAAAATAAATTCAAAATTCCATAAAACAATAATTTATTAAAAGAAATCAATCAATTTTAATAAACTAAGACTAATCAAGATTAATCCCTTAATCTTGAATCAACCAACTAAACCCCAATTAGTGAGCACTAAGAAAGATTAATCCAAGCTAATCTTAATCATCTAACTAACCACCTATCTTAACTCTAATACACCTTAATTAATCCCCCTAACTAAGATTAACTCTAACTAAACCAACCCTAAGCAAGTTTATGCACTAATCAATGGATTAGGACAAAAACTCACCTATTAAGTAGGCCGGAGACATGGACGTGGTGGTGGCAGCGAAGGCTACACACAAGGACCTCAACCAAGTCGATCCAAAGCGGCCCCGGGAAGAAAACAATAGCAATCCAGTCTGTCTCTCTTTGCAAAGTTGAAACCCGAACTAAATTAAGAGAGCAGCTGCTGGCTAGATCGACCAACGATTCAGCGACCTGCTGGTCGGCATTCGACGGCTTCAAGGGGTATAGGGGGAAAGGCTAGTGGTTGGTCCGGGTGGTGGCAAGGTCGGAACAAAGGCGGGCAAGCTTTTCCAACAAGAATAGAAGCTGGAATAGCAGGTGGGTTGAAGAAGCAGGGGATTTGGGCGGCCGGTGGGTTGACCGGTGACTAGGACCGGCAAGCGGCGGCGATGGGAAGTACGGACGGAGGCTTTTGGTCATAGCTGCAGGCGGTTTAGAAAGTGACAAGGCTGAACCAACAATGAAAATGCAAGGAAGGGAGGGAAAGGAAAGAAGAAGAGGAAGCAATGAGGGTGGTCAGCTGGTTAGGGGGAGAGAGAGAAGGAGGAGAGAGGAGGAATGGAAGTTGTCTACTTCTTATCAATGCTCATAAATTCATGCCACTTCCCCATGCAAATGACCTCATCTTCTCTTTCTTCTTTTATCTTCTTTCCAATAATATCTAGAGGGGCAATTTGGTCTTTTCCACCTTTGCACAATTACCACTTTGTCCATGGGCTGAGATGATGAGCGGGCCTAAGAAATGGGCTAGGAAATGAATATGAACGGGCTTATGAATTGGTTGGGCTCAAAATGGCTCAAGGCTTGACAATGGGCTAGAAGGGTCAAGTGGGCTAATTGGGTCCAGTGGGTTCAATGGCTGCCTTGGGCCCACCGGTGCCACCCCTCCTTGGGCGTGAGGCCCACTTGGGTCTTGCTCGACCCACTTCCTCATGGGCTCAATTGCTCAGCCTTTTAATTCCTTTTCCAACAATTTGAGCTTACCGGCAATGTCAAAGTTCAAAGAAGCATCGTCCAAGAGTTTGTCCCTAATGTTCGCGAAAATTTGTTGTCCAATATTTGGATTTTCATGCATCGTCAATTTCGATCAAATGCCATTTTGGTACATCTCGGACTAATAGAAGGCTCCAAGGATTTACACGTAACGGACTCATGCTTGACTCAGTATCAAACCACATTCAAGTTTCTTGACACATGGACGTCCTTGACTAACATGAAATTGTGAAGGATCGATTCTTATTTCAAAGTACACGATTACTGAGAATTGACATACGGCCGATCGCGGTCTCGATAATAGTAAACGGATTCACCCGTCGTCCCATTATACCCTGCCCGAGAACGGACTTCTAATCATCCCTGAAACTGGCCTGTATAACCACAGGATTGTCCTTACACAAGTCTCATGGTCGAGTCGTTTTCCCAAGTTAAGTTCTTTAGTCGCACGAGTTTTGTCCTCAATAGCCTTTCCCCTCAAGGGTAGTATCTCGAGTGTGATCAATTCCGAGTGAGATTAACCAACAATGCATTGACGAAATTTACGTTCATACATCCCTCAAAGGGCTCGAATTTTAGGATGTCACATGTGCCTTGTGTGGCCATGATCAAATCCCCGTATGATTACGGGCATCCCTTAAGTGGACGTGATGATGCCCTCGTTTGAGACGGGTGTGCCTTGAGTGGCCGTGATTATACTGAAAGATTGTCAGCATGATTGTCGGCAAAGACCCGAGGGGTCATGATAATTGGAAGACGCATAGGTGTGTTGTGCATGGAAGAGTTGATATGTATCCTGATTATGAAGTTTCCTTGATGCATTGATATTGACATGTGATTAATAGTATTGTGGATTGTTTGTTATGATGGATTTCCCTATTAGGTACCCCTTATGCGAGTTGGTGCCCTAATGGAGCCTTAGAGCCTTAACCCACTGAGATCTTATTTCATAGGTTATTGTTTAACCATTTTTAGGTCCTTGATGGACGCGCTTGGCTACTGACTGTTAGACTAACCATACCTCGAACCCTAAGGATAAGGAATAAAGTAGATTGACCCATTTGCCTTGATATCTTTTGATGGTTGTTGGAATAGTGCCCAATGACAGGGTTGCACATGTATCCATTTACTAGGATTAATCTAGTAAGAAATAAAATGATGAGGTCGTTTTGAATTGTCTATCTTTATGACTATCCCTATTGTTGATGTTTGACCAGTGTTTAATGTTTGTTTTCGCATGCACATAATTATAAGATAAAGAAAATGGTTGGCGATGCATCTTGGGACGTCACACTCAGTTGACCAAAGAGAATAGGGATTGTTGTGTGCTTGAGGATTGTGGCATGACACTTTGGCTCTCACAAGTAGCATTGCTTGAGTCAGCCTCCAGTTGGATGGTAAATTAAGCCATGCAATGGACATGAATAAGAAATGCGTTGTGGAGTCGTGGTACATTAAATCTTAAGATTTTTTTTTTTTGGTAGATATGATAATTGGGGATGGACTCGACAACCTTTATCAATCCAACAAAGCAGGGAATGATTGTCGAGACTTAAAATGCTAGAAAAAATGTGGCTCTTGGCAGAATAGGAAATGTCACTGCCCAATATGAGTTGTCAACGACGAGGACACTAGAATTGTAGGTGGAAGAGTTTGTGACACTCTAAATCTCACATAAAATGGGAAAGAACTTGAGACTCCATTCGTTTCACAAAAAATAATTTCTAGGAAAACATTTTACGGATTTTTGAGTGTTTATTTCACGGAAAATGAACCGGTTGGGGAAAACATTTTTCATCAAAGGAAAAAAGTCTTCTAAAATAGTGAAACATATTTTTTTACTTTTTGAGTTGGGGAAAACATTTTTCTTAGTCACTGTCCTTTATCTCATACCTTAAAAGCTTCTCTTCTTTCTTTCTTTTTTCTTTTTAAAAATTTGAAATTTTAATTTTTTTTGTTTATACTTCTATTTCTATTTCTATTTTTAATTTCTTTTTTTTTTTTTTTTTTTTTTTTTTTACTTTTTTTCACTTTCTTCTTTGGGCAGCCGTTGATCATAGCGACAATTGGCGACCAGCCATAGCCGAGCCTCAAGCTTGCCAATGATAGCCTCGGGCCTTGCCACTTGCCTATGGTCGATCGTGTGAGCTTGAAGCTCGCCAATGCTAGCCTCAAGCCTTGCCAAATCGGTGAGCTAGAGGTTCACACTCACCACTAGTTGGCTAATCTAGTTAGCGGCGAGCTCTAGCTCACTTGCATCTAGCAAGTCGTGAGCTCGAGCTTGCTTGGATCTAACAAGCCACGAGCTCCCTGGACTCGACAAAGCTTGGGCTTGCTTGGACTAGCGAGCTGCGAGCTCATCGGAGTTCAGGCTCCCTTGGATTGGCCAAGCCTTGAGCTTACCAACTCATGTCCAGGTTGGTCGTTGGGCAGCTTGCCAACGGCACGTGGCTGTGGAGGAAGGAGTAGGAAGAAGAAGGAGGAGGAAGCACCAAAAGTGGAAGGAGCAGGAAGTACGAGGAAGGAGGAGGGAAAACAAAAATAAAAAATAAAAAAATCAATATTTTAAAATAAAAATTAATTAAGAATTCAATTTTTATAAAAAATAAAAAATAAAGTTACATTAGTAATTTTTCCCAAAAAGTCAAATTAGATACTGAATAGTGGAAAATATTTTCCCCTTCATTTTTAAGTTTCAATCGAACACTATAAAGTATCGTTATTTTCCTGGAAAATGGTTTTCTAGAAAACATTTTCCGGAAACGTGATGTTTTCCGCGAAACGAACAAAGCTTAAGTTGTAAGTTGAAACCCACTCTTAAGAATCACCACCTATGTACTCTTCTAGGAGATCGGCCTACCTCGAATCTTCCAAGTCATTACATGTGTTCATTCAGAATGAGTAAATTTGTGTCACCATGTAATATTTGACGGAGCAAAATAACAATAAGAAATTATGTAAAGCTAATCCTAATGTTGTGCCTAAGAAAGTTAATTCTAGACCCAATCAAGAAAGGATCCGGTCTGAATGTGGACTAATTAGTACTATTTTAAAGTGGCAAGCCTGACCCGCAATCCTCGCAACCTTAAAGTCAATGAGCAGGTCAATTCCTATTCGATGCTAATGTTCTGAGAAGGGAATAATAGGAGTGACACGTTAATTAGAACTAAAAACTCATTGTCCTAAAGAGCACGAGAAATATCGCACCAAGTTGAAATTAGAATTCTTCAATTGCCAAGGGCAATGTCTTTCTTTGGGCTCCTATAAAGTAGTTCGCATCACTATCTACTAATGAGTGCAGATAATTCCATTTCATTCGTGACGATCATATTTTTCACTTCCAGAGAAGGCTGCTTTTGGAGTGCTTTTCTATACAAGTTTAGTTTAGTGAGTACTTCGGGTTAGGACATTAGGAGTGCCAAAATTTGTGTATAGCGCTTACTTTGGTGCCAAAAGATTATTTTGGATTACTTGAGTGCCACAAGTTTCAAATATTGGTCACTTGAGTGCCACTTCTGACATGGACGCCGAAAAAGCTGATGTGGCTACTGGTCCTCCAATAAGGCTGCCATAAAAGTTGATGTGGAACAGCGGCCACAAGCAGACCCAAAGGCCTTATTTCCCATTCAATAAAACAAGTGTACTGACACGAGTTCACTTCACTTATCAAGCATGCATCGATCACGATTTCAAGTGTCAAACATGCATTCAATGGCCTTTTTATTTTCTGGAAATTTTTTGTTTAAAGTTCAAGAAATGACAATCAAAGGTCATGAGACATCGAGGATCGGTTCTGCATGCATCATTTTCTAAAAATCATAGAACATGCATATATCACAACCAAACGGAATAGGGGAATCCATAACTCCTTGAAAAAGAGTATGTAATTGATTATGACCTATCAAGCATTTGACTTCAGAAAACTTATAGCATGTAAGGCACTCAACGTAGAACATTTTTCATGAAGACAACTCCTCAAGATGAGCTATGCACGAATTTATAAAAATTCAAGAACATTTGAAATGCGTCAGAACATAATAGGGCAGCAGTAAATGGATGAAATCTTATGACGATATGAACATGTTAACGATGCTGAAAATTCCTCAAATTTTACCACATGATAAGCTCTAAGAATGAAAAACAAAGTTTGCGAAGGGTCTGAGTACTAGGTCACAACAGAAAAATTCAAGCAAAAATTACAAATTGTAGACATACAAGTGCTCACAAGTGTATTCCGAATTTCATGATTTTCCAGATTACAGGGCTACTTTGTAAAAATTAGAAAGTGGGCCAATTGACATGCAAATGCTAGAAAGCTTAATGAATTTTCTAAGACTTTCTAAGAGATGACATGCTTAATTAACGTCATTTACCCATTCAATTATGGACATTTTAATGAACAAGTGAATTGACTAAATTCAAGGCAGCAAGCACAATAACAAAGTACATGGTTTAACTCTCCTATGTGACAAGAAAAAAGTGTGAGAAAAATCTTATAGGTCAAGCATCAAACCACAAAAAAATTTCATTAAGGGATCTAGGCCCTAATGCAATCACTAGGCATGGTATGAAAATGAGAATGACCAGACGTACATTGAACATGTTCAAGATGACAACCAAATTACACAAGAACATGCAATGTCAGGATGAAATAAAGTTCAATTAGCATGGCATCAGTGTCTCTAAGGTGACATTATAATGTGCAATAACATTCATGAGGCTTTCATGGGCGAAAAATCACAATTGAGTGCATGACTTCACATGTATGCACGTATGCACTTGTACAAGGCAGAGCAGAGGTCAGGATGATTTTTAGGGAAATTGACCTATCCAATGACATTAAAAAATCACAATAAATAATATATAACATGAAAAACTCTCATATGAACAAATTTCTTGAATAAATCAACTCGAAAATAGTTCGGAAAAAATCACAATAAAATCAGCAATGTCAAAATTTCGGATTCTGGAATATGCAGACCAGCAGAATAGAGGACGTATTTTAGAAAATTTGACCTAGTTTTACTCATTGAAAAATTCTGAGAAAAAATTATGTTATGACCAACATCCCCATCCACAACTTCCATTGAGAACTCAAAGCTGAATTCCAGATAAAAAATTCATAAAAAATTCGCGAAACCAATACATCCAGTCAGGAACTCCAGAAACCAGTACATATGAAGGTGATATTACGGCCTTTTTTCTTAACATGATGATCTCAAAGATTTTTAAGAGAAACATATGTTCTACATTAACATGTTATGAACATTTTTCATGAAGGAATCATCTAAAAATTTCAATCAGAAAAATCAACAAAAAATCGCAGAGCAGCAAAGGTTGGATCCATCACAATACTGCAGTAATCAGAACCTATCACGGAATCGACACGCGACTTTGAGGAGACCTTTTAGGTATCAAATAATGGCTCGTCGGAAAGCCTATCAAATCTATTCTAAAAGTAGAAAAGGCCTCGAACCCATTCAAATAAGTTTTCAAGCTCAAACGAAAGGTTTTCCCAAGTCTGTCATTCTGGAACTTGATTTCAACAGATTAAGAACAATCACCTAATCAAGTCTAATCACACGTCATTCATTCAAGCAAATCCATCCACAAGTATCATGAAACATCATAGAAACTTCAGGAATCACAGAATAGAGCCTAAACTCAAGCTCTAGGCCTGATCACCTACTGCAATCTTACTTCATCGAGCTCACGTTCAAGGAGCCTACCTTCGATGAAGATTTGTTGATGATCCGAACTTGGATCTACAAGAACCAATCGCCAGCCACCTAAGTACTCGCCAGAGGGCCTTTTGGTCCCTAGAGGGGAAGAGATCGGCCCTAGATAGGTGCCGATCAATGCCTAGATGGGACTGGTCTAAAACAGGACTAGTCCACAACACTGGGGGAAGATCGAGCCAAACAGCTTGATCAAGGGACCACCTGATGTCGACCACCAGCTAGTCGGCGGGACAGGGAGGATTGTTGACAGAGGAGGATTAGGTGGTGCTAGCGTCGAGATGGCTCCAATAAGAGCAACGAAGAAGTCGGCGGTTAGGAGGCAACCTGACGGTTTAAGAGGTAGAGAGAGAAGGCCAAAAAGTGGTGGGGAGAGAAAGAGAGAGAGAATGCATAAAAAATATGGCCTCTTCCTTGAAAAATTGGAGGGAAGATGGTATATATGCCCCTCCCAAATGTCAAATCCTAGCTGTCGGATTAATCTAACAGTTAGGGATTAATGCATATACCTAGCTAACTCTTTTAAGCTTCTAATGATGTTTAACACATTTAACATGTACTAATTTCAATGGCTGAGATACAATGCAATTAACTACTCAAATTTTTTTTTGCAATTAAGGACCTAGTTAGGGGCGATTTTATAATTTTGCTAAAACCTAGGACCATTTTGCATATTCTAGAAATATAAGGGCATGGAGGGGCCGGATTTGGGTTGGGCCACCACAAGGTGGTTGTCATCGGCCAAAAACTGGTCGAAGGATGGCTAAACCGGCCTCCTTCGTCAATGACCGGTTCGATCGGTTTTGGATCGGTTCGACCAGTTTTGCTGGTTCTTGGGGAAATTCTGTCCAATTTTTCTTGAGTTTACACAATTGAATCCCAATGTGCCTAATTGGAAAGAAAACACCCTAATTTTGAGAAGAAACAATCTAATTTCACCACTCGCCGTGGTGGCTCCGCTGGATAGGCTCCCGTGACCCTTTCGCTAAAAGGGGAGGGGTTCGAATCTTCGTGGAGGCGCTGGGTGACTTACCCGTGCACGTGTGTGGTGGCTAGCACGTGTGCCCCAGGGTTTTACTCCCTGCCGGCGGAGTGCGAGGGGTTCCTTGGGTCACCAAAAAAAAAAAAAACAATCTAATTTCAAACAAATTAGGCTAATTAAATCACGAAAATTCAATTTTGTGATTTTTTATTAACCTAATTGTCTAATTGCCATAAAAATTAATGGACCCATATCATGAGCACACCAAATTGGACTTTCTATGGCTTAAATTAGACAATTCTACCTAAGTATTAGTCTCAATTTGCAAATTGATTGAAATTAAACTTAATTAAAGTTGCAAGACACTTATTAGTCTAATTATCCATGTCTAGGGGAACTTATTGCATCCTAATTGACCTATTGATGACACGACATTTCTTGCCACAACTAAATTTAGGGCCAATGTCCAAATTGAACCTCCATTATCAAATTGAACTCTAGTCATGAATGGGTCAATTCCAATTTCTTGAATCTGACTCAAAAACCCTATTTTCTTAAGGCCTAGTAAGCTAAATCTCCCAAACCAATGAGTTGGCAAGTGAATTTTCTAAAATTGGCCCCGAATTTGGACTTAACTCATGAAATTGAGTAGAATGGAAGTGTTCGTTCGCAATTCATAAAGAATCAATTCGGACCTATAATTAGGGGCAAAAATATCAATTTACATTTCGCTTTGCCCAATCTCAAAATTGATTGAACGAATGATTGGGCAATTGCCTCTATATCAAATGTCGCAAAAAGAACTAAGCCTACTTATGACTAGAACGAAAATAATTTTATTATTGGTTGATTTTGAACCTAAAATTGAAAAATTCGAAAAATGAGATTCTTAATTGATTTTTGCAAAATTCTTAATGCTAAAGTCAAATTGAAACTAAAATGAAGTGATTTTACGATTTTTGTCAATTGTTTTGGTTAATTTGACACAAAGTCAAAACATAGTTGACTTTTCACTAAAAGTTTGATTTTATGGTCAAATCTTTGAATTTTTCTAAAAGTTCCACTTCTAAAGTAAAATTAGAATTCAAAGAAATATTTTGGTACAAAAAGCCAAAGGTTGACCCAAGGTCGACTTTTTGTAATTTGTTGACCAAAAAATCAACCCAAAAGTTAACCGTTTGACTTTTTTTGGGTATTTGTGTGGAATGAATGGGAAATTTCTTTCTAAAGCAAATGCAACAAATAGAGATGAAAAATGACTCTTTTTGTTCGAAAAACGGACCTCATTACGATCGAAAACCCCTAATTCGATTTTCAGTATTTATTGATGCGTCGAATAAAAATCAGGTGTTAATAGTCGGCAACATATAATGACATAACTTTTTACAAGCATGAAATAATGGCAAGTATAGCTTCTAAATCTTTGTATATCTCGTCTTGACATTGTTGATACTTGATTTTTAGTCAAGTGTTGATAAAGGTAGAAAAATCGAAATTGGAATTTCCGATCACTATACTTAATTTGTCGACCTAGCTTTAGAAAGCAATTTCCTATCCATTTCATGTGAAAACCCGACAAGTTAAACGGTTGACTTTCTAGTTCCTTTGACTAAAAGTTAACTCCGAGTCAAATTTTGGCTTTTTGCACAAAAATGTTCTTTTCAAGTCTAATTTCATTTTGCAAATGAAAAATTTGGAAAGTTTTGATGATTTGACCACAAAATTGAACTCTTAGCGAAAGTTAACTAGAATTCTAACTTTTGGTCAAACCTTTGACTAAAAAATTGAAAAATACAAAAATCACAAAATTACTTTATTTTTATCTTCAATTTGAGTTTGGCATAAATTTTTATGCAAAAATCGATTAAAAACCTCATTCTCTTAATTTTTCAATTTTAGACTCGAAATCGGTCAAAAATAAAATCATTTTTTTCTAGTCATAATTAGGTTTATTTTACGACATTTGGTCCAGAGGTGGTTAAGCATTCACTCGTTTAATCAATTTTAAGATCGGGTAAAGCGAAATGTGAATTGACATTTTTGCCCCCAATTAGGGGCCTAGATCCAGGCTACATGATTTGCGAACGAAGACTTCTATTTTACTCAATTTTGTGAGTAAAGTCCAAATTCAGGATCAATTTTTGGAAATTCACTTGTCAATTCATTAATTTGAGAGATTTAGCTTACTTGACCTTAAAAAAATATGGTTATTGAGCTTTGATTCGAGAAATTCGAGTTGATCCATCAATGACTAAGGTTTAATTTAATGAATTGAAGCTCAATTTCACCATTTGCCCTCAATTAAATTTTGGCAAAAAGTTTGTGTCATCAATTAAAGGTAAATTTTTTTTTGGTCGGAAATTAAAGGTCAATTTGAATGCAATGAGTCTTTCTAGGCATGGGTAATTAGGCTAATAGGTATTTTACAATTTTAATTGAATTCAATTTCAATTAATTTGCAAATTTCAACTGATAATTAGATAAAATTACCCATTTAAGCCTATAAAGTCCAAATAGGTGCACTCATGGCATAGATCCACTAGTTTTTTTTATATTACTTAGGAAATTAAATCAATATGAATTGTCGAAATACATTTAAATGGTTTAATTAGCCTAATTTAGTCAAAATTAGACCGTTCCTCTTAAAAATTGGACCATTTCCTTTCCAATTTGGTAATTTTTTTTCAATTTAGCCCAAAAAGGACCGAATTGCATAAATTCAAGAAAATATTGGATCGAACCAGCCAAAGAAGGACCGAACCGGTCAAATGACATGAATCAGTTCGACCAGTATGATCGGCCGCCATCGGAAGAGGCCAGTTTGGCCCTCCTCCGACCGGTTCTCCTACACCAGTGACCACCATGAGGTGGTCCAGCTCATGATCTAGCCCCCTATGTCCTTAAATTTCAAAAATTGCAAATTTAAATTTTGCAAAATTCCCCTAAAGTTTAAGAAAAATACAAAAAGACCCAAAGCTCATGATCAAATCTCATCCATTCATTAGGATTACATCTTAACCCTTAAAAATATTTAGTATGTGCTTAATTTAAGGGATGAGATTGAATCTAAAGGTGAGATTAGATCCTAGCTCTCAAATCAAACTGATAGCTAGGATATAATTTCATAAGGACCTATCTAAGAGATTTTCCCTCTAAATTTCAAGGGAGGAGGTCATTTTTGCAACTATACTCTCTCTCTAAAATCCAATTTCCTCTCTTCTCTCTCTATTTTCCCTCCATTTCTCTCCCTCTCTTCCTCTCTCCTCTAACTGCCGTAACCACATTGCGTTGCCGTGTCGACTGTCGCTTGCCAGAGTCCTCTCCAGTCGAGTGCCACCTCTTACAACCTTCCTTAGCCTCCATTTGTCACGATCAAAGTTAAGCTGCCTCAATCCGCGCCTCGATCCACCAGTCCCAGTGTTTCTCTCTTCCAACGTTGAAGACTGGCTTTTGTGCCGGTGAGTTGTCTGCTAGTTCTCTAGCATGAACCGATGGTCCAGCAATCCTCTTCGGGGTTCGGCCACCCTTGACTTGTTCCTTGGCGTGTTGTCGACCCTTTGGTGGTTGGGGTTCCATTGGAAAGACACATGAGCTCCTTCAGTGGCTAATATTCCCCACAATGGTCTCAAATCGGTCCAATCAGATTGGTTTGTCTAGAGCTGGTTCAGCTCCAATCTAGCACTAATCTCCTTCCCTCCAGCGATTGAGGTCCCTTATGGTGTTCCCTCTGATTTTAGTTAACGTGTCAATAAAAATAGGAAAGCCGAATTAGGGGTTTTTGATTGCAACATAACCTCTTTTTCGAACAAAAAATGTCGTTTTTCAATTCTATTTGTTGCCTTAGCTTTCAAAAGTAATTTCCTATTCATTCCCTACAAAAACCCAAAAAGTCAAATAGTTGGCTTTTAGGTTTGGTCAACCCTTTGATTAAAAGTCAAATCGGGGTTTAATTTTTGCTTTTTGCACCAAAATGTTCATTTTAAGTTTAATTTCACTTTGGAAGTGAAAATTTTGGAAAAATTCAAAGATTTAACCATAAAATCAAACTCTTAGTAAAAAGTCAACTAGGATTTGACTTTTAGTCAAACTTTTAACAAAAAAATTCAAAAAAATATATAAACAAAATTACTTTCGTTCTAGTTATAATTAGGTTTAGTTCCTTTTAAGACATTTAATCTAGAGACAATTACTCATTCGCTTGTTCAATTAATTTTAAGATCAAGCAAAGTGAAATGTGAATTAATATTTTTGCCCTTAATTAGGGGTCCAATTTAATTCTTCATGATTTGTGGATGAAAACTTCCATCTTACTCAACTTTGCTAGTTAAGTCCAAATTTGGGGTCAATTTTAGCAAATTCAATTGCCAACCCATTGATTTGAGAGATTTATCTCATTAGGCCTTTAAAAAATGGGGTTGTTGAGTTTCGATTCAAGAAATTCAAATTGACCAACTCATGACTAGGATTTAATTTGATGAATTGAGGTTCAATTTTGCCATTGGCCCTCAATTTGATTTTGGCGAAACTATCGCATCATCAATTAAAGGTCAATTTGGATGCATTAAGTTTCCCTAGGCATGGGCAATTAGACTAATAAGTGTATGGTAGTTTTAATTGAGTCCAATTTCAATTAATTTGCAAATTATTTCCAACAATTAGACAAAATTGCCTAATTTAAGACCTAGAAAGTCCAATTTAGTGTGCTCATGGCATGGGTCCAATCATTTCCATGACAATTTCCATGACCTAGAAAGAATTAGCCTAATTTGCTTGAAATTAGACCGTTTCTCCTCAAAATTGGATTGTTTTATTTTTGATTAGGCAAATTTTCTTTTCAATTTAGTCCATATTGTATAAGCCCAAAATAATATTGGATCAAACCACCCAATAATTGGTTGAACTAATCAGACCGATTCAAAATCGGTCTGACTAGTCAAACCGACCATTGACGGAGGAGGTCGGCTCAACTCTTCTCCAGCCGATTCTTAGTTGGCCACTACCACCATGTGGTAGCCCAGCCCTAGTTCCAATCTCCCATGCCCTTGTATTTTCAAAATTTGCAAAATGGTATCTAGGTTTTGTCAAAATTACAAAATTGCTCTTAATTAGGTCTTTAATCGCAAAAATCTTTTTAAGTTGTTGATCACGTTAAATCTCAGCCATTGAAATTAGCACATATTAAATGTGTTAAACATGATTAGATGCCTAGAAGGTTAGTTAGGCACATGGATTAATCTATCTGACGGCTAGGATTTGAGATTTAAAAGGTATATATATAGTGTTTTCCCTCCAATTTTTCAAGGAGGAGGCCATTTTCGGTAGAATACTCTCTCTAAATCTCAATCTGTCTCTAGTCTCTTCTATTTTTGTCATGCTCCAAACCTCGGGCACGCAACAACCCCTTCACTTTTGTTAAATGAATGCGACGTCCCAGGATGCGTTGTCGGCCATTCTTTTTATCTTTCTGTTATCTGCAAGTGGAAAATAATTTATCACCCGATCAAACAAACAACAATAGGGATAGTAGGATGATCAATAATCATAGTAGCAAACCAACTCATTTATTTACTAGATTAACCCCTAAAGGGACATTTTTAATTACAAGCCCGTTAGTGGGCAAGTTCCTTTCCGAACCTACAAAAAGATGCCAGGGCTGGATTAATCTATTCTCTCAAAAACATGGGCCCGGTATGTCCTTCAAGGACTACCAAAACACAGAGACTCCTTAGAGTCAGGTTCTGTTGCATTGGAGTTAGAGGGGTGCGGGTCAGTTGTTGGCTGGGCAAGATCAGGATCTATCATTGTTCCATGGGATCCTAGTCCATATCTTCAGGGTCCCTACCAGGCGGGCCATCGAAACCACACAAAGGGCCAAGCAGAATCTCACCTTCCTTGATGAACCACGCCAAGAACCGATGGGGAACCCACATCCCCAATCCCTCATCCACCCAAATGGTGGGCAAGTACTTTTCGTACAAGTGTGCCTGCCTAAGAAATTGATGGGTTGTGACGATGGTCCCCAATCCCTGGGGACCCCGAATGGCACCAAATGGTGCGCCATCCTATGGACCTAAAAATATTTAACAACGACAAATGAGATATAATCTCAGTGAGTTATTGCTCTAAGTCTCGACTAGGATATTAACTCACCTCGGAGTATCTATTGCATAGTCAATTCTCTCAGGCATATCAATAGCAAAACAACTCTTGTTTGCCTTAGCCAGCAACTAGATCTACCCGATAACCTTGCAACAATAACCAATAAGCAATCGACTCGCAGGCAATCTTACTCGAGCATGCCATACCCTGCACCGTAAATTACATGCATACCATGATTAATGCATTTAGCACTACATTAATCAATCACAATCAAGTCACATCACAGGTGATCTTACCTAGCTTTTGCCACATCCTACATGGTACTAACTCAAGCATGTCATAATCAGTGCAACAAGCGCAAGCATAATCAAAATCAATGACAATATGTTTCCTTTGTACTTTGCATTCATGCGTGTTTCAATTATTAATGCCCTCAAGGGACCACAACCGAACTCCCGCCGATGTCTTCTGGCTTAGCCAAGCATCATCTCGCTCCATCAGGCATGGCTACATCTGGAATTCTCACCCAGACGACATTCTTGAATGAACATGGGCCCGACCTCTATTGCGACCTGCATCTAGACTTCCACGAGGATTTCCACCAAGTCGAACTTCGTTCACTGAACTTTCACCGAGGTGACGGGTTATATTATGTGACCACATGAGCATACTATAATAAACTCATTTCCATGCATTAGCCAATGCAAACGTGGAACATGCACAATGTAATAATCTGCTGAACAGTTTTCATGTAAAAATTGCAGAAAAATAATTGCACGTTGTCACATATTATTTCTGTTAGGTGGATTACAAGTGCACAATATCAACAAGTAATAAAGTGATGAGTGAGTATCGTTCCCACAAGGACTGTTTTTATTTTATTTTATCCAATTACTTACTAAAAGTAATCAATTCAAAACTTTAGCTAACCAAATCGAAAAGACGTGTAAAAAAAATAAACTAGACCAATTAAAATACTAAAATATAGAAAAAGTCAAAACTTAAAGAATTAAAAGCTAAGTAAAATTAATCTAAAGCAAATTCAAGATCACAAAGCGTTAAAGCATCCAACTTCACTTAACCATTCATAATTAATTTTCTTAACTTTTCATGCAACAAATTAATTTCTAATTGTGTTGGCAAAATTTCCCTAAGATGAATTAAAAGCCGACATCGGTCTAATAATCCCTAATTAGGTATGTTAACCCACACTAACCTTAGGTGAATTTAAACTACCTAAAAGCATTAAGTTCTTGTGGAAATTCCCAGATTCAATCTAAGTAGTCCCAACCTAGATCTACTACCGCAGCCACATAAATAACCTAGTGTACCTTGACCATAAATTTAATTTATGGTTCAATATCACTAATGCGCATGTACACAATCTCCACCCGGTATCATGGATACATAAAAAAATCATTCAAAAGTTGGCCAGACTTCTAAAAGCATTAAGATCATGATAAAGAACGACACAATCAAAACAACTCTATTGCATGAAAGTCTTGAAAATCAATCAATCATGATTAAGATCCATTGTAGCTCTAACAAAAGAAATTTAGAACATAGTAAAAATTAAACTGACAAGAATTAAAGAAAGCATAATACTAAATAAAAACAATTTCACCGAATTGAGAAACAAGGAGCTTCAGGTTTGTCTCCTCCTTCTCTCCTTGACACGCCAACTCCACTAAAATAGAAGAATAAAATCTAACTAAGAAAACTCAAAATCTTCTGCAAAGATGGTGGCTCCCAGGATTCTCCCTTCTTCTGCGGCACAAGAGCAGTTTATATAGCCTCAAAAAATCTGCCCTAGGTCGACTTCTACTAGGATTTGGAAAAGATTCCTCATTGATTTTCTTTGAACTTTATCTTCAATCATGGTTAAATTCTCCAAATATCTTATTTGGGCTGCCTTTTTCTTCAAGATGAAATATTCTGAAAGATATTGCAATATTTTGGAAGATTTGAAAATATTTCATACAAAATAAAATTACGTGAGTAGCAATTAAATTCACCCAAAAATTCCTCAAAATTTAGCAAATATCAAGTCTAAATAAGCAAGAATACTCTATTAAAAATAGAGTTATCAATTACCCCCAACTTAGAAATTTGCTAGTCCTCGAGCAAACAATAAACAAACCTCATCTCCAATTATCAATATCCATTTATAATTACGTGAAATCACAACTCAAAGGAAAAAAAATAAATCCCATCAATCCAAAATCAATATATAACTATGTCTAACCTTAACCATGCAATCCGTGTGTATGTGTGCCTCTTGACTTTCCAAATCATGTATGCTCAAATAAATCAAGTTGATATGCAACACTCTAAACTCAAGATCCACTAACCAAGTCTCATAGATTTGTTTTTCGATTCTCTCTCCACTATTGAAAACTAATACTCATTCAAAAATCAATAAGTCTTTAAGGCTTGTAATGTCGCTTGGCTAAGGGGAGGGTATAAAGGATTTAAGCTCAATAAACCCTATAAACATATCAATTCTCAAAGCATTTGAATTAAATAGGATTCAAGACATATCATTCATATGCTTACACTATTATAGCCATGCAATTCACAAACACTCAACACTTTAAAGCTTCCATTATTTCTCTTTCCACACTATACGACGAAGTTTCTTCCTAAGTCCCTTCCATAGTGCAATGATAACCCATTGGGTATCCAAAAGGCTCACTCAAGTTGAAAGTTAGCAGTAGGGATCCGTATGAGCTGTACTAGAGTAAACAACTTTCACTTCATAACTTGCACTTTTTTTTTCTTTTCTTTTTTCTTGCTTTTTCTTTCTTTTTTTTTTCTTTTTTTTCATGACTATTTCAAGCTTTAGCAACTTCAGACATATCAAAAATCCATAACTATTAAAGTAGCTTTAAGGATAAACATGCTTATGGGGTATAAGGTAAAGTAATACATTTGGATCAGCATTATAAGGTCATCAAAGAAAAATAGGCCAATTAAGCTCAAAAGGGTACTATGTATCAAGTAATAAGGTAGGCTTGAAAGGCTCAAACGATCCAAAGAATGCCTATATCACCTTCTTGATTGAGTATATCATATTAATTTCAAGAGAATATCAAACAAATTCTAAGACTTAGGTGAGTTCTAAAGAATCACATACTTCTCATTGATCTTTTCTAAGCACACATAACTCAAAAGGCAAGGATAAGTGCTCAAAATATGGATTGCATAATCAAGATTAAGACTAACTCATATATCAATAATCAATTGAACAAGATTTATATTCCCCTAAAAATCGCAACAACTCATAACCATGAAAAGGATATCAATCTTGTAGATTACGGTTCAAAATCATCATCTCCTATAAAGTTTGCTTCAAAAATATTTCAAAAATTTTAAATAAGCGCAAATATTTTCAAGATTAGCAAAAGTTTTAGCACAAAAAATTTCAAAATTTTCGATCCCCTACCCCCAACTTAAAATGAAGCATTGTCCTCAATGCGTAAAAATAAAGAATTAAATACAAGCAATGAGGCAAACAAATTAGAGTAAAGTTCGAAATACTCCCCTAGAGATGTGAAGATGGCAATTGTCCATGTTGAATCATGCCTAGTAAGGTGAGAAATGGTTCAGATGTGTTGTTAGAGGTTGCTCGCAGAAAATTTCTTAGCTTCATGATCGCATGGCCATACATCCCTAATCCCTCTTCTGCCTGCTGTGCACACTACTATCTTTGCAAAATAGAAAATTTATCACCACAAAAATTCTTCTTTTTTCTTTTTTCAATTTTTTTTAAAGCAAAATGCAAACCAAGAAAAATAAAAAATAAAAGCTTAAAAACTTGGGTTGCCTCCCAAGAAGCGCTTGCTTTATAATTCGTAGCCGAACTCTTCCCATGCTTCTAAATAGGTGGAACCAAGGTGATGGCAGATATTTGAGCATCGAAACCTCCTCCATAGTAGTGCTTGAGCTTATGACCGTTTACTTTGAAAGTCCCCTCATTATCATTGATAATCTCAACAACTCCAAAAAGGAATACTTTGGTAATGGCATAAAGACCGGTCCATCTAGACTTCAACTTTCCTGGAAACAAACGAAGATGAGAGTTATATAACAAAACTTTTTCACCCACATGAAACTCCTTTCTTAAGATGTGTCGATCATGCGATCTCTTCGTTTTCTCTTTGTAAATTCTTGCACTTTCGTATGCATCATTGCGCATCTCTTCCAATTCATCTAACTGAAGCAATCTTTTCTCACCTATTGCTTGCATATCAAAGTTCAGTTTTTGCAAAGCCCAATATGCTTTATGCTCCAATTCAACAGGTAAATGACATGTTTTACCATACAAAAGTCGAAAAGGTGACATACCAATAGGAGTTTTGAAAGCAGTTCTATAAGCCCATAAAACATCATTAAGTTTCCTTGCCCAATCTTTCCTATTAGTATTCACAGTCTTTTCCAAAATTCTCTTTATCTCGCTGTTAGATAACTTAGTTTGACCACTAGTTTGGGGATGATAGGCAGTAGCTATCTTATGAGTGACTCCATATTTATGCAAAAGTGACTCAAATTGTTTATTCATGAAGTGTGTGCCTTGGTCACTTATAATAGCCTTAGGTGTGCCAAATCGAGTAAAGATATACTTTTTCAAGAAATTACAAACAACCCTAGCATCATTAGAGTGCAAAGCCATGGCCTCTACCCATTTAGATACATACTCACAGTCAACTAATATGTAAGTGTTACCAAAAGAAGGTGGAAACGGACCCATGAAGTCAATGCCCCAAGCATCAAATAATTCACACACCATAATATTGTTTAAGGACATCTCATGCCTTCTAGATATATTTCCAGTCCTTTGACACCTATCACAATGGGAAACATAAGCATGTGCATCCTTAAAAAGAGTAGGCCAATAAAATCCACATTGTAAAATCTTAGCAGCAGTTTTGGTGGCACCATAGTGACCACCTGCCTCTCCATCATGGCAATGAAAAAGAATGTTAGGGATTTCTTCCTTAGCAACACAACGTCTAATTATTCGATCAGCACATACCTTAAACAAGTAAGGATCCTCCCAAAAGTAGTGTTTAACATCGGAGAGAAACTTTTTCCTTTGTTGATAATTTAAGTCAGGGGGAAAGATGTCACTTACGAAATAGTTCACAAATCTACATACCATGGAGTTTCGATTTTCAAGGAAAATAGTGCTTCATCAGGAAAGTCATCCAAAATTGGTAACTCATCACTAGGGGCATTCGGCAACCTAGATAGGTGATCAACCACAAGATTCTCGGTCCCTTTCTTGTCCTTAATCTCTAAATCAAACTCTTGAAGCAACAAGATCCAACGAATTAACCTTGGTTTCGTATCCTTCTTTACCAACAAATACTTTAAAGCTGCATGATCAGTATAGACAATCACTTTAGAGCCAATCAAATAAGAACGGAATTTATCAAAAGCAAAAACAATTGCTAAAAGCTCCTTCTCAGTAGTGGCATAATTCAATTGGGCTCCATTAAGGGTTTGGCTAGCATAATATATTACTCGAAAAATTCGGTCATTCCTTTGACCAAACACAGCTCCAATGGCATAATCGCTAGCATCACACATCAACTCAAAAGGCAAACTCCAATCTGGTGGTGTCATTATAGGAGCCGAAATCAGCTTTTCCTTTAATGTCTCAAATGCCTGCAAACACTTAGAGTTAAAATCAAATTTAATATCTTTTTCAAGCAATTTTGTGAGTGGTCTTGCAATCTTGGAAAAGTCTTTTATGAATCGCCTATAAAACCCTGCGTGTCCTAAAAATCCTCGAAGTAATTTTACAGAAGTAGGAGGTGGTAATTTGGAGATAACTTCAATTTTGCCTTGATCCATCTCAATACCTCTAGCAGATATTTTATGGCCCAACACTATCCCTTCCTATACCATAAAATGACACTTCTCCCAATTTAGCACGATGTTAGTCTCTTCGCATCTTTGTAACACCAAAGCTAAATTATGCAAGCATGAATCAAAATATGTACCAAAAACAGAGAAATCATCCATGAAAATCTCAATGTATTTCTCTATCATGTCAGAAAAAATAGCCATCATGCATCGTTGAAAAGTAGCAGGTGCATTACAAAGACCAAAAGGCATCATTCTATATGCAAATGTACCATAGGGACAAGTAAATGTAGTTTTTTCTTGATCATTAGGTGCAATAGGGATTTGGTTATACCCTGAATATCCATCCAAAAAACAATAATATTCATGCCCTGCAAGTTTTTCTAACATTTGATCAATGAAAGGTAAAGGAAAGTGATCTTTACGAGTGGCATCATTCAATTTTCTATAATCCATACAAACTCGCCACCCTGTAACTGTCCTAGTTGGAATTAATTCATTCTTTTCATTAGTTAGAACAGTCATACCTCCTTTTTTTGGCACTACTTGCACAGGACTTACCCAATCACTATCAGAAATTGGATAGATAATACCTGCATCGAGTAACTTAATTACTTCAGCTTTCACAACTTCTTGCATTTTCAGATTGAGCCTCCTTTGTGGTTGGATGATTGGTTTGTATTGCTCCTTCATCAAAATTTTGTGCATGCAAATCGAAGGGCTTATTCTTTTTATATCTGCAATGGTCCATCCAATTGCACTTTTATGCTCTCTAAGCACTCTAAGTAACTTCTCCTCCATCACCCCTGTCAAAGAAGAAGAAATAATCATTGGATAAGAAACGTTATCAAGAAAAGCATATTTTAAATAAGAAGGTAAATGTTTGAGCTCAAGAGTTGGCGGTTCTTCAATGGAAGGCTTAGGCTTCTTTGCAGTTGACTCCAATTCTTCAAATTTTTGTGATTTCCATCTCGGACATAGTGGACTTGCTTCTAAAAACTCAACGGCCTCTCTAATTTCTTCATACTCAGTTTCTTTCTCAGTTTGGCTGAACCAAACATGCCTCTATAGGATCTTGAGTTGTGGTCAATTCAAACATGGTCTTTACTTCACTGTCTATGGTATCTATCTTCAAGCAATCACTTGGTCCCTTGGGGTTTTTATGGCTTTAAGGACATTGAAAGTGACTTGATCTTCTCCCACTCTAGGGATCAATTTTCCTTGTTGTACATTAATGAGAGCTCTTCCCGTGGCTAGGAATGGTCGACCTAAAATAATAGGAACTTCATAATCCTCCTCCATCTCTAGCACGACAAAATCCGCTGGGAAGATAAATTTATCGACTTTTATTAAAACATCCTCCACCACGCCTCTTGGATATTTGATAGATCTATCTGCCAATTGTAAAGGCACGGTGGTCGCTTTTACTTCTCCTACACCTAGTTTCACAAATACCGAATAAGGCATTAGATTTATATTAGCACCAAGATCACATAAATCTTTATTAAAGTAAGCATCACCAATATTGCATGGAATAGTAAAACTCCCTGGATCTTTTAATTTTGGTGGTAGCTTATTTTGAAGGATGACCGAACATTCCTCATTCAACTTCATAGTCTCATACTCCTCTAACTTCCTTTTGTTAGCTAGGATCTCCTTAAAAAACTTGGCATAGCTTGACATTTGAGCTAGAGCATCTACAAAAGGAACATTAATGTGCAACTGTTTAAGATAATCAAAAATTTTTGAAAATTGCTTATCTTGCTTATGTTTGACTAGCCTCTCCGGAAAAGGAATAGGTGGAACATATGGCATTGGAGATGGCTTGCTCTTTAGTGACTCATCCTTTTGTTTGATCTCGGTGGAAGATTTGGCTCTGTTTTCTTCTTCTACATCCTCATCTTGATCTTGCTTTTCAACTTTTTTTCCACTTCTCAATGTAATTACCTTTGCGTTCTCCATGGGGTTCCTCTCGGTATCACTTGGCAAGGCACCACTTTGTCTCTCATTAATTCTTTGAGCTAGTTGTCCCACTTGCTTCTCTATGTTTCGAATTGATGCTTCTTGATTGTGGAGTCTTACATCGGTACTTCTCATGAAATCTTGAGTGGTTTGAGCTTGTTTTTCCACAGTTTGGGTTAACTTTGCAACCAAAGCCTCCAAGTTGGAATTATGCTTCTCCATGGATGGTGGTGGTGCTCTCGGTCCTTGTTGATTTTGACCTCCCCAAGATAGATTAGGGTGATTCCTCCATCCTGGGTTGTAAGTGTTGGAGTAAGGATTGTTTTGAGGACCCCTGTTAAAATTTGAAACAAAGTTAGCATGTTCAGAAGAACTAGCATAAGGGTTACCTACTTGACAATTAGTGCTAATATGATTTCCACCACAAAATTCACAAGATACTCCTTGAGTTTTTAAAGAAGCAATCATATTGCTTAATGCATCAAGTTTTGCATTCAAAGTTCTATTGGTGTCAACTTCATGAACTCCATTTGGCTTTCGGGCTTGGTATCTCTTAGTTAGCCATTGGTAGCTATTGCTTGCCATCTCCTCAAGTAGATGAAAAGTTTCTTCAGGTGACTTGGTTTGCAAAGTGCCTCCAGCTGCCGCATCTAGACTAGCACGAACGGTAGGATGTGCTCCGTTATAGAATGTATGTACTTGCATCCAAATTGGCAATCCATGGTGCGGGCATCTCCTTAGCAACTCCTTAAACCTCTCCCATGCTTCATAAAAGGGTTCACCATCCATCTGCATAAATGTAGTAATATCATTACGCATTTTGGCAGATTTTGCAGGAGGAAAATACTTACTTAAGAATTTTTGAGCTAAGTCTTCCCAAGTAGTGATAGAGTCTGTAGGAAGAGAAGTCAACTAAGTCTTAACTTTATCACGAAGAGAAAATGGGAACAATCTTAATTTAAGAGCATCATCGTAACGCCATTAAATTTAAACGGTGTCACAAATTTCAAGGAATGCTTCTAAGTGTAGATTTGGATCATCATTAGGAGATCCATTGAATTGCCCTGCATTTTGAATCATTTGAATTAAGGATAGCTTGATCTCAAAATTGTTGGCTTGCATTGTCGGCCTCCTTATACTTGATTGTGCTCCTTGAATTGTTGGTGTGGCATAATCTTTCAAAGTCCTCCTTGGAGTTGCAACTTCATGATCTTCAGCCATTGTAATGTGAATTGCTTGTGATTGTTGTCTTCTTCTCCTAAGAAAGGTTCTTTCAATCTCAGGATTAAACTGTTCAAGGTCTCCTTGTCGGCTTCGGGTTATGCGATGCTCCTCCACCTTTTAGTGAGTTTGCCTGCAAAAGAAATAAATTAAAAATAAAATAAAGGCTTATCTAAACTAAGAATTGCTCGATATCAATAGTAATTGGAAAATTGTCAAAACAATCCCCGGCAACGGTGCCAAAAACTTATTAGGTGAATTGCAAGTGCACAATATCAACAAGTAATAAAGTGATGAGTGAGTATCGTTCCCACAAGGACTGTTTTTATTTTATTTTATCCAATTACTTACTAAAAGTAATCAATTCAAAAATTTAGCTAACCAAATCGAAAAGACGTGTAAAAAAAAAATAAACTAGACCAATTAAAATACTAAAATATAGAAAAAGTCAAAACTTAAAGAATTAAAAGCTAAGTAAACTTAATCTAAAGCAAATTCAAGATCACAAAGCGTTAGAGCATCCAACTTCACTTAACCATTCATAATTAATTTTCTTAACTTTTCATGCAACAAATTAATTTTCAATTGTGTTGGTGAAATTTCCCTAAGATGAATTAAAAGCCGACCTCGGTCTAATAATCCCTAATTAGGTATGTTAACCCACACTAACCTTAGGTGAATTTAAACTACCTAAAAGCATTAAGTTCTTGTGGAAATTCCCAGCATTCAATCTAAGTAGTCCCAACCTAGATCTACTACCGCAGCCACATAAATAACCTAGTGTACCTTGACCTAAATTTAATTTATGGTTCAATATCACTAATGCGCATGTACACAATCTCCACCCGGCATCATGGATACATAAAAAATCATTCAAAAGTTGGCCAGACTTCTAAAAGCATTAAGATCATGATAAAAAACGACACAATCAAAACAATTCTATTGCATGAAAGTCTTGAAAATTAATCAATCATGATTAAGATCCATTGTAGCTCTAACAAAAGAAATTTAGAACATAGTAAAAATTAAACCGACAAGAATTAAAGAAAGCATAATATTAAATAAAAACAATTTCACCGAATTGAGAAACAAGGAGCTTCGAGGTTTGTCTCCTCTTTCTCTCCTTGACACGCCAACTCCACTAAAATAGAAGAATAAAATCTAACTAAGAAAACTCAAACTCTTCTGCAAAGATGGTGGCTCCCAAGATTCTCCCTTCTTCTGCGGCACAAGAGTAGTTTATATAGCCTCAAAAAATCTGCCCTAGGTCGACTCCTACTAGGATTTGGAAAAGATTCCTCCTTGATTTTCTTTGAACTTTATCTTCAATCATGGTCAAATTCTCCAAATATCTTATTTGGGCTGCCTTTTTCTTCAAGATGAAATATTTTGAAATATATTGCAATATTTTGGAAGATCTGAAAATATTTCATACAAAATAAAATTACGTGAGTAACAATTAAATTCACCCAAAAATTCCTCAAAATTTAGCAAATATCAAGTCTAAATAAGCAAGAATACTCTATTAAAAATAGAGTTGTCAATTTCAAAACCCGTTCAACTTCGCATGCATTATCATTTAAATATGCTAGCCTCATTTTCATTGTAAAACTTGACATACATGCACCCGACACCTCAAGGTTTTCCTTTTATATGTCCGTGCAATTGTACTCAGAAATCAAGGCATAATATTCACATGACGTTTTATTAATCAGAGCAATCAAGCATCAACAACGTCAATCATATAAGCAATGCACCCTTAATTCAAGCAGTAATCCAATATGCCTTAACATATATGGACTCGTCAAATTAGTCCCACAATTTAATTATAAATAATGCATATTCTTCATAACTAAAATTTATTAATTATTAATAAAATATTTAATAATAATAAAGAAATTAATTCTTTATAATGAAATAATACTAATCAGGATTATTAAACTAATCATCGACTATCCTAATTAACCACTTTGTTAATTAAAACTAAGCAAGATTATTAAATTAATTAAAGTTAACCATAGTTAACTAAACTAACCATATTTCTACCATAGTTAATTAACTCCATTCTAATTAATTAACCCAACCATAAGTCTACTATTACGTTGCTTTGATAAATTAGTTTTTTATTTTCTTATTTTTATTTCTTTTTACATAATAAGGGCATTATGGTCATATACAATTTATGTTTAATATGAATATATCACAATGGGTGTAAGGCTTCTGACACACACAGAAACCTAGAGCCCCTTTCTTTTGGCTTTTACAATATTTTTCTTTCTCTCCTCTTCTCCTCTCTATTTATTCTATCTTCCTTCTTCTCTCTTGCTATTCACAGCGGGTTCTCAAAACAACTTAGTGACATGGTATCAGAGCACTTTGACTATTTGATTCCTTGATCCCATTGCTGGTTTGAGAGTCCCCTAATAATCCTTTCCTTCTGTAATGCACAGTCACCTAAAGTTGCAATTTTTATCTATTTTTTCACTGAATTTTGTACATATAAGATCAGTACAAATCAGATTCATCAAGTTCTATTTGTGACTATGAGTTATAACACTTATTGATCAGCGGATTCAAGAATCAGAGTACTTCATCGATTATGGCTAACCGGTATTACTGGTTTCCATAGAAGATATGATTAATTGAATCGAGATTTCTGGTCAAATATTTTCTTTTATACAGCAGCCAATATTTATGAGATTTCAGCATTCCTTTGTTTAATTGATGAAGCCAATCGCAACTGATTATATGTCGGTGTTGCTGCTTATTCCTTACACTAAAGTTTCAATCTTCTTGATCTATGGTAGATATATATATTTATATTGAAATTATCTCCATGAGTGACATCAAGTCTTTCATAGACTATCTCAATGTTCAGATTACCACCATTAAATTAAATGGATCCTCCAATTACTTGTTATGGCTCAAGCTGTGAAGGTCTATATTAATGCCAAAGGGAAACTCAATTATCTTACTTCATACCCTCTTGCTGAAAACTCTAAAGATTATAGTAATTGGACAAGAGAGAATGATATGTTTTTGGTGTGGTTATGGAATAGCATGGAACCATCTATTGCTACTGATGTCATGTTCCACAAAACTACTAAGGAAGTGTGGGATGATCTTAGGGAGAGTTATTCACAATATATATATATATATATATATGTCTAGAGTTTATGAACTATATGAGAAGATCTTTAATTTTAAACAAGGGGAAAAGTCTCTTGGAGAATATTATAGTGCTTTGAAAGGCATGTGGGAAGAACTCAATCTTTATCAGCCCATCACTACTAATCTTGAGACATTGAAAACACAACACGCTGAATTTCAAGTGGCCAAATTTTTATCTGGCTTGAATGCTGACTTGCAGCCTGTGAAAAGTCAACTTCTTGCTGGAGAGAGAGAGTTCCTTCTATGAATGAAGCATTTTGTTAGATTCAATGCATTGTCCCTCCGTCTTCTACATCATCTAAAGACAATTCAGCATTTGTGGCTAGTAGTGGTGGTTGTGGTCGCAGTGGATTTCTAATAGAGGCCATGGTGTAGGGGGAGTTCATGGCCGTGGTGGTGGACGTAGTGGACAAAGTTCTAATCGAGATAGCCGTCAGTGTATATACTGCAGCAAACTTGGTCATATTGTCGACACTTGTTGGGCCAAGCATGGCAAGCCTGAGTGGGCTCAACTATTAGTTACTGCAAATGTTGTTGTGTCTAAAGGAAGTGCTGGAAATGTGTCTTCTGGCAACACAAATCCATCTATCCCAATTGGGGGTAGTTCTTCTGAATCCTCGGCTCGAGATGATATGGTTACACAACTCATCAAGCGTGTCCAACAACTAGAGGCTTCCAATTTTTCATCCATTGCCACTCTTGCACATACAGGTAACATGGCTTTTCTTTCTACTTTGTCTCCACACAACACTCCTTGGGTCATTGACTCAGGAGCTTCTAGTCATATGACAGGTAAGCAAGACCTATTCTCTTCCCACAGTAACTTTAGTCCTTCATCTGAAGTTATTTTAGCTAATGGTTCCTCTACTCAAGTTATTGGATCAGGGGTTGTTTCACTTACACCTTCCTTGTCTTGTCCTCTATTTTACAAGTTCCCCAACTTCCTTTGAATTTGTTATTTGTTAGTTAGTTAACTAAAGCTCTTGGTTGTTCAATTACATTTTACCCCTCTTATTGCATCTTTTAGGACCTTCAGACAAAGAAGAAGATTGGTGGAGGGCATGAACGTGATGGACTTTACTATCTGGATGGTGTCTCCACTGTTGATGCTAATGGTTTAGCTGCTACTTTTGTTACTCCCCTATTATGGCATTCCCGTTTCAGGCATTTATCTTTATTTAATTTACAACAATTCCTGAGTGTAAATCAATTTCTACTCTTAAGTGTGAAGCTTGTGAACTTGGGAAACATCATCGTAGTTCTTTTCCCAGTTGTAGTGATTCCCGTGCATCTACTTTACTTGAACTTGTCCATTCAGACAACTGGGACCTTCCCGTATTGCTAGTCGAAATGGTTTTAAGTATTTTGTTACTTTTGTGGATGATTATTCTCGTCTAACATGGCTCTACATGCTTCATGACCGTTCTGAATTTTTACATTTTTTTCAATTATTTCATCGTGAGGTTACTATTTAGTTTAATACATCCCTTAAAATTTTGCAAACAGATAATGCTCTAGAATATTCATAGAAATCAATTTCTTTGTTTTGTTCAAATCTTGGTATTATACATCAAACAAGTTGTACTTATACTCCTCAGTAGAATGGTGTGGCTGAGAGAAAGAACTATCACCTTTTAGAAGTTGCTTGTTCACTCTTGGTTCATATGCATGTTCCAAAATCATTTTGGGGGTGATGCTGTCCTTACTGCTTGTTACCTCATAAATCGGATGCCTTCCATTTTCCTCAATCATTAGTCACCAATCAGTATTTTATTTCCTGATAAACTGTTATTTCCTTTTACCTCTCGTGTCTTTGGGTGCATTTGTTTTGTCCATAACCTACGTCCCAGAGCTGATAAACTATCCCGTCACGCCACTAAATGTGTTTTTCTTGGATATTCAGGTACTCAAAAGGGATATCGGTGTTATGATCCTACAACTCATACCCAATATATTAGTGCCGATGTTACTTTTTTTGAGGGCACACCATATTATTCCGCTAAAGGTAAAGAGTTTTCAACTGACATTGTAGTCAATCCTCCTATCCTACAACTTATACCCTTAGATTTTGTTAGTCATTCTCTTGCACCTCCTCCCTTGCAGGTTTATAAACGGCGAAAGCAGTCCACGGCACCACTAATCTCCACCTCTTCCATGCCCTCCATTCAATCTCCCTCCTTGTCTCCTGGTTCAGACGATCTACCAATTGCCCTTCGCAAAGGTACTCGTTCTTGTACACAAATATCCTCTTTTGCTTACCCTATTGAGCTTTATGTGTCTCTCTCACATCTTCCTTCTCCAATACATGACTTCGCTCTCTCATTACATACACATACAATTCCTACTTCTACCACTGAGGCCTTGCCCCATCTTGAGTGGAAGAGAGCTATGGATGAAGAAATGGAAGCCCTTGTGTCTCGCCAAACATGGTCTTTGGTTGATCTTCCTCTTGGAAATGATGTGGTGAAGTGTCGTTGGGTGTACACTATCAAGTACAACCCGGATGGCTCAATTAAGCGTCTTAAAACTCGGCTCGTCGCTAAAGGTTTTACTCAAACTTATGGAGTGGATTATTTTAAGACATTTGCCCCTGTAGCAAGTCTGAATTCTGTTCATGTGATTATTTCTCTTGCTATGAATTTTGATTGACTATTATATCAGTTGGATGTCAAGAATGCTTTTCTTTATGGTGATTTGTCTAAAGAAGTATATATGGAGCAACCTCCTGGATATGTTGCTCAGGGGGAGAATAGTAATAAAGTATGCCGACTGCATAAGGCCATTTATAGGTTGAAACAGTCTCCTAGAGCATGGTTTGAGAAATTCAATTCAGTGATTTCCAAGTGTGGTTTCCACCAATGTTATTATGATCATTCTGTTTGTTCACAGGAAGGAGTTGAGAGTGGTCATTCTTGTTGTATATGTGGATGATATCATTGTTTCTAGCAGTGATGTGACCGGCATTTCTTTTAAGAAGTAAAAAAGGCATCAATTTGTCTCAGTGAAAGTATGTTCTTGATCTTTTGTCTAAAACTGGTACACTAGCTTCCAAGCCAATTGATACTCCTACGGATCCAAATCAAAAGTTTGGAGTTGATGATGGAGATGATATTGAAGACAAGCATCAATATCGACGTCTAGTTGGGTAACTAATTTATCTTACCATTACACGTCCCAATATTTCTTTTGCTGTTGGTATGGTGAGTCAATTTATGGAGTCACCCAAGAAGACTCATTGGGATGCTGTTTGTCACATCCTTTGGTACCTAAAAAGCTCTCTTGATAAGGGACTAATTTATAAATTGAATAGTTCTTTCACTCTAATTGGCTATTCTGATGCTAATTAGGTTGGGTCAACGTGTGATTGGTGGTCTATGTTGGGTATTGCACCTTTCTTGGTGGTAATTTGGTTACTTGGAGAAGTAAGAAACAAACTACCATTGCTAGGTCTAGTGCAGACGCTGAATATCGTGCTATGGCACATACTGTCACGCCCCGAACCCCGAGCACGCAACAACCCCTTCTCTTGGTCGATTGAAAGCAACATCCCAGGACTCGTCGACGACCATTCATTTTAATCTTTCGTTATGCGCAAGCGGAAGACGAACCATCCCCAGTCCAACAAACAATCAAGCAATCAATCAGGGATAGAAGGATGAACAGCAGAAACCTCGACTACTCATTTATACAACTTACTGGATTAACCAACGGAGGATCGTCTTTCGAATTACAAGCCCGTCAAAAGGGGCCGATCCATCCTCTAAGCCAAGCCAAAATGAAACTAGGCTAATCCAGCTATACAAAATGAACCCTCGGGTTCAACACCACGGTCACTCAGACTCATCAGACTCGACTCCGTCAAGTCGATCACTGGAGAAGCAGGGGCAGGATTATCCACTGCGAGTGCGCCATTCTAGGGGCCTGAAAATGGTTAACCACGACGGGTTGAGATAAAATCTTAGCGAGTTCTTTCCCTAAGCCCCAGTTAGTACACCAACTCAACCTGGGGTATCTCTCCAGAACCACCCCTCACTCAACCCAACAACAAAACACCAGTAACTCGCAAGCAAACAACAGACAGGGGCAACCAATAAACAATTAATCGGTTCGCATGCAACCTTACCCGGTATGCCATACCCTGCACGTTAAAAGTCAGCACAATACACGTAATGCCCATGGCCGTTAGATGATGCAATTCATCAGTCACATGCGAGTCGCATCACAAGCGATCTCACTTGGCCATTACCACACCCTGCACGTTATCAATTCATGCGTGCGTGCCATAAATGATGTGATCATCTTATGCATAATCGGAACCAATGATGCCATGTTTCTCATGCACTCTCGCATCCACACGTTTTCCGATTATTACTGCCCCACAGGCTATAACTTGGCCGAGGTGCAACGGCACTACGGTGCCTTTCCTCCGCAGAGACGTAACCGTGCCCTTCCGTGCTATTGCTACGGTGCTACGGCGCCCTTCCTCCGCAGAGGCGCAACCGTGCCCTTCCGTGCAGGCCGAGGCGCTATGGCGCTACGGCGCCCTTCCTCCGCAGAGGCGCAACCGTGCCCTTCCGTACCCTCCATGGTACTACGGCGCTACGGCGCCCTTCCTCCGCAGAGGCGCAACCGTGCCCTTCCGTGCCCTCCGAGGCGCAACGGCGCTACGGCGCCCTTCCTCTGTAGAGGCACAACCGTGCCCTTCCGTGCCCTCCCTTTCCATAATCTCCGATAAATCGGGTTCAACTTAGTGATCACGCAAGCATACCATCACAATCCACTTATTATCTTTGAGCATTAGCCAATACACACATGTTTGCATATAAAATCTCAAATCATTTATCACAAAAGCGGTCCATTTCCGGTATCCCTCGGAAAAACCATTTTTCCCCACCTTTCTCATAAAAGCGGTCCATTTCCAGTGTCCCTTGGACAAATCACTTTCTTTCTCATAAAGGCGGTCCATTTCTGGTGTCCCTCGGACAAACCATTTTTCCCTTTTTGTGAAATTCACACGATTCATGCGAATGTTCATGCCACGACACATCAATTTCACTTCATATGATCAAGACACATGAAATTATGCACAATTTCACTTCCGGATGAATAGTGCCGTGAACAGTAATCCGTGAACAGTAATTTCCGAAATTCAATTAATAATAAATTAAATTCAGAAATTAAACAAAACATTGATTAACCACAATTAATCAATCAATTAAGCTAAACATGCTTAATTATCACATAAACCACACATAATCAACATTTAAGCATAATCAAGCATAATTAAGCAAGATTAAGCTAAGCTAATCTTAATCAACTATCTAACCACCTATCTTAGGGCTAATGCACTTAATCAAACACCCTAATCAGCCCTTAGCACTAATTATCCCAACCCTAAGCAAGTTTAGGCACTAAATAAGGATTAGGGGCTAAACTCACCCGTTAAGCGGGCCGGCGACACGGGCGCGGTGGCGGCGACGAACCCGACACCGGGGACTTCTCCCACGACACTTCAAGGCGGTCCTGAGCTCAACACAGCAGCAACAAACTCGGATTCCCCACTGAACTTCACAAAACAGCACTGCAGGAGGAGGACAGGGGCTGATCGGAGCAAAACGGCTTGGCCGGAGCTCTGGCGAGCTGGTGGACGGTGACCGGAGGCTCTTGGGGGTTGAGGGGGAGTTGTGTGTGGTTGGTGTGGGCATTGGGTAGGCCAAAAATGGAGAGAAACGGAAGAAAAGCCGAAGCTGCACAGGAGGCGCTGCACAGTGACGGACGGAGGACCGCCGACTTCAGGCGGCCGTACGGATCGGCCAGAGGCTTCGTTCGGTGAACGGCCAATGGCATCTGAACGGTTTTTCTGTGCTGAACATATTGATAGGTGGAACGGCCCGAGATTCCACCGGGAAGGCCATGAACAACTCCATTTTCGGCGAGAGGTCAGAAGCTGAAATTTCAGGAAAGCAAGGGAAGAAGGGGAAAGAGGGGCTGCGATTTTGGAGGGCTGAAGGAGGAGGGAGAGAGAGTGCATTGAGGGCTGCTTCTAGACCTCATCAATGCCATTAAAGGCTTGGCTCAAGTCCCCACAAAACATGATATCATCTTCTCTCTCTTCCTTTGACTTTTCTCCAAAATATCCAAGGGCATTTTGGTCATTTCCACCTTGCACATTTCCCAATCTGTCCTTTGGCTGAAAATGAAAGGCGGGCCTAGGAAACGGGCCGGAAAATGAATAGGAATGGGCTCGGGAATTTGTTGGGCTCGAATTGGCTCAGGTTTAGACAACGGGCTCGGGAGGGTTAACGATCGGTTTTGGCCCAATGGCTCACTCGTTGTCTCGGTCTTCCACGGTGGCCATCCCACCTTGGGCGTGAGGCCCTCACTATTCTTGCTCGGCCCACGTCCTCATAGGCTCGGTTCCTCGGTCTGAAAATCCCTTTCCCAAAAACTCGGCTCAACCGACATTGTCGACTATCAAGGAAGCATCGTCCAAAAGTCCGTCCCGGACGTTCCCAAAAATTCGAAGTCCAATCTTGGATTCTCATGCCTTGTCAATTTTGCCCAAATATCATTTTGGTATAATTCAGACTAACAGGCGGCTTCGAGGATTCACGCGTAACCGACTCGTGCCAAACCACGTTCAAGACTTCTCGACACATGGACGTCCTTGACGACATGAAATTGCGAAGGATAGATTCTTATTTCAAAGTACACGATTATCAAGGATCGACATAGGGCTGTTCGCGGGTTCAATAACAGTAGACGGAATCACCCGCCGTCCCATTATTTCTGTCCGCGAATCGACTTCTATTCGTCCTTGAAATCGGCCTTCATGACTACAGGATCGTCCTTACGCAAGTCTCACGGTCGAGTCGTTTTCCCAGGTCAAGTTCTTTAGTCGCACGAGTCCTGCCCTCGCAGCCTTTCCCCTCAAGGTCAGTATCTCGGCAATGATTGGGTCCGAGCGGAATCAACCAACAATGCATTGGTGAAATTCACGTTCACTCATCCCTAAAAGGGCTCGAATTTCAGGACGTCACAATTCTTCCCCCCTTACAAAAATTTCGTCCTCGAAATTTGCAATCACAGACAAATCCTCAAAACGATGGGGGTGCTGATGCTTGATCACTTTCTCACTTTCCCATGTCGCTCTCTCTGTTCGGTGATACTGTCAGATCACCTTAACCAAGGCGATAGTCTTGTTTCGGAGTACTTGCTCTTTACGGTCCTCTATCCGTATCGGCCTCTCCACGTACGACACCCTGTCGTCTACGTCCAGTTCCTCAAAATTCAATACATGAGTCGAGTCCGGTTCATACTTTCTCAACATGGACACGTGGAAAACATCATGTACTTGAGCAAGTTTCGGTGGCAACGCAAGACGATATGCTAAAACCCCGATCCTTTCCAAAATTTCAAAGGATCTAACGTACCTCGAACTTAACTTTCCTTTCTTGCCAAAACTGGAAGTACCCCTCATCGACGATACTTTCAGAAACACATGATCGCCCACCTTAAACTCCAACGGTCTATGACGCTTATCTGCACAACTCTTCTGACGACTCTGAGCGGTCTTTAGTCTGACTCAGATAATATGAACTGCATTCAATAACTGCGAAACCGAATTTTGAACCAGCGATTCCCCGTTCTCTGACCTCGTTCTATAAACTAGAGTTCCACAAACTTGATCACATTACGGCTATACCATTTCGATAAAATCTTATCCCACAAGCACTCTCTTTTTGTACAGTGCGTAGTTCAATTCATTTCTACCCCTTTCGACATCCTAGAAGCTTGCCAAGAGTCGCTCCTTGCTCAGGCACTCTGGCCCTGGCGACCACTCCCCGCCTCGTCGGATCAGTTGTTATGGGCATCTTTGAACTATACCATTACTAGTCCCTTTTAAACATGCACCATCTCATAGAAGTATTATCCACTTTGGCCTGTCCCATATCAAGCCTCACGGTTTTAACCTCGTTTGAGCACCTCAAAGTGCAAAATTTCTCCAGCTCGTCAACCCATGAGTTCGTTTCCACGGGGTCACTTGTTGACACTTGAAATCTGATTCACTGAATTTCCATCGAACCGCCATCCGAATTCCACAAACCACCGATTTTTCTTTCAATATTCCTTTCACGTCCATTTAATAACCAAACCAAGAATTCACCTCAACCACATGAAAATTAGTGCAAACCAAATGTCATTTATCGTATTAAAGGCTTTCGAGTACTTCTTCAAATCCTTTCTAATTATTGTCTGTCTGCGGATGGTACGCCGTACTATACTGCAGTTTCGTTCCCAAGGCCGACTGCAAACTTTTTTAGAAAGTTGCCACAAACTTAAGATCACGGTCAGATGTGATCGTCACTGGAACTCCATGTATGCGCACAATCTAATGTACGTACATCTCTGCATACCCATCCAACGTAAAATCTTTTCTTACCGCAATGAAGTGAGATGCCTTCATCAATCTGTCAACCACTACCCAAATCGAGTCATTGCCTCGCTGACTCCTTGGCAATCCCATCACAAAATCCATCATAATGTGTTCCCACTTCCACTCGGGAATCTCAAGAGGTTGTAACAACCCACCAGACTTACAATACTGAGCCTTTACTTACTGGCATGTCAAACACTTAGCCACGTGCTTAGTGATGTCTAACTTCATGCCGTTCCACTCCTTAAGTTCTGCATCTTTCGGAACGCACAATCACCCTCAAAACCTTAATGTCCCTACACTTGAAAGTCTGCTTTTCTCTTTGCTTGATCCATCTGCAGGATCTTAAGAATTTCAGAATCCATCGCTTGGGCACTCTTAATCCTACTTTGCATCTCGGGTTCCACCCTGAGAGTGGCCATTAGACTAGCAAGATGGCCAACCTCAATTTTAAAATCTGAGTCCCCGACTCCCTCCAAGAGAATCCATTCTCGTACTCTCATCTGTGCAATTGTCGACTTCGACTGAGTGCATCTGCCACTTTATTCGCTTTCCTTGGATGATACAAAATCTCGTAATCATAGTCCTTAAGAAGTTCCATCCACCATCATTGAACATGAGGCAAAGATGATCACCGCTAATTCCAAATCATGCGTCGGATAGTTAAGCTTGTGAAGCTTTAACTGTCGGGATACGTATGCAACCACCTTTCCATGTTGCATTAACACGCAGCCTAGTCCTTTATACGACACGTCACTGTAGATTTCGTACCCACCGAGACCAGACAGTAATGTCAAGACAGGTTTACTCTTGAGCTCTTGGAAACTATGCTCGCACTTGTCCGTTCAATCAAACCTCTCCTCTTTCTTTAACAACCTCGTCGATGGCATGGCTATCACAAAGAAACTTCTCCATGAAACATCTGTAATATCCCGCCAATGCCAAGAAACTTCGAATATCAGTTACCGTCATAGGTCTCGGCCAATTCATGACCACCTCGATCTTAGTCAGGTCAATGACGATCCCTTCACTTGAAATTACATGCCCTAAAAATGCCACGCGAGATAGCCAAAACTTGCACTTGCTAACTTAGCATAAAGTTCATGCTTCCTTAACGTCTGCAGTACTAATTTCAGGTGTCTCTCATAATCCTCTGGACTCCTCAAGTATACTAGGATATCATCAACCCTTGGCAATGGATACTTGTTCTTAATCGTCACTTGATTAAGCTACCAGTAATCAATGTACAGTCTCAACGACCTGTCCTTTTTCCTTACAAACGAAGCAGGTGTTCCCCAAGGAGACGCTCGTCCTAGTGCGTCGCACCTTGATTCTTTCAATTCGACAAGACCATCCTATAAGGCGCCTTGGAAATCGGTTTAGTCCCATGGGCCAACTCAATCACAAACTCAATTTCCTCCTCTAGGGCAATCCCGGCAATTCCTCAAGAAACACATCCATGTACTCTTGTACCACAGCAATATTCTCCACCTTTGATCATTTTTACCAGTGTGATTGCCACCAATGCCAAATACCCTTGGCATGGAATTTGGATGCCAACTATGACCTCAAAGTCATACATTGCTATTGCAATCCAATCAATGATTCCCTCGTGACCTAGTTTCGGGCTATCGGCTTTCCCACGTAATTCTTTTGTTGGGTGGGATGGAATTCCTTCTCCCATCATCGGTCCATTTCAAACTAACAACTGTCTTCACGGGCATGAACCGCGAGCCAAATGCGGTCGCTCTCTCGATCATGTTCTTTCCTATCATCTGGGCCCTCTCGTACATCTCATCAAAACTCTTCTCAAGTTCAAAGGCACTACCTGGGCTTTCAATTCTAGCTTCAAGCTATCTCTAAAACGTCCCACCCTATCCATAGGGTCCTCTACCAACCTCGGCCCAGTATGCGCCGACTCAGTGAACTTCGCCTCATACTGATCCACTGACATCTGATTCTGACAAAACTAATGGAACTCTGTCATCTTCGAGTTTCTCGCACTATCTAAGAAGCACTTCTCTTTGAAAGCTTCACGAAAGCTTCAATGAACACTCTTCCTTGAGTGACTTCCCACCAAGTAATGGCATTACCTTGAAGCTGATAAGCCGCCAAAGGCACTTTGTCTGACTCTGAACACGTCAACACTGAAATAGTTCTCTCATTATCCCTTATCCAAAGGGTTGCAGCTTCAGGGTCGCCCACGCCACTAACCTCGATGGCTTTAGTCTCAGGAACTACTCTACCAGCTTAGGCATCGGTCTCTCACAGACCTCTCCTCACACTAGGAGAACCACAAGGACCACAGCAGAAGCACTCAGCTTGCTGCCCTAACAAGGTCTCTAGTGCCGGCGGGATCCGTCTAACCTAGGATCGATCGCACGCTACCTCTAAGCGTTCGTCTGGGACGCTGCCCCTACACTTAAGGGCTCTCTCTGCTCAGGATTGCTCATTACTCTGGACTATGAACAACCCGCCACCACACAAAGCCATACAAGGCCACAAAAGCAATCGAAGGCACGTAATATTAAAGCCATCCCTACCTCACTATCCCAAAAATCCCACGCACCTTATCACTCCAAGTCTCAACCTCGCTCTGATACCAAAACCGACGGGGATGTCACGCCCCGAACCCCGAGCACACAACAACCCCTTCTCTTGGTCGATTGAAAGCAACGTCCCAGGACTCATCGACGACCATTCATTTTAATCTTTCGTTATGTGCAAGCGGAAGACGAACCATCCCCAGTCCAACAAACAATCAAGCAATCAATAAGGGATAGAGGGATGAACAGCAGAAACCTCGACTACTCATTTATACAACTTATTGGATTAACCAATGGAGGATCGTCTTTCGAATTACAAGCCCGTCAAAAGGGGCCGATCCATCCTCTAAGCCAGGCCAAAAAGAAACTAGGCTAATCCAGCTATACAAAATGAACCCTCGGGTTCAACACCACGATCACTCAGACCCATCAGACTCGACTCCGTCAGGTCGATCACTAGAGAAGCAGGGGCAGGATTATCCACTGCGAGTGCGCCATTCTAGGGGCCTGAAAATGGTTAACCACAACGGGTTGAGATAAAATCTCAGCGAGTTCTTTCCCTAAGCCCCAGTTAGTACACCAACTCAACCTAGGGTATCTCTCCAGAACCATCCCTCACTCAACCCAACAACAAACAACCAGCAACTCGCAAGCAAACAACAGACAGGGGCAACCAATAAACAATTAATCGGTTCGCATGCAACCTTACCCGGTATGCCATACCCTGCACGTTAAACCTCACTCAATGGAAGCAATGCAACCAACAATCACATAGTCGGTTCGCATGCAACCTCACCCGGTATGCCATACCCTGCACGTTATAAGTCAGCACAATACACGCAATGTACATGGCCGTTAGATGATGCAGTTCATCAGTCACATGCGAGTCGCATCACAAGCAATCTCACCTGGCCATTGCCACACCCTGCACGTTATCAATTCATGCGTGCGTGCCATAAATGATGTGATCATCTTATGCATAATCGGAACCAATGATGCCATGTTTCTCATGCACTCTCGCATCCACACGTTTTCCGATTATTATTGCCCCACAGGCTACAACTTGGCCGAGGTGCAACGGCGCTACGGGGCCCTTCCTCCGCAGAGGCGCAACCATGCCCTTCCGTGCTATTGCTACGGCGCTACGGCGCCCTTCCTCCGCAGAGGCGCAACCGTGCCCTTCTGTGCTATTGCTACGGCGCTACGGCGCCCTTCCTCCGCAGAGGCGCAACTGTGCCCTTCCGTACAGGCCGAGGCGCTACGGTGCTACGGCGCCCTTCCTCCGCAGAGGCGCAACCGTGCCCTTCCGTACCCTCAAAGGTGCTACGGCGCTACGGTGCCCTTCCTCCGCAGAGGCGCAACCGTGCCCTTCCGTGCCCTCCGAGGCGCAACGGCCCTACGGCGCCCTTCCTCCGCAGAGGTGCAACCGTGCCCTTCCGTACCCTTCCGGATTTCCCCACTGAACTTCACAAAACAGCACTGCAGGAGGAGGACAGGGGCTGATCGGAGCAAAACGGCTTGGCCGGAGCTCCGGCGAGCTGGTGGACGGTGACCGGAGGCTCCGGGGGTTGAGGGGGAGTTGTGTGTGGTTGGTGTAGGCATTGGGTAGGCCAAAAATGGAGAGAAACGGAAGAAAAGCCGAAGCTACACAGAAGGCGCTGCACAGTGACGGACGGAGGACTGCCGACTTCAGGCGGCCGTACGGATCGGCCAGAGGCTTCGTTCGGTGAACGGCCGATGCCATCTGAACGTTTTTTCTGTGTTGAACATATTGATAGGTGGAACGGCCCGAGATTCCACCGGGAAGGCCATGAACAACTCCATTTTCGGTGAGAGGTCAGAAGCTGAAATTTCAGGAAAGCAAGGGAAGAAGGGGAAAGAGGGGCTGCGATTTTGGAGGGCTGAAGGAGGAGGAGAGAGAGTGCATTGAGGGCTGCTTCTAGACCTCATCAATGCCATTAAAGGCTTGGCTCAAATCCCCACAAAACATGACATCATCTTCTCTCTCTTCCTTTGACTTTTCTCCAAAATATCCAAGGGCATTTTGGTCATTTCCACCTTGCACATTTCCCAATCTGTCCTTTGGCTGAAAATGAAAGGCGGGCCTAGGAAACGGGCCGGAAAATGAATAGGAATGGGCTCGGGAATATGTTGGGCTCGAATCAGCTCAGATTTAGACAACGGCTCGGGAGGGTTAACGATCGGTTTTGGCCCAACGGCTCACTCGTTGTCTCGGTCTTCCACGGTGGCCATCCCACCTTGGGCATGAGGCCCTCACTGTTCTTGCCCGGCCCACGTCCTCATAGGCTCGGTTCCTCGGTCCGAAAATCCCTTTCCCAAAAACTCGGCTCAACCGACACTGTCGACTATCAAGGAAGCATCGTCCAAAAGTCCGTCTTGGACGTTCCCGAAAATTCGAAGTCCAATCTTGGATTCTCATGCCTTGTCAATTTTGCCCAAATGTCATTTTGGTATAATTCGGATCGACGGGCGGCTTCGAGGATTCACGCGTAACCGACTCGTGCCAAACCACGTTCAAGACTTCTCGACACATGGATGTCCTTGACGACATGAAATTGCGAAGGATAGATTCTTATTTCAAAGTACACGATTATCAAGGATCGACATAGGGCCGTTCGTGGGTTCAAATGTAGACGGAATCACCCGCCGTCCCATTATTTCTGTCCGCGAATTGACTTCTATTCGTCCTGAAATCGGCCTGCATGACTACAGGATCGCCCTACGCAAGTCTCACGTCGAGTCGTTTTCCCAGGTCAAGTTCTTTAGTCGCACGAGGTCTGTCCTCAGTAGCCTTTCCCCTCAAGGTCAGTATCTCGGCAATGATTGGGTCCGAGCGGAATCAACCAACAATGCATTGGTGAAATTCACGTTCACTCATCCCTAAAAGGGCTCGAATTTCAGGACGTCACACATACTATGGTTGAATTGTTGTGGTTGAAGTCTCTTCTCTAGAAGCTTGGATTTTCTATTAATCAACCTATTGATATGATGTGAGATAATCAGGTAGCTATTTATATTGCTTGGAATCCTATTTTTCAAGAGTGAACTAAGCATATAGAAGTTGACTGTCACTTTGTTCGTGATGCTGTGAAGCAGAAGTTGATTGCTACTCCTTATGTTGCCTCTAGAGATCAGTTTGCTGATATGTTCACTAAAGCATTGTTTCGTCCTGCATTTGTTGCTGGTTGTTCCAAGCTAGGCATGGGTGACCTTTATGCTCCAGCTTGAGGGGGACTATTACGTTACTTTGATAGATTAGTTTTTTTATTTTCTTAGTTTTATTTCTTTTTACATAATAAGGGCATTACTTGAGGGTTGAGAACATTCATTTGTGGCTGGACATTAGGAGCTACAGCTTACAGCACTTGTTGTTGAACATTGGGCATTGCAACTTGAAGAATATGCTGTTGAACATCGGGCATGGCAGTTAAGGGCACCTGTTGTTGCACATTAGGCATCACAGTTTGAGGTGCCTACTATTGAATATTAGGCATCATTGGCTGCGGTTGAATGTTCGTTTGCTGCATTTGGTCCTGCCTCCTAGCTGGAGTCGTTATAACTCTTGGAACTTCCATCATGACCAATAATACATACGTTTGAAGTACAGGAATAGTGTCTAGCTGAGAAGCCAAAATCATTCCTAAGACATTTTCGAATGTTACGGGCTCTCGAGTCACTAATGGAATGGGCATTGTAGGGGATTGATGAACATTTGTGTGCACATTAGTGCTAACATACCCATAAGTTCATGCAGCTATAAGGACTTCTCCCCTTTGCAAGATCCTAAAAGGAGGCCAAATCAATGCACCTTGTCTTGCATTACCTGATGTTAGTTGATAAGCAATTTCTACAAGAACGTACACGATTGAAGTAGAGACTTGCCCTATTTGTAGTTGAATTGGCTCTATTGAAGTCCCATGTTGTCCTTGAGCACACTCATGATAAGTGTTGATGATCAAAGGCCTGACGACGTCTGTCATTCATCTTACCATATGATCCGCAAACTCATTTTGAATTTCCCAATTGTTCACCTCAGGAAGCGATCATGATCGATGTAAGGTCAGATTGCCTTCTTTTGTTCGAACACTACTTTGCAATGCCAACTGTAACATCCTGAATTTCGACCAATTTCAGGATATATGAAATGGTAATCCTATCAATGTACTGTTAGTTACGTTTACTCTGAGTTGGCATTTCATGAGTTAACTAACTATTCGAAAAGGCAATTAAGAATCGATACACATATAACTAGTAAATTCAATCAGGGATAGGCCGTTTGACCAGAAGGATCAATAGGGGATGATACCATGTTGTTCCTATCTAATTAGCGAATAGAAATAAATCGATTTAGCAAAAAAATGAGGTTGGATTATGGGTGATTCTGCACGACTTCGATATTGATAGCGAATGACGTTAAACCAATTTCCTTTTGGTTTTGTACTCAACGTGAACAATTAACCCCTTATGATTACATGACTATTGAGGACTGCCCTGATTTGAATAGGCAAGATGAAAAGCTATCAACCATGGGTCAAACGCGCGAGAACCCCTAAACATCGCCCGATAGTTAGGTTGTACTAAAGTTTCGATTGATCGATTTTAATCATGAGTTTCAATTCGGTTTCAAGTATTGAACTTTCAAGGATGTCGAGACTAAATTATTGGACGTTGCCTCATTGATTCTAGAATTTATCGGTAAGCCTGGAAATTATCGAAAAAGGATTCAACGGGCCGAAAAATTGGAACCAAGAGGAGATGGGCCAACCAAAGGCCCAATGGGCCTTGCGCCCATTGAGGTTCAGCTAAGTGGGCCCCAACGCAAGCCCACCAAGCCCAAGTGGGCCCGAGCAAGCCCAACTTCAAGCATTTGAGCCCAATCACATTTTCTAGCCCATTTCTCCTCAATTTGAGCCAAAACACTTTTTATTCAAGCCCGTATAAAATCTTGGCCCGTATACGCATATAGTATGGTATACTATTGTCACGCCCCAAACCCCGAGTATATGACAACCCTTCACTTTGGTCAATTGAATGCGACATCCCAAGACGCATCGTCGACCACTCATTTTATTCTTTCATTATGCGCAAGTGGAAACAAACTAACACCTAGTCAATCAATCAATCACAATTGGGATAGAAGGATGAACAACATCATAGCAGCAAAACCAACTCATTTATTTAATTACTAGATTAACCATTAAGGAACATTTTCTAATTACAAGCCCACCAGTGGGTCAGTTCCTTTTTCCAAGCCAAACAAAAAGAAGACAAGGCTAAGTTAATCTACTCCCTCAAAAAGAACCCTTAGGTTCGATATGTCCATCAGGGACTACCAAAGTGCAAGGACCCATCAAACTTAGGCTCCATTGAGTCGTAGTCAGAGGGATATGGGTCAGCTATAGATGGGCAGGGTCAGGATCCACCACGGCTCCATCTGGAGGGTCCAACTCCATAGGATCCCAATTTGCATCCTTGGGGCTTCTACCAGGTGGCCCATCAAAACTGCGCAGAGGACCGATCAAGAGATCATCCTCCCTAATGTATCATGCCAAGAACTGATGGGGAACCCACAACCTTAGTCCTTCATCCACCCAGATGGTGGAGACTTACTTCTCATACAGATGCACTCGACCCGAGAAGCGTGGTTGCGTCACAATGGTCTCCCAGTCCTTGGAAACCCCAAATCGTATTGGAGAGTGCGCCATCCTAAAGACTTGAAATGGTTTAATACAACAATGAGATACAATCTTAACGAGTTCTCGCCCTAAACCCCAGTTAGGACATCAACTCATCTTAGAGTACCTATCATAAGAACAACCCCTCATGCAGATCAATCACAACCATACTAGCTATTTTAGTCAAAATATAATCTATTCAGCAATTCCATGAATAATATTGACAAGCAGTTGACTCGTAGGCAACCTTACCCAGCCATGCCATACCCTACATGATGCACACATGCATAATACGAATAATGCATACTACATCTTAGTAATGCATTCAATCAATCACATTCGAGTCGTATCGCAAGCGATCTCACCTAGCCATTGCCACACCCTGCACATTATCAACTTGGGCATATCACAAATAGTGCAACCAGCACATACATAATCAGAGCCAATGACGCCATGTTTCTCATACACTCTTGCATTCATGAGTGTTCTGGTTATTAATGCCCCTTAGGGCTACAACCGAACTCTTGCCGGTGTCTACTAGCATAGCCAAGCATCGCCCTCCCTCATGAGGTGCAGCTACATCAAGGGCTCCCTCCCAAGACAGCATTCCCGAAGGAGCATGGGCCTAACCTCTACCGCGACTCCGCATCCTGACTCCCGCCAGGATTTTTGACAAGTCGAACTTTATCCCCTAATCTCCCGTCGGGATGACAGGTTCAATTTAGTGATCATGCAAACATACCACTATAGCCCATTTTAATATTAAACATTAGTCGATGCAATGTGGTACATGCTGCATAATCAGTCAAATAATCACACGTGATCATGTCTTATTCCAAAAACCATCCAACTTCCATGCCTTACAAACAAAACATGCCATTTCTAATTTTATGGCAACATTTGACATAAATATACACCCGACACCTCAGGGTTTTCCTTTTATATACCCATGCGATTTCATTGAAATGTCAATGTATTTAACAATTGATAATGCAAATTATACAATCAAGTCATCATCCATACAAGCAACCAATCAACGTGCCTTAACAATCACGAATGCATTGAATTAAGACTATAATTTGCTTCTGCATAAATAGTACGGTATGAACAGTAACTTGTGAACAGTACTATTAATAAATACGAAAAATTAAATCATTATAAAATTAATTAATATACATTATGAATTTCATAAATAAATAAATTATTAAAGGAAAACAATTCTTTTTAATAAAATAATGCTAATTAAGATTAACCCCCGAATCCTTGATTATTCTAATTAATCACTATTAATGTGTACTAAGAAAGATTAACAATTTAATCCAAACTAACCATGATTAACTAACCTAACCATGCTTCAACCGTGTTTAATTAACCCAACCATATCCAACTCTAGTTAATTAACCCAACATTGGTTAATTAACCTAACTATAATCCAACCTTAGTTAATTAACTCAACCATGGTTAATTAACCTAACCTTGGTCATCTTTCTAACCAGCCCTTTTAACCTTAGTTAGCCATAATTAAATCCCTAACTAAGATTAACCATAACTAAACTACCCCTAAACAAGTTTAATGTACTAATGAACGGATTAAAGTGTAAACTCACCCGTTAGTCGGGCTAGAGTGTAACATCCTGAAATTCAAGTCCTTTGATGGAGGAATGAACGTTAATTTCGCCAATGCATTGTTGGTTGATCTCACTCAGAACTAATCACTCCTAAGATACTGACCTTGAGGGGAAAGGCTAATGAGGATAGAACTCGTGCGACTAAAGAACTTGACTTAGAAAAACGACTCGACCGTGAGACTTGCATAAGGATGATCTTGTAGATATGCAGGCCGATTCTAGGTACGAATAGAAGTGGATTCGCAGACATAATATAATGGGATGACAAGTGATTCCGTTTACTATTATTGAGCCCGCAAACGACCCTATGTCGATCATTGGTAATCGTGTACTTTAAAGTAAGAATCTATCATTCTCAATTTCATGTACTCAAGGATGTCCATGTGTCGAGAAGTCTTGAATGTGAATTGGCACGAGTCGGTTACACATGAATCCTCGAAGCCGCCTATTAGTCTGAGTAATACCAAAATGGCATTCGGGCGAAATTGACATGGTATGAGAATCCAAGATTGGACTTTGAATTTTCAGGAATGTCTGGGATTGACTTTTGGTCAATGCTTCTTCGACAGTCGACAATGTCAGATGAGCCGAGTTTTTGGAAAGGGGATTTACGGACCGAGGAAATGAGCCTACGACGATGTAGGTCGGGCAAGATCAGTGTGGGTCTCATGCCCAAGGTGGGACAGCCGCTATGGAAAGCCCGAGGCAAGCAAGTGAGCTCGTTGGATCAAACCGACCATTTACCCTTCTAAGCCCGTTGTCTAACCTTGAGCCGTTTTAAGCCGAACAAATTCCTAAGCCCATTCTTATTCATTTTCTAGGCTGTTTCTTAGGCCTGCCCTTCATTTTTCAACCCAAGGGCAGTTTGGGAAATGTGCAAGGTGGAAATGACCAAAATGCCCTTGGATATTTTGAAGAAAAGTCAAAAGAAGAGAGAGAAGATGATGTCATGTTTATTGGGGACTTGAACCAAGCCATTAATGGCCTTAATGATCTTATCCTCCAGCTCTCATCTTCCTCTCTCTCCTCCTCTTCAGCCCCTCTAAAACCGCACACCTTTCTCCTCTATTTTCCTTTCCTTCCTGCAATTTCAGCTTCTGACCTTCCCCAAAAAATCGAGTTGTTCATACCCTTCCTGTATGAATCACAGCCCGTGCCACCCGCCATCGTGCTCAGGATAGAAATTCCGTACCAATTACGTTGGCCGTTTGCCAGTCGAAGCTGGCAGCCGACCTGTATACTGGCCGGAAGCCGGCTGGTCACTAATCGCCTACTATAACGGCATCTCTGAACAATTTCATCTTTTCAGCCGTTTTCCTCCCATTTCGACCCAACCATTGCCCATACCAGCCACCATCAGTTCCCCCTCGACCCCTAGGTGCCACCAATCGATGGCCCGCCACTCGTCAAAGCTCCAGTTAGCTCTGTTTTGCCCTTTTCTCCTTCAAGCAATGCTGTCTTCAGAATTTCAGAGGGAATCTGAGTTTATTGCTGTTGTTCTTAGCCCCGGGACTATCTTGGATCGTCGTGGTAGAGGTTCTCAGGTGTTGGGTTCGTCGCCGCTACTGCATTTGTGTCGCCGGCTCGCTTAACGGGTGAGTTTAGCCCCTAATCCCTATTTAGTGCCTAAACTTGCTTAGGGTTGGGTTAGTTAGTGTTAATGCTGGTTTAGATGGTTTAATTAAAATGTATTAGCCATAAGATAGGTGGTTAGATAGATGATTAAGATTAGATTAGCTTAATTTTGCTTATTAAGCTTAATTGTGCTTAATTATTGCTTAATGGTGGGTTATGTGATTTTTGTGGATTAATTAAGCATGATTTTTGTGGATTGATTAATTGTTTTAATTAATTTTTTTTTAATTTCTGAATTTAATGTATTAATTAATTAAATTATTTTATAATTTCGAATTATTAATATTTCTGAAAATTAATTATTTTGGGGAAAATAATTAATTGTGATTATTTATGGGAAATGGTTTTAATTGGGTAATTTTGTGGGAAAATTACTATGGTCTAATTTTCTAAAGTCAATAGTATTTATATGCTACATTATTAAATGTCATTAGTTTATTAAAGAAGGGTTTTATTAAATGGAATTATTTGGGTTAGATAATTAATTATGGGATTGGAAAATAATTATAATTTGCGGGACTTAAATTATTTTATCAGGACAACCGACTATAGTGTTACATGTTTCTTAAATGAGAATAGTTGATTGTCGTAGTCGTGAGGACACGTGTTTATTTATTATTGAATATTGAGACACATGATTGGGTACCGGTAATTATTGAGGTACGTGATTATTTTGGAAAAGTATGCAAGTATTGTGATGTTGATTGGTCGGAATTGATTGTCAGATTGTGACTTGAACTACTGATTGTTGCAACTTTCGTGAATGATTGGACTGCTGCTATTGTACATGACTATTGGATACTGCCGCATGACATTAGTGTTAGCTACAATGGCATGTCGCATGAGCATGAGCGATGTGCATTCACGACCAAGCAAAAGCAAAGACAAGAATGAACCGTATGCTAATGTGTTGCATGGTCAGATTAAAGTTGATAGCTTAGTTGAGCCAAATGACCGACAATCCCCATTGGGGTTATGCCGTGACCATTAGGTCGCCTGACAATGGTCAAATGCGGGGTAGCGACAGTGAGCGAGCCCCATGTTCCATAGGGAATGCCGTCGGTGGGGGAGAACCCATGATGTCGTCATGCCTCATGGGGGAGGATGATGCCTGGTTTACAACCAGTTGACTGCCAACCATAAGGGGTTGCCGTGGCCTAGAGGGTCATAATAATCGGAGCATATGTGTGGATGTGAGGCATGAGAAAGTTGTGTGAGATACTCTAATTATTCATATGCTCTTAATGTCATGATGATCGCATTATTTATGGTACGCACGCATGAGTTGACAGTTGTGCAAGGTGTGGAAATGGCTAGGTGAGATCGCTTGTGATGCGATTTGCATGTGATTGATGAACAGTATCATCTAATGGCCATGTGCCTTGCTTGCATTGTATAAGATTTGACGTGCAGGGTATGGTGGACTGGGTAAGGTTGCATGTGAACCGAACATTGATTGTTGGTTTCCCTTGTCTATTGTTTGATCTGTTGTTTGTTGGCTGTCTGTTTTTGGGTTGAGTGAAGGGTGGTTTTGAAGAGATACCCCGGGTTGAGTTGGCGTACTAACCGGGGCTTAAGGGGAAGAACTCACTGAGATTTTATCTCACTGGTTATTGTATAACCACTGTCAGGTCCTTAGAATGGCGCACCCATAGTGGAGAATCCTGCCCCCACTCTACCAGTGATCAACCTGACGGAGCCTGAGTTCCATGGGTCAAAGTGACTATGGTGCTGAACTCGAGGGTTCATTTTGTATAGCTGGATTAGCCTAGTTTCTTTTTGCTTTGGCTTAGAGAATGGGTCGGCCCCCTTTTGTCGGGCTTGTAATTCGGAAAAACGATCCTCCGTTAGTTAATCCAATAAATTGAATAAATGAGTAATTGCTATTGTTCTTGCTGTTCATCCCTCTATCCTTGTTGGATTGTTTGTTTGTTTAGGGATAGTTTGTCTTCTGCTTTCGCATAATGAAAGACAAAATGAATGGTTGTGGATGGGTTTTGGGACATCGCTTTCAATCGACCAAAGTAATGGGGTTGCCGCGAGCTCAAGAGTCGTGGTGTGACATAGAGACACAAGCACGGTAGCGGCGGTGAGGGCTACATGCGAGAACCTTGACAATGTCGATCCAAGGCTGTCTTGGGGGTAAAAATAGCAGCTGCAAGGGCCGATCCTCCTCTGTTATGTAGGAAATCGAGTCGAATAGGGGGAACCGCTATTGGCTCCAGGCGACTGGGGGGGAGATGCTGGTGGCTGGTTCGGGTGGCAGCAAGGTGGAAACAGTTGCGGTTGAACGTTTCTAGCCTGTACAACAGTTGGAAACACAAGCGGGTAGAGAAGCGGCAGCTTTTGGACAGCCGGCGGGCAGATCAATTACCATGACCGGCGAACAGCAAAGATAGGGGGTATAGAATAGAGCTCCCGGTCGCTGCTGCAGGTGGCTCAGTCGATGACAAGGCTAAACTAGCAATAACAATATAGGAAATGAAGGAAAGGAAGAAGAAGGAGAGAGAAAGAAGATGAAGACCTAATCCACTCTCTTTAATGCCCAACAACCCTTGTTCCTTCCCCATGCAAATGCCATTATCATCCAAGACTTTCTCTCTTTTTTATCTTCTATCCATTAACGCCAAGAGGGGCATTTTAGTCATTTCCACCATGGGCACAATTACCAAATTGACTATGGGTTGAAGATGAAGAGCGGGCCTAAGAAACGGGCTAGGAATGAATAGGAATGGACTAGGCAATTTGCTAGGCTCAAATTGGCTCAAAAATGGCTAATGGGCTAAAATAGGGCAAGAGCGCTAATTGAGCTCAATGGGCCCAGATGGCTGCCTTGGGCCCACAATTATGGCCGCCCATCCTTGGTTGTGAGCCCCACTTGGGTCTTGCTTGGCCCACTTCCTTGTGGGCTCAATTTCTCGGTCCGTTAAATCATTTTCCAACAATTTGGGCCTACCGATAATTTCAAAGGTTATAGAAACATCATCCAAAAGTTCAACTCTAATGTTCCTGAAAATTCGAAATCCAATATCGGCTTAACAAACATAGTCACTTTCAATCAATTGCAAAATTTTAGTACGTCTTGGACTAACAGGCAGCTCCGAGGTTTTATGTGTAATCGACTCGTGCTTGACTCAATGTCAAACCACATTCAAGTTTTCTTGACACATGGATGTCCTCGACTATCATGAAATTCTGAATGATTGAGTCTTATTTCAAAGTACACGATTAGTGAGAATTGACTAAGGGCCGATCGCAATCTCGATAATTGTAAACGGATTCACTTATTGTCCCATTATACCCTATCTACAAATCGACTTCTAGTCACTCTTTGAATCGGCCTGTATAACCACAGGATCATCCTTACACATGTTCTATGGCTGAGTCGTTATCTTAAGTCAAGTTCTTTAGTCATACGAGTTCAATCCTCATTAGCCTTTCCCCTCAGGCTTAGTATCTTGGGAGTTATCAGACCCGAGTGAGATTAACTAATAATGCATTGACGAAGTTCACGTTCATGCATTCCTGAAATGGTTCAAATTTCAGGATGTCACAGCCAGCTTGAGGAGGAGAGAGAAAGAAGATGAAGACCTAATCCACTATCTTCAATGCCCAACAACCTTTGTTCCTTCCCCATGCAAATGCTTTCATCATCCAAGACTTTCTCTCTCTTTTGTCTTTTATCCATTAATGCCAAGAGGGGCATTTTAGTCATTTTCACCTTGGAAATTTGTTGGGCTCAAATTGGCTCAAAAATGGCTAATGGGCTAGAATATGGCAAGAGGGTTAATTGGGCTCTATGGGCCCACATGGCTACCTTGGGCCCACACTTGTGGCCACCCATCCTTGGGCATGAGGCCCACTTGGGTCTTGCTCGGCCCACTTCCTTGTGGGCTCAATTGGTCGGCCCGTTAAGTCCTTTTCCAACAATTCGGGCTTACCGATAATTTCGAAGGTTATAGAAACATCTTCCAAAGGTTCACCTCTAACGTTCCTAAAAATACGACATCTAATATTGGATTAACAAACATAGTCACTTTCAATCAATTGCAAATTTTAGTATGTCTCAGACTAATAGGCGGCTCTGAAAATGAACGCATAATCGACTCATGCTTGACTTAGTGTCAAACCACATTCATGTTTTCTGGACACATGGACGTCCTCGACTGTGATGAAATTGCAAATGATCAATTCTTATTTCAAAGTACACGATTACTGATAATTGACTTAGGGCCAATCGCGGTCTCGATAATAGTAAACGGATTTACTTATTGTCCCATTATACACTATCCGTGAATCGACTTCTAGTCACTCCCTGAATCGACTTGTATAACCATGGGATCGTCCTTATGTAGGTTCCATAACCGAGTCGGTATCCCAGGTCAAGTTCTTTAGTTGTACGAGTTCAATCCTCATTAGCCTTTCCCCTTAGGGTTAGTATCTCGGGAGTGATTAGTCCCGAATGAGATTAACTAATAATGCATTGACGAAGTTCACGTTCATACATTCCTCAAAGGGTTCAAATTTCAAGGCGTCACAGCCAGCTTGAGGAGGAGAGAGAAAAAGATGAAGACTTAATCCACTCTCTTCAATGCCCAACAACCCTTGTTCCTTCCCCTATGCAAATGCCATCATCATCCAAGACTTTCTCTCTCTTTTGTCTTTTATCCATTAATGCCAAGAGGGGCATTTTAGTCATTTCCACCTTGGGCACAATTACCAAATTGCCCATGGGTTGAAGATGAGGAGCAAGCATAAGAAACGGGTTAGGAATGAATGGGAATGGGCTCGGGAATTTGCAGGGTTCTAATTTGTTCAAAAATGGCTGATGGACTAGAATAGGTCAAGAGGCCTAATTGGGCTCAATGGGCCCACTTTGGTCTTGCTCAGCCCACTTCCTTGTGGGCTCAATTTCTCGGCCCGTTAAATCCTTTCCAACAAGTTGGGCTTACCAATAATTTCCAAGGTTATAGAAACATTGTCCAAAGGTTCACCTTTGATGTTCGTGAAAAGTCAAAATCCAATATTGGATTAACAAACATAGTCACTTTCAATCAAATGCAAATTTAGTATGTCTAGGACTAACTGTCGACTCCGAGGATTAACGCGTAATCGACTCGTGCTTAACTCAGCGTGAAACCACGTTCAAGTTTTCTCGACACATGGACGTCTTCGACTATCATGAAATTGCAAATGATCGATTCTTATTTGAAAGTACACGATTACTGAGAATTGACTTAGGGTTGATCACGGTCTCGATAATAGTAAACGAATTCATCCATTGTCCCATTATACCCTGTTTGCGAATCGACTTCTAGTCACTCCTTGAATCAGCCTATATAACCACAAGATCATCCTTACGCAGGTTTCATGGCCAAGTCACTATCCCAGGTCAAGTTCTTTAGCCGTATGAGTTTAGTCCTCATTAGCCTTTCCCCTCAGGGTAAGTATCTCGGAAGTGATTAGTCCTGGGTGAGATTAAATAATAATGCATTGACGAAGTTCACATTCACACAATCCTGAAAGGGTTTGAATTTCAGGATGTCATAGCTAGATTGAGGAGGAGAGAGAAAGAAGATGAAGACCTAATCCACTCTCTTCAATGCCCAATAACCCTTGTTCCTCCCCTATGCAAATGCCATCATCATCCAAGACTTCCTCTCTCTTTTGTCTTCTATACATTAATGCCAAGAGGGGCATTTTAGTCATTTCCACCTTGGGCACAATTACGAAATTGCCCATGGGCTGAAGATGATGAGTGGGCCAAAGAAACGGGCTAGGAATGAATAGGAATAGGCTCGGGAATTAGTTGGGCTAAAATTGGGTCAAAAATGGCTAATGGGCTAGAATAGGGCAAGAGGGTTAGTTAGGCTCAATGGGCCCACATGGCTGCCTCGAGCCCACACTTGTGGCCGCCCATCCTTGGGCATGAGGCCTACTTGGGTCTTGCTTAGCCCACTTCCTTGTGGGCTCAATTTCTTGGCTCATCAATTGCTTTTCCAACAATTTGGGCTTACCGATAATTTCGAAGGTTATAGAAACATCATCCAAAGGTTCACCTCTGACGTTCCTGAAAATTCAGCATCCAATATCGGATTAACAAACATAGTTACTTTCAATCAAATGCAAATTTTAGTATGTCTTAGACTAACAAGCGGCTCCGAGGATTTACGCCTAATCGACTTGTGCTTGACTCAGCATCAAACCACGTTCAAGTTTTCTCGACACATGGACGTCCTCGACTATCATGAAATTGTGAAGGATCGATTCTTATTTCAAAGTACATGATTACTGAGAATTGACTTAGGGCCGATCGCGGTATTGATAATAGTGAACAGATTCACCTGTTGTCCCATTATACCCTGTTCGCAAATTGACTTCTAGTCACTACTTGAATTGGCTTGTATAACCATAGAATCGTTCTGACGCAGGTTCCATGAGCAAGTCGGTATCCCAGGTCAAGTTCTTTAGTCGTACGCGTTCAGTTCTCATTAGCCTTTCCCCTCAAGGTTAGTATCTCGGAAGTGATCAATCCCATGTGAGATTAACTAATACTGCATTGACGAAGTTCACGTTCATACATTTCTCAAAGGGTTTGAATTTCAGGACGTCACAATTATACTTTGGGAATTTACCAAATTACCCCTTGTAAAACTTGCATTAAATGAGAGAGGACAAAGGGAAGAAAAGTCAAGGAAATGATGGATTTTTGGGGAATTTGATGAAGCCAATTGGAGAAGGCTTCAAGGAGAGAGTCTTTCACTTTTCTCTCTCTTTCCTCTCTCTCTCTCTTCTCCCTCTCTCTTCCTCTTGGGCATCCAACCCCTCACCCCTCCCATTTCTCTATCATTTTTCTCTCATTTCCTCCTATTTCTTTCCCTTGGATGCCCTTTGACCATCTAGACCACCATCACCAGCCATCCTCGCCACATTGCCATTGTTTTGGAGCCGTCCAAGCTGTCGTGCCACTGTGGTGCAGCCCATCCTAGGCCACCTAAGCCGCGCCTCTCTCTCTCCCTCACAGTTCTCACCTCCATCGGGAACCACCTCCACCAAGACCCATTTTTGCCGAGCATCTCTGTGACATTTTGGTGATGGCTACGCATGGGGACCTTAAATACGTCGACTCAAGGTGGCCTCGGAGTGGAAACGGCAGTTGCAAGTGCCAGTTCCTCCTGTTCTACAGAAAATTGAACCCAACCAGGGGGTTCGGTCGCTGACCGGACTGACCGGTGGTCCGATGAGCTACTACCTGGCATCCGACAGCTCCAAGCGACTGAGAGAGAGGTGCTGGTGGTTGGTCTGGGTGGCGGTGAGGCAAAAATAGCCATGGCTAGGTGTTTCTAGCCTATGCAGTAGCTAGAAATAGGGGCAGATAGGAGGCAGAGCTGGTCTGGATAGCCAGCAGGCTATCCGGCGACCAGGACCAGCGAGCAGCGATGACTGGGGGTACAAACAGGGGCTCCTGGTTGTTGCTGTAGGTTGCTTGGGCAGCAACAAAGCTAAACCAACAATGGAAATGGAAGAAAGGAAGAAAAGGAAGAAGAAGAAAAAGAAGAAGAAGAAAGAGAGGGGAGGGGTTGGTCGGCCAACTAAAGGGGGAGGAAGAAGGAGGAGAGAGAGAAGATGAAAGAGAGAGAGAGAGGGGTTGGTCGGCCAACTCTTCAATGCCCTTCAAATCTCCATGCAAAAGGCCATCATGATCCAAGACTTTCTCTTCCTCTTTTTTCTTATATTCTTTAATGCCAATAGAGGCATTTTAGTCTTTTCTACCTTGGGCACAATTACCAAATTGTCCATGGGCTAAAGATGAAGAGTAGGCCTAAGAAACGGGCTAGAAATGAATAGGAATGGGCTCGGTAATTTGTTGGGCTCAAATTGGGCTCAAAATGGACAATGGGCTAAAATTGGGTCAAGTGGGCTAATTTGGCTCAATGGGCCCACATGGCTGACTTGGGCCCACAATTGTGGCCGGCCCTCCTTGGGTGTGAGGCCAACTTGGGTCTTGGCCAGCCTACTTCCTTGTGGGCTCAACTTTCTAGCTCGTTAATTCCTTTTTCCAACAATTCGGGCTTACCGATAATTTTGAAGATTAAAGAAACATCGTCCAAAGGTTCACCTCTAATGTCCTTGAAAGTTCAATGTCCAATATCGGATTAACAAACATAGTCAATTTCGATCAAATACAGTTTTAGCATGTCTCGGACTAACAAGCGGCTCTGAGAATTTATGCGTAATCGACTCGTGCTTGGCTCAGCGTCAAACCACGTTAAAGTTTTCTCAACACGTGGATGGTCTCGACTATTACGAAATTGTGAAGGATTGATTCTTATTTCAAAGTACACAATTACTGAGAATTGATTTAGGGCTGTTCGCAGTCTCGATAATAGTAAATGGATTCACCCGTTTCCCATAATACCTTGTCCGTGAATCAACTTATAATCACTCATTGAATTGGCCTATATAATCACAAGATTGTCCTTACACAGGTCCCATGGCTAAGTCGTTATCTTAGGTCAAGTTCTTTAGCCGCACGCATTCAGTCCTCATTAGCCTTTCCCCTCAAAGTTAGTGTCTCAAGAGTGATCAAGTTATGAGTGAGATTAACTAATAATGCATTGACGAAATTCACGGTCATACATTCCTCAAAGGGTTCGAATTCCAGGACGTCACATAAAGAATGATGACATTGGAGTGGTGCATATGGCAATTATGCAATGTGAGTGGTGAGAGAGAAGTCATGGACAGTGGTAAAGCAGAAGTTTTGGGGTTGGGTTGGAGATGGACCCGCTTCCTTGTCTACCGAAAAAAGGGGGAGTGAAATTGAAAGAACCTTTTTCTGGTTCCAGCCTTTGGTGGCTTTAATCATGGCATGGTCCCATTTCCAACCAACTTGTTTCCAATAAAAGAAATGAAATGCAGCGTCAGCATCAACATTTTTCTTAAACGATATGGGTATGGACCATGGAGCTCGAACACCTAACCTTAGTTAAGGTATTAACTAAACATTTTCAATTCCTTGGGAAACTGAAAAGTTTATAGTAGACTGCTCCAAGTCGTCACTTGCTCCAACAAAATATTAAAAAAAGATTGATGCAGGTCGCCTTATTTAAGACAAGAGTAGAAGACTTTTAAACAATCAGGTAACACAAATGGTGACCATAAAAATTAGGGTTAATACCCAAATTAATTTTTCGATCACCAAAAATCCTAAATTAATATATGTATGACCAATTTTTTAAAAACTAATTGTTTTATCACCAAAAATCATAAATTAGTATACCTGTGACAAATTTATCAAATTTTACTATCAAATTGCTAAGTTGAATAATATGTGGCAACTAACAGATGTACCAATTTAGTGTTTTACCCGTCTTATTTGTGATTTTTTGTAGTATTAATCTAACTTTACAAAAAATAACAAAGGGTAAATTTGTCAAAAATGTACCGATTTTTTTTCCAGGTTAAAAAATTAGTTTTGGGTAAATTTATCATAAGTAAACTATTTTGATATTTTTAATGGTCAAAAATTAATTTGAAATAAATTGAGAGAAGTATACCTTAACTTGTGTACGACGCTCATTTTAGTACTATAACTTTTCGGCAGCTCACTTAAGTACCAAATGTTTTGATCTATGACTTTTTCAGTGCCATCACCGATTTACTTGAACGGAAATCTTATGTGGATTTTTTATTAATATTTTTAGTCGATATGGCTTGCTGGAACATGTGGATGTTAAACAACATCATTTAACCAACTTTTGCGCAGATTACTTAAGTGCCAAATTTTTTAAAGAACTATTTTTTTAGTGTCTGTGAAAATTTGGCACCGAGAGAAATCATTTTTAAAAAATTGGGTGCTGAAAAATCGATTTAAAAAAAATGGTAGTTAAGTGATCCATGAAAAGTTGGTTAAACGACATTAGCTGCCATGTCAGATAAAAAATTTAATTAAAAAAGTCACAGGTTAATTTTGGTCGGAATATCTCGTTGGAGGCATTTAACTGATCTTTTTTCTCTATATTGGCACTTAAGTGAGTTGGTGAAAAGCTGTGGCACTAAATTGAGCATACATAAGTTAAGGCATTGTCCTGGAATATTATTATAAATATACCAATATAGAGCTTTTCGTAATATTAATTTTAAAAATTTTATAGAAAGAGTTGGATGATCTTTTGCATTTTATATCTATTTTTCCTGGCCAGTCAACTCCGTTAGTGTCTTAGGGTGTGTTTGGTTCAGCTTTGCAAATGAGTTTTGAGTCTAATACAATTGCTGAAAGCCCAAACCTATCTAGGGAAATGAAAATTGTGTTTGGTAAAATTTCTTTACAAATGAGCTTTGAGTCTAATATATATATGTTTTTTCTTTTGGAAAATTAGACTAAACCCTTCGTCGGTCTGGTAAAGGGCTACGACCATCGGTGAGTCAGATCTTGCGCCGGCGGCCATTGGTTGAGGTCCCCTGAGGTTAGGCAACCTCTGGTGAGGGTTGTGCAACCTAGTCGAGGGTCACTTGACCCAAGCGACCGCTGCCTAGGTCTTGCGGCCTTAAGTGGCCTTCGCTTGGGTCTCGTGAGGGTTGCATGACCGCCCGGCCACCATCAAGTGACCCTCGTGAGACCCAAACGAAGGCTGCCTAAAGCCGCGAGACCCAGGCGGCGATCACCTAGGTCACGTGGTGATTGGGGTGCTCGAGGTCAGGCAACCTTCGACGGCCCTTGGCAAGGTCACGTGACCCTCACCGGAGGTTGCCTGACCTTGGGCGACCTCAACCGATGGCCGCCGGTGCCAGATCTGGCTCACTGGTGGCCATAGCCTTCGCCAGACTGGCAAAGGGTTGCCTCCTTTTTCCAAAAAAAAAATTAACCAGAGGCAAAATCGGAAATACAAAAACTTGCTAAGGATAATTTTGGAAGAGAAAAATTTATTTGAGCATTCGGCCAATTGCTGAAAGCCCAATGCTAATCCCTACTAGCATTGGGCTATTAGCATTGTCAAGGCTAGCTTTTAGTTGAAAGTTATTTTTAAAATGTTACCAAATGCACCCTTAATCTCCATTCTTACCTCCACTACTAATGGACAATTGATAAGGTATTAAGTCCTAATCACCTCTACCACAATCTGGGTCAAGGAAGGGACTGCAATTCGCGTGTTCAGGGATGAGAACAACATCCCCATTGGTGAGAAATTTGATTCACAGATTCTCGATGCCATCACATAGTCTAAGATTTCAATTCCCATCATCTTCAAAAATTATGCTTCAAGCAAATGGTGTCTCCGCAAGCTCATCTACATCATTTATTGCAAGAAGAGCATGTCACAGAGAGTATTGCCTATTTTTTACAAAGTGGCCCCATCAGATGTGTGGCATCTAATTGGAAATTTTGGGAAGGCCTTCCACTCACGTCAAGAGCGTTTTGAGAAGAAGGATATCGAGGAAGAGCAACGAGCACTTAAAGAAGTGAGTGAGTTACATGGATGGGAATCTGAGAAAATTGCTAATAGGTACTTCACTTCCCCTTGAACGTTTTTTCTTTGGTTGATAAGAAAGTTTCTTGTTCACGCAAAAGCGATATAGTGTGGAGAGCTACTTTCACTACAAGCTAGAAAAGATTCCCAAAATGTCCCAATGAACAACCATAATACCCTAAAGACAAACCTGGTACTCCCCAAGATCTCCCCCTGCAACTAACCATTAACAACCCAGACCGAAGCATTCCAGTACCTAAGAATTTTACAATTGTCTCCAGTACAGAAAAAACAAAGAGAATGACAACTCCTCCAGTCCATAGTATCAGCCACTAAGCAAGTTATTATTGCTAAGTTCATAATCTCTCATTATTTTTGTTCTTGACAAGCATGAGGGAGGATTGATAAACCTTGTCGTTAAAAATGTTCTAAGCAAGTTAGGGAAAGATTTTTGGCCAGATGTTCCTAAGAAACTAGTTGGACTTGATGGTCATTTGAAGAAAATTATGAATTGGATAAACACTCCTTCCATCGATGCTCAAATAATTGGAATTTTTGGCATGGGTAGGATAGGCAAGACAACTCTTGCCAAGTGCATCTACAATCAACTCTTGACAAAATTTGAGCATGTCAGCTATCTTCCAGAAATTTGAGAAACACAATATTCAGTATCTACAGAGTCAACTGATATCCAATTTATTACAAAGCAAAGATCAAATGTCTACAGTTGATGAAGGAATTTGTATAATCAAATCTAAATTCAAAGAGAAAAAGGTTCTCATTCTTTTGGATGATATAGATAAGAGAAAACAACTAGATGCTTTGGCTAGAGAATGTGATTGGTTTATGATAGAAGTATCATCATTGTTACAACTATAAATAAAGCTATTCTTGATCTATCTAAATTCAAGGTACACTACAAGTATAAATTGAATGAAATGGATAAGGTGCATGCCTTGCTTTTGTTTAATAGACATGCATTTAATATGGACCATTCTCCAAGTGACTTTGAGGGTATCTCTCGTGATATCATATCCACCGTAGACGGGCTTCCCTTGGCAATCGAGGTTGCTCGTTCATACTTGTATAAAAGAGCAAACATAGAAGGATGGAAAGAATTGTTGATGCAATTGAAAAGCCAACCAAATAAAAATGTCCAATATATATTGCAAATTAGTTATGATGCCCTAGAAGATGGACATAAGCAGATTTTTTTCGATATTGCTAGTTCCTTTATTGGCAAAGAGATCAAATTTGCCAAGTACATGTGGGAGGACTGTAAGTTTTATCCCAGTCAAGGAATTGAAGAGTTGAAGCTGAGATGCTTAATAAAAATTGGAGATGATCATAAGTTAAGGATGCATGATCTATTGAGAGATCTTGAAAGGAACATTGTTCACCAAGAAAAGCTTCTTGAGAGATGTAGTAGATTATGGATCCCAAGGGAAGCCTTCAAAGTATTAACGGATAAAAAGGTAACATAGGATCCTCATCTTTCTTTCCCTCTACCATATATTTACATATATTTAATCTAATCTAATCTAGTCTTTTATTTAGTACAAACAGATGCTCCTACTTTCAAGGGAAAAAATCTGTCAAAAGTAGATTAATACCAACGACCAATTGGATTATAAATATTCTGAGGATGAAAATGTTAATAATACTCGGTTCACATTTATTGATATAAATTACATTTGTCAACATTTGATTTACATTCAATTTAAGATCCTTTAACTGCAATTCTACACTAAAAATCTTATTTACTAAAGCTATTTAGTATACATAGATCAAATAAATGAAAACTTAGTCCAAAAAGTTAATGGCTAATTCAGCCAATTATATAACTAATAAATGAGCACAAAAAGTAACATTGAAAAAAAATTCGCACTTAAACACGCGTGCTTGCTTTCTAGTACGACGGAATATATTATGGTGCTCCTATGATGAGGAAGCCAATGTTTGATATATATATATATATATATATATATATATATATATATATATATATTCATATCGAAGATATCTGCCCCTCTAGTATTTATATCTTACTCTTTTTATTCTTATTTCCTCTTAATTGGTACCATAGCAAAAGCCCCTTTATGAATTATATTGGGAAAATGTTACTATATTTTTAAGGTTGTACCACGCTGGCCTTGTCCATCTCAAGGATTAGGTGAGGCGTCTGATAAAGAGTGTTTTTCTTTTTTTGCTTTCAAAACCGCTAGACAAATTTGACTATTTGTGAGCAATAAAATGCTTAGTATTACATCGTCATTATTTTGTTTATTATACATGATTTCAGCATGAAGCCTACTTTTTAACAAAGTTTGTCTTTTACTTAAATTTTCAAAGTTCATTCATTTAATTATTTTATGTCGTCCATTTGGGTAATCCTCATAGGTTCATGACTTATGAATGGTGTGGAATTAACCCTAACCAAGAGATGTCGGGCAAAGGGAAAAGCTTTATATTCTTGCTTAATATGTAATAGTTCGTTCACATTATTATATATCACTCTCTTTTGTTTATTCAAAAGCTACTCTTAACATTAACAAAAAAACACAATTAGGCTATAATTAATTCATTATAAACTTACTTAAGCATAACCAAGAAGTATAAGACATACTTAAACAATAACAACCTTCATTAACCCCTAATCACACTTAAACTAATTAAACTACTCCTAAAGCAAGATTAACCCCTAACTAAGGGATTAGGAAATCAACTTACAAACTCTAAGGTTCTGGCGACACTAGAGTGACGGCGAGGGAAAGGGCGAGGGCTACGTGAGACTAGCTCGGGGATGGCGACGGACGACAGATAGTGTTTGGATTCTGGCAAAACAGCACCGATAGGTCTATTTCTCGCTAAAACAGAGAAGGCCAGCAACTGTTGGTGGCTGGGCAAGCGGCTAACAGTGGCAAACGGCTACTGGCAATTGATGATGAGGCTTCAGAGGGCAGCAGCTACACGGTAGCCGATGGCAACAGCTCTAACGGAAGGCAACAGGGCCGGCGATAGCAGCAAACAGCAAGAGGTGGCGGAAAATGGGGAAGGAAAGGGGAAAAAGGAAGAGAAAAGAGAGAGTGAGTTGAGGAGTGAGGGATGGCTGGTAGGGGGAAGTGATGAGAGAGAATGAGCTACCAAGCTTGTCTAAGAAGCCAAACCAACTTGCTCATCAATAATTAACTACAACCAAGCAAAGACAAAGCAAGGAGAACCACATAAAGAAAAGCTTCTATAAGAGAGAGGCCCATGGGCTGAAGAGAAAAAAGGAAATGGGCCAAATTGGGCCCACCTTGGGCTATCCTTGATGGGCGCAAAGCCCATTAGGCCGCCGGTCTTACACTAGCCCACTTGCGGGCCCAAATTCCCGATCCAAAATTTCATTTTTCCAACACTTTGCAAGTCACTGGAAAACCCAAGAATAAATGTGGCGATATCCAAATATTTAGTCATGAAATCTTTGAAAAGTTGATACTCAAAATCGGATTAAATTTCATGGCTAAATTGACTCAATTGCATCCATAGTACAGTTTAGACTATCGGACACCCCTTTAGGGTTTTCTTCATGTTTGACCCGTGGTCAATAGCTTTTCGATCCACGTTTAAGCAAATTCTCAAATCAGGGAGGACCCTCGGTTGTCATGTAATCTTGGGGGTTCAATTGAGAATCCTTAGTACAAGATAAAGAGGAATCAGTTTAACGTCATTTATAGCTTGTATTGAAGTCGTGTAGAATCACCCGCCATCTGGCTTCGTACTTCTACCGAATCGATTTATTTTTATTCACTAATAGTCTTGTACAGGATGGTATTCTTCCCCTTGAGTCCTTATGGTCAAAAAATCTATTCCTGATTGAAACTATTGGTCGCATCCGTATCGTTCCCTAATGGTGTTTCCAAAAAGTCTATTATCTCACGAATGATTAGTTCAAAGTATTTGTACTAACAGGGCATTGCTTAATATCGCAATTTTATATAATTCCAAAACGGGGTCAAAATTCAGGACATCACAACTCTTCCCCTCTTATGGAAATTTCATTCTCAAAATTTAAACTACTACTTGAATACTAAAAAAGATAGGGGTGATGATGCCTCATTAGTTCCTTACTTTCCCATGTGGCTCCCTCCGTGCCATGATGTTGCCAAATGACTTTGACCAATGAGATCGTTTTGTTCCGTAGCACTTGCTCTTTTCGGTCCACTACCCGAATTAGTCTTTCCACGTACGACACCCTGTCGTCCATGTATATGTCTTCAAAATTCATCACGTAGGTCGGATCCAGCTCATACTTTCTCAACATGGACACGTGGAATACATCATGCATTTGTGTAAGCCGAGGCTGTAATGCAAGACGATAGGCTAAAATCCCGATTCTCTCTAGAATCTCAAAAAGTTCAACGTACCTTGGACTCAGTTTCCCCTTTTTGCCGAATTGTAAAGTACCTCGCATTAGTGATACTTTTAGGAACACATGGTCACCCACTTGAAACTCCAATGGCCTATATCGCTTGTTCACATAGCTCTTCTATTTGCTTTGGGCTATCTTTAACCTTTCCTAAATTATCTTGACAGCATCCAGGGATTGTTGCACTAACTCTGGGCTTGTAATCTTTCACTCGCCAACTTCATCCCAACAAACTGGAATTTTGAAAGGCCTGCCATATAGTGCCTCGAATGGTGTCATTTTGATACTTTGTCGAAAGCTATTATTGTAAGCAAACTCGAAGAGGTGAAGTTGTTCCTCCCAACTCCCTTTAAAATCCATTACACAAGCTCATAGCATATCCTCCAAAGTTTGAATCGTTCTCTCTAAACAACAACTCTGTCCCCATAGCCGTTTGTAAGCTTTTCCAAAATGTAGCTGTGAACTTGGGGTCTCAACTAGACGTGATCGTCACTGGTACTCCATGAAGGCAAAAAATTTGTTGCACGTACAATTCTGCATACCTTTCCAAGGCGAAATCCTTGCGTACGACAATAAAGTGTGCTGATTTCGTCAATTTGTCCACTATAACCCAAATCAAATCGTTGCCCCGTTGACTCCTCGGTAATCCCAATATGAAATCCATCGTAATGTGTTCCCCATTCCATTTGGGAATCTCAAGGGGTTGCAGTAGTCCACCTGGCTTACAATGTTGTGCTTTTACTTGTTGATAGGTCAAACACTTAACCACGTACTTGGCGATATCCAATTTCATGCCATTCCACCAGTGGTACTGTCATAAATTTTGATACATCTTCATACTTCCTAGGTGCATGCTATAATTGTTGTGGTGGGCTTTTGATAACAATTCCTCCTTAAGCTCGGCATCGTTCAGCACGCATAGTCGTCCACGGAATTTCAAAGTTCCGTCCTCGGACACATGAAAATATAACATCCTCTTTGTAGCATCTAGTTGCAAAATCTTCTGGATTGCAGCATCCAAAGATTGCATTGCTTTAATCTTGGCTTGCATCTCAGGTTCAATCCTAAGGGTATCCATTAAACTAGAAAGATGGTTTACCTTAAACTTGAATTCTAAGTCTTGGATTCCTTCCAATAAGATTCATTCTTGAACCATCATATAAGCAACTGATGAATTGCGACTCAATGCATCTGCTACCTTGTTAGCTTTACCCGGATGGTACAAAATGTCATAGTCATAGTCCTTGAGAAGTTCAATTCATTTGCGTTGCCCCATGATCAGTTCCTTTTAGGAGAACACGTACTTTAAACTTTGATGGTTCGTAAAAATCTAAAACCTTTCACCGCAAAGATAATGCCTCCATATCTATAATGCAAATATAATTGCTGCCAATTCTAAATCATGCATCGAATAATTCAATTCATGAGGTCTCAACTGTTAGGATGTATATGCGATTACCTTGCTATGCTGCATCAGAACACAACCGAGTCCTTTAATGATGCGTTGCTGTAAATTTCATATCCTCTAGGGCTAGACGAAATCGTCAAAACCGGTGCGGTAGTTAACTTATGCTTAAGCTCTTGGAAATTACACTCGCATTTGTCTGTCCATTCATGCTTCTTGGCCTTCTTTAACAACTGCATCAATGGCATAGCTATCATAGAGAATCTTTTCACAAATTGTCTCTAATAACTAGCCAATCTTAAAAAACTACAAACCTCGGTTACCGTAGTAGGTCTCAGCCAATCCATGACTACTTCGATCTTGGTTGGGTCTACCAAAATCCCTTCACCCGAGATCACGTGGCCAAGGTAAGCCACTCGAGCTAACCAAAACTCGCACTGGTTAAACTTCGCATATAGCTTGTGATTCCGTAGGGTCTACAACATAGTCCTTAAGTGTTGTTCATGCTCTTTTAGATTCTTTGAATACACTAAAATATCGTCAATGAACACAATCACGAATTGATCCAAATATTCCATGAATACACGATTCATTAAATCCATAAACACAGGAGGGGCATTCGTCAAACCAAATGGCATCACCGTAAACTCATAGTGACCATAGCGTCTTCGGTATATCCTCATTTCTAATCCTCAATTGGTGATAGCTTGTCCTTAGGTCTATCTTGGAGAATATCGAAGCTCGTTGAAGTTGGTCAAACAAATCGTTTATCTTTGATAGCGGGTACTTATTCTTAATCGTCACCTAATTAAGCTACTTGTAGTCGATGCACAATCGCAACAACTCGTCCTTTTTCTTGACAAACATAATTGGTACTCCCCAAGGTGATGCACTTGGGAGAATAAAACCCTTGTTCCACAACTCCTACATCTGCACCTTCAATTCCTTCAATTCTGACAATGCCATTTTATAGGGTGCTTTGGAAATTGGCTTCGTCCCAGGGGTCAACTCAATCACATACTCTATTTCTCTTGTTGGGCGTAGTCTCGATAATTCCTTTGGAAAAACATCAGAATAATTTTGTACTATAGCGATGTCTTCCATTCTTGGTTCCTTTACCAATGTATCCCTTATTGACGCTAGGTAACCTTGGCACCCTTTTCCCAACAACTTAGCCACCTCTAGCAAAGAAATCATAGGAATTGAAGGCCCTCCTCGATTCTCAACAAATTCGAAACTACTAACCCTAATGGGGTTAAATTGATACTCTTCTCCTGACAATCCATCGTGGCTCGTTGCTTGGTTAGCTAATCCATTCCAATGATGACATCAAAGTCATACATCACTAAAACAATCAAGTCTATTTTTCCTTCCTAATTGTCTATAATTAACTTGCAACTAGAACAATCTATCACAGATAATACTGAATCTTTTAATGAAGTAGAAATGACGAATATCGCTTCCAACGGTTCTGGCCTTAAACCTACTAATTTCATAAATCGTTCAGTAATAAAGGAATGGAAGCTCCCGCATCAAATAATGCATAAGTAGCATGGTCATGTAGAGATACCGTACATGTAATCATGGCAGACGCATCCTTTGCCTCCTTCCTTGTAATAGTGTAGACCCCTCCTTGCACCGGGGGTCTGTTCAGATTGTTTTGCGGAGCATTCCCTGCTGGTAGTCCTACTAGCAATTGTGGCATGGGTGGCATCATGGTTTCGCATGGACAATCTCTCACTCGATGGTTTATCTAACCACACCGAAAACAAGCTCCCATCTAAGGGGGACACGAGGCGTTTCTATGCCTTTTTCCATAAGTTCGGTACATTGCAAATGAACTTGGTGTTGGCTTTCCCACGTTGTTCTTCCTATTGGGCAGGAGAGGATACCTTCCTCCAGTCATCGGTTTCTTCCCAAATCGGCGATTATCTCTACTAGGCACAAACCGTGATCTAGATGCGACTGCCCTCTCTGATAGATGTTTCTCAATCATCTGAGCTCTCTCATATAGCTTATCATAGTCCTTCAAGTTCAGGGACACTAGATGGTCCTTGATTTCCATCTTCAGTTGGTCCCTAAACCTTCTAGCCTTATCCACCGGATTCTCGACCAACCTTGGTGGTACTTAGACAGCTCTGCAAATTTGGCCTCATACTAATCCACTATCATTAGATTCTGATGTAGGCTTTGAAACTCAACCATCTACTATTCCCTTGCATAGTCAGAGAAATACTTGCCTAGAAAAGCCACCATGAAAGTACCCTACACCCAGGCCGTAGCTTCGGAAAATACCCGCCTTGGGTAGCTTCCCACCATGTACCGGCATTACCCTGCAATTGGTAAATAGCTAGTATTTCCTTTTCCTCCTCAGTGTACTGCAACAATGTGAACGTCTTTTCCAACTCCTTAATCTAATTGGTAGCTGCCTTGGCATCGCCTGCCCCAGTAAACTTGGGCAGCTTCAACTTCATGAGTTGCTCCACCAACTAATACATAGGTCGGTTACCATTCCCGAGCCTAACTATGATGGCCCAAGTGACTGTGCGTAGGGAGGAGGGATGGCGGTGCATCTGCGCCTCGGTCCTTAGACATGCGCTAGGAAGGAGATGACATGTCTTTTGTCCCATATCACTTAGGGGGGAGTTCTGGGCTAGTTTATAAGGTTTGGGTTCTCTACTATGTGTAATGCATTTCACGTACGCTTCCGTTGCACTGAAAATAAAGCCTTAAGGGGCCTGTCGGCGAGATGGCCATGGAGGTGGGTCCTATGCGAGGCACCCAAAAAGGACAATATTAGGCTGGGTTGAGGAAGGGCCTGTTGAGTGCCTTTACCCTAAACAACACATTTTAAAGCCATGCGGGTCTCAACCCAAAGCGGACAATATTACATAGTGGTAGTCTCGGGTCCTTACAAATGGTATCAGAGCTGACTCCCGATCGTGTGTGGGGCCACAATGAGGACATTGTGCCCGAAGGGGGGGAGAATGTGACGACCCAAGCGACGGTGGGCGGGGAGGAGGGATGGTGGTGCATCCGTGCCTTGGTCCTCGAACATGCGCAGGGGAGGGGGGGACATGTCTTTTGTCCCACATTGCTTAGGGGGGAGTTCTGGGCTAGTTTATAAGGCTTGGGTTTTCTACTCTATGTAACGCATTTCACGTATGCTTCCGCTGCATTGAAAACAAAGCCTTGAGGGGCCTATCAGCGAGATGGTCATGGAGGTGAGTCTTGTGCGGGGCACCCAAAGAGGACAATATTGGGCTAGGCTGAGGAAGGGCCCGTTGAGCGCCTTTACCTTAAACAACAATTTTAAAGCCATGCGGGTCTCAACCCAAAACAGACAATATTATACAGTGGTAGTCTTGGGCCCTTGCACTAGTTGCAAGGGCATCAATAGGAACAATGGCAATAGCAACTAGGGTAGCAGCGATAGCGGCTTGAGTCTGAGCCTGCTGTCTAATCAGGGCCTCTAGGGCATGCATGATCCCATCCATCCTTGGATCTTCCGATGCCCTTTCCCTTGCACTAGCCAGGACTTGCGCTGTCCTCCTCCTCGGGGCTCTCTACCTAGGAGTTCTCAACTTAGGGATACTCTAATTCGGATCGCTCATAACGCAGGATTCTCCTAACCTACTTTTCAATTCCCAACACAGAATTAGACATTGAAACAATCCTACAAAAACTATAGCTCTACAAGCAATCACAAGCAAGCAAAAGAAACGTCATTCCTACTAACTATCCCCAAGACCCATCGTACCTTATCACTCCATATATTAACCAAGCTTTGATACCAAAATCAACCGGGATGTTATGCCTCGACCCTCAAGCTCGCAACAACCCCAATTCACTTGTAGTTTGAAGTATGCAACGTCTCAAGTTTTGTTGCTGACCATTTTGTTTTATCTTATCATTAAGCACATGCGAAAGCAAAATCAAAAACACCTAGCCAACAACAAACATGGATACCAGAACGAATGCAACAGTAAAGTAATAGCAGCACTTCTTTTTGTTTATCTGCAAGGTTAGCCCAGGGAAACATACATATATAACCCTACTTCGGGCGACGTTCTAAGGCCAACAAAAAAAAGGGACCAGGCCTAGCTAACCCACTATAACAAAATGAAGGGGAGGATCAATCAAAAGAGATCAGGCTAAAGATGCCTTATCACTGGCCTCAGAAGGGTCAGACTTGCCCAATGAGGGGTCCATCACAGCGCTATCAAGGGGATAGAGGTCCATCGAATTCCATATCTCCTCACTTAGCCCCACATGCAGTGCAGGTCCGTCGTAACCTCTTAGGAAACCATACATCATGTCCCCTTGTTTGACATATCATGCCTTGAAGACGTGTGGCACGTAATAATCTCTCTCCCCCTCGTCAACCCAGATTGTCGTCACGTACTGTTCATAAACAAAATTGTGACCCGAGATGAGCCGCGTGGTGACAGAGGTACTCATGTTTATAGGGACACTGAACCTCACTAGGTAAGGTGTCGTACTAATGTCCTAAAAATGTTAACTATGACGGGGTGAGATAAATTCAATAAGTCAAAATTCTAAGCCTTGGTTAGGAACTCTCGCCTCCAGTGTAGTCTAATCATGCAACTTAGTATCAATAGCAGATCAATTGCAAAACGACCTTCGCTTGTCTTATCTACCAACATGTCAGAAAAGACAACTGTGATACAATACAACCACCGTTAGATACAAACACAGGCAATCTCACATTGTCTTGGCATACACACCATGCCAAAAGAATATTGTTCAAGCCATGACAGTTTCAATAAACATACACATAATCAGAGCACTTCAAAGAATTTTCTCATGCCTCAGTACCCACACGTGCACCAATTATTATGACCCCCTGAGCCACGGCACAACCTTATGGTTGGCGGTCTACTGGTCCAAAACCAGGCATCGTCCCCTCCATGGGCACGGCTACGTCATGGGCCTCCCCCTGGACAACATTCTTAAAGGAGCATTGGTTTGGCCTTTACCGTAACTTAGCAACTGACCACTGTCAAGCGACTAAAAGGCCATGGCACAACCCTAAGGGTTAGCAGTCTTCCAGCAACGCCAGATTTTCCCTTTAATGTGACCATGCAGCACAACCATCAACCAATTCATTCTTAGACGCTACCAATATTTTTGATGCGGCTCCTGAAGGTAACATTGGGTGTGCACTTGTTAGTAATTCTCAAGGTGGTAGGGAGGGGTGGATTGTTGATTCTGGGGCAACATATCACATAACACCCAATCGTGACGATATTATATGCTACACCACTCCAAGGAGACAGAGTATTTATAATGCGAATGGCACTAGTTATCCTGTCACTAGGGCTGGCAATGTTGATCTTACACCTTCTTTATCACTGTCTCACACTTTATTAGTGCCCTCTCTGTCTAATCGTTTACTCTCTGTTGGCCAACTCACTGATGCTTTGAAGTGTTGTGTTCTTATGTATCCATCTTTTTGCTTATTTCAAGATATCCTCACGAAGGAGATTATTGGTCGTGGTACTAAAAGGGGGCTGTACTATGTTGATGACTTCCCGCAGGCCGAGCACATCACACAAGTAGTGGGTCTACTAATAAAGAGAAAGCAATTTGGTTATGGCATCGTCGTTTAGGACACCTGTCTTTTGGGTATTTAAAGCATTTATTTCCAAACTTGTTTCATAATTTATTACTGTCTCACACTTTATTAGTGCCCTCTTTGTCTAATCGTTTACTCTCTATTGGCCAACTCATTGATGCTTTGAAGTGTTGTGTTCTTATGTATCCATCTTTTTGCTTATTTCAAGATATCCTCACGAAGGAGATTATTGGTCATGGTACTAAAAGGGGGGTTGTACTATGTTGATGACTTCCATGCAGGCCGAGCACATCACACAAGTAGTGGGTCTACTAATAAAGAGAAAGCAATTTGGTTATGGCATTGTCGTTTAGGACACCCGTCTTTTGGGTATTTAAAGCATTTATTTCCAGACTTGTTTCATAATTTATCAGATACTGAATTCCAGTGTGAGACATGTATTTTGGCAAAAAGTCATCGTGTCTCTTTTCCTTTGAGTTTTAATAAGAGCACCAGGCCGTTTTCTTTGGTTCATTCAGACATGTGGGGTGCTTCATCACTTACTACTCTATCTGGCATTTGTTGGTTTGTAATATTTGTGGATGATTGTACCCGAATGTCTTGGGTTTATTTAATGAAGCATAAAGATGAAGTGGCAGCAATATTTCATATGTTTCATCGGATGATTGCAACATAGTTTGGGACTCAAATTCAAGTCCTTCGTAGCGATAATGGTGGGGAATATATATTAATCAACATCTTGCAGCTTACTTTCAAGACCACGGGCTTGTACATGAAACATCTTGCACTAGGACACCTCAACATAATGGTATTGCTGAGAGGAAGAATCACCGTATCCTTGAGACGGCACGGACACTCCTTTTAGGTGGTCAAGTTCCATCCCGTTTTTGGGATGCTGCTGTGGTGACAGCGGTACATTTGATGAATAGAATGCCCTCTCGTGTGTTGAATTTTCAGATCCCACTTCAAGCACTTGCATCCTATGTTTCTCTTCCTTCGATCATGACAATACCTCCCAAAGAGTTTGGGTGTGTGGCATACGTCCATCTCCACAAGAACCAACGGACAAAACTCAATCCATGTACAGTGAAGTGTGTTTTCATTGGTTATGGCACTCATCAGAATGGATATCGCTATTACAATCCAGCTACCAAGAAAACTCACGTCACAATGGACGTTACCTTCATCGAGTCTGAATTATTTTTTCCCACACCCAATTATACCTTTCAGGGGGAGACTTCTAGTGAAAGGACAAATTGGTGGGAAGGTGGTGTGATGGCAGGGGTTGTGGCTGATTTTGCTAAGGAAGAAGCTAACGTTGCTTTGAAACAAAATGACCTTGTAGTGCTAGCACCTAGCGACACGAGGATTGGTGATGCACAAGTTAAGGTGCAAGGTGACAAGCGGGTTGACATTCTGCAGCAGGCAACATTGACAGGCAATGGTGTAGTTACGGATCATGGTTGGACATCGGAAAATGAGCAGGAGTGCACTAAGGAATCTGATCATCAGATTGATTTGGTACAAAAAACAAACGAACAATCTCAAGAACAGCTGCCTCCACTTCAAAATACCCCCTCTCTAGTACTTGACAATTCTCTTGAGGATACTCCTGAGGTAAGTTCCCTTACCACACAGAATTTGTTTGTTGATATTGATATAACTATTGGTTATAAATTGCCTGACCGGCATAATCGTGGCAAGGCTCCTAATAGGTACTCACCAGATGTAGAAAAACGAAGGTCGAAGTATCCAATCGCCAATTATGTTTCGACGAAGCAATTGTCGTGACCTTTAAAGGCATTTGTCTCGAATGTCTCTACTAGTAGAATTCCTAGTGGAGTTCAAGAGGCATTGGGAGATCCCAAGTGGGTTCAAGCAATGCAAGAAAAGATGGAGGCTTTACAAAAAAATGAGACTTGGAGACTTGTAGAGTTACCGAAGGGAAAGAAGGCAGTAGGATGTAAATGGGTCTTCACCATCAAATATAAAACAGATGGTTTAGTTGAGAGGTACAAGGCACGTATGGTGGTAAAGGGATATACCTAAACCTATGGCGTGGACTACCAGGAAACATTCTCTCCTGTTGCAAAACTAAATACTGTGCGGGTATTGCTATCACTTGCAGCAAATTTGGACTGGCCCTTACATCAATTTGATGTAAAGAACACGTTCTTACACGGAGATCTACATGAAAATCCCACCAGGATATGCGTGTGCTGATAAATCGAAAGTGGTATGTAAACTTGAGCGGTCGTTGTATGGGTTAAAGCAATCACCACGGGCTTGGTTTGGTCACTTTAGCTCTGCAATGAAAAGGTATGGGTACACTCAAAGTAATTCAGACCATACATTGTTCCTGAAACGATAGCGTGACAAAGTGACAGCATTGGTTATATATGTAGATGATATGATCATCACAGGGGATGACTTTGAGGAGATCACAGAACTTCAAAGGAACCTAGCAAATGAGTTTGAGATGAAGAACTTGGGGGGCCTAAAATATTTGTTGGGTATTGAAGTGGCCAGATCAAAGGAGGGTATATTCTTATCTCAACGGAAGTATGTGTTGGACTTGTTGGCTGAGGTGGGGATGTTGGATTGTAAACCTGCCGATACCCCTATAGTACAGAATCATAAACTTGGAGATTTTCTTAATCAAGTATCGACCAATAAAGACCGATATCAAAGGTTAGTAGGGAGACTGATTTATCTATCGCACACTCGGCCTGACATTGCATATGCTGTAGGAGTTGTAAGTCAATTTATGCACGCTCCTAGTGAAGAGCATATGAATGCTGTGGTTCGGATTTTACGTTACTTGAAGTCAGCACCAGGGAAAGGACTATTCTTTGCAAAGAATAATTACCATGAGGTGGAAGGATTTATAGATGCTAATTGGGCTAGCAATACCTCGGATAGGAGATCGACGTCAGGCTACTTCACATTTGTGGGAGGAAACTTGGTTACATGGATGAGCAAGAAACAGAAAGTAGTAGCTTTGTCAAGTGCTGAAACCGAGTTTTGAGGGGTGGCTAAAAGACTATGTGAGCTTTTGTGGCTAAAGAAGTCGTTGATAGAACTTGGTTTTCCACCTAAGTCAGGAATGCGACTGTTTTGTGATAATAAGGCCGCGATTCAGATTTCCCACAACCCGGTTCAACACGACCACACTAAACATGTTGAAGTTGATAGGCATTTTATCAAGCAAAATCTAGATGATAATAAGGTGGTTAGTTTTTCATTTATCAAATTTGAAGACCAGTTGGCGGACATACTTACAAAGGCAGTATCGAGTCGAGCATTCCACAGCTCACTTGTCAAGCTGGGTATCAAAGATATCTTCTTACTAGCTTGAGGGGGAGTGTTAACATGAGCTGTCAATTAGGGTCTCAATAGGAAAGTTTTTCTATTTAAAGTCTCTAAATATTTATTGCTAATATGAGCTGTCAATTAGGGCCTCAATATGATAGTTTTTATTTATTTAAAATCTTTGTATATTTGTGTCTCCTGATTTGATGGAAATTCTATGGTGGCTGAGGGCGGTGTATATATATGTATTTATAATCTTGTAAAGAATCAAGTGAATACAAGGGAAAAATTTCGTCTACTTTTAATAGAAGGCTGGTCAGTGATGGGTGGCTGTCAACGGCCGGCGGTAGAGCAAAAGGCAGTAGCCAAACAGCGCGCAGCAGCCAGCGGAAGAAAAGAATAAGAAGAAGAAGAGGACGAAGAAGAGAGGGGGGTGTGCGACTGCTAGGGAAAAGAGAGAGAAGAGAGATGGGAGGAAGAAAAGTCAAAGAAAAATAAAAGAGATGGGATAGGAGCAGGTGGGCTGTGGAGGGGGGTTCCTGATTTAAATTTATGATCCGATAATTCTTTTTCCAATGCTCCCGAGCAAATTAAAAATTTTAGAATTTAATGAGACAATATTCAATAATTTAGTCCTAACTTCCTGGAAAATTCAATAATTACGTTTGGATTAAATTCACGGCTAATTTAGTCAATAGCAACTTTAGTGTGTCTTAGACTAACAGACGATTTGTAGAGTTATGTGCATTCGACCTGTGATTAAAATATTACACATTCGCACAAACTCAAGCTTGGGATGACTTTGGTTGTCATGTAATTGCGAGGGATCAATTGCTTATTACAAAGTACACAATCGTTAGGAATCGATTTAGGATCGTTCCTAGTCCATAAACGATAATACGAAATCACTTGCAATCTGATTATATTTTCTCTCCGAATCAACCTATAATCGATCGCTCCTTGATTGGCCCATATCAGCACAGGATCGTCAATCCCTAATCCAGTTCTTTGATCGTGCACGTACTTGAATCCTTAGTAGCCTTTCCACTTCAATTAGTATATCATAAGCGATCAATTCAGAGCGAAACTCAATTAACAGTGCATTGACGAAATATTCATTTATATAATCCAAATTAGGTTGGAAAATTTAGGACGTCACACAAAGGCTTTGAGTTAAGCTGTTTATTACTAATAGGAAGAAGAAAAGCAAGGCTTGGTCTTAAGTTGGCCATATGCGTCAAGATCCAAGAGACCTGTTAAGTTTTGATTGCCGGTGCTTCCTTCAATACTTGCCCAACAAAATGCTAAAAGAGAGAGTAAGAATAATGACGACGACAAGGATCAAACAAATGTAATTTGGACTTTGACATCCTTTTAGTCCCGAGACCGCAAGTGTTCAACCAACACAACTACATGAAAAACGCATTGAACATATAGGCACAACTGCTGCATGGGTGGACATTGCACAAATTACACTTACTAGATCAAGATAGTCACATTTCAAGAATTTCTAGATTCTAAACTAGATCTAATTAAAAAGAACAAAAGTGTTCATATAGTTTCTACACTTTAATTAGTTATGTCTATCACATTACCAAAAGACTCAAATTACATATGTTTTCCATAACTGCCAACTTATGGAAGAGAGTTCTAAGTTTATATTATGTTGATACTTGTCAATCTCATTGAATTTGGATCAATAAAGGTGGCACCATCTCATTTGATTATTCGTAAAATTATGGGAAAGCCTCATGTGTTGAATTTTTGCCAACAAGTCAAACATGCATCCTTTGTAAAAATAAAAATAAAATATATAATAGTAAATAATAAGTAATAATGATAAAAAAATAAATAAAAAATAAAAAATAATGAAGCACCAGATTCATCAAATCTGGAGTTTTCCCGGCCGAGCTCGTTCCTGTTCTTCTTTTCATCCACAAAAGATCAAACTGGGCGGTTGACGTTTGACCAGCCTCTGGGTTTTCATTGGTGAAATTTTTTGTCGCCGGACCCAACAAGGTCTTGAAACTTTGACGTCCCTAATTCGAAAATGCAAAGGACAGTAGGCAGAGAGGATGAATACAGGGTGACGAAACCAGTGTCCTTGATCCTGGGGTCAAATTACGCCATCGAGGACGAATTCGATCCCTGAGATGATTTTCCATGAACATGCGCGTCAGGTTTGCCGGCGAAATTTAGGTGTGATCAAGATTGTTTCCGTGCAATTGCATATAGTTGATTTCGGTATTCTCAATTGTGGATTTTGAAGGGCGTAAGTACGGTGACCATAATACCACGACAGGAAATTATCCTTAGCAAGTCCTTTAAATACTTGAAATCGGTTTGTTCTTTGTAGTTCTCCCACTCCTAACATGTTTAGTCCACCAAATGCCAGCTCCATTTCACTCCAGTTTATAACTTCAGTAACTTCCCTATTTCGCCAACGTTTGTAATGTAGCACACATTTACAGAGCTTCGGAATTGGTCTCGTCTCTCTAATCAGTGATCAATCTCCCAAAAAGAGCGTGAAAAGAAAATAATTTCGTAGATACTACAACAGCAGCTTTCTCATCATTTTCGGATTTCCATTTTGTACGATATAATAGATGGAACATTTGATCAAATCATGGAGATCAATATACATTCTTCAAAAGCTGTCCAATTACACCTATGTGCCACTCTTGTATCAAGAACCAAGTGCTTCTTTTCCACGCGTTGCCTGTTATTATCTTTCTGATGATTTTTGCAAAACCGGTAACATGAAACAGAGTGTTTGGATGAAAACCATTGTATTCTGATCAATTTGCAAATGTTGGTTGGACCTTTCAGGTTAAACACCCTTCCCATTATGGAATAAAGTGTTTGGAATGAAAATCCATATAAATAGAATTAGGAACCGATGTGAAAATCCATATAGAGAGATTCAGCAACCAATCCTCTTATCATAGTGGGGACTTGACAGTATCTTTGAGGACTATTCAATCAATGAGCTCTTTGGCCTGCCTTTCATGGTGTGAAGATATGTTGGGGATATATTTATTATGGTGTGGACTAGTTTACCTCATTTGATGTGTTTACCATGCTTCATACTCATCTAATTGCCAAATTAGATCTTCTGGTTGGCGCAGAGAGAGAGAGAGAGCATGACAAAGTGTTAAGAGCAGCTCATAGATGATATTGATCTTGTGTCCAACGATGCAATTTCAATGCGACATCTAAGTAACGCAAATTTCAAATTTAAATGAGATCCTTTGGTGACCGAAACGAGTTTTTTAGCAGTAAGACCACGACTACATTTTGTCTTTGGACGTCTATTCCATCACTGCACCACACTTTTTTTTCACTTGTTTTTTATTAAACAATATTAAAATTGAGAGTGACATATTGATCACCAGTATATTATATGCACAATCTCTTGGTTTGGATTCAGGTTCAACCCATCCAAGGAATACTCGAATGTGGGATTAAAGACTGACGGCTCATAATAAGGTGCTTGGAGGGGCTAAAGACACCACAACACAATAGGACTTAATATCGCATTTATCCATATTAACTCGAGATTATTATTACATTCGATGACCTGATTTTTTGTAATATTTAAACATGTCCTTCGATTGGATCAACAATAGGTCAATCACTAAATGCTTGATGTTTCGGCTATATGTCACGTATGACTATTGTAATAGATAAGACTTTTTCCCTTTTTGTTCCATTAGATATTGAGTGTCATAATCTATTCATATTATTATAAGGAAAGGGCAATCCTACTTTTAAAGGTAATAATCCATCTAAATTTCAATTATGCCTTATGTTTCATCTAAACATAATATTTGCAATAAAACGGATGTGATGATTAAATTTCAAGTAAGATGATGTAGTTGCAAATCTAACAACTTAATATAACCGTAGTTCATTGACATCCAATTATTTTTTCTCACTTTTTCCGTTTTCGTGGATACTGCCTATTAAATTTAGATTTTACTCATGCCTTTTTTTTTTCTTTTGCACACGCATAAACATGTGCCCTTTTTTCGATAAAGTCAAACGGTAATTCTAGCCATTCGAATGAGTATAATTAGGATAATTGTCAACATAATCAAACGGATGTGTGTACAATTAGTATCCGTTTGACCGTATCCTAACTTGTCAACAACACTTGTGCAACTTGCTCTTTACGCAAATAACTGTTTTCCTATTTTCTCGTAGCTTTCTTGTCATGCCCTGACTCTCGAGCTCACAGCAACCCCATTTCACTTGAGGTCTAGTTGTATGATGTCCAAGGTACTGTCGCCAACCAATTCATTTTATCTTGTAGTTATGCACTTGCGAAAATGAATACTCCCAACATAGAAACAATATGGATAGCAACAACATCAGCAGAGGAAAGACAAACACCATTTTATATATCTGAAGGTTAGCCCGAACTATAGCATATATAAACACGCCTTACTACAAGCGAAAAGCTGAGGCCTACTCAAAAAGGGACCGGCTTGGCTAACCTAACATTGTACAAGTGAGGGAGGGCTCATCAAAAAGGGGAATAGGCCACAACAGCCTACTCGCTGGTCTCAGAGGGATCGCTCTCTTTGATCCTCGGGTCACAGATCTTAGGTACTGCGTCATCTAGGGCCCGAAAAGGTTAACCACGACGGGTTAAGATAAACTTAGTAAGTTAAAGTCCTAAGCCCCAGCTAGGAACTTCACTTGCCTCGGGAGTTTAACATACAATCTAATCCATCAAATCATCCAACACCTCAGAGAAAATGATATAGGCGACAGTTATATAAACAGGTGCAATCACAAGCGACCCTACCTGGCCTTGGCACACGCAACCTGCAAAAATTGTCAATTGCCTTACAACAATAGTAAGAGGCATGCAAATAATCAAAACATTGTACAAAACTTTCTCATATCACACTGCCCACACATGCGTCGATTATTACGATCATCAAGGCCACAGCACAACCTTATGGTTGGTGGTCAATTGGTCGTATACCAAGCATCGTACTCCCCCGTGAGGCACGGCGACATCATGGGCTCTCCCTCACCGACGGCATACCCAAAGGAGCATGGGCCCAGCCTCAACCGTGACTCCGCATCTGACCACTATCAGGTGACCCAATGGTCACGGCACAACCTTGAAGGATTGGCAGTCATCCAGCTATACCGAGCTATCAACTTTAATCTGACCATGCAACACATTAGCAAACAGTTCATTCTTGTCTTTGCTTTTGCTTGGTCATGAATGTAACATAATTCATGCTCACACGACATGCTATTGTAGTTCATATACGTATAATGTCATGCAATACAATCTAATCACTCGTGAAAATTACGACAAACCGAAATTTAATTTCAACCAATCAACAACCACGTATAATTCCCCAACACTTGGGAATAATTCACAATCAATAATTCAACAAGTCATAACAATCAAGAGCACATCAAATTAAGACAAAAATTTGCTTTCGTATGAACAGTGCCGTGAACAATATGTGTGAACAGTAAATTCGTTCGAAATTAATTAAATAAATAAAAATAATTAAACCTAACCATGGTTAATCAATTAACCCAATCATAGTTAATTTAACCTAACAATGATTAAATTTTAACCTTGGTTACTTTAAAACTAACCTTAGTTACTTTAATTAATTAACCTTAGTTACTTTATTACTAACTATGGTCAATTAACTAACCCTAGTTAGCCTTAATTAACCAACATAATCAACCAATCAACCATAATTAATCACAAGCACACAAATACACTAATTAACCCCTAAGCAAGATTAACCCTTGAACAAGAATTATGAAATTAACTTACTTTGATCGGAAATCCAGCGACACCGGTGCGTAGGGGGGAACGAGGGTACGAGGGGTAAGCTCGAGGACGACAATGGATGACAAACGGTGGTTGAAACGGGCCAAAACAACCCTAGATTACTGTTCACGCGGAATAGAGGAACACCGGCAAAAACGGTTGTACAGGTAGCCGACGGCGACTAGGGGTGGCCGGCGATGTGCGGCTGGCACCCTGACTTTTGTGGCTACCCGTTGGGTGGTGGCGACGGCTTCGATGGTGGCAGCAAGGGTGGTTTCCAGCGGAAAACAGAAAAAAACAGCAAGAAAGGAAGAGAATGGAAGAGTAAAGGAAGAGAAAAAGGGAGAGAGAGAGGGGCTGGGTTGCTGCAGTTGGAAGGGGGCTTGGAAGAGAGAGAAAGGAGCTGAAGAACAAGGATAAGAAGCTAAGGCAGGTGGGCAAGCCACTTGCTTCAAGAACCAATCACCAACAAGCAAAAATAAAGCATCAAACCCCACTTGGGCACAAAAGGAAAAGGCCAGAAGAGAGAAGCCCATGGGCTGGAAAGGGAGAGGAACTTGGGCCAGCTTGGGCCCCCTTTGAGCTGGGCTGGATGGGCGCTAGGCCCAGTGGGTCGCCGATCTTGTGCCGGCCCACCCACGGGCCCGAAACCCAGTCCAATTTTTCCTTTTTCAACACTTCTGCATCCAATGGAAAATCCCAAAATAAATGAGGTGACGTCCAAATATTTAATCCTGACATCACTGAGAAGTCGGTTCCCAAAATCGGATTGAAAATCGAGGCTAAATTGAATCGATTGCCACCGTAGTACAATTTGGATTATCGGGCGCTCTTTTAGGACTTTCCTCACATTTGACTCATGGTCAACCATTATTTGATCCACGTTTACGTCAATTCTCGAGTCAAGGATGTCCCTCGATTGTCTTGTGATCCCGAGGGCTCAATTGATAATCCTGAATACCAAATGAAAAGGATTCAGTTTAACGTCATTCACAGTTCGTATCGAAGTCGTGCGGAAATCACCCGCAGTTCGACTTCGTACTTCTGCCGAATCAATTTATTTCTATTTCCTTAATAGTCTAGTACTTAGAGGATATCATTCCCGCCCAAGTCCTCATAGTCGAAGGGTTCGTTCCTAATCGAAATTGCGAGTCATACGCGTATCGTTTCCTATCAGCGCCGCCCTATAATCCATTATCTCACGAATAAACATTTCGGAATATTTGTACTGACCAGGCCTTCGACTAACATTGCCCTTTTATAAAATCCTAAAATAGGGTCGATTTTCAAGATGTTACATTTCTCGCAATGGTCATTCTCACTTAGAATTTAATGCCAAATTTGCTTAAATTCCAAGTCCAACTTGTTTTACTCATAACCGTTACATGGCAATTAAGTATCTTGCCATCGACTCAAGTATACCCGTTTGGATTCTTGTCAACACCTATGTTCAAATCCTTTCAAGAGTGCTGGTGGTTCTAGGTTGCTTCAAGCAAAACAAGGCATGTTGTTCCTTTTTATAATCTCACAACTAGCATGTGATAATAAAGGTATTTTTGGGTGTCAACTATGCTCCCTTTTAAAGGAATAAAATTGAATTTATTTCTATTAAATGAATACATCATTCTTCGTGCGATTTTCTGAGGTGATCATGCCTTTCTGTCTTCTAGCATCCTTTCCCCGATACGGATCCCCTTTTTTCTATATTATCTCAACACATTTCCCTTAACCTTGGAGACAATCACTTCATTTTCCTTCTAAATCGTCATCTTTTGCTAGTATCTCCTTAGGGATTCAAACTGTCTCTTCGCAATTCTTCTTCATCTCTATTCCATAACTCACCATGGCACCAAAGAAGACTCCTGAATATGATTTGACCAGTTATATTAACAATTTCATCACTCTCCAATCAGAAGAATATGCCAACGATTGTCGTTTTGATTTATTGATTGATGTTCAAGAAGCAAAGGGCGGTTTTCTTCTAGGTTCCAGCTTTTAAATGGTCGGTGGATATATTGAAGTTATGTAGCTCCTCTATGACAAATCAATAATCATATTTTATTTGACCCGGTGGACCAAATAAAATGAGGAAGCCTCATTATGAATATAATCATTGTTGCTTGCCAACAAGGGACAAAGCAAATGAAGCTCGAAGGTTTGCAATTTAATTCGATCTATGACCATTAAACTTTTTACCCTAATTTTATGCATAATGTATCTTTGAGAGAGCAAATCTATGTAGCAATGATAGTAATGAAGAGAAAATAACGAATATTTATTTTTGATCATTAGTTAAAAATGATTTGTTATCAAGTGTTTTAGAACACTAGTTGAGGAATTAATTGTTGAAGTTTTGTAACTTTCAATGCATTGAGTTGTCGTCTTATGTGGAATTATAATTGGGACCCATATGATTAATGGTTATGACTATTTTGATCGACATAATCTAAGCTTTATTAAGCTAGGTTTACTTAATAACTTCTCCTTTATTTGATAATTGATGGGTTCGTGCATTAATGAAACGAGGATACATTAACAAATCAGAAGTTTTGGGGTTGTGTTGCGGACCGGCCAACGCCTTTAACGTTTGACCTTTGCTTTTTCAAAACATAAAAAAGATTGGGTCTACAAAAAGAGGGGAGAGTTAAATTGAAAAAACAACCTTTTCCTGATTCCAGCTTCCCCTAATCATGCCAAGACTTGGTCCCATTTCCAACCAAGTTTTTCAAGTGATATTTTATCAAATGAAATGCAACGCCAGCACCAACCAACATTATACTCTGAGATGGGTATGAACTACTTAGCTCAGATACTTAACCCTAGTTGTGACATCCTAAAATTCGAGCCCTTTTAGGGATGTATGAATGTGAATTTCATCAATGCATTGTTGGTTAATCACACTCGAAATTAATCACTCCTAAGATACTAACCTTGAGAGGAAAGGCTAATGAGGACAAAACTCATGCAACTAAAGAACTTGACATGGGAAAACGACTTGACCGTAATACTTGCATAAAGACAATCCAGTGGTTATATAGGCCGGTTTCAAGGATGACTAGAAGTCAATTCGCGGACAGGGTATAATGGGATGACGGGTGAATCCATTTACTATTATCGAGATTGCGATTGGCCCTATGTCAATTCTCGATAATCGTGTACTTTGAAATAAAAATCGATCATTCGCAATCTCATGTTAGGCAAGGACGTCCATGCATCGAGAAAACTTGAACGGGGTTTGATACTGATTCAAGAACGAGTCGATTGCGCGTAAATCCTCAAAGCCGCCTGTTAGTCTGAGACGCATCAAAATGACATTTGACTAAAATTGACAATGTATGAAAATCCAATATTGGACAATGAATTTTCTGGAATGTTTGGGACGAACTTTTGAATAATGCTTCTTTGACCTTTAACATTGCCGGTAAGGCTGAATTGTTGGAAAATGAATTAACTGACCGAGGAATTGAGCCTACGAGGAAGTGGGCCGAGCAAGACCCAAGTGGGTCTCACGCCCAAGGAAGGGTGGCCACCATGGTGGGCCCAAGTTAGCCATTGAGCCCATTGGACTCAACTAGCCCACTTGACTCTTCCTAGCCCATTATTTAGCCTTGAGCTATTTTGAGCCCAACCAATTCCCAAGCTCGGTCTTATTCATTTCCTAGCCTGTGTCTTAGGCCTGCTCATCATCTCAGCCCAAGGACAAAGTGGTAATTGTGCAAAGGTGGAAAAGACCATTCTGCCCCTCTCGATATTATTGGGAAATGACAAAAGAAGAGAGAGAAGATGATGTCATTGCATGGGGATGGGGCAAGCATTGATGAGCCTTAATGAGAGTAGATCACCCTCACTAACATCTCTCTCGTCCCTCTCTCTCTCTTCCCCATTTCAGCCGCCTAACCCCCCTTGCTTCTTGCTTCTTCTCCTTTTCCTCTCCTTCTTCCTTTCCTACCTTTCCTTGCCTTGTCCTTGCTTGTTCAACTTGGTTACCGCTCGCACCGCCTATAGCAGCGATTGGAAACCTCCATTCGTGCCTCCTGTCACCGCCACTCACCTGTCTAGGTCGTCGGCTAGCCCGCCAGCCGGCCTAAAGCTGCTACTCTCCTGTCTGCCTATTCCAGCTGCTATACTAGTTGGAAAAGCTCCTCCACCCCTGTTTCGACCTTGCTGCCACCCAAACTAACCACTAGCCTATCCACCTAGATCCCCTGAAGCCGCCAATCGCTAGCTAGTAGGTCGTCGGAGTGTCGATCGGTCCGGCCAGCCACCTTTCTCCTTGAGCAGTTCGGTTTTCCAACTTTGCAGTGAGAGACAGACTTGGTTGCTGCTATTTTTGTCCCAAGGCCACCTTGGATTATTGTAGTTGAGGTTCCCGTGCGTAGCCTTCATCGTTGCCACTGCATCCATGTCACCGCCCTACTTAATGGGTGAGTTATCATCCTAATCCATTGATTAGTGCATAAACTTACTTAGGTTGGTTTTGTTAGAGTTAATCTTAGTTAGAGGGAATTAATTAAGGAGTATTAGATTGGTTAGTTAGATGACTAGGATTAGTTTATGTTGATCTTGCTTAATGCTTATTAATTGGGTTTGTTGGCTTAATCTTAGATTAAGGGGGTTAAGCTCGTTTAGTCTTAATTGATTGATTTCTTTAATTTAATTATTTTTTTATTGAATTATGTATTTAATTTATTAATTATTGAATTTTGAAATTTCACTATTCATGATGTACTGTTCATGCTGTATTATTCACGCGCGTTGTTCACGCAGCCTTATCCATACGCACTATTCATGTGGTACTATTCATGCAGAAGTGAATTTTTTCCTAAATAAGCATGTTTTGATCATATGATTGTGAGACATGGGGATTGGATGATTTCTTGAGATGAAAATGTGATGGCATGTGTTTAATTGACGGTTTCTACAAGCATGTATCATATATGCATTTGGCTAATGTTCAAAGATAAAAGTGGGTTGTGGTGATATGCCTGCGTGGTCACTAAATTGAACCTGTCGCCCCAGCTGGAGTTCGGGGGATGATAGTCCGACTTGTCGGAATGCTCGACAATTGTCCGGATCCAGAGTTGCGGTGGAGGTCGAGCCCATGCTCCTTCGGGAATGCCATTTTGGGAGAGAACCCCCGACGTCGCCACGCCTCATGGAGGAGGGCGATGCCTGGCTATACCAGTAGACACCGTCGGGAGTTCGGTTATGGTCCTGACGAACATTAATCATCGGAACACGTGTGGATGCAAGAACACATGAGAAATATGGCATCATTGGTTCTAATTATGCATGTGTTGGCTGCACTACTTGTGGCATGCTTGAATTGATAACATGCAAGGTGTGGCAATAATCAGGTGAGTTCGCCTACAACGCGACACGTATGTGATTGATCGAATGCATTATTTGATTGTAATATGCATTGGTTGCATTGTGTACATGTATATCATGCAAGGTATGGAATAACTGTGTAAGGTTACATGCGAGCCGACTGTTTGCTTGTTTGTTGGCCCTGGATATGTGGGTTAGTCACGTTTCGGTAGTGGTAGATGATATTGTTGCTGTTGGTCTGCTTGAGGGGTGGTTCTGGAGATGCCATAGGTTGAGTTGGTGTCCTAATAAGGGCTTAGGGCAAGGACTCACTGAGATTTTATCTCACTGGTTATTGTATAATCATTTTCAGGTCATTATAATGCGCACCCTCTGGTGCGATTTTGGGTCCCCAAGGATTGGGAGACCATCGTGATGCACCACCACTTCCCGGGTTAGGTGCATTTGTACGAAAAATATGTCTCCACCATCTAGGTAGATAAGGGACCAGGGCAATGGATCCCCCATTGATTCCTAGTGTGGTATATTAGAGAGGGCGATCTCCTGATCAGTCCTCTGCGTGGTTTTGATGAGCCGCCCGGTAGGGGCCCCAAAGATGCCGATTGGGATCCTATGGAAATGGACCGTCTTGATGGCACAGTGGTGAATCCTGCTCCCACTTCACTTGTGGTTGACCTATACGCCACCGACTACAACCCAACGGAGCCTAAGTCGAATGGGTCCCTGCACTTTGGAACTCCCTAGTGGACGTACCAAACCCAAAGGTTCTTTTTGGAAAAAACGGATTAACCTAGCCTTAGTCTCTTTTTGTTTGGCTTAAAGAAAAGGAACTGGCCAACTGGTGGCTTGTAAATCGGAAACATTCATTTGTTTGTTAATCTAGTTAATAAATAAATGAGTAGTTGGTTGTTGTTCGGCTATTCATCTCTCTATCCCTTTTTGATTGATTGATTGTTTGATTGACCGGAGGATAGTTCGTTTTCCGCTTGTGCCTAATGAAAGAATAAAATGAATGGTCAACGACGTGTCCTGGGACATCGCATTCAATTGACCAAGGGAAGGGATTGTTACATGCTCGGGATTTGGGGCATGACATCCCAGTCGGTTTTGGTATCAAAGCCTAGTTAAGACCTGGAGTGATAAGGTGCGTGGGGTCATGGGATAGTGAGATAGGGATGGTATTTATCTTACATGCTTATGATTGCTTTTATAATCTTGCTTTGTTGTGGGTTGTTCATAGTTTCTAATTCCTTATTGAAATCGGGAAGCAGGATCAGCGAGTATTCTGCAAGATGAGCAATCCTAAGTAGAGAGCCCTTAGGCATAGGGCAGTGTCTGGTCAAACCAGTAATAGGGATAGAGCACAAGGGAATCTCAGGTTAAACAAAATCCTTTAGGCGCTAGAGACCTTGATGAGATAGCAAGCTGATGATCAAGCTACTATGTTGCTACTGCTACTGCCGTCACCACCGCCGTTCCTATTGCTCCTGCTGTGGTTCCTGTAGTGAGGGGTGAGGTCTGTGAGAGGCCGATGCATAAGTTGGTAAAACAATTCTTGAGACTTAAGCCATCGAGGTTCAATGGCGTTGGTGATCCTAAGGTTGCGACCCTTTGGGTCAGGGACATGAAGAAGGCTTTTATTGTGTTGAAGTGCTCGGAGGAAGATCGAGTGAATCTAGCAGTTTACCAGCTTCAAGGTAACACTAGTACTTGGTGGGAAGCCACTCAAGGAAGAGTGTTCCCTAAAGGCACAGCTCAGACATGGGGTGCATTTCGTGAGGCTTTCAATGGGAAGTACTTTTCAGACAGGGCACAGAGTCCAAGATGACGGAATTCCAACGACTTCGTCAGAATTAGATGTCAGTGGATCAGTATGAGGTGAAGTTTGCTAAGTTGTCCAAGTATGCACTGAGATTGGCGGAGGACCCTTTGGATAGGGCGAGACAATTTAGGGATGGTTTGAAGCTGGAACTAAAGGATCAATCGGTGCCCTTGAATTTGAAAAGTTTAGATGAGATGTATGAAAGGGCTCAAATGATAGAGAAGAACATGGTTGAGAGGGTAGCCGCATCTAGCTTGCGATTTGTGCCTAATAGAGATAATCGTTGGTTTAGAAAGGGACCGATGATGGGGAGAAGGAATCCCATCCCACCCAACAGAAAGAATTACGTGTGAAAGTTGGCACTCAATTTCATGGGAGCTTGACGGGTGTGCAGGAGAAGACATGGAAATTTTCCTTGTCCTTCAAGGACGGGAGCTTGCTTTGGATGTGGTCAACAGGGCCACCAAGTGATGAATTGTCCAAGTAGGCCTGTGAGGACGATCTTGCCACTGTCACAAGGAGAACGATCTGCTGGGAACATACCATTGAACAACCAAGGTAGACCCCAGACGCAAGGAAGAGTTTATGTTGTAACCAAAGGGGAGGCGAAGGATTCACCCTTCATCGTTACAGGTTCAATCTCCTTGCACGACCATACTACTTATACATTATTTGATCTAGATGCTATGCATTCTTTTGTTGCTGTCATTTTGTTAAACTAGTGGGGTTAAGTTTGAAACCATCAGGAGTGGTTTATAGTATTTATACTCCATTCAAGGATAAGATATTGTCTGAGTTAGGTTGTTCTCGCTGTAAGTTAGTTTTGGATGGTCGCAAGGAAGTCATTGATTTGATTGCAATAGCAATGTATGACTTTGATGTCATAACTGGTATGGATTGGCTCACCAAACAACGAGCTACTGTGAATTGTCATGGAAAGACCATTTAGTTTAACTAGTAGTGGGTGATAGTTTTGAATTTGTCAAGAATCGAGGGAGACCCTCCATTCCTCTAATTTTGTCACTTGAGGGACTCGACTGCTGGAATCTAGATGTCAAGCGTGTTTGGCATTGGTAGCGGATACACTGGTAGAGGAACCAAAGATGGAAAGTATTGTTGTGGTACAAGAGTACATGGACGTGTTTCCTAAGGAATTGCCAGGATTACCTCTAGAGAGGGAAATTGAGTCTATAATTGAGCTAGCCCCTGGAACTGAGCCGATTTCCAAGGCGCCTGTATTATCAGAATTGAAGGAATTGAAAGTGCAAATGCAAGAACTACTAGATAAGGAATTTATTCGTCCTAGTGCTTCCCCTTGAGGAGCGTCGATACTATTTGTAAGGAAAAAGGACGGGTCTTTGCGTCCTTACATCGACTATCGGCAACTCAATCATGTAACTATCAAGAACAAGTATCTGTTGCCAAGAATTGATGACTTGCTCGGCCAACTTCAATGAGCTTCAGTATTTTTCAAGATAGACCTAAGAACAGGCTATCATTAGTTGAGGATTAAAAAGGAGGATTTACCGAAAATGGCGTTTCGAACACATTATGGTCATTATGAGTTTACAGTAATACCATTCGGATTGACAAATGCTCCTACAACTTTCATGGACTTGATGAACCTTGTGTTCAATAAGTGTTTGGACAAACTCGTGATTGTATTTATAGATGATATTTTGGTATACTCAAAGAGTCTAGAGGATCATGAGAGACATCTGAGATCAATACTACAGACCTCAAGGGAGCATGAACTCTATGCTAAGTTTAGCAAATGTGAGTTTTGGTTAACTCGCGTAGCATTTTTGGGTCATGTAATTTCAGGCGAAGGGATTTCTATTGATCCATCTAAGATCGAAGCTGTCATGAATTAGTTGAGACCAACGACTGTAATTGAGGTTCAAAGTTTCTTGGGATTGGCAAGATATTACAGACATTTCATGGAGAAGTCTTCAGCGATCGCCATGCCCTTGACAAGATTGTTAAAGAAGGAAGAAAATTTTGATTGGATGGATAAGTGCGAGCGTAGTTTTCAAGAGCTCAAGAGTAAGCTGACTACCGCACCTGTCCTAACGGCGATGGATGGAATTGGTGGGTACGAAATCTACAATGATGCATCATATAAAGGATTAGGCTGCGTTTGAATGCAACATGACAAGGTCATTGCATACGCATCCCGACAGTTAAGGTCTCACGAGCTTAACTATCCGATGTATTATTTGGAATTAGCAACAATAATCTTTGCACTCAAGATTTGGAGGCACTACTTGTGTGGAGAAAGGTTTCCAATTTCACGGATCATCAAAGTCTGAAGTATTTGTTCTCTCAAAAGGAGTTGAACATGAGGCAACGGCGATAGATGGAACTTCTTAAGAACTACGATTGTGAGATTCTATACTATCTTGGGAAAGCGAACAAAGTAGCAGATGCACTCAGTCAGAAGTCATCAATTGCACAAATGATAGTATGAGAATGGATTCTTTTTGAATGAGTCTGGGACTTAGACTTCAAAATTGAGGTAGGCCATCATGTTAGTCTAATGGCCACTCTCAGGGTGGAACCCAGGATGCAAAGTAGGATAAAAAGTGCCCAAGCAACAGATCCTAAAGTTCTTAAGATCCTGCAGATGGATCAAGTCAAGAGGAAAGCCAACTTTCAAGTGTCCGAGGATGGGACATTGAGGTTTCGAGAACAATTATGCGTTCCCAATGATGTCGAGCTTAAGGAGGTAGTCTTGTCGGAAGCTCATCGTAACAACTATAGCATCCATCCCGGCAGTACGAAGATGTATTAGAATTTGAAGCAACACTTCTGGTGCAATGGTATGAAATTGGACATGGCAAAGCACGTGGCTAAGTGTTTGACATGCCAGCAAGTAAAGGCTCAGCATTGTAAGCCTGGTGGATTGTTGCAACCCTTTGAGATTCCTTAATGGAAGTGGGAACATATTACAATGGATTTTGTGATGAGGTTGCCAAGAAGTCAGCAGGGCAATGACTCAATTTGGGTGGTAGTCGACAGATTGACAAAGTTAGCCCACTTTCTCGCCGTACGGAAGGATTTCACGTTGGACAAGTACGCAAAGTTGTACGTGCATCAAATTGTGCACGTTCTTGGAGTTCCAGTGACGATCACATCTGACCATGATCTTAAGTTTATGGCAACTTTCTAGAAAAGTTTGTAATCAGTCTTAAGGACGAAATTGCAAAACAGCACGGCATACCATCCGCAAACGAACGGTCAATCAGAAAGGACGATTCAAACTCTTGAGGATATGCTATGAGCTTGTGTTGTAGACTTTAAAGGGAGTTCGGAGGAACAACTTCACTTGGTTGAGTTCGCCTACAACAATAGCTATCAACAGAGCATTAAGATGGCACCATTTGAAGCTTTATATGGGAGACCCTGCAGAACTCCACTTTGTTAGGACAAGGTTGGTGAATGAAAGATCACAGGGTTGGAGTTGGTACAACAATCATTGGATGCCGTCAGGATTATTTGAGATAGACTAAGGATAGCCCAAAGTCGTCAAAAGAGCTATGTAGACAAATGGCTTAGGCCATTAGAGTTTAAGGTGGGTGATCATGTATTTTTGAAAGTATCACCAATGAGGAGTACTTCTAGATTTGGCAAGAAAGGAAAGTTGAGTCCGAGGTATGTTGGACCTTTTGAGATTTTGGAAATGATCGGGGTTTTGGCGTATCGTCTTGCGTTACCACCAAAGCTTGTGCAAGTACATGATGTTTCCTACATGTCCATGTTGAGGAAGTATTAACTAGACTTGACTCACATATTGAATTTCGAAGAACTAGACATAGATGACAGGGTGTAGTACATGGAAAGGCCGATATTAATGGAGGACCGTAAGGAACAAGTGCTTCGAAACAAGAAAATCGCCTTAGTTCAAGTGATCTGGCAACATCATGGAATAAAGGGAGCTACATGGGAAAGCGAAGAAGTGATGAAGCATCAGTATCCCCATCTTTTTTAGGATCTTTCAGTAACTGCAAATTTCGAGGACAAAATTTCTATAAGGGAGGAAGAATTGTGACATCCTAAAATTTGAGACCTTTTAAGGATGTATGAATACGAATTTCGTCAATGCATTGTTGGTTAACCTCACTAGGAATCGATCACTCTCGAGATACTAACCTTGAGGGGAAAGGCTAATGAGGACAGAACTCGTGCGACTAATGAACTTGACTTGGGAAAATGACTTAATCGTGAGAATTGCATAAGGACAATCATGTGGTTATATAGGCCAATTTCAGGGATGACTAGAAGTCAATTTGTGGACAAGGTATAATGAGACGACAGGTGAATCCGTTTACTATTATCAAGACCGTGATTAGCCCTATCTCAATTCTCGGTAATCATGTACTTTGAAATAAAAATCGATCATTTGCAATCTCATGTTAGTCAAGGACGTCCAAGTGTTGAGAAAACTTAAACTTGGTTTGATACTGAGTCAAGCACGAGTCGGTTACGCGTAAACTCTCGAAGCCACCTATTAGTTCAAAACGCACCAAAATGACATTCGACCAAAATTGACGATGCATGAAAATCCAATATTGGACAACGAATTTTCGAGAACGTTCATGACGAACTTTTAGAGAATGCTTCTTTGACCTCCAACATTGCTGGTAAGCCTGAATCGTTGGAAAATGAATTAATGGACCGAGGAATTGAGCCTGCGAGGAAGTTGGCAAAGCAAGACCCAAGTGGGCCTCACGCCCAAGGAGGGGTGGCTACCATGGTGGGCCCAAGTTAGCCATTGAGCCCATTGGATCCAACTAGCTCACTTGACTCTTCCTAGCCCATTGTCTAGCCTTGAGCCATTTTGAGCCCAACCAATTCCCGAGCCTGTTCTTATTTATTTCCAAACCCGTTTCTTAGGCCCACTCATCGTCTCAGCCCAAGGACAAACTGGTAATTGTGCAAATGTGGAAAATACCATTTTGCCCCTCTATATATTATTGGGAACGAGACAAAAGAAAATAGAGAAGATGATGTCATTGCATGGGGATGGGGCAAGCATTGATGAGCCTTAATGAGAGTAGACCACCCTCACTTCTATCTCTCTCCTCCCTCTCTCTCTCTCTTCCCCATTTCAGCCGCCCAAGCCCCCTTGCTTCTTCTTTTTCTCATTTTCCTCTTCTTCTTCCTTTCCCTCCTTTCATTGCCTTGTCTTTGCTTGTTTAGCTTAGTTACCGCTTGCACCGCTTGCAGTAGTGACCAAAAGCCTCCATCTGTGCCTCCTGTCGCCGCCGCTCATCGATCCAGGTCGTCGGCTAGCCCGCCAGCTGGCTAGAAGCCACTGCTTCCCTGTCCGCCTATTCCAACTGTTGTACCAGTTGGAAAAGCTCCTCCGCCCTTGTTTCGACCTTGCCACAGCCCAAACAAACCACCAGCCTATCCCCCTAGACCCCTTGAAGCCGTCGATCGCCGGCTAGCAAGTCGCCGGAGCACCGGTCGGTCCGGCTAGCCACATTTCTCCTTGAGCAATTCGGTTTTCCAGCTTTACAAAGAGAGACAGACTTGGTTGCTACTATTTTTGTCCCAGGGCCGCCTTGGATTGTCGTAGTTGAGGTTGTCGTGCGTAGCCTTTGTTGTCGCTGCTGCGTCCATGTCACCGGCCCACTTAACGGGGGAGTTATCGTCCTAATCCGTTGATTAGTGCATAAACTTGCTTAGGGTTGGTTTAGTTAAAGTTAATCTTAGTTAGGGGGAATTAATTAAGGAGTATTAGAGCTAAGATATGTGGTTAGTTAGATGACTAGGATTAGTTTATATTGATCTTGCTTAATGCTTATTAATTGAGGTTTGTTGGCTTAATCTTAGATTAAGGGTGTTAAGCTTGTTTAGTCTTAATTGATTAATTCCTTTAATTTAATTATTGTTTTATTGAATTCTGAATTTAATTTATTAATTATTGAATTCTGAAATTTCACAGTTCATAATGTTTTGTTCATATTGTACAGTTCACGTGTTATTGTTCACATGCACTATTCACATGGTACTATTCATGCAGAAGTGAAATTTTGCCCAAATGAACATGTTTTGATCATATGATTGTGAGACATGGGGATTGGATGATTTCTTGAGATGAAAATGTGACGGCATGTGTTTAATTGATGGTTTCTGCAAGCACATATCATGTATGCATTTGGCTAATGTTCAAAGATAAAAGTGGGTTGTGATGATATGCTTGCGTGGTCACTAAATTAAACCCATTGCCCCAGCTGGAGTTTGGGGGATGATAGTCCGACTTGTCGGAATGCTCGGCGGGTGTCCGAATGCAGAGTCGTGATGGAGGTCGGGCCCATGCTCCTTTGGGAATGCCGTCTTGGGAGAGAACCCTCGATGTCGCCGGGCCTCATGAGGGAGGGTGATGCTTAGCTATGCCAATAGACACCGGCAGGAGTTCGGTTGTTGTCCTAAGGGGCATTAAGAATCGGAACACGTGTGGATGCAAGAACGCATGAAAAATATGGCATCATTAGTTTTGATTCTACATGTGTTAGCTGCACTACTTGTGGCATGTTTGAATTGATAACGTGCAGGGTGTGGCAATGGCCAAGTGAGATTGCCTACAATGCAACTCATATATGATTGATCGGATGCATTACTTAATTGTAGTATCATTGGTTGCATTATGTACGTGTATATCATGCAATGTATGGAATAACCAGGTAAGGTTGCATGCAAGCCGACTGTTTGCTTGTTTGTTGGCCTTGGATATGTGGGTTAGTCATGTCTTGGCTGTGGTAGATGATATTGTTGTTGTTGGTCTACTTGAGGGGTGTTTCGAGAGAGATGCCTTGGATTGAGTTGGTGTTCTAACCGAGGTTTAAAGCGAGGACTCGCTGAGATTCTATCTCATTGGTTATTGTATAACCATTTTCAGGTCCTTAGAATGGCGTACCCTCCGGTGCGATTCAGGGTCCCAAAGGATTAGGAGACCATTGTAATGCACCACCGCTTCTCGGGTCGAGTGCATTTGTACGGAAAATACATCTCCACCATATGGTAGATGAGAGACCGGGGCAATGGATCCCTCATCGATTCTTGGTGTGGTATATTAGAGAGGACGATCTCCTGATCAGTCCTCTACGTGGTTTTGATAGGCCGCCTGGTAGGGGCCCTAAAGATGCCAATTGGGATCCTATGGAGCTGGACCTTCCTGATAGCGCAGTGGTGAATCCTGCTCCTGCTCCACTTGTGATTGACCTATATGCCTTCGATTACGACCCGACGGAGCCTGAGTCCGATGGGTCCCTGCACTTTGGTAGTCCCTAATGGACGTACCAAACCCGAGGGTTCTTTTTGGAAAGAATGAATTGACCTAGCCTTAGTCTCTTTTTGTTTAACTTAGAGAAAAGGAACCGGCCCACTGGTGGGCTTGTAAATCAGAAACGTTCCTTTGTTGGTTAATCTGGTTAATAAATAAATGAGTTGTTGGTTGCCGTTCTATTGTTCATCTCTCTATTCCTTTTTAATTGATTGATTGATTGATTGATTGATCAGGGAATAGTTCATTTTCCACTTGCACCTAATGAAAGAATAAAATGAATGGTCGGCGACGCGTCCAGGGACATCGCATTCAATTGACTAAGGGAAGGGGTTGTTGCGTGCTTGGGGTTTGATGTGTGACACTAGTTAATGCTTTAACTAAATACTAGTTAATTTCTTGGGAAGTTGAAAAGTTAGTAGCAGATTACTTCAAATCGTCACTAGCCCAAAAATAAATATTAAGAAAAGACTTGCCAGTCTCTTCAATCATGATAAATACAATGTTCAACATAATCAAATAATACAAATGGTGTCCATAAAAAGCATATGGAAGAGTTGGATGATTTTTGTGCATTTTATGCCAACTTTACTTGGCCTATCACCACCACTAGTACCTTAAATGTCCATTCTTATCTCCACCACTAATAGGTTAGGTACTAGTCCTAAACCTGCTCTTGACCATAGTATCCACTCAACCTTAAGAAGGATGCACTTGGCCTTTTAGGAATGTGCACTTGAGTGAACGAGAGCGTATATTATCATGAGAAGCACACACTTCATCATAAAAAAGTGAGCAATATATTTTGAGGAGGTGCACTTCACTCTCAAGAGCATGAACATTATTTAGAATAAGACTCCATCTCAACAGAAACCTTATAATCTCTCCGTATACACATATCTCTTCACACCCTCTATTTAGATCGTTCAAGAAATGACGGTCAGAAAACAACAAGAAGTTTTGTGCAGGGGAGGAGGAGAGGAAGAAGGAAACAAACGTTCCTCTCTCCCTACTTTTTTCACCATGTGCAGTCGCAAGCCCCATGTGGAATGCATCGAAAGAACAACAAAAGCATACAAACTATATGTAAAATAGCAAAGAAAATCGAAAAGTAATACATATTGAGAGAGAGAGAAAGAGAGGGAAATAAATAAATTTATTGTGCAAAAGACCAATGATAATGGATAAATAATATATGAGTTATAAAATTCTGATTCCTTGGCTTGTACTTATGTCCTGTCATAATAATAGAGAGAGAGAGAGTAATAATTAAATTTTTTTGTGCAAAAGACCAATGACAATATATAAGTAATATATGCGTTATAAAATTCTGATTCCGTGGCTTCCACGCATGTCCTGTCATAGTCCCTCCATTTGAGGCTTCGCATATGGGGCCTGCGTCTGCACATGGTGCAGAGAGTAGGTAGAGAATGACGTTTAATAAATAAATATTTGTGCTAAAGAGCAATGACAATAGAGAAGTAATATATATGAATTCCAAAAATTCGATTCCTCGGCTTCCGCGCATGTCTTGCCACAATCATCCTTCTTTCGACGCTTTGCACATGGAGCCTGCATCTGGGAGCGGTGAAGAGGGTAGAGAAGGAATAACATTTGATTTCTTCTTCCTCTCCCACAATACTTCTTGTTGTCCGACTCACGTTATTGGAAACCACCCCTAAACCGTGTCCTCGTGACAACTCACTTCTTGACCATCCCCTTAAACCTTGTTTTTAATTAAATTTATCAATTTTTTTAATATTTGGATAAAATATTCATCTGCTGGACGAATTGAAGTTAGACACTCCCACTATTCTCTTTATTAAACACAAACAGGTCTTATTTGACCCCGAGGCCTTAAAATTCTTCATTGTGAATAAAATCATTGTCACTCGATAAATATTTAGCTGCCGGTGGATCCTAATTAGGTACGCTAACTATTTTCCTAATCAAACATAAGCCTATTTTATTTGACCTTATGCTTTGAAATTCTATATTTTGTTTGACCTTGAGACCAATGAACCATTCACAATATATATGTTTTTTGATTAAGTGGTCAAGTTGTGTCTAAACCAGCTACGTACATTTCAACTAGTCCATCCCCTTGGGCCATCTTAAGAGTGCGCTCCTCCGTATAGTCATTTTTTATGATATGATGCCACGACACGTAATCTAGGGATCTAGCTATTTCTTTAGCACTAATAAATTCATTTTCACACTATAATGATAGGGTATGAATACTTCAATATCGAAGTCTATCTATTTGAATGGCCGGTGGGCATATGGAAGGTAGGTAGCTCGTCTCTTCTTAGGACAAAAGAGTAAGCATATTTCATTTGACCTACGGACCAAATAAAGCGAGGAAGCTTCATTATAATTATAATCATTGTTGCTTGGTGAAAAGGTCAAAAGAAAATGAAGTTTGAAGGTCCGCAATTTAATTCGATCTACCGCCACTCAATTTTCTCCCAGTTTAAGCATAATATATCTTTCAAAGATCAAATCAACGTAGCAAACATAGTAACGAAGAAAAGTAACAATTTTTTCTTTTTGGCCATTTTCTGAAAATGATTTTTTTATCAAATGTTTCTAAACACTTGTTGAGCAATCGACCATGTAATTTTTGAAGCTTTCAATGCGTTGAGCTTTTGTGTTACATGGAATAATGTTGGGACCGATATGATGGATGGTTACATCTTCATAAATTATATAATGTAATAACTGCTACTTTAATTGATAACGGGATGCGGTTAATGAGACTGCATTGATGGAACCATGATGCCTTATGATCTATGTGATGCATGAAGATGGTGGATGGGTGCATTCGGATATTGTGTGGAGCGAGTGGTGAGAGAGAACTCATTAAAAGATAATAAAGCAGGAATTTCGGGGTTGGGTTGGAGAAGGGACCACTTATTTCCCTTTTGAGCTTTCGGTGGCTTTAATGATGCGAAGACTGGATCCCACGTTCGACCAACTTGCTTCCGAGAAATTGAGTCAACAGAAATGAAATTAAATCAAATGAGACGAGATGAAATGCAGCAGCAGCAGCTTCTTCCGAGAAAAAAAAGAAAACGACAGGAGAACCAAACAAAGATCATTTGATATCTACTTTACTTGGCCAGTCACCACCACCACTATCATGAGACAAAAGCCATCTCGGTCTAGGAAGAGTTCTTTAGTGCAAAAAAATAAAAATAAAAAGTCCTTGATCCACACCATCATTTGATGCTGTCGTTCTGGGTGGAAGAACTTTTGTTTCCTCTCCACTCTATACTCTTTGTTTCGACCCTGCCGAGCACTCTTGTTTAATCCTTTGCCGCTCACGAGCCAAGCCATGCCCATTGCAGAGCTCTTTCTTGGGGCCTTTCTTCATGCGCTGCTTGATAAGTTGACCTCTCGTGAGCTGCTCAACTTTGCACGGCGTGAGGGTATTGATGCGCCGCTAAAGAAATGGAAGAAGATGTTGATTAATATCAACCAGGTGCTAGATGATGCAGAGGACAGGCAACTAGATGGTCATTTGGGGGTGAAGTCGTGGCTCGAAGATCTCAGGAACTTGGCCTACGACATTGAAGACTTGCTTGATGAGCTTGCCACAAAACTTGCGGAAAGCAAGTCCAGCAAGGTGCGTTCACTTCTTCCGAGTTGTTGCTTCGGATTGAACCTGGGAGAATTGATTTTCGACCCCAAAATGAGATCTGAGATAGAGAAGATGGATTACATATTACAGGAGATTATAACTCGTAAAGATTATCTAAACCTAAGAGAGAATGATGGGATTAGATCAGCATACTGGCAAATGATTAAGCAACCCACTTCCTCCATGCCCGAGCCTTATTTCATTACTAGGGAGGTTGAAAAAATGGAGATCCTCAAATTATTGATCGGAGAAGAAGATGATAGGGCCTATGTAAATTTAGAAGTGATTCCCATAGTAGGTATGGGGGGTGTTGGGAAGACGGCTTTGGTTCAGCAAGTCTATAATAATGCTAGAGTCACAAGCTATTTTGAGGTGAAAGCATGGCATTGTGTTTCCGATGTCTTCAACGTGCTTGCTATTACAAAGAACATCCTAGAGAAAATCAACAGGGATTTGCCCTGTGAAGGTAGAAGCCTTAATTGGCTTCAAGATAAGCTCAAGGAAAACATTTCTGGGAAGAAGTTTCTTATTGTTTTAGATGATGTTTGGAACGAGAATTATGGCAACTGGACAATCCTCTTGAGGCCTTTACAATCAGGAGCAAATGGAAGCAAGATCATCATCACAACTCGTAGCCACTACGTTGCTTCAATTGCCCCAGCTCCACCCTATATTCTCAAAGAGTTGCCACGAGATGCTTGTATAACTTTGTTTGCATTTCATGCTCTTGGAGTTGAAAACTTCGATCATCATCCTGATCTTAAAGTATTAGGCCTGAAAATAGTGGGAAAATGCCAAGGGTTGCCATTAGCCGTGAGGACTTTGGCTGCGCTGCTACGCACTAAAATGAATCCTCATGAATGGGAAGGTATATTGAACAACAAGATTTGGGATCTACAAAACGAAAGAAATGAGATCCTTCCGTCTTTGAAACTTAGCTACCTCCATCTCCCTACCCAATTGAGGAGATGTTTCGCTTACTGTGCTATATTTCCCAAGGACTATGAAATTGAACGAGACGAGTTGGTTCACTGGTGGATTGCAGAAGGCTTAGTAGAGGGAATAGAAGGAAAGAATCATAGGAATGTAGGTTTGACTTATTTCAATGAGCTAGTATCTAGATCGTTATTTCAAAAGTCAAGTAGCAGTGGATCAAGATTCTTGATGCATGATCTTGTGAATGACTTGGCAAAACTAGTTGCAGGTGCAACTTACTTTAGCTCAGAGGAGTTTGAGTTTGAGTTTGAGTTTGAGAGTGATCAAAATATTGCATATTTAGCTCGTCACGCCTCATTCATTTCCAGCCATCACGTTGTGCCAAAAAGATTCATGATATATCATGGAATGAGGGGACTTAGGAGCTTCATATCATTGGGAAAGCAACATAGACATTATAATAGGTCTTTTGTATCCCATAAAGTGTTGTGTGACTTGTTGTCAAGATTGAAGTATTTGAGGGTTCTTTCATTAAGTCACTATTGTATTAGTGAAGTACCAGATTGCATTGGCACACTGAGACACCTAAGGTACCTTAATCTATCATATACCGATATTGAAACGCTTCCAAAGTCGATAGTTGAATTGTACAACCTAGAGGCTTTGATGTTGCAGGGCTGTCAGGACCTTATCGAATTACCAGAAGGTATGGAGAAATTGGTCAATTTGAGATATCTAGACATAATGGACACATTGAGCCTAAGAGCAATGCCATTGTGTATAGGTAATTTGGTGGGTCTTGAGATGTTGTCCAAGTATGTAGTGGGAATAGAAAATGAGTGGAGGTTGAAGGAGTTAAGAAACCTGAATAACCTTCAAGGGGAATCGTGCATCTCTGATTTGCACATGGTTAGAGAAGCTAGTGATGCCAAGGATGCCAGTTTATGCACAAAGAATGGAATATTCCGGTTGACCATGCAATGGAGTGAAGATTTTGAAACTTTTCAGGATGAAGAGCTTGAAGCAGAGGTCCTTCACTTTCTCTGCCCTCATCAGGACCTTGAAACTCTTACGTTATCCTACTATGGTGGCCTAAAATTCCCATCATGGTTGGGAAGTCCCTTATATGTTAACATGGTGTGTTTATATTTACAAGGGTGTCATAGGGCTAAAGCATTACCATCACTCGGGCAGCTATCTTCACTAAAAGAATTGTACATCGAAGGTTTAAATGCAATATGCACGGTAGGTCCTGAATTTTATGGCACTAAAAGTCATTTTCGATCCTTAATAACTCTGGAATTCAAGGACATGCCACTATGGGAGGACTGGTCTTATGGCTTTGACACTGAAGTAGAAGTTTTGTTCCCTCATCTTGAGCGTCTCGTCATTCAGAATTGTCCTATGTTGATCGGAAGATTGCCGAGCCAACTAAGCTCCCTCATAAAGCTCATAATCAAGTCCTGTCCACATATGCATGACTCACCCTCTATCATTAGCCTTCCATCTCTCAATGAGTTAAACTTTAGAGGTTGTAACGAGGGCGTGCTAAAGAGTTTGGTAAATCTGACATCTCTAACCGCTCTTATCATGGTAGATGTTGATGAACTTACTTGTTTGAATCATGGGATTACAAGCTCCTTGATCAACTTGGAGAAGTTGGAGATAAAAAGTTGTAAAAAGTTACTATACTTGTGGCAAGACAGAGATGTAATTCGAAATCTTGCTTGTCTAAAGAGCTTACTCGTCAAAAGTTGTCCGGAATTCATATCTTTTATGGATGGAGAAGGAGATATAGAGTTGCTCGGCAACCTCAAGACTATCCACTTGGAGGATTGCTTCAATTTTGAGAAGCTCCCAGGCAAGATACACACTCTCTCCTCTCTTAGACGCTTGACCGTCCGCAATTGTCCAAAACTCGCATCCTTCCCCAAAACCGGTATTCCAACATCAGTGACATCATTAAAAATCATATGTTGCGAGATGTTGCAATCATTGCCTCAAGGATTAAGTATTCATCTAGATAAGCCAAGCGACGGTAGTAATAACCTTGGTGATGTGATGTCTTGTCTACAAGAATTAACAATATCCGAATGCAATTCCCTACCAGCCTCTCCAATCAACGAGAGTAGACTTTTATATTTGACCCTCAAGAAACTTGAAATGCAGAATTGTAAGGGAGTGGAGTCCCTTGCGGATTTAGACCGTCTTCAATCGCTTCAAGTGTTAAATATTTGGTGTTGTGAGGATATGAGAAGCTTACCGAAGTGCTTGCACACACTATCCTATCTCACTTCCATGACCTTGGGCAATTGTCCTGCTTTGGAGCTGGAGTGCTTCCCTCCTCTTCCTCCTAGCATCTCAGACTTTTGTCTTTATGGTTGTCCAAAAATAAAATCCTTACCTAATCAGTTGCACCGACTTGTATGTCTTCGTGATATGGCAATTCAGGATTGCGAGAGTATCACGCACTTCCCGGAGGCAGGATTGCCGCCCCAGCTAAGGGGACTGATGGTAATGCGATGCAGAAATATGAAGCAGCCAGTGAAAGAGTGGCTTCCCGCCCTCACATCCCTTCAATATCTGTCAATCGATGGTAGCGTTGGAGGAGTGGGAGAGGAGGAGGATCTTCTGCTTCCGTTCCCTTCCTCTCTGCTCCAACTTGGTATCCATGATATGCGGAACCTGAAAAGACTGTCCAGCAGTCTCCCTCCCTCTCTCCAGCGCTTATGGATTGTCCAATGCCCGAAGCTGAGATACTTGCCCCAAGATGGACTTCGTCCCTCCCTACAACAACTCTGGATCAAAGGATGCGGGATTCTCAAGGAGCAATGCTCAAAACTGACCGGCAGCTATTGGCATCTCATCCACGAAATCCCGGAAGTAGTCTTTTTCGAGTGTTGAAAATCTCTGTCGAGTTTGGGCCATAAAAGAAAACTGATGGGTAGTCTTCCTATTTTTATTCCAAATGTTATATACATGAGACATGGGTTTTTTTTTTTTTTTTAGCATATTGGCGAGTAGATGAGCTTTTGGCCTAACAATAATTTGCATGGCATGGTTGTGAATTACATCATAAAGATATTGCAAGTGTTTTAAAACCAATAAATCTTGTGGTAAGATTTGTCAATTCCTTTGCAAGATTGAAAAATTATTTCGTAAGGAATTATGAGAGCACGTTTTATGTAAGTCATCGCTTGATCTATAGTAAAATCATGTGTAGTAGTTCCCACTTATTGAACTACCTAATTAAGTGTAAAACTATTTTTTTTGTTCTGTTTATTGTTGTGTTCAATCGCTTGATGTTTTCAACAATATGGATATTTATTTTGTATTGGTTAAGTGATTATCTTCGACTGCTTTCTTATTCTTGCTGTTGTTAGTTTGAAGGATGAGAGTTATGGTCATGAAGTAGAATTAGAAATAGAATTTAGAACGGGGATCTATCATGAAGGGCTGCTAAATTCCCTCGTTCGCCGACCGTTGCTTTACAAATAAAATTTGTCAACTCCATCAGAGTAACCTGTCGCTGTGTTCTGTTTCTATTTTCTTGTCAGTAGCTGTCAGTTTGGTCTGTGCAAAATCCCCTCTATTGTTTATGTAGAGATGGTGTTGGAGTTGTCTGAATGCCTTCTTCCAAGTCATTCTCGCGACTGATTCGAGAAATCCATTTGTTACAGGATGGTTTGGACTTCAAGCACACTTCTTCAAGGTCCGTCGGTTCTGACTCCCTCAGGGGAGGGTTTGTAGATATTCTCCATATTTCGTTAAAATCAGGTATGATCTCTCACTGATTACTTCTCCTACTCCACTCTTCCACTTGTAGTCTGGAAACTCCATTCGAACACTAGAAAACATTCAGTGGTTTGCAATCACCATGTCAACGGCTGATGTGGCATGCGTTTATTTACTGTTAACCAATCACAATTTGACACATGTGGTGACATGGAAATAGAGAAATTAATCAAAAATCCCTAAATCCAATTGGACTTCTCTCTTCCTCCTCTTCCATCTGTAGCCACGAGCCCAACCTCCATGCCTCCTTCCACCATTGCCACCGTCGGAGTCACCGGCATGGCATCTCTCCAACTTAGTTGTCTCCTCTGCCAGTTGCCTCACTTCCAATTCTGGCAGCAGGGGCCTGGATTTGGTCAGAAGAGAATCCATGGCTGAAGCTGGTCTCTCCTTCCACCACTCATCACAAAATCCATGGACCAAAAGTGTGTAGATTTGTTCGTTGCGAGACGACCAAAATAGAAAACGATTGCGTAGAACCAGCCATTTCCGCTAGATCTGGAGCCTTGGCCACGAGCGATAATGGCTCGCTCACACAAGACGACAGAGGGGTTGACGTGAAGGTTGGTGAAGTCCAGATCTGGAACTGTCGTTGCTCCCTACCATAGCTCCAGATCTAGAAGTTTGGCCAAATTTGGAGTCTTGGCTGCGAGACTGAGGGGGCGGACACGGAGGTCGGCACTCAAATCTGTGGACGAGAGGCTGTCCATGGCTGATCACTGCTCTGCATCTCCATATCCGAGGACGAGTGCTCGCGGCCAAGGCTTAGCCACTAGGATGACGGAGAGGTCGGCATGGACTTGATGATCTGGACTTGACAATCGACCTTCGCTCAACAGCCAGATCTGGTTTTGCTACTCAACAGCTTTGAGCTCGAGTCTTAGCTTGTCCATGGCTGCCGGCAACAAGCTCAACAGCTTTGCCGCGGACCATGGTGGAGGAGTAGAGAATTTTTTTTTTTTTTAATATTCATATCAGTATCCATGTGTTAAAGATCTAATTGGATAATAATAAATACGCGCACGCCACGTCAACCATTGACGTGGCGATTGCAAACCACTGATATTTTCTCTTTGAACACAGTTACTAAGTTGTGGAATGTACCCGACCACTTTCCTTTGTATCTCGAATTCTGATATGCGGAAACTACTTTTGCAGCATTCACTAGAAGTGGGAGAAACTCGGTACTAACTTTCAGTCTGCATTTACAGGTATAACCTACTAATTCCTACACGTGAACTTCATTTCTGAGAATCATGTGACGCGCATCAAATGGTCACAACCTCTTGAGGCAAATCCTGATGAAGTTTGACGCATTGCTAAGCCGGTGCGGACGCATGGGGTTGCTTACACTAGACGAATAAACCATAGCTTGCTCTATCCTCTTGTAAATATGAATGCAAACAAATGGCAATTCTGTCTTTTATAATATTATGCCATTTAAATATAATAGTGATAAATTCCTGGGATCTAGGGGCACATTCAAATGAGCGAATAATCTTGAATTGATACTCGCGCCATTTTGAATGACTTCATAAAACCAATTCGTATCAATACCCAATATTTACAAGGTTTCGATTTCCTCCAACTTAATCAATAAGTTATTAATCTCCCCAAGAAATCTACTACGTTGATTGGTTTAAAACTTGTGACTCTTCGATCCCCATATTGCCTACTTCTATATAAAAGATTGCACACGAGATGATCTGCACCTACACACTGAACCCTTCAAATTCTTTTGTCTCTCAGCTGTGTCTGAGAATTACTCCATAGCCACGGCAGGTCGTTCCTCTTGCTCCTCATCTTCCTCTTCTAATGACAACTTTCTCATCCTGTGGAGGGATTTACTCTCCAAACTGATGATAAATTTGGCTGTAATCTCTAAAGAGCCAAAGGTCATTGAAGCCATTCATAGGCTAGCCCAGCAGTGCAGACCTAACCATCTCTTTAGTGGTCATCCTTTCCTACGCTGATATGAAGAGTTTGTGAACACCTTCAATCATGATCTCGCATCATTCCAAGCCAACCAGACCACCATCTATGCCTGCATATTTACCAAGCATACTTGCGAGTGCAAACACGAAGAAACAGGATGTGCAGAAGTCATATACGATGAACTAGTGAACACCCAAAGTTCACTTGTTGCTTGGATGAAGAGCTAAAGACAAATCTGGACCCACTGGAGAGGACCAAGACAACAATGGATAGGGCAGTACACGAAAATATATTGAATCAGGTCATCCCCCAGATCAATGACACCAAAAAACTCATTGACTAGATTAGTGAGCTTGTTGAGACCTAGATCATTATCCTTGGATGCTTAGAGCGGAAGCGTCAGACCGTGTTCAAAGTTATGCATGACTCAGGATAGGCCAATGACCCAGCAATTCAGGAAAACATGCTCCTTGAGTCTCGCCTTATCCAATTCGTCACTAACTTCAGGAGACACCTAGGGTTTGATGACTAAAATTGTACACACGTGGTGTCTTCAATAAAAATCAATTTTCCTTTGTCTTACTCATCCCCTGGTGTCTCCTACATAGTTGGGTAGTATTTCTTCAAGAATTTTCCATTAATTGCTCGTGATAACTCCTTGCCCTCGACCTTCATTAATCGATAAGCATTGCCACTAAAAACTTTAGTAATCACGTATGACCTGGTGACCACTTGCCAAATTTCTTATTATCCATACTAGTTGGCAATATGGTTTTCCATACCAAGTCACCAATATCAAATTGCTTTCCTTTTACATGTTTATCATATGCTTTTACGACTCTATCTTTTTGAAGGACCAATATCTCCAAGGCAGCAGCCTTGCTTTTACCTAATTCATCAATATTGGTACACATGAGTTCATCATATTCCTACTTGGTTAATTCTCCTTGAATTTTTACCCTCAAGGACTAGATTGTAATTTCGAAAGGGAGTACTGATGGGAGAACGGTAACAATTCGAACAATATCGAATTAACGCAGCGGAATAAAATAATCTCTCTTCTTGTGTAAACCTAATAGGAATTGATATAGTAGAGCAAAATAAATACTAAGCACGTAAACACAAGACGATTTTTTTTACGTGGAAAACCCCCTTAGTGTGAAGAGATCAAAAACCACGGGACCGGAGTCTACCCGAAAATCTTTACTATCAACAAAATTGAGTGAACAATGTTCTTCTCTAGCAAATACTAGAGGTACATAGCAGCAAAGACCTCAAGAACATAATTATTTGCAATACACATAAACTTCATAAGAGATCAATGATAAATCTGACTAAAAACGCAGGTTTTGATCAATTCACGAAAAACCTAATGTAGGATGTTTCAAACGAAAATCAAACCATTCAGATTCAAGGAGATTGCACCACGAACATGCTGACAAAATTTCAGCTCAATCGGACCTCAAATCGACATCCGACGCCAGCTTGATGTAAATCAGACTTTGCCCCAACCCCTAGATTTTCTGCTTTCTCTTTTTCTTTTGTTATTACGTCTTTTGCGGCTACCACTTCAAAGATAGTGAGAAACCCTATTTCTCCATATAACTTATCATATGGGCTTAAACCCTTTTGGACTTGCAACTCATCGGGCACCCTCCACCCGAGAGTGAACCTAGCTAACAAATCTCCCCCTCACGACAATGTGGAGGGATTCACTATCCCTGCTATCAATCGGCAATGTTCAAGCTTCTCTCTTGGTAGAGTTTTCGTCATCATATCAGAGCCATTATGGTATGTATGAATTTTCTCAAGTTCCAACAACTTCTCATCTAAAACATGTCTTATCCAATGATATCTAACATCAATATGTTTTGATCTAGGATGAAAAGATGAATTCTTACCAAGATGAATTGCGCTTTGATTATCACAAAATAGCACATACTTCTTTTGCTTGAACCCAAATTCTTCCAAGAACTTCTTCATTCATAACATCTCTTTACTAGCTTCAATCGCTGCAATAAATTCAGCTTCGGTTGTAGAAAGTACAACACACTTCTGCAATCTTGATTTCCATGACACAGCTCCACCTGCAAAAGAAATCAAATAACCACAAGTAGATCTTCGAGTATCAATATCTCCTGCCAAGTTGGAATCTGTGTATCCAACTAACTCAAGTTTCCCGGTCCCGAAATTGAGTTTCAAATTTGAAGTTCCCCGAAGATACCTCATAATCCACTTCACTGCATTATAGTGCTCTCTACTTGGATTTGACAAATAGCGACTAACAACACCAACTACATGTGCCGAGTCTGGGCGTGTACATACCATCCCATACATTAAGCTTCCTACAACTAAGGCATATGGAACACTTTCCATATCTTTCTTCTCTTTATCAGTCGTAGGACTTTGCTTCATATTTAAATTAAAGTGGGTAGCAAGAGAAGTACTAACCACTTTAGCCTTGTCCATGTAAAATTTCTGAATAATCTTCTCGTTATATTTCTCTTGCGACAAAAACAACTTCTTAGCATCTCTATCTCGGGTAATTCTAATGCCAAGAATTTGCTTCATTGAGCCCAAGTCTTTCATGGCAAAAGACTTGCTCAATTGTTTCTTCAATAACTCAATTCTTGAAGCATTCCTGCCAACAATTAGCATATCATCAACATAAAGCAAGAGAATAATAAAGTCATCATCAGAAAATTTTTGGACAAACACACAGTTATCCGAGAAAGTCTTTTTATAGCCATGTTCTGTCATAAATGATGCAAACTTTTTGTACCATTGTCTCGGTGCTTGCTTTAGGCCATAGTTTGCACATATAATCCTCTTTCCCTTTCACTTTAAAACCTTTAGGTTGTTCCATGTATATCTTTTCCTCCAAGTCACCATGTAGGAAGGCTGTTTTGACATCCATTTGCTCAATTTCTAAATCTAGGGTAGCTGCCAACCCTAGTACCACACGGATAGAAGACATTTTCACTACCGAATAAAATATATGATCAAAATCAATACCCTTTCTCTGATCAAATCCCTTAACAACCAATCTAGCTTTGTATCGTGGTTGTGAAGTATGTTCATCTTGCTTCAACCTATATACCCACTTGTTCTTCAAAGCTCTTTTACATTTAGGTAATCTCACCAACTTAAAAGTATGATTATCATAAAGTGACTACATCTCATCTCGCGTAGCATCAAACCAATTGCTTTTATACTCATCTTCTATTGCTTCTGCATAGCACTCTGGTTCACCTGCATCAGTCAATAATATATACTCATCTTCAGAATACTTAGTGGAAGGTCGTTGGTCTCTAACAGATCTTTGGACTGGAACATCTAGTAGAACATCTAATTAAACATCTGGTTCAGGAATAATATTATCTGTTTCAACATGTTTAGGAACATGTGCATTATTTGGAATATTAACTTCCTGCTGCTCTTCATCAACCTGTATAGGAATATTTGTAAGAGGAACTGGATCCAAATCATCACTAACCTGTGGTGCTAAAAACGTCTCTGCTTTCTCAATATCCTCTATTGTCTAATCTTCCATAAACACAACATCTCTGCTTCTTACAATTTTCTTTTCAACTGGATCATAAAATTTGTAGCCAAGCATATCCTGTTCATAACCAATAAATATGCACTGTCGTGTTTTCACATCAAGTTTAAACCTCTCATATTTGGGAATATGCACAAATGCTTTGCATCCAAATTTGCATCCAAAGACACGCAAATAATCATAAGAAACATCTTTACATGTTCAAACTCTATTAGGAATATCAAACTCTAAATGAATGCATGGAGTAAGATCTAATACATATGCAACTATACTTAAAGCCCCACCCCAAAAGGATCCAAGTAGCTTTGACTGTGAAAATAAGCATCTTACCCTTTCAACTAGTGTTCTATTCATTCTCTTAGCTAAGCCATTTAACTGAGGCATCTTGGGAGGTGTCTTTTGATGTCGAATATCCTATTGTCTACAATATTCATCAAAAGGTCCAATATACTCTCCCCCGTTATCAGTTCTGAATCATTTCAATTTCTTTCCAGTCTGTCTTTCAACTAAAGCTTGAAATTGCTTAAAAGCATCTAATACTTGATTTTTAGCTTTCAAGGTATAAATCCAAATTTTCCTTGAAAAATCATTTATGAAGGTAACAAAATAAAGAGAGCTACCAAGTGATTTTGTTTTCATAGGACCGCAAACATCAGAATGCACTAAATCCAATATACCTGACTTTCTTAAAGGAGGGGAGCTTTTAAATGTAACTCTGTTCTGTTTTCCTGCTAGACAATGATCACACTTCTTTAACGCCGAACTTTTCATTTTTGAAATGAGCTTCTTCTTGGCCAATAATTGACAAACCTTTCTTACTGATGTGACTGAGCCTCTTATGCCATAACTCAGCTGCATCTTCGTTGTCTACTGCATTAATTTTGTCCGTGGACAACTTTGCCTACACAATGTATAACGAAGAATATTTTTCACCTCTAGCCACAACAAGAGAACCTTTGGTGAGCTTGCATTGACCATTACTAAAGGTGTTGCAATACCCCTCATCATCCAACTTGCCTATGGAAATCAAATTCAAGCGGATATCAGGCATATATTTAACATTATTCAATACTAACCTTGTGCCATTGCTGGTTTCTAGGCACACATCACCGATGCCTACAACTTGAGCCAGCCCATTATTTACCATCTTCACAGATACGAAGTCGCCTGACCTGTATGATGTAAAGAAATCCCTACGAGATGTAGCATGAATAGATGCACCACTATCAATCACCCAACTAGTCTCATGAGATACAAAATTCACCGCATCACTATAAAAAATAATGAGAAAGTTTTCTTTAAGTGCAGTAACACGATTGTCATAACTGTCATTATCACTTTTCTTCTCTTTACCTTTCTCCTTTTGTTTCTCCCTTTTTAACTAGCAACAAAATCTCTGAATATGTCCCTTCTAATGACAATAATGGCACTCAACATTAGCAAATTTATTATACTTACCTCTGCTTTTATCTCTACTCTTATCTCTATTTCTCGAACATCGAGACTCACTTCTTCCCCTTTTCTCAACAACCAAGGCATCAAAAAGTGAAGATGACGATCATTGTGTCTTCCTTCTTATCTCTTTATTCAAAATACTACTTTTGGCCAAATCTATGGTAATCATACCATCCGGGGCAAAATTAGACAAAGATGTTCAAAACGTCTCTCATGAATCCAGCAAAGTACCAAGCAACCATAGTACTTGTATCTCATCATCAAACTTGATTCCCATCGCAGCCAATTGATTTATAATTCCTTGAAAATAATTTAAATGATCAGTTAAACGAGTACCATCTTGGTATCTCAGAGCCATCATCTGTTTTATCAAAAATAACTTATTATTCCCAGTCTTTCTAGCATATAACTGTTCGAGCTTATTCCATAAACTGCGTGCATGTGTTTCCTCAATAATATGGTTCAAAATATTATCATCCACCCACTGCCTAATATAACCACATACTTGACGATGAAATATAGACCATTCAGCATCAGTTTTATTCTCCAGTTTCTCCTCGACAAATACGGGCAAATAAAAATCTTTTACATATAAAAGATCTTCCATCTTCCATTTCCAAATATGATAATTCGAACTATTCAGTATAACCATTTTACTCATATTTGTTTCTATTGTTTAACACAAGGCAAAAAAATTAAGCAACAACCAGAAGCTCTGATACCACTCTGATGGGAGAACGGTAACAATTCGAACAATATCGAATTGATGCAGCAAAATAAAATAATCTCCCCTCTTGTGTAAACCTAATAGGAATCGATATAGTAGAGCAAAATAAATACCAAGCACGTAAATACAAGACGATTTTTTTACGTGGAAAACCCCCCTTGGTGTGAAGAGATCAAAAACCACGGGATCGGAGTCCACCCGAAAATCTTCACTATCAACAAAATTTGGTGAACAATGTTCTTCTCTAGTAAATACTAGAGGTACATAGCAGCAAAGGCCTTAAGAACATAATTCTTGGCAATACACATAAACTTCACAAGATATCAAGGATAAATTTGACAAAAAAATACAGGTTTTGATCAATCCATGAAAAACCTGATGTAGGGAGCTTTAAATGAAAATCAAACCGTTCAGATTCGAGGAAATTGCACCATGAACACGCTGACAAAATTTTAGCTCAATCGAACCTCGAATTGACCTCCGATGCTAGCTTTATGTAAATCAGACTTTGTCCTAACCCCTAGATTTTCTGCTTTTTCTTTTTCTCTTGTTACTATGTCTTTTGCGGCTACCACTTCAAAGATAGTGAGAAACCCTATTTCTCCATATAACTTATCATATGGGCTCAAGCCCTTTTGGGCTTGCAACTCATTAGACTTCTTCCACATGGGAGTGAACCCAGTTAACAAGTACAGCCTCTTGGCCATATGGGCTAACTCCAGTTGCAGACATCTTTGAGGTATGATAAGCCAATAACACTATCGATAATAAAGAATCCCACTTCCTTGGGTTGTCTTCCAAATGTTTCTTAATTAAACCAATTTAACTTATTGGAGGCTTTAGCTTGGGCATTCGCTTAGGCATGATAAGGCATTGAATAGATCATCTTAATTCTTCTTGACTTGGTAAAATCCAACACTTCACGTCCAATATACTTTCCCTTGGTCTACAATAATGGACTTTGGAATGCCAAACTTGTGAATAATATGCTCCTTGATAAACTCTTTCGCTGTCTTTTTTATGTAACATTTTTATATGAAGCTACTTCAATCTACTTTGTAAAATAATCTGTAGCCACTAGAATGAAGCTATGCTTTTTAGATGAGGGAAAATATAGCTTCCCTATTATATCCATTGCCCACCCTCTAAATGGCCATGGTTTAGTTATAGGTTTCATGACTGAAGCTAGTGCATGTTGAATAGGGCCATGCTTCTAGCACATTTCACATTCTTTAGCATAATCAATGCAATCCTGGATTATGGTTGGCCAAAAATAACCATGTTGACGCAATAACCATTTCATCTTAACTCTAGCTTGATGTGCGCTATCACACCCCGACTCTTGAGCTCACGGCAACCCCATTACATTGGTCAATTGAAAGCGACGTCCTAGAACCCGTCGACAACCATTCATTTTAATCTTTCATTAGGCGCTAGCAGAAGATGAACCATCCCTAGACAAACAAACAATCAAACAGGGATAAAGGGATGAACAGCAAGAACAACATCGACTACTCATTTATTTAATTTACTGGATTAACCAACAGAGGATCGTTTCCGAATTACAAGCCCAACAATGGGGGCCGATCTTCCTCTAAGCCAAACCAAAAAGAAACTAGGCTAGGCTAATCCAACTATATAAAATGAACCCTTGAGTTCAGCACCATGATCACTCGGATCCATCGAATTTAGGCTTTGTCGGATCGTTCACTAGAGGAGCGAGAGCAGGATTCTCCACTGCAGGTGTGCCATTCTAGGGCCTGAAAGTGGTTATACAATAACTAATGAGATAAAATCTCAGCGAGTTCTCCCCTTAAGCCCCGGTTAGTATGCCAACTCAACCCGGGGTATCTCCCCAGAACCACCCCTCACTCAACCCAACAACAGATAGCTAGCAAATAGCATACCAAACAATAGACAGGGGAAACTAACAATCAATATTCGATTCGCATACAACCTTACCCGGTCTACCATACCTTACACGTCAAATTTAATACAATGTAAGCAAGGCACATGGCCATTAGATGAAACAGTTTATCAATCACATGCTAATCGCGTCATAAGCAATCTCACTTAGCCATTGCCACACCCTACATGACTGTCAACTCATGCGTGCGTACCATAAATAATGTGATCATCACGACATTAAGAGCATGCGAATAATCAGAGCATTGCACACAGCTTTCTCATGTCTTACACCCACACATGCTCTGATTCTTACGACCCCTCCTTCTAGGCCATGGCACAACCTTAAGGTTGGCGGTTCCTGGCCAAGCCAGCTTCGTCCTCATTACCTCGAGGCACGGCGACGTCAATGGCTCACTCCCAAGATGGCATTCCCGAAGGAGCATAGGATCCACCCACTACCATAGTCCCTAAACTGATAGAGGCTCAGGACTCACCCCCTATCACAGTCCCACATAGAACCCTTCCTTGTCAGGCAACTGACTGAAGTCAGGCGACTAACTGGCCACAGCACAACCCCATAAGGATTAGCGGTCTTCCAGCAATGCCGGGTTCCCTCACTTTAATGTGATCATGCAATACATCATCAAGCAATCCATTTATATCTTTGCTTTGTCGTGAATGCAAAATTGCTCATGCTCATGCGACATGCCATTTCAGATAACCCACACAATATGTCATGTGGTATCACTCAACAATTCCAAATCCAACCAATCAACAATCACGTACATTCCCTAATTCTCAGGAAAAACTCAATAAATCAAACACTTTCAATTCCAATCGGTCTTCGATCATGCATTTCATCATTATTTATGCATATAATTAACAATCGGCACTTCAAGAAAGCATAACAATCAAGAACACATCAAAATTAGCCAAAAATTAGCTTCCGCATGAACAGTAATCGTGAACAGTAATTGTGAACAGTAATTTTCAGAATTCAATTAATTAAAACATTAAATTCATAAATTAAACAAAACATTAATTAAAATAATTAATCAATCAATTTAATCTAAACATGCTTAATTAATCACATAATCCACAAAATAAACACAATTAAGCATAATCAAGCACAATTAAGCTTAATTAAGCAATATTAAGCTAATCTAATCTTAACCATCTATCTAACCACCTATCTTAGAGCTAATACAACTTAATTAAACTTCCTAAACTAACATTAGCACTAACTAATGTAACATCCCGAATTTCGGTAAGCCCGAATTATTGGAAAAAGGATTCAACGGGCCGAGTTTTGGAGCCAAATATTTGGGAAATTGTGATTCAAGGGCAAAAAGACCAAATTGCCCTTTCTAGAAGCTTTTTAGGATTTTGTATTGTTTTCTTTTTCTTTTTCTTTTTCTTTTCTTTCTTCCCTTCCCCTCCGCACGTTTCTCTCCCTCTCCCTTTTCTCTCTCTTCCTCTTCACGTTTCCCCCCCCTTGTCGACAGCAACCCCCCTACTTGCCCCTATCTTCTCTCTCTTTCCCTTACTTTTTGACTGGTCTTCCTTCTTTCTCTCTCTCTCTCTCTCTCTCTCTCTCTTCGGGCAACTTCCCCGCACGCCCCCCCCATTCCCAAAGAACTTCTTCTTCTTCCTTCCTTCTTCTTCTTTTTTGGCCAACGCCGGCTTGCCGCCGTTGCTGCGTTTTCTTGCTGCTGCCACCCGCCGCCACCGCAGCTCTGCCGTCTCGCCAGCTTGCCGCCCGGTCGCCGGCGAGTTGCTATCCACCGGCCTTAAGCCAAACCGGCCCCGTCTAGCCTCTATCTTCGCCTCCTTCTCCTCTGTCCGAGCTGCTGTCCTGCTCCGGTTCTGGTCGCGACGCCACCGCTGTCGCCGGCCGCCATGCCCAGACGCCGGAGTCGCCGACAAGCTGGCTGAACCGCTGTTGCCCCCTATCCTTCTTCTTCCCCTCGGTTTTCGCCGGAGCAGCGAGCTGCTGCCTCGCTGTTGCTCGGCCGTCGTCGTCCTTGTAACATCCCGAATTTCGGTAAGCCCGAATTATTGGAAAAGGATTCAACGGGCCAAGTTTTGGAGCCAAATATTTGGGAATTTGTGCTTCAGGGGCAAAAAGACTAAAATGCCCCTTTCTAGAACCTTGTTTGGATTTTGTATTGTTTTCTTTTTCTTTTCTTTTTCTTTTCTTTCTTCCCATCCCCTCCGCACGTTTCTCTCTCCTCTCCCTTTTCTCTCTCTTCCTCTTCACGTTTCCCCCTTGTCGACACCCCCACCCACTTGCCCTTATCCTCTCTCTTTTCTCCCCTTTGACCGGTCTTCTCTTCTTATCTCTTTCTTCTTTTTGCCCCACTTGCTGACACCCATGTCTCTCTCTCTCTCTCTCTCTCTCTCTCTCTCTCTCTCTCTCTCTCTTCGGGCAGCTTCCCCAACACGTTGCACTCCCAAAGAATTTGCTTCTTCTTCTTCATTTCTTCTTCTTGTTTTCTAGGCGGACATTGGCTTGCTTGTTGCTGCTTTTCTTTTTGCTGCCGCCCCTACCGGCGACCACCACCCACCTCCGTCGCAAAGCACCGCCGCCTTGCCGGCACATTGAACCGCCGGTGGGTCGCCGTTCGGAGCCCGAGCCAGCTGTTTTCTTCCTCTCGCAAACCCTTCCTTCGTTGTTGCTGCTGCTGCCTTTTTCTTATGGTTTGCCTCTGTCCTCACCGTCCGCCCACCGTAGCGAGCCTTTGGTCCCGGGTGCCGAACCACCGCAGACGCCGGAGTCGCCGCAAAGCGCCCGAACCGCCGCTGCCACCCCGCGAACCAGCTGCCACCTCCATCTTTCCCTCCTTCTTCGGTTCGGATCTAGGGTCGGGATGGCCGAGCTTGCCGTCCAGCCGTCCTCCACCACGTCCCGGCCGCCTTGGACCGCCGCTAGGCACCGTCCGGAGCCACCCCAGCTCGAGCCATCGCTGCCTCCGCCTGTCTCTCCCTCTCGGTCCCTCTGGCCGTGACCAGGAGAAGCAGCCAGCAGCCTCGCTGCTACACGCAGCCGCCGGTCACCGCCACAGGCCAGCCGGAGGACCATTCCCGAGCCCCTCCGCCGCACCGGAGCCACCCCAGCTGTTGTCCCCCCCTGAAACCAGTTGCACCGCCTCCCTTTTCCCTCTCCAGCTTCGTCCAACCTCGCCGGAGCCGCCGCCGGTCGCCGGAGCTGCTGGCCGCCGTCCGGAGCCGCCGGGCCACCCACCCGGCCCAGCCTCGTGCCGCCACGCCCGCCGGTTCCTCCGATCCTCGCCTTGTCGCCACATGGACAGCCGCCCTCGACCGAGACCCGGTCCCGGGCCGCCTCGTCCCGACACGCTGGAAGTTCCCGGGCATTCCCCTCGCCGCCGCCATCGCGCTTGTGTCGTCGGAATCGCTAAACCGTGAGTCGATTTCCTAATCCTTATTTAGGGGTTAATCTTGCTTAGGAGTAGTTTGATTAGTTTAATTATTGATTAGTGTTTGGATGATGATTATTAGTGTTTTAATACTATTTGATTAAGCTTTGCTTAGTGTTAATCATGTTTAGTATTAATAAATATTATTATTATTTTTGGAATAAATAATAATAATAATTTATTATTTTCGGAATTATTGATTAAATTAATTTATAATTTCGAATTATTAATAGTAATATTGTTATTACTATTCATTGCTGAAAATTAATTATTTTTGGAGAAAATAATTAATTATGATTATTTATTGGAAATTGTTTTAATTGAGTAATTTTGGGGGAAAATTAGTATGGTCTATTTTTCCAAAGTCAATAGTATTTATATACTATTTTATTAAATGACATTGGTTTATTGAAGAAGGGTTTTACTAAATGGAATTATTTGGGTTGGATAATTAATTATGGGATTGAAAAATAATTATAAGTATTTTGTGGGACTTGAATTATTTTATCGAAACAATCGGCTATAGCATGATTCTTAAATAAATATTTTTTAGTATAATTATAGTTTATACTTATTTTTGGGATGATTGAGTATTATTGGGGAATAGTTGATTGTTGTAGTCGTGAGGACACGCATTTATTTATTAATTGATATGTGTGTTTATTTATTATTAAATATCGACACGTGGATGGGTATCGGAGTATCGTGATGTTGATTGGTCGGAATTGATTGACAGATTGTGATTTGAATTGTTGGTTATTCCCAAGAGTTAGGGAATGTGTATGATTGAATGCTGATTGGAAATTGAATTTTGGAAATTGTCGAGTGAGATCATATGACATATTGCGTGGGTTATTGGCATGTCGCATGAGCATGGGCGATGTTGCATTCACGACAGAGCAAAGATATAATTGGATTGCTTGATGATGTGTTGCATGATCACATTAAATGAGGGAACCTCGGCGTTGCCGGAAGACCGCCAATCCTTATGGGGTTGTGCCGTGGCCGTTTGGTCGCCTGACTTTGGTCGGATGCCTGACGGGGGCCATGTGACGGGACTGCGGTAGTGGGCGGGTCCTATGTTCCTGTCAGTTGCGGGACTGCGGTAGTGGGCGGGACCTGTGCTCCTTCGAGAATGCCGTCAGAGGGAAGGGATGACCCCTGACGTCGCCGTGCCTTGAGGTAAAGAGGATGAAGCTGGTTTAGCCAGAAACTGCCAACCATAAGGTTGTGCCGTTGGCCCAGGAGGGGGCGTTAATAATCGGAGCATGTGTGGGTGTGAGACATGAGAAAGTTGTGTGAGATACTCTGATTATTCGCATGCTCTTAATGTCGTGATGATTGAATTGACAGTTTCTACAGGTTGCGTGTGCCAAGGCCAGGTAGAGTCGCTTGTGTTTGCAACTGCTTATTGAACTGTCGTCTGATAATGTTGCTTGAGGTGTGGTATGTGTTGTTTGTCGAAACTAGGTTGCATGGTTAGATTGCTCCCAAGGCGAGCGAAGTTCCTAACCGTGGCTTAGGACTTTGACTTGCTGAGTTTATCTCAACCCGTCGTGGTTAACATTTTTCAGGGCCGTAGGATGGAGAATCGACTCGTGTTGCAGTTCGTGGTCATCTTTGAAGAGAGTAGATTAACCCTGGCTTGTAGGCCTCATTGGCTCGTTAGGAAGATGCCCGTGGTAAGGGCTTGTACTTGTAAACTTCCTAGGGTTAATCAGTAGATAAATAAAGCAGTACTTTTGAATGTGTTCTTGTTGCGTTTTCCTGCTATCCCTATTTTTGTAATTGACCGGGGATTGTGTTTCGCTTCCGCATGCGTTTAATCAAAAGATAAAACTAACGGTCGGCGATGGATCCTGGGGAGTCGCAAATCAAATGACCGCAAGTGAACTGGGGTTGCCGCGTGCTCGAGGGTCGTGGCGTGATAGTCCTCCGCCCTAGCCACCGTCGTCCGCCCAGACCTTCGCCCGACCACCCCAGCTCAAGCCACCGCCCGCTACCTCCGCCTATCTCTCCCTTTCGGTCCCTTTCGGCCGTGACCTGGAGAAGCGGCCAGCGGCCTTGCCACTGCGCGCCGCCGCCGGTCACCGCCATAGGACTGTCGGAGGACCACCCCCGAGCCCCTCCGCCGCACTGAAGTCACCCCAACTGCTGTTCCCCCCCTGAAACCAGTTGCACCACCTCCCTCTTCCCTCTCCAGCTTCTGTCCAACCTCGCCGGAGCCGCCGCTTGGTCGCCGGAGCTGCTGGCTGCCGTCCGGAGCTACCGGGCCGCCCACCAGCCAGCCTCGTGCCGCCACGGCCCGCTGGTTCCTTCCGATCCTCAGCTTGTTGCCACGTGGACAGCCGCCCTCGGCCGAGACCCGGTCCCGGGCCGCCTTGTCCCGACGCGCCGGAAGTTCCCGGGCGTTCCCTTCGCCGCCGCCGTCGCGCTCGTGTCGTCGGAATCGCTAAACCGTGAGTCAATTTCCTAATCCCTTAGTTAGGGGTTAATCTTGCTTAGGAGTAGTTTGATTAGTTTAATTATGGATTAGTGCTTTGGATGATGATTATTAGTGTTTTAATACTATTTGATTAAGCTTTGCTTAGTGTTAATCATGTTTAGTATTAATAAATATTATTATTATCATTTTTGGAAATAATAATAATTATTTATTATTTTCGGAATTATTAATTAAATTAATTCATAATTTCGAATTATTAATAGTAATATTGTTATTACTATTCATTGCTGAAAATTAATTATTTTTGGAGAAAATAATTAATTGTGATTATTTATTGAAATGGTTTTAATTAAGTAATTTTGGGGGAAAATTACTATGGTCTATTTTTCCAAAGTCAATAGTATTTATATACTATTTTATTAAATGACATTGATTTATTGAAGAAGGGTTTTACTAAATGGAATTATTTGGGTTGGATAATTAATTATGGGATTGAAAAATAATTATAAGTATTTTGTGGGACTTGAATTATTTTATCGAAACAATCGGCTATAGCATGATTCTTAAATAAATATTTTTGAGTATAATTATAGTTTATACTTATTTTTGGGATGATTGAGCATTATTGGGGAATAGTTGATTGTTGTAGTCGTGAAGACACGTATTTATTTATTAATTGATATGTGTGTTTATTTATTATTAAATATTGACACGTGGATGGGTATCGGAGTATCGTGATGTTGATTGGTCGGAATTGATTGACAGATTGTGATTTGAATTGTTGGTTATTCCCAAGAGTTAGGGAATGTGTATGATTGAATGCTGATTGGAAATTGGATTTTTGGAATTGTCGAGTGAGATGGCATGACATATATTGCGTGGGTTATCAGAAATGGCATGTCGCATGAGCACGAGTGATGTTGCATTCACGACAGAGCAAAGAAAAGAACAGATTGTTTGATGATGTGTTGCATGGTCACATTAAGAGGAGAGTCCGGCGCTGCCGATAGACCGCCAATCCTTATGGGATTGTGACGTGGCCTTTTGGTCGTCCTGACTTCGGTCGGTTGCCTGACAGCGGTGGTCGAGGGCGGGGCTGGGCTGCGGCAGTGAGCGGGCCCCATGCTCCATAGGGAATGCCGTCGATGGGAGAGAGCCCGTGACGTCGCCGTGCCTCATGGGGGAGGACGATGCCTGGTCTTTGACTGGTAGACCACCAACCATAAGGTTGTGCCGTGGCCCTAGTTGTCGTAATAATCGGAGCATGTGTGGGTGTGAGATATGAGAAAGCTGTGTGAGATGCTCTGATTATTCGCATGCCTCTTAATGTCGTGATGATTGAATTGACAGTTTCTGCAGGTTGCGTGTGCCAAGGCCAGGTAGGGTCGCTTGTGTTTGCATCTGCTTATTGAACTGTCGTCTGATAATGTTGCTTGAGGTGTGGTATATGTGTTGTTTGCCGGAACTAGGTTGCATGGTTAGATTGCTCCCAAGGCGAGCGAAGTTCCTAACCGGGGCTTAGGACTTTGACTTGCTGAGTTTATCTCAACCCGTCGTGGTTAACATTTTTCAGGGCCGTAGGATGGAGAATCAACGCGTGTTGCAGTTCGCGGTCGTCTTTGAAGGGAGTAGATTAACCCTGGCTTGTAGGCCTCATTGGCTCGTTAGGAAGATGCCCGTGGTAAGGGCTTGTACTTGTAAACTTCCTAGGGTTAATCAGTAGATAAATAAAGCAGTACTTTTGAATGTGTTCTTGTTGCGTTTTCCTGCTATCCCTGTTTTTGTAATTGACCGGGGATTGTGTTTCGCTTCCGCATGCGTTTAATCAAAAGATAAAACTAACGGTCGGCGACGGATCCTGGGGAGTCGCAAATCAAATGACCGCAAGAGAACAGGGGTTGCCGCGTGCTCGAGGGTCGGGGCGTGACAACTAACCCAACCCTAAGCAAGTTTAGGCACTAATAAGGGATTATGGGCTAAACTCACCCATTAAGCGGGCCGACGACACAGACACAGTGGCGGCGACGACGACGAATCTGACACCTGAGGACCTTTACCACGATGATCCAAGGCGGTCCCGGGAATGAAACAACAGCAGCAACCTCGGACTCCCACTGAACTTCTGAAAAACTACACTGCTTGAAGAGAAAGTGGTTGATCGAAGTTGAATGGGCTGGCCGAAGCTCCGGCGAGTGGTGGGGCGACAACCGGTGGTACCTGGGGGTCGAGGGGGAATTTTTGGTGGCTAGGATAGGTGAAGATTGGCTTGGAATGGGAGGAAAATGGCTGAAACAGGCGAAACAAGCAGAACTGCCGCTATAGTGACGGTCCGGAAATAGCCGGCTTCTGGCCAGCCAGCGAGTTGGCTGGAGGCTCCAACCGGCAATCGACCACCGCTGTCCAAATAGAAATTGTCTTCTGAGCACGATGGTGGGTGGCACAGGCCATGATTCACACGGGAAGGGCATGAACAACTCGGTTTTTAGGAGGAAGGTTAGAAGAAAAACTGAAGGAAGGAAGGGAAACAAGGGAGAGAGAGAAAGAAATGAGGGCTGAAGATAATTCTCATCAAGGTCATTGAATACCTTCCCCAACTTGCCAAGCAAATGACATCATCTTCTATCTCTTCTTTTGTCCTTTCTTCAAAATATCCAAGGGCAAAATGGTCATTTTCACCTTGCACATTTCCCAAACTACCCTTGGACTGAAAATGAAGGGCGGGCCTAAGAAATGGGCTAGAAAATGAATAGGAATGAGCTCGGGAATTTGTTGGGCTCAAAACGGCTCAAGGTTAGACAACGGGCTTGGAAGGGTAAATGATCGGTTTGGTCCAACGGGCTCACTTGCTTGCCTTGGGCCTTCCATGGTGGCTATCCCACCTTGGGCATTAGACCCACACTGGTCTTGCCTAGCCCACGTTCTTGTAGGCTCATTTCCTCGATCCGTAAACCCCTTTTCCAAAAACTCAGCTCATTTGGCACTGTCAACTGTTGAAGAAGCATCATCCAAAAGTTTGTCTCGAACGTTCCCAAAAATTCAAAGTCCAATACTGCATTCTCATGCCTTGTCAATTTCGCCCGAATGCCATTTTCGTACAACTCAGACTGATAGGCGGCTTCAAGGATCACGCGTAACCGACTCATGCCAAATCATATTCAAGACTTCTTGACACATGGACGTTCTTAACTACTTGAAATTGCGAAGGATTGATTCTTATTTCAAAGTACACGATTACCAATGGTCATTCATGGGCTCGATAACAGTAAATAGAATCACCCGTCATCCCATTATATTTTGTCCGCGAATCGACTTCTAGTCGTCCTTGAAATCGACCTGCATATCTATAGAATCGTCCTTACGCAAGTCTCACGATTGAGTTGTTTTTCCAGGTCAAGTTCTTTAGTCGTACGAGTTCTATCCTCATTAGCCTTTCCTCTCGAGGTCAGTATCTCGAGAGTGATTAGTTCCAAGTGAGATCAACCAATAATGCATCGACGAAATTCACGTTCATTCATCCCTCAAAGGGCTCGAATTTAAGATGTTACACGCGCCACGCGTCGCATATTCTCTTATATGCCTCAGCTATTACTAGCATAGACTCTTGTTTCCCTAAACACTTCAACAACCGGCCATCTATAGTTTTTCTATACAAGTTGTCACCAATCAGTAAATGCTTAATTGCTTTTCTTTTAAAGTTCTTATCATTGGCAATTGGATTTTTCAAATATTCAATAAATTGAGTTCTTCAATCCTGGCTTTCCACATAATGACCGTTTTTCTGTGTATCTTAAATCAACATGACCCTATTGTCAATCAAGGGTAATGTCCTAACTTGGGTAATGACATGATTTGCCAGTTCTCTAGATATTTTATAACCAGATGCCATTTGAGCCAACTCATTGGCCTCTGCATTTTGATTTCTCTTGACATGAACTAGCTCAAAATCATCAAAATGATCTAAGAGATTCTTGGCCGACGTATAATGAGATATGATGTTTTCATTGAGGCACTGGTATTCTTGAGATAATTGTTTTATAATCAACTAGGAGTCACCCACCACTTCAATATACCGTGCCTTCATGTCGACCAAAATATTTAAGCCCACAATCAACACCTCATACTAGGCTTGATTATTTGAACAATTGAAGTCAAGTTTAAACATCATTTTGGTCCTATGAACTTAGGGAGAAGAATATTAGGATTCAACACCTGCTGAATCGGCTACACTAGACCCGTGAAAGTATAAGGCCAAGGGACTACTTAGAAACGCCCTCCATATTTCTTTCATTTTGGATGCATGGATATATTGTAATAATATCTGCTACTACCTAAGTGGGACGTAGACTAGATTGATTTCTGAGAGTGTAGATGTCCACTTAGCAATTTGACCTCTTATTATTGATCGAGTCAACATGTACTATAGCGGGTGTCGCAACCCGTCCTCGGCAACCATTGGTGTCGGGAGGGATGGAGCTTAGGGATATTTACTTACGTGACGGTCCTCAGAGGGTAAGTCATTAAAGACGGCTCGAATATATCATCGATGACAACCATATCCACTAAGAGATCCATTGATCATGAGTGTGGGTTCTCCCAAGTCCATACCCCATGTAATAGTAGGAAGTTTCATTTTTATTATCTATGTTGATTAACAACGTGAAATAAATGTTTTGGAGTCACCATTAGCCTCAATTTGGGGGCTGGCTAGAAAGCCCAATCAAGGTTTAGGAGAGGTTCTCTCGATTTCTACGCAACTAGAGCTCCAGGGTTAAGGGACTTGGGTTACGCTAATATTTCTATTAGCGCGCTTTTGGTACCTAACAGTCATCGTGTTTTACCTAAGGTATCCATGCATGTCTTGTTACTTTTTTGCATCATTTAAAATGAAAAGGTGATCTCATAGATGTCGGTTTCATGCCATTCTAATTCTAAAAAGTGGGAAAAGAAAGGCAAACAATTTTAATTAAAATTACAGTGTGAAAAGTAAACAATCAAGGAAAGCAGTAGATTTAAGCATGCAATCCTAAAAAGATACATATAAAAGAATGGAAAGGAAAGGAAAAGAACCTGCAACTTATCGGGTTTTTATACAACGCAATAGAACACCCAAGACATATGTCGAGTGTCAAATGAATGGTACAAAGATTGGGTCGGAAAGGACATCCACCATCACCATCTTTGGGGCTATCTTCATCGCTAACCTTAAGTCTAAACTAATTCTAAATGAACAGTTTATAATAGAAACAAAAATCGATTCAAACAAAAACAAATAAGACATAGTAAGGAAACAAGTAAAAATCATTCAATCGAAGGATAAAGATTGGCCTCGAGGTCGGCCTTTAGAATTACACACGTGATGTATCACAAATGTTATCCTCATTCATTATTAGACATGGGTCATGACCATTAAACATCGCAAGTATTCACTTGCAATGATTAATGTCATACCACCTAAAGTTGAGTTCTAATGTGTAACTTGAGATCACCCACGAACATGCATTGGCCTTTTGCGAGTAATTAACAATCACATTCATTGAGCTTGAAAATAAGCACACGAGCATACCCAAAGGCCTTATTTCCCATTCAATAAAACAAGTGTACTGGCATGAGTTCACTTCACTTATCAAGCATGCATCGATCACGATTCCAAGTGTCAAACATGCATTCAATGGCCTTTTATTTTTTGGAAATTTTTGTGTTTAAATTTTGGGAAATGACTATCAAAAGTCATGAGACATCGAGGATCGGTCTTGCATGCATCCTTTTCTAAAACTCATAGAACATGCATATATCTCAACCAAACGGAATAGGGGAATCCATAACACCTTGACAAAGAGTATGCAATTGATTATGACCCATCAAGCATTTGACTTCAAAAAAATTATAGCATGTAAGGCACTCAATGTAGAACATTTTCATGAAGACAACTCCTCAAGATGAGCTATGCACGAATTTATAAAAATCCAAGAACGTGTGAGATGCATCAGAACAAAATAGGATAGCAGCAAATGGATGAAATCTTATGATGATACAAATATGTTAATTGTTGCGGAAAGGGCGAGCGATCGAACAATAAAATGGACAGAATAAAGAAAATAAATCAAACACTAGATTTACGTGGTTCAATCGTAGAGACCTACGTCCATGGGGAGAGCAGCGACGAATTCCACTATAAAACAAGCGATACAACAGAGATTACACACTTGAGTCACTCAAACACTCTCAGTATTTTCCAAGCTCCAATTACACCCAATAACTGACATAGTGTTTAGCCCCACAATTTCTCGTGTAATAATCTCTCAATCTCACAAAGGAATTACACACAAATTCTTACCACAAGAATTTAATCAGCTACAAACACTTGAATCTTCTTGGCGTAATTGCTCGAACGAAATCAACGGAGAAATCTTCTCCCAAGCACTCGATGACAAATTGGTGCTTCAAGACCTCTTGCATCAACAACGGCCCAATTCTTCTCCATGCATAGCCATATATATATAATGGGCTTGAGGACTTTCCAATTCTTGAAAGCCACTCCTACTTAGAGTAGGAAAGAATACATAAAGATATAAAATTAAGAAACCAACACCTACTAGGATTAGGAAACAAATCAAACTTTTGCTTTAGGCTCAAACTCAAGACATATTTTCAACAATCTCCAACTTGGCTTGACGTTTGAGTCAAGTGACAATCGCTTCAAAATTCCAATACTACCGATTCTCTCCCACAGCCCCTGATGGGCTCAACCACCACAAATATCTTTCAAGTTTAAGTCCTGCTTGAACTTTGCCATAATCGAGGATCTTATAAGAACACCAACTCCACATGTACCTTTAACTGCTATGCAATGATTTCTCGACACAATCTCCTTAACCACAGATAAAGCAAAACCATTGTCGCATCCATATCTATCAGAAGATTGAATACGTACCTTGTCAATATCAGTAGTTACAGTAACTGTTGGCTTTACAAACTCAACCTCGTTACAAGCACCATTTGTGTTGATTACCACATTAGTACCTGCTACCTCAGGAGTTTCTAGTTGCAACTTCACCTCAAGCTGAACACCGTTCAAATCCATATAAACACTGCTATTACCACTCCTAACCAGAAGTACTGGAGACTCGTCAAATGTAACTTCTCTGCTGATAACAGGTGAATTTAACTCCGAGCACCACAACCGATAACCACGCTCACCTTGTGCATAGCCTAGGAATATGCACTTTTTTGCCCTTCCATCGGGCTTACCATCACTCGCTCGAACATAACACGAGCAACCAAATATTCTAATAATAGAATAATCAACAACATTACCTGATCACACTTCTTTGGGAGTCCGATGTTTAATTGTAGTCGATAAGGATCTATTCATTAGGTAGCCCGCCGTACTAAGCGCATCCACTAGGAATCTCCTAGCCATACCAGCACTAGAGATTATTTTGTGGGCCGTCTCTAGTAATGTTCTACTCAACAATTCTGCAACATGTTGTGGTTCATTGGCAGTAGTACGATGTTTCACTATGCCTTCCTTCATGTAGAATTCATTTAACAGCTTCGAGCAAAACTCCATACTACTGTCAGTCTGCACCTGCTTGATCGTCTTACCAGTCTCCTTTTCGATTAAAGCTCTCAATTGCATGATCCTGACAATAGCATCAAACTTGTACCTAAGCACAAACACCCACATCTTCATCGAGTAGTCATCAACAACTGTTAATATATATGTGGCACTCTTCCTAGAAGAAAACCGCGACAACTTGCGAACATTCAAGTGAAGTGACTCTGCAATTTCCGTGGTTTCATTGACTATCGTACTGAACTTCACTTTCCGCTGTTAATCTAAATCACAGCACCTGCATACATTCAGTTCGTTAGCAACATAACCACATAGCAGATTTCTTTCACTTAAAACTTTCAGGCTTCTCTCGTCAATGTGCCCCAAACACATATGCCACAATTCGGACTCTCGAACAAATGCATCTAACGTCTCCGCAGCGAAATCTATCATTGTCTCACCTTGAAGCTCATACAGGCCATTGTGCTTGATTCCTTTCATTATCACTAAAGCACCTTGAACAACTTTCAGAACTCCATATTCTGAAAAATACCGACACCCAGTTGAATCTAGGGCGCTCAAGGAAATTAAGTTTTTCTTCAATTCTGGAACATGCCTCACTCCAGTCAATGTCCTCACAATACCATCATGCATTCTGATTTTAATATTGCCAACACATACAACATTGCATTAAGCGTTGTTCCCTAATTGCACTTTGATACCATCCGTGCACTGATAAGTAGTAAACTAGTTTCTATTTGGTGTAGCATGAAAAGAATAACCAGAATCCATAATCCATCCATCAAATGATGAATAATCAGTGACAGACAAGACATAATTGGCACTATCCGAATTACCAATATCTATACCTGCAACATTATCTGCAGTCTTTAGCTTAAGGCAATTTCTTTGAAGATGCCCCATCTTGCCACAGTTCCAATAGACAGCACCATCAGTCCTAGACTGGTTATGTCTATTCATGTTCCTACTACCACGTGTACTAGTTCTTCCTCTGTTTTCACCTACTAAAGTAGTAGATACGGGTTCACCAGATTCTCTTCTACAAACATCCTCACTTAGAAGTAAATCACGAACCCCATCAAACGTTAAGCTTATTAACCCAGAGGAATTACTAACAACAGTAACAATAGTATTCCAACTATCAGGCAATGAAGATAACATAATCAAAGCACATACCTCATCTTCAAGTCAATATCAACTGAACTCAATTGACTAACAATCACATTGAATTCATTAATATGATCTGCAACTGACGCACCTTTGCTCATCTTCAAGTTAAACAGATGTCGCATCAAATAGACCTTATTGATTGCAGAGGGCTTCTCGTACATATCCAATAGGGCTTTCATCAAACCCGCAGTAGTAGTCTCCTTCACAATGTTAAACACGACGTTACGAGCCAACGTCAACCGAATAACACTCATAACTCGTCTATCCAGCAAATCCCAGACAGCTTTCTTCATCGTCTCTAGTTTCTCGCTTGATAGGGGCACGTGCAGTTTCATATGATAAAGATAATCTTCAATCTGCATCTTCCAGAAACCGAAATCCTTCCCATTAAATCTATCGATTCTCACTTTTACTTCTTCTGTCGCCATCGATTCGCTTCAGCTCAACCAAGCATGGCTCTGATACCAATTGTTGCAGAAAGGGAGAGCGATCGAACAATAATATAGACAGAATAAAGAAAATAAATCAAACACCAAATTTACATGGTTCGGTCGTAGAGATCTACGTCCACGAGGAGAGCAGCGACGAATTCCACTATAGAACAAGCGATACAACGGAGATTACACACTCGAGTCACTCAAACACTCTCAGTGTTTCCCAAGCCCTAATTACACCCAATAACTCATGCAGTGTTTAGCCCCACAATTCCTCGTGAAATAATCTCTCAATCTCACAAAGGAATTATACACAAATTCTTACCACAAGAATTTAATCGGCTACAAACACTTGAATCTTCTTGGCGTAATTGCTCGAATAAAATCAATGAAGAAATCTTCTCCCAAGCACTCGATGACAAATCGACACTTCAAGACCTCTTGCATCAACAACGGCCCAATTCTTCTCCACGCATAGCCGTATATATATATAGTGGGCTTGAGGACTTTCCAATTCTTGAAAGTCACTTCTACTTGTTATAGGAAAGAATACATAAAGATATAAAATTAAGAAATCCACACCTACTAGGATTAGGAAACAAATCAAACTTTTGCTTTGGGCTCAAACTCGAGACATATTTTCAACATTAACAATGCTGAAAATTCCTCAAATTTTACCACATGATAGTTCTAAGAATGAAAAATAAATTTTGTGAAGGGTTCGAGTACTAGGTCACAATAGAAAAATTCAAGCTAAAATTACAAATTGCAGATATACAAGTGCTCACAAGTGTATTCCGAATTTCATGATTTTCCAGATTACAGGGCTACTTTGTAAAAATTAGAAAGTGGGCCAATTGACATGCAAATGCTAGAAAGCTTAATGAATTTTATAAGAGTTTCTAAGAGATGACATGCTTAATTAAAGTCATTTACCCATTCAATCATGGACATTTTAATGAACAAGTGAATTGACTAAATTCAAGGTAGTAAGCACATGAACAAAGTACATGGTTTAATTCTCCTATGTGACAAGAAAAAAGTGTGAGAAAAAATCATATAGGTCAAGCATCAAACCACAAAAAATTTCCATTAAGGGATCTAGGCCCTATTGCAATCACTAAGCATGATATGAAAATGACAATAATGAGACGTACAATGAACATGTTCTGCGGAAGCTAGTAATAACACCTAGAGGGGGGTGAATAGGTGTAGATAGATTTTTCGCGTAATAATATATATAACTTTTGCAATCTATGAATTGAAATTAAATAGAGAGAAGAGAGAAGATTGCAAACATAGTTTATAGTAGTTCGGCTTTAGACAAGCCTACGTCCACTCTCCAGGCGATCAACTAATAAGCTGGATTTCACTATGTGATCAAATGTGATTACACACTCTTGAGTGTTAGCACTCGGTGATGATGAGTCTCATAGAGTCACTCTTCTTGGTAATTCACTAGGACCACTCAAATGCGCACTTTAGACAACTGATGAAGAACAGAATTGCACTTTGGAATATATTTATCCTCTCTAACTCCTAGGTCTCATCCTATCCTTATATACTCGCCAAGCCACACTCAACTGTTGGCTCTTTCCTTGAGAGTTTCGTCTTCCCTTTCTTGGACAGACTCTATAAGGCAAGTTTTTTTTATCGTTGAAAGTAGATCAGATCCCCTTGGATTCTGTTCGCCCATACAATCAGAATCCGGGCTTCCATAAGTACTCCATTCTTCTTTGGAAGTTGTCCTCTAATTGATCCTGCCAATCAAATTAAAATAACAGAATCAACATAACCAAAGTAAGTGAAATACTTGACCGTTGGTAATCTGTTCCTGAAGTTTCATTATGAGTCTGACAGACTCAAGTTCTGAGTCTGCTTAAGTTTTCCGTCTGGTACAGTTAGACTCAAAATTTGCGTCTGCTCGAGTTTTCCATCTGGTATGGACAAACTCAAAATCTGTGTTTCTTCAAGTCTTTCATACAGTCAGACTTAGAAACACTGTATGTTTTCCTTCTGTCACCAGCAGACTCAAAAACATACACCACCTTATGGCTTATTCCTTCTGAAGATATGTATAAATACTTACATAAAATGATTTGTTAACATCAAAACTAGGAGTTTTCAACAATCTCCCCATTTTTGATAGTGACAAAACTTTTTATGCTTCGTGCTTGTTGTCCCTTACAAATTATGATTGGCAGCGCATACTTCCCAATGATGCTCACATCAGATGATGCATGCATCTATGTTTAGCACAAGCATCAACTAATACAGATCAAGCAGCAAGCAATAATTCAGTTTACAAACACAAGCTGAGCAAACAGCAAATTCAATCCAATCCAACAAGCAAAATTCAAATCCAACCAGTCAAAATTCAAATCCAACAAGGTTTTACTCCCCCTTTTTGTCACTATCAGAAAGACAATATCATGAAAAATAAGTAAAGTCTGACAGAAAAAGAACTTGACAAAAGTTCAAACAAGATAAACCAGAAGATGATTTCTTTAAGAAGATTTTTTCTTAGGGGTCCGAACAAGGGTGAAATCCTCCATATCTATGGCAGATCCTCGATTCTGGTAAGACATTGATGAACTGTTGTTTCTAGAGTCTCCAGTCTGTTGTTGACAGAGGTTTCCATAGCAACTTGGTGATCTCTTATTTCCATAAGCAAAGCCAATATCTTCTGAGATTTGGCACGATCAGATGAAGTTGCAGGGATATCTTTTTCAACATTCTGAGACATAGGCTCCCCCTAAGTGGATGCTTCAGTTTGGCCTTGCTGTCCCAATTGTTCTCTCTCTTCCTTAGCTTCAGGGATAGCACCCTCATTTGCTCTAATTTCTTCTTCCTCTATTTCTTCCCCTTCTTCTAGTCCATCTTTGTTAGACTCAATTTCCTCTACCACAGACATTTCCACATTCTCATCAGGTTCAGTTGCTGCACCAGGAATATTTGCTTCTGTCATTATCGGTGGAGACGGTTCTGTTTCGGTTTCTATCCTTCTTCATTCAGTTTGACCCATTTTCACCAGAATTTCAGAGATAGTCTCCTCTTCATCATCTTCATCATGTAGCAACAGTTGTCTTCTCTTCTTAGAACTAAGTTCTGTAGCAGTCATCTCTTTTCCCTTTCTTTTTGCTGTGGTTGATGCCTTGGCCAGTTCCTTCTCTTTTTGTCTCCATGTTTCTACAACGTCCTTTAACCTCATCTTGTTTATCATCTTAAGATTGATGACCATGGTTGGAAGCTCTTTAGTGTAGAGTCTGCTTGGTATATCAATCTTGTGATGTTCAAAGATCCTGGTCACCAAAGCTCCATATGGCAACTGTTCTTTATCTTTCGATACTGTTCGATACATGTGCAGAAGAACAGTGTGAGGAAGTGAGAATAGCACTCCCTTCTCAATTGCCCGCATTAGTTTGGCCTCGAATCTTGACACATCAATCTTTGATGAAGCCTTGGGACGAATGCAGCTTATGATGATCTTATGCAGAATAGTTCTTGCTGAAGTTAAGTAAGGATAAGTAATAGTAAGCCTAACAAACTTTGTAAGATACTTACAAACAGTCTCATAGGTGACCTCTATTGGCTTGAAGGGACCCCTCTCAACTTTCATGATATCAGCCAAAACATCTATACCGACATCATAAAACCTATCATTCACACTGAACTGCATTCTATCTAAAGACAGAAATGTCAAGTTGGAGCAAAAATATGATGTTGTTCTGGATAAACAACAGCAGAGTCAGTGCAAAATTGATCAATCTGCAACATTTGAAAATGTTCTCGCAGTTTCACATCAGCAGCATCCAAAAAATCAAAGTCCACAACCCGGTGATACATAACTCCACGTTCCGGCAATCTATTATAGAAAGTCTTATGCCCTTTCGATCGGAAAAATTTCCCTGTGGTATTCCTAACCACTGCTGCAACTCCCATTCTGATTTCAAAATTCCGATAGATTCGTTCGTCATCCTCCTTCTCACCTAGGGCATTCTCCCTATTCCTACTCACTTCACTCCCTTGTGCTCTTTGTCTAGAAGGTGGTTCTGTAGTTTGAACAGCTTGAACCAGACGAAGTTCATTCACATACCCTTTTTGTCGCAGAAGAAAGAGTTTCATATCCTCCGTAGCATTTCTTCGCACTAAGCGTTGATACATTCTCATAACAGAATGAGGGTTTTTTGGTTTAGGCAAGGTTAACACAGACGTACCTCTTCTGGTGACATTTCTCCAGTCATAATCTGTTGGGGAATTTCTCTAAGTCTCCACATTTTCATTTGCATCCCTTTGAATCGATGCATTTTGAGATTGTCCTTGTGAATCGTCAGAAGTTTGTGTCGGATCGAAATGCGTCTGCCCTCCCTCTACATTCCTTGGTCCTCTGCTAGCAATCCTATTGGATCTTCTTGTGGGAGATGGGGATGAAGACCTTGATCTAGACATGGAGGATCTCAAAGCCATTGTTCAGAGAAGGTTTGGTTTGATTTAGAGAGAAAGATTAGTTCTTTAGGGTTTCTGGAAAAAGGTTTCTGAAGAGTGTTGTGAAAAAACTCGTTCTCTTTGAGGGTTTTAGACTCTTCGAAGATGAAAAGACGCGACTTTTGGCTAAAAATAGCAGTTATTCAAAAATTATTAAAATTGGCAGAAATAGATGCAAATAACTTAGGCATGTACCAAAACTATGCAAATCAATTATTTTGCTAATAATAACTTACCAAGATTAATCAAATAAGACAATAACTTACGTACCAAAATTAAATTTAAAAATACCATCAATTCCTTCTGGGTGCTATATAGAAGATTGGTCCAAATGCTTTTCCCAGACTGTATCCTGTCTTCAAAGATTTTATGCAATAGGATTAATGATATTTAATCTGCTACAAATTGAATCAAATGTACCTTTGTCCAGCGGCTTTGTGAAGATATCTGCCAATTGATTTTTCGAATCAATAAACTCCACAAATATATCCCCATTTTGTACATGGTCTCTAATAAAATGATGCTTGATTTCAATGTGCTTTACTTTGGAATGTAGAATCGGATTCTTGGTGAGATTAATGGCACTTGCATTGTCACATCTTATTTCAGTATAGGTTTCTTCCTTTCCATAATCCCTCAGTTGTTGTTTCATCCATAAAATCTGTGAGCAACAGCTTCCAAGGGCAACGTATTCTGCTTCTGCAGTTGATAGAGCCACAGTGTTCTGCTTTTTAGAGGACCATGATACCAGCATCTGTCCTAGTAGTTGACATGTTCCAAATGTGCTCTTTCTGTCCACTTTACATCTTGCTAAGTCAGCATCTGAGTAGCCAAGGAGAGTAAAGTATGTTTCCTTAGAATACCACAGACCCAAAAGTGGATAAGTAGCTATGTACTTAATTATACGCTTCACTGCTATAAGATGAGATTCTCTAGGGTCTGCTTGGAATCGAGCACACAAATACACACTGTATATAATATCTGGTCTAGATGCAGTAAGATAGAGAAGATACCCAATCATGCTTCTATAAGTCTTTTGGTCAACTTTCTTCCCAACGATTCATCCTGATCAAGTTTGATGGAGGTTGATATTGGAGTTTCAGTCTTCTTGAAATTCTCCATTCCAAACTTCTTGATCAAGTCTTTGGTATATTTTTCTTGATAGATGAAAGTCCCATGTTTTGATTGGTTGATCCGAAGTCCTAGGAAGAATGTAAGTTCTCCCATCATGCTCATCTCAAATTCCTCCTGCATAGACTTTGAGAAGTTCTTGCACAAACATTCATTAGAAGAACCAAAGATAATATCATCTACATAGATTTGTACTAGCAGAATATCCTTGTCTTCCCTCTTGATAAATAGAGTTGTATCAACCATACCATTCTTGAAGTTGTTGTCTAGTAGAAACTTACTCAGTCGTTCATACCAGGCTCGAGATGCTTGTTTCAGACCATATAGAGCTTTCTTCAGTTTGTATACATGATCTGTCTTTCTTGGTTCCTCGAACCCTGGAGGTTGTTCCACCTAGACTTCTTCTTTGATAAATCCATTTAGAAATGCGCTCTTTACTTCCATCTGAAAAAGCTTGAAGTTTTGATAACAAGCAAAGGCAAGTAATAGTCTGATAGCTTCCAATCTTGCTACTGCTGCATAGGTTTCATCATAGTCTATTCCTTCTGACTGTGAATAGCCTTTGGCTACAAGTCTTGCCTTGTTTCTGGTCACCTTACCATGTTCATTCACTTTATTCCTGAAGACCCACTTAGTACCTATGATGGTTCTTCCTTTGGGTTTGGGAACCAATTCCCACACATCATTCCTTTTAAATTGCTGGAGTTCTTCTTGCATTACTTCTATCCAGCTTTCATTTGTAAGGGCCTCGTCTATTCCTTTGGGTTCAATCTCAGAGATGAGTGCCACAATACTTGTATCCTTTTTGTTCTTCGATCTGGTTCGAATTCCTTCGCTGATGTTTCCAATGACTAGCTCTTGAGGGTGACTGGACTTATGCTTCCAGTTTTTGTTCTACATTGCGCTGTCATCAGGATCTTCTGATAATTGTTGTGTATCAGATTGAATGGTTCTTCGTTCTGGAATTTCCTGTGTGACTGTCTTCTGAGAGCTTTCAGCTTCTTTGTTGAGAGTCGAATTTTCAGGAGAAGCAGATGGTTCTAGATCTTCAATTTTAGTTCTGCTCTTGCTGGAGGAGTCTTGCTCTAGGAACTTCACATTCAAAGATTCTTCCACTGTCTGAGTGTTCTTGTTGAACACTCGGTATGCTTTACTTGTGGCTGAATATCCCAGAAATATACCTTCATCTGATCTCTCCTCAAACTTGCTTAGAAGATTGTTAGAATTTTTAAGAATGAAGCATTTACAATTGAAAATTTTGAAGTAGGAAACAATTGGTTTTCTTCCTTTGAAAATCTCATAAGGAGTTTTCTCAAGAATTGGTCTCAGAAAGACTCTGTTTATGATATGACAAGATGTTGAAACTACTTCTGCCCAGAAACGAGTTGCCACCTTACTTTCAATAAGTAGAGTTCTAGCCATTTCTTGCAAAGATTTGTTCTTTCTTTCTACAACTCCATTTTGTTCTAGAGTGTATGGAGAAGAGAACGTATGTTGAATACCATTTTCATTACAAAAGTCTGCAAAGTTCTGATTTTCAAACTCTCCTCCATGATCTGTTTTGATGTTGGAAATAGAATAACCTTTCTCATTTTGAACTCTTTTTGCAAATATTGAGAAATAAGAAAAAGTTTCACTTTTATTATCAAGAAAGAATACCCATGTAAAACCTGAGTAGTCATCTATAATTACCAGACAGTATTTCTTACCTCCAATGCTTTGAGTTCTAGTTAGGCCAAACAAATCCATATGGAGCAGCTGCAGTACACGTTTAGTAGAAACTTGTTTCATAGATTCAAAAGAATTTCTAACCTATTTTCCCATGGTGCATGTGGAGCAAAGATCTGTCTTCTTATAGGTTAATGAGGGCAAACCACGAACAAGCTTTTTGCTGTGTAGCTTAGAGATTTGATTCATGCTGACATGTCCAAGTTTACGATGCCAAAGGTTTGCCTCATCATGAACTGAAATTAGACATTTGACAGTGTCTTCATTTATGTCAAGAAGATAGATGTTCCCATGTCTTCATCCAGTGAATGACTGAGAAGAATCATTGCTAGTTCCAAAACATAAGTTTTCCTTGAAGTTAATTCTGAATCCAGCATCACATAGCTGGCTGATGCTAAGAAGGTTGTAGTTCATTCCTTTAACCAGAGATACATTGTTGATGATTAAACTGCCAATCTTGATTGTTCCTGATCCAACAATGTTTCCCTTGGTGTTTCCTCCAAAAGAGACTGTCCCTCCTTTAACCTTCTCTAAAACAACAAACATTCTTGAATCCCCAGTCATGTGTCTTGAACATCCACCATCCAAATACCATTTCTTCTTGCTCTTGAAACTTACCTACAATCAACATGCATATTCACTTTTTCTTTGGTACCCAGATTTTCTTGGGTCCTTTGATGTTAGTATATGCTTTGTCTACCCATTTCTTCTGAACAGGTCTCCAGACTTTAGGACATTTGTTTTCAAAATGTTCTTTTTCTCCACAATTAGAGCATTTGAGATGATCCCGACCAATGGGTTTTGTAAAAGTATTTTTGAAATGATTTTTATAGACTTGTCGAGGAGGTCTCTCTCTAATTCTTTCCTTGACTTTAGGAAAATCAATTAATGACTCACTTTCTTTATAAAACCCAAGTCTTTACATATCATAATAGGGAATCTGAATAGAAATTATATGCTGCAGGGTTTTCGATCCTTTTGAAAACTTTGTAGTAATGTTCGAAATTTCCTTTCTGAGAGACTCATTTTCATTTTGCAAAGAATTTCTATTTTCCTTTGTCTCCAAGATTTCCTTTTTATGAGATTCATTTTCGTTTAGAAGAAAATCTCGATTTTCCTTTATTACTGAAAATTCCTTTTTGAGATCATCAAATTTTCCATTTAAAGAATGATTCATTTGACTCAACTTGCGATTTTCCTTTTTTAAACTGGAAATTTTTTTTTCAGAGTAGATTTTAAATTCAAACATAGTTCATTTATATAATCTGAAACTTCGGTAGGAATATCAGAGTGACTAACCTCAAGTTCTTTGTTTGAGTCTGAGTCTGAGTCCACTTCAGAGTCCTGAATCTGAGTGTGCCATTAGACATATGTTACCATATACGTCTTCACTGTCTTCAACCTCAGTGTTACTCCAGGTTTCAGCTTTCAGGGCTTTCTTGCACTTTTCATATTTCCCTTTGTTTTTCTTGAGTTTAGGACAGTTCTGTTTTATATGACCTTTCTTTTTGCATTCGAAATAGACAACATCTTTGACATAATCTTCCTCATCCTCTGTCTATCGTTGTCCAATCTGCCTGTTTTGCTTTTTGCTGTAGAGCTTTTTGCCCTTCTTGTTTAGCTTCTTTACTTTTCTAATTAGCAATGCTAGTTCTTCATCGTCTAGCTCATCCTCAGAATCTGTATCATCAAAATCAATGTTAGACTTAAGAGCTATGGTTTTCTTACCTCTGGATTCCACTTCTTCATTCATTTGTTCTACTTCATAGGATTATAGAGTACCAACAAGTTCATCGACTGTCAGCGGTGAAATTTGAAGGGTTTCTCTAGTGGAGGTCTTCACATTATTCCACTCTTTTGACGGCCCTCTCACGAGCTTGTTGACTTTCATTGGTCCAGGAATAGGTTGTCCTTGATATGCCAATCCATTTACAATCTTTGTAAATCGACTGAACATGTCTCCTATGGACTCCCCCTGTTTCATCTTGAAGGATTCATATTGACCAAGTAAAATATTTACTTTGGTCTCCTGAACGCGATCGGTTCCTTCGTATGTCACGTGCAGTCTATCCCATACTTCCTTTGCTGTGTCACAAGAAGATATATGATTATATTCATTAGGTGATAAAGCACAATAAATGGAGTAGATAGCCTTAGCATCAAGAGTTTGTCTCTTTGTCAGTTCTTCTGGAGAAATGGTAGCTGATGTTTCTGTTACTTTATCATCATCTTTCTTTGAGGTTTTTCCAGCTTTGACAGCGGGATCAACTCCTCTTTCAACTACATCCCATTCCAGCGGATCTTTTGATCTGAGGAAGGCCTTCATTTTGTTCTTCCACATATTGTAATCTTTACCGTCAAAATATGGTGGACGAGTGTTGGTTTGCCCCTCAATCAGACCTGGTGCAAGAATACTAGCCATAGAGGATCTTTAACTCAGAAGTAATAAACACTTCAAAAAACTGAGCACAGGGCTCTGATACCAATTGTTGAAGCTAGTAATAACACCTAGAGGGGGTGAATAGGTGTAGATAGATTTTTCGCGCAATAATATTAATAACTTTTGCAATCTTTGAACTGAAATTAAATAGAGAGGAGAGGAGATTACAAACACAGTTTATAGTGGTTCGGCTTTAGACAAGCCTACGTCCACTCTCCAAGCGATTAGCCAATAGGTTGGATTTCACTATGTGATCAAAGGTGATTACACACTTTTGAATGTTAGCACTCGGTGATGATGAGTCTCACAGAGTCACTCTTCTTGGTAATTCACTAGGACCACTCAAATACGCACTTTAGACAACTGATGAAGAACAAAATTGCACTTTGGAATATATTTATCCTCTCTAACTCTTAGGTCTCATCCTATCCTTATATACTCTCCAAACCACACTCGACCGTTAGCTCTTTCCTTGAGAGTTTCGTCTTTCCTTTCCTGGACAGACTCTATAAGGCAAGTCTTTTTGACCGTTGAAAGTAAATCAGATCCCCTTGGATTTTGTTCGCCCATACAATCAGAATCCGGGCTTCCATAAGTACTCCATTCTTCTTTGGAAGTTGTCCTCTAATTGATCCTACCAATCAAATTAATATAATAGAATCAATATAACCAAAGTAAGTGAAATACTTGACCGTTGGTGATCTGTTCCTGAAGTTTCATTCTGAGTCTGACAGACTCAAGTTCTGAGTCTGCTTAAGTTTTCCGTTTGGTACAGTCAGACTCAAAATTTGCGTCTGCTCGAGTCTTCCGTCTGGTACGGACAGACTTAGAATTTGTGTTTCTTCAAGTCTTCCGTCTGGTACAGTCAGACTTAGAAACACTGTATGTTTTCCTTCTGCCACCAACAGACTCAAAAACATACACTATCCTGTGGCTTATTCCTTCTAAAGATATGTATAAATACTTACATAAAATGATTTGTTAACATCAAAACTAGGAGTTTTCAACATGTTCAAGATGACAGAACCAAATCACATAAGAACATGCAATGTCAGGATGGAATGCTGTTCAATTAGCATGGCATCGGTGTCTCTAAGGTGACATTATAATATGCAATGACATTCATGAGGCTTTCATGGGCAAAAAATCTCAATTGAGTGCATGGCTTCGCATGAATGCACGTATGGACTTGTGCAAGGCAGAACAGAGGTCAGAATGATTTTTAGGGAAATTGACCTATTCAGTGACATTCAAAAATCACAATAAATAATATATATCATGACCAACTCTCATATGAACAAATGTCTAGAATAAATCAACTCAAAAAGAGTTCGGAAAAAAATCACAATAAAATTAGCAATGTCAAAATTTCGGATTCTGGAATATGCTGACCAGCAGAATAGAGGATGTATTTTAGAGGATTTGACCTAGTTGTGTTCATTGAAAAATTCAGAGAAAAAAGCGTGTTATGAAAAACATCCGCATGCACAACTTTCATGGAGAACTTGAAGTTGAATTCCAAGTACGAAATTCTGAAAAAATTCACGAAACCGTCAGGAACTCCAGAAACTAGTACATATGAAGGTGATATTAAGGCCTTTTGTCTTAACATGATGATCTCAAAGATTTTTTAGATAAATATATGTTCTAGATTAACATATTATGAACATTTTTTTTATGGGGGAATCATCTCAAAATTTCAATCAGAAAAATCAACAAAAAATCACAAAGCAGCAAAGGTCGGATCCATCACAAAACTACAGTAATCAGAACCTAATCACAGAATCCACACGCGACTTTGAGGAGAGTTTTCAGGTATCAAATAATGGCTCGTTGGAAAGCTTATCAAATCCATTTTAAAAGTAGAAAGGGCCTCAAACCCATTCGAATAAGTTTTCAAGCTCAAACGAAGAGGTTTTCCCAAGTCTGTCATTCTAGAACTCGATTTCAATAGATTAAGAACAATCACCTAATCAAGCCTAATCACACCTCATTCATTCAAACAAATCCATCCACAAGCATCATGAAACATCATAGAAACTTCAACAATCATAGAATAGAGCCTATACTCGAGCTCTAGACCTGATCACTTATTGTGATCTTGCTTCATCGAGCTCACGTTCAAAGAGCCTACTTTCGATGAAGTTTTGTTGATGATTCGAACTTGGATCTGCAAGAACCAATCGCCAGCCACCTAAGTACTCGCCAGAGAGCCTTCTGGTCGTCAGAGGGGAAGAGATCGGTGCTGGATAGGTGCCGATCAGTGCCTAGATGGGACTAGTCTAAAACAGGACTGGTCTGTGACACCGGGGGGAAGATAAGCCAAACAGCTCGATCGAGGGACCACTTAAAGAGATGTCGAGCACTAGCTAGTCGGTAGGACAGGGAGGATTGTTGATGGAGAAGGACCAGGTGGTGCCGACGTTGAGATGGCTCTAGTAAGGGTGGCAAAGTAATCGGCTATTAGGAGGCTGCCCGACAGTTTGAGAGGTAGAGAGAGACGGCCGAAAAGAGGTGGGGAGAGAGAGAGAATGCAGAAAAAATGTGGCCTCCTCCCTGAAAAATTGGAGGGAATATGGTATATATACCCCTCCCTAATCTCAAATCTTAGCTATTGAATTAATTTAACGGCTAGGCATTAACCTATATGCCTAACAAATTCTTTTAAGCTTCTAATCATGTTTAACACATTTAACATGTGCTAATTTCAATGGCTGAGGTTCAATGCAATTAACAGCTCAAAAAGGTTTTTGTGATTAAGGACCTAATTAGGGGTGATTTTGTAATTTTGCCAAAACCTAGGACCATTTTGCAAAATCTAGAAATATAAGGGCAAGGAGGGGCCAGATTTGGGTTGGGCCACCACAAGGTGGTGGTCATCGGCCAAAAACCGGTCGGAGGATGGCCAAACCAACCTACTTCGTCAGTGATCGATCTAATCGGTTTTGGATCGATTTTGGATCGGTTCAACCGGTTTAGCTGGTTCTTAGGGTAATTCAGTCCAATTTTTCTTGAGTTTATGCAATTGAATCCCTATGTGCCTAATTGGAAAGAAAACTCCCTAATTTTGAGAAGAAACAATCTAATTTCAAACAAATTAGGCTAATTAAACCACAAAAATTCAATTTCATGATTTTTTATTAACCTAATTGTCTAATTGCCATAAAAATTAATGGACCCACATCATGAGCACACCAAATTGGACTTTCTAGGGCTTAAATTAGACAATTCTACCTAAGTATTAGTCTCAATTAGCAAATTGATTGAAATTAAACTTAAACTTGATAAAGGTAGAAAAATTGAAATTGGGATTTCTGATCACAATATAGCCCATTTTTCAAATAAAAAGTGTTGCCTTTCAATTCTATTTGTTGGCCTAGCTTTAGAAAGCAATTTCCTATTTATTTCATGTGAAAACCCTAAAAGTTAAACGGTTGACTTCTAGTTGACCTTTTTATCAATTCTTTGGCTAAAAGTTAACTCCAAGTCAAATTTTGGCTTTTGCACAAAAATGTTCTTTTCAAGTCTAATTTCATTTTGTAAATGAAAATTTTGGAAAATTTTGATGATTTGACCATAAATCACAAAGTTACTTCATTTCATCTTCAATTTGAGTTTGGCATCAAAAATTTTGCAAAAATCAATTAAGAACCTCATTCTCCGAATTTTTTAGTTTTAGGCTCAAAATCGGTCAAAAATAAAATTACTTTTGTTCTAGTCATAATTAGGTTCATTTTACGACATTTGATCTAGAGGTGGTTAAGCATTCACTTGTTTAATCAATTTTAAGATTGGGTAAAGCGAAATGTGAATTGACATTTTTGCCCCCAATTAGGGGTCCAAATCCAGGCTACATGATTTGCCAACGAAGACTTCTATTTTATTCAATTTTGTGAGTAAAGTCCAAATTCAAGATCAATTTTTGTAAATTCACTTGTCAATTCATTGATTTGAGAGATTTAACTTACTTGACCTTAAGGAAATATGTTTATTGAGCTTCGATTTAAGAAATTCGAGTTGACCCATCCATAACTAAAGTTTAATTTGATAAATTAAGGCTCAATTTCACCATTGGCCCTCAATTAAATTTTGGCAAAAAGTTCATGTAATTAATTAAAGGTCAATTTTTTGGGCAGAAATTAAAGGTCATTTGAATGCAATGAGTCTTTCTAGACATGGGTAATTAGGCTAATAGGTATTTTGCAATTTTAACTAAATTCAATTTCAATTAATTTGCAAATTTCAACTAATAATTAGATAAAATTACCCATTCAAGCCTAGAAAGTCCAATTAGGTGCACTCATGGTAGATCCATTAGTTTTTTTTATATTACTTAGGTAATTAAATCAATATAAATTGTTGAAATGCATTTAAATGGTTTAATTAGCCTAATTTAGTTAAAATTAGACTGTTTCTCTTCAAAATTGGACCATTTCCTTTCCAATTAGGTAAAAAAAATTTCAATTTAGTCCAAATGGGACCAAATTGCATAAATTCAAGAAAATATTGGATCGAACCAGCCAAGGAAGAACCAAACCGATCAACTGACGTGAATGGGGTTCAACCAGTACGATCGGCTGCCGTCAGAAGAGGCCAGTTTGACCCTCCTTCGACCAGTTCTCCTACACTAGTGACCACCATGAGGTGGTCTAGCTCATGATCTAGTCCCCTATGTCCTTAAATTTTCAAAAATTGCAAATTTTCCCTAAAGGTTTTAGAAATTTTGCAAAATTGCCCTAAAGTTTAAGAAAGACCCTAATCTCATGATCAAATCTCATCCATTCATTAGGATTACATCTTAATCCTTAAAAATATTTAGACGTGCTTTATTTAAGGGATGAGATTGAATCTAAAGATGAGATTAGATCCTAGCCTTCGAATCAAACCGACAGCTAGGATTTAATCTCATATAGACCTATATAAGGGATTTTTTCCCTCTAAATTTCAAGGGAGGAGGTCATTTTGCTGCTACACTCTCTCTCTAAAATCCAATTTTCTCTCTTCTCTCTCTATTTTCCCTCCATTTCTCTCCCTCTCTTCCTCTCTCCCCTAACTGTCGTAACCGCCTCATGTTGCCGCATCGACTGTCACTCACTAAAGCCCTCACTGGTCAAGCGCCACCTCTTACAACCTTCCTTGGCCTCCATTCGTCACGGTCGAAGTTACACTAACTCAGTCCGTTGCCTCGATTCACCTGTCTTGGCGTTTCTCTCTTCCAATGTCAAAGATCGGCTTTTGTGCCGGTGAGTTGTCCGCCAGTTCTCTAGCATGAACCGATGGTCCGGCGATCCTCTTCAGGGTTTGGCCACCTTGACTTGTTCCTTGGGGTGTCCTCGACCCATTGGTGGTTGGGGTTCCATTGGAAAGACACCAGAGCTCCTCTGGTGGCTAATATTCCCCACAATGGTCTCAAATCGGTCCAATCGGTTTGGTTTGTCTAGAGCTAGTTCAGCTCCAATCTGGCACTAATCTCCTTCCCTCCGGCGACTGAGGTCCCTTCTGATGCTCCCTTTGATTTTTAGTCAATGCGTCGATAAAGATAGGAAAGCTGAATTAGGAGTTTTTGATGGCAAAAAAATAAAGATAGGAGCCCCTTTTTCGAACAAAAAAATGTCCTCGAACAAAAAAATGTCCCTATGACAATCCTCAGGGGGCTGGTACTCAAGCTTTGTGGATTTGAGTTCGATTTTGCAACTACAACTAAGGTAGGCCTCATTATCTTGAGCTCGATGAAGCAAGATCACAACAGGTGATTGGGGCTAGAGCTCAAGTTTATGATTAAATCTATGGATGATAAGCTTCTATGATGATTCATGATGATTGTGGATGGATTTGCTTGGATGAATGTGAGGTGATTTGGCTTGATTAGGTGTTTATGCTTAATTTGTGAAATTCGGATTCTACACTAATAGATTTGAGAAAAATCTTCATTTGAGCTTGAAAAATTGTCTGGATGAGTTTAAGGCCTCTAAGACTTTTAAAATATACTTGATGAGCTTTCTAACGAGCCATAGAACACTCTGATCGGACTCCTATTGATACCTGAAAACTTCAGTTAAAGTGATTTCTGAGTTCTGTGATTGTGTTCTAATTACTAGTGTTCTGTGATGGATCCGACCTTTGCAGCTTCATGATTTTTTGCTGATTCTTGTGATCAGAATTTTAAGTTTTTGGTTTGATGCTTAACCTATATGATTTTTCTCACACTTTTGCCTTGTCATATAGGAGAATTAAGCCACGCACTTTGTTCATATGATTGCTACTCTGAATCCAGTCCTTTCGTATGTTCATGAAAATGTCCACAAATGAATGCGTAAATGACCTTAATTGAGCATATCATCTCTTAGCAAGTCTTAGGCAATTCATTAAGCTTTCTAATGATACCAAAATCAAGGTATTTGCGTGTCAATTGGCCTACTTAACACTTTTTACAAGGTTGCCCCCTAATCTGGGAAATCATAAAATTCGGAATACATGTATGACCGCTTGTATGTCTACACTTTGCCACTTTAGCTCGAATTTTTCTGTCATGATTTGGTCTCAGCCCCTTCATGAACTTTGTTAGTCATCCTTAGGACTATCATGTGGTAAAGTTTGAAGAATTTTTAACATTATTAACATGTTCATATTGCCATGAGATCTTACCCATTTGCTGCTGCCTATTCTGTTCTGATACATTTTGCTATGTTCTTGAATTTTTATAAATTCGTATGTAGCTCATTTTAAGAAGTTGTCTCATGAAAAATGCTCTACATTGAGTGTCTAACAAGCTAGAATTTTTGCAATGTCAATTGCGTAATGGGTCACGTCCGATTGCTTGCTCTTGGTTGAGATGTTATGAATTCCCCTATTCTGTTTGGTTGTGACATGTGCATGTTCTATGATTTTTAGAAAATAATGTATGCATAATTGATCTTTGATGTCTTTATGACTTTTGATTTTCATTTCTTGAACTTCAAGGACAAAATTTTTCAGAAAATAAAAAGACCATTGAACATGTATTTGACGCTTGAGATGGTGATCAACGCACGTTGAATGATTGAAGTAAACTGGTACCGGTACACTAATTATTTGATTGGATGGGAAATAAGGTCTCCGGACTTGCTCGTGTGTTTATTTCCACATTCGACTCATGTGATTGATAGGTACTCTCACAAGCCTGATCCATGCGTGTCTTGTTACTTTTTTGTGTCATTTAAAAAGATGAAAGGTGATCATGTGCGGGTGTTGATTTCGTGTTATTCTAATTTTAAGAAAATAAGAATGGAAAGGCAACCAATTTTAATTGAAATTGCAGTGCGGAAAGTAAACAACCAAGGAAAGCAGCAAATTTAACATGCAATCTGAAAAAGTAAGTGTAAAAGGAAAGAGATGAAAGGAACTCGCAACTCATCAGATTTTTATACAATGCAATGGAAAACTTGAGACGTGTCAGGTGTCAAATGAATAGTACAAAGGAAGGGTCAAAAAGGACATCGACTATCATCATCTTCGGGGCTGTCTTCTTCATCTACCATAATTCTTAACTAATTCTAAATGAACGGTTTACAAAAAAACAAACACCAATTCAAACAAAAGCACACAAAACGTGGCAAGCAAACAAGATTCATCTAACCGACGAATTAGAAATGATGACTCCAAAACATTTATCTTAGGTTGTTAATTGACTTAGATAATAAAAACAAAACTTCCCCATATTGTGCAGGGTATGGACTTGGTAGAGTCCGCACTTGCTATCGACCCTTTTTCGAGGACCGTCTCATGAGTAAATACCCCTAAACTCCATCCCTCCCAGCACTAACCATCGCCAAGGGTAGGTCGCAACATGCTGTGGTTGCTTGATTCGATCTCACCTCCTTTCAAGGTTGATTCATCATAAAACAAAAACAAAGGTACGATCCTTGAACTCAAGCTAAATAAAGTGAGTTACACTGGGCAGTCGGGGTAGAGCTTATACTTAGGGATGATCTTATGAATTTCATGATTGCTGTGATAGTTTAGGATGTTTAGGAATGGATTTGATTAGATTATCATGGCTTGATTTGGTGTTTGGACTTAATCTGTGATTTTCAGATAACCGTATGAGTGATTTGAAAGATGTCTTCGTTTGAGCTTGCAAATGTATTTGATTTGTTCGATCTTCGTGACATTTGAAGCTGACTCGATGATCTTTCCGATAAGCTATAGAACATCCCAATCGGACTCCTATTTGTACCTGAAAACCTCTGTGAAAGTTGCTGTCACGTTCTGTAATTTTCATTTGATTTCAGATATTTTATGATATTTCAACCTCTACAGATTCATGATGTTTTGCTGATTTTTGTTATCTGATTTTCGAGTCGGTTCCTCACAAGAATCGTTCATGACATAACCATCTAGATCATATACTTTTTCCAAAATTTCCTGAGACCATTAAGCAAGGTCGATCGGCCCTTACATCATTATGCTGACTTCTGGAATATGCATTTCCTAAATACCTGTTTCAATTTCTCGAATTTTTGCTGAATTCTGTGCTTGGATTCTAACTTTGAGTTCTTCATAAATGTTGCGTGTATGAATGGTAGTCATAGCATACTTTTTTCTTAGAATTTTTAGATGAGTATGTCTAGGTCAAATCCAACAAAAATCATCCCCTATTGTGCTTGTCAGCGTAATCCCAAGTCAAGTTCTTCACTTTGCCAATTTTCTTGTGATTTTTCTAGATATTTTGTTCAATGGATGTTGGTCATCACATATATTTTTTCTATAATTCTTAGACAACGTTCATTAGGTAAAATACCCCAAAAATCGTCCTTAGGTCACTTCTGCTTGTACAAACTCGAATTTGCATTCATGTGCAATTAAGCATGTAATTGTGACTCTTTGACTATAAAGCCTTTATGAAAGTCATTCCATACTTCAATGCCATTCTAGGGATACTTAAGTCATTCCAAATGAATGCCATTAGTTCATTAATTGCACGTATTAGTGAAATTTTGTTCTGTCATTATGAATGTATCTTATGTTTGCCTTGTTTTTGTCATTTTCATACCATGCCTTGTGATAACATTCAGGTCTAGCTCCCTCAATAAAAAATGTTCATGGTTTAATGTTCGATTCATATGATTTTTCCCGCAATTTTTTCCATGTCATATATGAGCAATAGACCATACATCTTCTTAATGTGACTGCCCTGAATATTGTATTTAGAATGTTTGTATAAACATTCTGAATTTGACATGTAATCAACCTTAATTGATCATATGGCCTCTTAGAAATCTTAGTACATTGATTAAGCTTTCTAATGATGCTAAAATTGTTCTATTTTCATGCCAATAGGGTCCCTTTCCATTTTTTGCAAAGTTGCCCTAAAATCTGGAAAATCACAAAATTCGGATAGCATATAAGACCACTTTCATGTCTGCATCTTTCTATTTTCGTCTGAATTTTTCCACTGAGATTCAGAAATTGAGTCCTTCATGAACATTGATTGTTACTCTTAGGACTATCATGAGGCTAAAATTTAAGATTTTTAGACTAAATTGGCATAGTTAAATCTCCATAAGTTTGCAGTATGACCTTGTTGTCCAGTTATGTTCTGTGCATTTTGCCATGTTCTTTGTTTTTTATAAATTCATGCATAGCGCATTTTAAGAATTTTCCTCATGAAAAATGTTCTAGTCAAGTTCATCATGTGATGTCATTTTTGTGGAGTCGAATGTTTCATGGGTCATGCTCAATTGCTTGCTCTTTGATGAGGTGCTAAGGATTCCCCTGCGTTGTTCTTTATGATGTGTTCATGTTCTAGGATTTTTAGAAATTTGTGCACGTAGAACAACCTCCGGCATCTTCACAAATTTTAATCCTTATCTCATAAAATTTGACCTCAAATATTTCTAAAAATAAAAAGATCATTTAATGATTGTTTGATGCTCGCGATAATGCTCGGTGCATGTTGAATGAATGAAGTGACCTAGTATCGGCTCACTAATTGCTTGATTGGATGTCTTTGAACTTGTTTACATGTTTACTTTCGAGTTCTATGCATGTGATTGATAGATACTCGTGCAAGCCCGATATATACTTGTGGATTAGACTTGGGATTATACATTAGAACTTGATTTTTAGGGAACTTATGGCGTTTTCCATTGTGAGTGAATTCTAATGATGGTTAATTACCATAAGTTGTGTCTAATAATGAATGGGGTGATATTTTGTGGCACGTTGCAAATGTAATCTCAAAGGTCGACCTGAGGCCAACTTTAATCAAGTTGATCATTGCTTGTTTGCCGTGTTGAGTTGTTTTGCTTTGTCTTTTGCTTGGTTCGGTATTTGTTTCAATTGTAATCCGTTCATTTTAGCATTAGTCAAAAAACTAGTATAGATAATAAAGAAGGCAATTCCAAAGAGGGCAATGGTTGATGTCTCTTCCGACCTTCTTCCTTTGTACCATTCATTTGATAGTTGACATATGTCTTGGATTTTCCATTGCATTGTATAAAAGCCAAACGAGTTATGGGTCGTCTTTCTTTATTTTCCTTTATTTGTTTTTTTTAGGATTGCATGTTTAGATTTACCGCTTTCTTTGGGTATTTACTTACTACACCATAATTTCAATTCAAATTATTTGCTTTTCCTTTTCATTTTTTAGAAATAGAATGGTATGAAACAAACATCCACGCATGATCACCTTTTTTATTTTTAAATGGTACGAAAAAATAAAAAGACACACATGATCACCTTAGATAAATACGACAATTGTTAGGTACCCAAAAGAGCACTAATTGAAATATTAGCGTAACCCAAGTCCACGAACTCTAGATTTTTGGTTGTGTAGAAATTGAGAGGATTCTCCCGACTCTCGATTGGGCTTTCTAGCTGGCCCCAAGAATTGAGGTTAGTGGCAACTCTTAACATTTATCTTAGGTTGTTAATAAACTTAGATAATAAAATTAACCCATCATTTAGTGTATGAGTCTAGGGGAGCACTCACCTCAGTTTGGCATGCTCAAGCGGATTTAGCCAAGATGACAAAGTGATGCTATCTATTTGGTGGGTATTTCCTTGAGAGGGCTATCGTTGTAACATCCCGAAATTTGAGCCCTTTGAGGGATGAATTAACGTTAATTTCACAAGTGCATTGTTGGTTGATCTCACTTGGAATTGATCACTCCTAAGATACTGACCTTGAGGGGAAAGGCTAATGAGGACAGAACTCGTGTGACAAAAGAACTTGACCTGGGAAAACAACTCGACCATGAGACTTGTGTAAGGACGATCATGTAGTCATGCGGGCCGATTTCAGGGACGACTAGAAGTCAATTCACGGACAGAAATAATGGGACGACGGGTGATTCCGTCTACTATTATCAAACCCGCAAATAGCCCTATGTCGATTCTTGATAATCGTGTACTTTGAAATAAGAATCGATCCTTCGCAATTTCACGTAGCTATGGACGTCCATGTGTCGAGAAGTCTTGAACGTGAATTGGCACGAGTCAGTTACGCGTGAATCCTCAAAGCCGCCTGTCAGTTTGAGTAGTACCAAAATGGCATTCGGGCAAATTGACATGGCATGAGAATCCAAAATTGGACTTTTAATTTTTAGGAACGTCCGGGATGGACTTTTGGACAATGCTTCTTAGATAGTCAATAGTGCCGATTGAGCCGAGTATTTGGAAAAGGGATTTTCATATCGAGGAAACGAGCCTAGGAGGACATGGGCCGGCCAAGGACAGTGTGGGCCTCACGCCCAAGGTGGGACAGCCACTATGATAGACCCAAGACAAGCAAGTGAGCCCGTTAGACCAAACTGACTATTTACTCTCTTAAGCCATTGTCTAACCTTGAGCCATTTCGAGCCCAACAAATTCCTGAGCCCGTTCCTATTCATTTTTAAGCCGGTTTCTTAGGCCCTCCCTTCATTTTCAGCTCAAGGGAAGATTGGGAAATGTGCAAGGTGGAAATAACCAAAATGCCCTTGGATATTTTGAAGAAAAGTCAAAAGAAGAGAGAGAAGATGATGTCATCTTTCTTGGAACTTGGGCAAGGCATACAATGGCCTTAATGAGCTTATCTTCAGCCTCATTTCACTCTTTCTCCTCCCCTTGCAACTCACCAAAACTGCACACCACTTTTCTCCTTGTTTTCCTTGCCTTCTTGCAATTTCAGCTTCTGACCTTCCTCCGAAAATCGAGTTGTTCATCGCCTTCCTGTGTGAATCATGGCCCATGCCACCTACCGCTGTGTTCATGACAGAAATTCCGTTCAGATGGCTTCAGCCGTTCGTCGAACGGAGCTGCCGGCAGATACGTACGGCCTCTGGAAGTCACTGCTCACCGGACCGCCTATTGTAGCGGCAGCTTTGCACAGTTCCGTCTTTTCCTCCGTTTCTCTCCCATTTCGACCAAACCACCACCTATACCAACCACCAGAAACTCCCCCTTGACCCCTAGGTGCCGCTGGTCACTAGCCCGCCGCTCGCCGGAGTTCCGATTAGCTCCGTTCAGCCCCTTTCTCCTTCAAGCAGTGCTGTTTCCAGAATTTCAGAGAGGATCCGAGTTTGTTGCTACTGTTCTCAGCCCTGGGACCGCCTTGGATCATCATGGTAGAGGTCCCCGGGTGTCGGGTTCGACACCGCCACGTTCGTGTTGCTGGCTTGCTTAACGAGTGAATTTAGCCCTAATCCCTATTCAGTGCCTAAACTTGCTTAGGGTGGGTTATTTAGTGTTAATGTTGGTTTAGATGGTTTAATTAAGTTGTATTAGCCATAAGATAGGTGGTTAGATAGATGATTAAGATTAGATTAGCTTAATTTTGCTTATTAAGCTTAATTTTGCTTAATTATTGCTTAATGGTGGATTATGTGATTTTTGTGGATTAATTAAGCATGTTAGTTTAAATTGCTTGATTAATGATTTTAATTAATGTTTTTTTTAATTTCTGAATTTAATATATTAATTAATTAAATTAATTTATAATTTCGAATTATTAATATTTCTGAAAATTAATTATTATGGGGAAAAAAATTAATTGAGTATTTATGGGAAATGGCTTTAATTGAGTAATTTTGTGGGAAAATTACTATGGTCTAATTTTCTAAAGTGCGTAGTATTTATATACTACATTATTAAATGGCATTGGTTTATTAAAGAATGGTTTTTATTAAATGAAATTATTTGGGTTGGATATTAATTATGGGATTGGAAAATAATTATAAGCATTTTGTGGGACTTAAATTATTTTACCATAACAATCGACTATAGTATTATATGCTTCTTAAATGAATATCTTAGAGTATAATTATAGTCCCATAGTCAAGAGGACACATGTTTATTTATTATTGAATATTGAGATACATGGTTGGATACTGATAATTATTGAGGTACATGATTATTTTGGAAAAGTGTGCATGTATCGTCATTTTGATTGGTCAGAATTGATTGACAGACTATGACTTGAACTGCTGATTGTTACAACTTTCGTGAATGATTGAACTGCTACTATTGTACGTGACTGCTAGATACTGCCGTATGACATTATACGTGTGTTAACTACAATAGCATGTCACATGAGCATGAGCGATGTGCATTCACGACCAAGCAAAAGCAAAGACAAAAATGAACTGTTTGCTGATGTGTTGCATGGCAGATTAAAGTTGATAGCCCGGTTGAGCCAGATGACTGCTAATCCTTCGAGGTTGTGCCGTGATCATTGGGTTGCCGAACAGTGATCAAATGCGGAGTCGCAGTTGAGACTAGGCCCATGCTCCATAGGGAATGCCGTTGATGGGGGAAAGCCCGTGACGTCGCCGTACCTCATGGGGGAGGACGATGCCTGGTCTACGACCAGTTGACCGCCAACCATAAGGTTGTGCCGTGGCTTAAAGGGTCGTAATAATCGGAGCATATGTGTGGGTGTGAGACATGAGAAAGTTGTGTAGGATGCTCTGATTATTCGCATGCTCTTAATGTCGTGATGATCGCATCATTTATGGTACGCACGCATGAGTTGACAGTCGTGCAGGGTGTGGCAATGGCCATGTGAGATCGCTTGTGATGCGACTCGCATGTGATTGATAAACTACATCGTCTAACGGCCATGTGTCTTGCTTGCATTGTATGACATTTGACGTGCAGGATATGGTAGATCGGATAAAGTTGCATGCGAACTGAATATTGACTATTGGTTTGCCTTGTCTATTGTTTGATCTGCTGTTTGCTGGCTGTCTGTTGTTGGGTTGAGTGAGAGGTGGTTCTAGAGAGATACCCCGAGTTGAGTTGGCATACTAACTGGGGCTTAGGGGGGAAACTCGTTGAGATTTTATCTCACTAGTTGTTGTATAACCACTTTCAGGCCTCTAGAATGGTGTACCCATAGTGGAGAATCCCGGTCCCGCTCCTCCAGTGATCGACCCGACAGAGCTTGAGTCCGATGGGTCCAAGTGACCGTGGTGTTGAACCCGAGGGTTCTTTGTGTACTGTTGGATTAGCCTAGTTTCTTTTTAGTTTGGCTTAGAGAATGGATTGGCCCTTTTTGTCGGGCTTGTAATTCGGAAAACGATCCTCCATTGGTTAATCTAGTAAAGTGAATAATTGAGTAGTTGCTATTGTTCTTGCTGTTCATCGCTCTATCCTTGTTTGATTGTTTGTTTGTCTGGGGATGGTTCGCCTTCCACTTGCGCTTACCAAAAGATAAAATGAATGGTCGTCGACGGGTCTTGGGACGTCGCTTTCAATTGGCTATGGAAATGGGGTTGCCGTGAGCTCGAGAGTCGGGGCGTGACAATCGTGGCTAAAAATACTGCTGAACTTGTCTTTCACATCCAATCTTCTTTTTTTAAAGTATATTGTTATTGTGAAAATGACTCACGGCACCTTCCCGCTACTGCGTGAGGTATGGATTTGGGAGAACCCACGTTCATATAGACCTCAAGCTCAATTAGTCAAGATCGAAAGGTGATGTGATGACCCTTTCGATTGATATAACTTGAGTGCCAGCTTGTGAGTAAATATCCCTAAACTCCGTCCTTCTCAACATCGACCTTCGCTAAGAGCGGGTTGTGACATGCATCATTCAACATTCGACTTAAAGAATAAATTACTTGTTCTTTCCCCTACATCATTTTCTTATGCCGGTACACATCCAATGGTAGTATCGGTGGCCGATAGATACAAATTCAATGGTCTACCCACCTTCGATGGCATCAAAACTGGAGGGTTGATCAAGTATTCTTTTCTCTTATCAAATGCCTGTTGATGCTTAACCAAAAATCCTAGAAAATGACAAGCCTAAACTCGAGAAGCACATTTCAAAGGATTATTTTCAATTTAAATTTCTATATCCTAACAAAGGCTTGCTCTAAATAATTTAGATGACTTACCTAGTCCGATTTAACAATGATGTCATCAATGTAGACTTCCGTAAAATCTCCAATCATGTCATGGAAAATGAAATTCATTGCCTTCTGGTATGTAGCACCTGCATTCTTCAATCCAAATGGCATGACTAGCCATTCAAAGATGCCAATCGTGCCTAGGCATCTAAATGCCGTTTTATGGACATCTTCTTCAGCTATGAATATTTGATTGTAGCCCGAATGACCATCCATAAGTGACATAATCTTATTACTAGAAGCAAAGTTGACAAGCATATCAACCATGAGCATCCAATACTCATCCTTAGGTGTGGCCACATTCAAATTGCGAAAATTTATACAAACTCTAAGCTTCCCATTTTTCTTGTTTACTGGAACAATATTTGATAGCCACCCAACATATTATGCCATTTTTATAAAGCCTACTATCAATAATTGTTCAATCTCTTCTTTGACTTTCTATATAACTTATTGTGTAAATTGCCTTGGGGGCTGTTTATGTGATTTCAAACCCTTCTTTATTGGCAGTTGATGTTCCATTACATCTTTTTCTAGTCCAAGCATTTCATGACAATCCCAAGCAAAACAGTCCTTGTACTTTCTCAACAAATCCACCAATTGAGCTTTGAATTCATTATCAAGTAAAGCGCTTATATAAATAGGGCGTTGATTGGTGGTTGTGTCAATATTAATCTCTTCCAAAGGGTCTTGAGCTTCAATTACCTTATCATTATCCTTAATATCTCTTCAACGACCTTTGCATCCTGCTCTGCCAGTTTGGCCCTATAGGCCAAGTACCTCCTAATGAGGTCTTTTGATAATATAAGGTTCTCAATGGACAACCTTATCAAATTGCTCTATCAATTAACTTTTTGGAACTCACTCAACAATCCCTTTGTCAAAATGGCAGAATTCAATATCTGATGAAGGTCAATGGAACACATTGGTTTCCATGAATCTAATCCCTTCCAAGCAACAAGTTATATAATCCGTTAGCGTCGACCACACAAAAAGAAGTCCTAGAGGTCTTGGATCCTATGGTCAAATCATCCACGAATATTCCTTTAACCTCTAAGATGTCTCTTGTAAAGTATGATAGCTAAATGTTCAATGGGATAATCTCATTATCTCGTCTTCCTATTCTCTTGCAAAAACGGTAAGAATTGATATTCAAAGTAGAACCCCTGTCAACTAACACCCGAGATATAGGTTGACCATTAATTTTGGCATTAATGTTTAATGCCCTTAAATGATTTGAGCTCTGTGCAGGAGGTTTCTCAAATTCCATTACTTCCTCACTATCGAAGTAGAATTCCACTCCTTCTTTCTCAACCACGAGGATTTCCTCACATAATTTAATACCAGAAGATATCACATGAAGCTCATTAGGAAGTTTTGCCTGCACCATGTAAGAACTCAACGGTGAGACTGACCTTGAAAATGGCCTCACCTTTAATTCTGGTGATTGGACAATTGCCTTTGTAACCAATTTACCACTTTGGTTGGGAGTCATGCTCTCGCCATGTAATTTTCTTCTCCATACTGAGTTCCTAGTCTTGGTTTTCTTTGGCTCGTGAATCGCTATCAAAGCAGGCTTGACTTGTGTAATACGCCCTAATCAAGTTGCTTCTCGAGCGTATACACATTTTTCTTTCTTTGTATCCTTCTCTTTTGTGTTTGTGTCAATTTGTTCCTTATAGGTTAGAATCAATCAACCTTGTGCCACTTGTCGATAGGTGAGTCATAGGGTACCTTCAAGGTTCGTCGACAGCGATTATTAGTTGGTAGATTTCTATCCTCATCATTGAACTCAGATTCCCATTTAGATGGGCTTGTCACTCGAAGGTTAATGGGAAGTGGGCTATAACTAACAGAATAGTAATATTTCCCACTATATTTCCCAAGGTTTTAATTGTGGGATCACCCTCTTCATACCTTTGTTTGAATGACTTACCAATCTCTTGACGAACATGATACTTCTTAGAATATTTTATCTAAGGGAGCAAGCTCCCTCTAATTATTTAACTACTACACTTTACCTATGACTATAGCGTCATATTGATTGTACTTACCCCTAGAATAGCATTTCTGGTAACTAATCAATTGCCTACATCTTGAACCCAATATCGAACCTTGATACTGCTCGAGTTCAGAATCTGATGAAGGGAATTTTCCCTTTTGTTACGTATAACATTTATTAGAATGGCTTAGCTTATTCTAAGCAGATTTCTTTTGGGACTGAGGTATTGAGCCTTGGCCATATACGCTACCAACAATTTTTTGACTGAATTGATGGTCCTGGAGCTTGGGACAGTACTGTCTTTGTCTAATTATTTGTTTGCATCTTGCACAGAATTGAGGCTGTTGGTACCTTTTAGGCCTGGGCTTCCAAGATATTATACCAATCGTGACAGAGAAAGGATCCACATCGACCTCCATAGGAGCCTTGTTCTTGTCATCAGTGAACTTTATTTCTTCTTGCTTGATTGCATCTTGAATATTTCTCTTAAATACCATGTAGTGAATTAATAATATTATGGCTCTAGGAGTGATGATATTTGCAATACTTTTTACCTATCAGCTCATCTTTAGCAAGTATATTTTGTCCCTCAGTCAGCCTTATTTGACCATCAACCAATAAGAGATCAAATATTTCATTAGTTTTATTGACATCAAACGAGTAATAAATGGGCTCTTTTGCTTTTGGCATGATGTTGGATTTCTCCTTCATTCTGGCGAGCTTTAATGCTTGACACGTATAGGGTTGATCGATAACCATTTTAATAACAGCCACTTCCGTCATTTCCACATGTTCTAGTTCCTCATTAGCTTTCATTGAGTCAGCCCAATTAACATCTGCTCGCCTATCATGTCTCTTGTCCTTTTCTTTGAGCAGGTTTTCATGTTTGGTGGCTATGGTAGACAACTGGAACAAATCCAAGTAGGGTTGTCCCATCATCCTCTCACGAATCTCAAATTTCAATCCATTAAAAGCAAGATCCACATAGGCTTTCTTAGGTAATAGGACCAGACATTTATTTCCGACCCTTTTGAAGTTAGAAATAAATTGGCCAACTAAGTCGTTATGCTACTGTTTTATGGTCGACAAGTTAGCTACTGACAGATTTGGAACTACCCTTTGGAACTGGATGTGGAACAATCTTTCTATTTACTCCCATGAGGCAACAGATTTGCTAGTAATGCCATATACCAAGTAAAACCAGTTTTTGACAGTGATAGAGGAAAAAACTAGAGTTTCTAATGGTCTGCATAAGTTACATCTGCATATTGTGCTAGGAAACGATTGATATGTTTGAATGTTAATTGATCCTCTTCACCAGTGAACAAGGTAAATTCAAGCATCTTGAATCCCATTGTATATGGTACGGTACCTATCCAGTCGAAATACGGTTTCCTATAAATGTTGGTAGGTAAACCATATGTAACCATATCTCCTTAATGCTGGGTCAACTGTTGGTTGGTTTTGAATGGGAGCCATAAGATGTAACCTTGAGGCTTGTTGCATAGCATAATTGGGTTGCAATGTCAGGTTGGCATTATGCTGGAGATTCTAACAAAATTGTTGTTAGGCCCATAGGTGCTTGATTTACTTGAGGGTTGGGGACATTCATTTGTGGCTGCACATTGGGAGCTAAAACTTACAGCACTTGTTACTGAACATTGGGCATTGCAACTTGAAGAACATGTTGTTGAACATTGGGCATGGCAGTTAGGGGCACCTATTGTTGCACATTAAGCATAGTAGCCAGGGGCACCTGTTGTTGCACATTAGGCATCATAGTTTGAGGTGCCTACTATTGAATATTAAGCATCATTGGCTGCAGTTGAATGCTCTTTTGCTGCTTTTGGTCCTACCCCTAGCTGGAGTCGTCATAACTCTTGGAACTTCCATCATGACCGGTAATACATTCATCTAAAGTACAAGAATAGTGTCTAGCTGAGAAGCCAAACCGACTCCTAAGACATTTTTGAATGTTACAGGCTATCGAGTCACTAGTGGAATGGGCATTATAGGGGATTGATGAACGTTGGTGTGCACATTAGTGCTAACTGACCCATAAGTTTATGCAGCTATAAGGACTTCTCCCTTTTGCAAGATCCTAAAAGGATGCCAAATCGATGCACCTTGTCTTGCATTTCCTGATGTTTCTTGATAAGCAATTTCTACAGGAATGTACATGATTGAAGTAGGGACTTGCCCTATTTGTAGTTGAACTGGCTTTGTTGAAGTTTCATGTTGTCCTTGAGTACACTCATGATAAGTATTGATGATCAAAGGCCTGACGACGTCAGTCATTTGTCTTACCATATGATTCTCAAACTCATTTTGAGTTTCCCCAATTGTTCGCCTCACGGTAGCAATCATGACCGATGTAAGGTTAGCTTGCCTTCTTTTGTTCGAACGCTGCCTTGCAATGTCAACCATAACATCCTGAATTTTGACCCATTTCAGGATATATGAAATAGTTATCTTATCAATGCACTGTTAGTTATGTTTACTCTGAGTTGGCCCTTTATGAGTTAACTAATTATTCAGAAAGACAATTAAGGATCGATACGTGTATGACCAGTGAATTCAATCAGGGATAGACCCGCTCAACCATAAGGATCAAAGGGAGATGATACCATGTTGTTGCAATCCAATTAGCGAATAGAAATAAATCGATTCGACAGAAATATGAGATCGGATTGCGAGTGATTATACACGACTTCGATATTGACTACGCACGACATTAAATCGATTTCCTTTTGGCTTTGTACTTAACGTGAGCAATTAACCTCTTATGATTACATGACAATCGAGGATCGCCCTAATTTGAATAGGCCTGATCGTGGATTGAAAAACTATCAACCACGGGTCAAATGCGCGAGAACCCCCAAACACTGCCCGATAGTTAGGTTGTACTAAAGTTGCGATTGATCGATTTTAATCACGAATTTCAATCCGGTTTTGGGTATCAAACTTTCAAGGATGTCGAGACTAACATATTAAACGTTGCCTCATTGATTCTTGAATTTCTCGGTAAGCCTAGAAATTATCAGAAAAGGATTCAACGGGCCGAAAAATTGGAACCAAGAGGAGATGGGCCAACCAAAGGCCCAATGGACCTTGCGCCCATTGAGGTTCAGCCAAGTGAGCCCCAACCCAAACCCACCAAGTCCAAGTGGGCCCAAGTAAGCCCAGCTTCAAGCCTTTGAGCCGAATTGCATTTTCTAGCACATTTCTCCTCAATTTGAGCCTAAACCAATTTTATTCAAGCCCAGATAAAATCTTGGCCCATATACGCATATAGTACGGTATACTATACTTTGGGAATTTACAAAATTACCCTTTCTAGAACTTGCATTAAATGGGAAAGGACAAAGGGAAAAAAGCCAAGGAAATGATGGATTTTTTGGGAAATTGATGAAGCCAATTGGAGAAGGCTTCAAGGAGAGAGAGCCTACATCTTTCCTCTCTCTTTCTCCTCTTGGGTGTCCAGCCCCTCACCCCTCCCATTTATTTCTCATTTTTCTCTCTTTTCCTCTTGTTTCTTCCCCTTGGATGCCCCTTGACCATCCGGACCACCATCACCCACCATCCTTGCCACCTTGCCACTGTTTCAGAGCCATCGAAGCTGCTGTGGTGCCGCCCGTCTTAGGCCACCCAAGCAGCGTCTCTCTCTCTCTCACGGTTCTTACCTCTACCGGAAACCGCCTCCACCGAGACCCCTTTTTGCCGAGTGTCTCTATGACATTTTAGTGGTAGCCATGTGTCGCCCTCGCCGCCGCCGTTCCGCCCGTGTCATCAGAATCACAAAACCGTGAGTCGATTTTCTAATCCCTTAGTTAGGGGTTAATCTTGCTTAAGAGTAGTTTAATTAGTTTAATCATGGTTTATGTTTTGATGAGGGTGATTAGTATATGTTATTAGTTGGATAAGCATGTTTAGTGCTAACCATCGTTAGATTAAAGTAACCTTAGTTGGATTAGTTAACTATAATTAGGTTGGTTAACTGTAGTTAGGTCAAATAATAACCATGGTTAGTATTAATCAATATTATTATTATTTTATAATTTTGAGTTATTGTTATTTTATTTACTTCTGAATATTAATTATTTTTGGGAAAATAATTAATTGTGATTATTTATTGGAAATGGTTTGAATGGGGAAATTTTGTGGGAAAAATTTCTAGAGCCTACTTTCTAATGTCAATTATGATTAGTTATTTTGTATGGGGTTAGGACACTAGGAGTGTCATAACTTTCGTACGATGTTCACTTTAGTGCTAAAACTTTTTTTTCGCTCACTTGAGTGCCAAATCGGAGTAAAATCGTTCACTTGAGTGCCATTTCATCGGAAAAGCTAACATGGCCGCCGAGAATGCTGTCGTGGCAGCCGGAAAATAATATTTTAATATTTTAATTATTTTTTTTGAATTTTTTTGAATTTTTTTTTTAGGGTTGGCGAGGGCCACCGTTGACCCTCCCCGGCCGCCAAACTCTCGCCCAAATTGGGCAAAGGGGCCCTCACCGTTGGCCGCGAAGGCCTTGGGTGAGGCTATTGCGACCTCCTCGCAGCTGCTGAGGGCCATTGTGGCCTTACCTAGGGCTAGATTTGGGCAAGGGCCGCCTTGCCTTCGCCGTTGCCGCCGCGAGTGAGGCCGTCAACGGCCTCGCTGACCTCGCCCAAGGCCTTCGCGGCCGACAGCGAGAGGACCCTTGCCCAATCTGGGCGAGAGTTCGGCGGCCGGCAAGGGTCAACGGTGGCCCTCGCCGGCCCTTAAAAAAAACAAAAAAAATTCAAAAAAAAGTTTTAATTAAAATATTAAAAAAAAAATTTCCGGCTACCACATCAACATTCTGGTGGCCACGTCAGCTTTTCCGGCGAAGTGGCACTCAAGTAAACGATTTTATTCCGATTTGGCACTCAAGTGAGCGAAAAAAAGTTTTGGCACCAAAGTGAGCACCATACGAAAGTTATGGCACTCCTAGTGTACTTACCCCTATTTTGTATTAAAGAGTATGAGTTTATTAAAAGAAAGGTTTTCGGAAATGAAGTTAATTGGGGTGGATTAATTATTTTTAGTATTGTTGTAAAATGATGATTATTTTATGGGAATTATGAGGTGTACGTGGATAATAAATGGTTGCATAAAATACCCTTTTTATGAGCTTTTTGGGGATAATATTGATTGATCCTGAGCAGTGACAACTGGATATTTAGTAAGATTAATTGATTGTTGTCGATCGTAGAAGCACGTGGTCGATAATTGCTAATTGTTGCAATGAGTGGTTGGAATGTTACTATTTTTGCGTAACTGTCGATTATTGCTACATTACATTATACACATGACAGCTACAAGGGCATGTCACGTGAGCACAAACCATGCTTGCATTGACGATAAACCAAAGAAAGAATGAATTGATTGATGCTGTGTTGCATGGTCACATTAAGAGGAGAGGCCGACGCTGCCGGATGACCACTAATCCTTTGGGGGTTATGCCATGGCCATTTGGTCACCTGACAGTGGTCAGTTGCAGAGTCGCAATAGAGGTCGAACCCATGCTCCTTTGGAAATGCCGTCTTTGGAGGAGAGCCCATGACGTAGCTGTGCCCCATCGGGAGGGTGAGGACGATGCTTGGTTTTGGACTAGTAGACCGCCAACCATAAAGTTGTGCTGTGGCCCAGGGGATCGTAATAATTGAAGTACGTGTAGTTATTGAGGCATGAGAATGCTAAGTGTAGTGCTCTGATTATATGCATGCCTCGTGATCTTGTTATGGTTTAAATTGTAATTTTTTGCAGTTTGCGCGTGCCAAGACAATGTAGGGTTGCTTGTGTTTGCATATGATGATTGAACTACTTCCTGATAACACTTCCCTGGGATGTTACAATTGGTTGGTTGTTGACACTAGATTGTATGTTTAGACTATCGAGGCGAACAGAGTTCCTACTCATCTAACACTTCTCTTAGATGAGCAATCTTGATTCAAGGGCCCTTGAGGAAGGGCATTCAAAGGATAGGCTAGTGCTAAAGGAAAAGCACTAGGGAATCCTAGATTTGATGAAATCCTACAGGCGTTGGAAGCCTTGGGTATTAGATAGGGTAGTGAGTTTAGACAACAAGCTGTTGTTGTTGGAGATGGAAGGGTGCACAGTCGATGCTTAAGTTGGTTGAATAGTTCCTAGAGTTAGAGCCATCCAAGTCTGCTAGGACAAGTGACCTTGAGGTCACAACCCTCTAGATCAAGGAACTAGAGAAAGCGTCGCATTACTAATATGCAAAGAGGAAGATAAGATAGCCTTGGCAGAGTACCAATTGCAAGGTAACGCTAGCACATAGTGGGAAGTAACCCAAGGAAGGGTTTTGCCCAAAGGTACAGTCCCCGAGTGGAGTGCCTTCGTCGAAACGTTCAGCGGAGAATATTTTTTGTAAGTGCACAAGAGAACAGAAGGTAGCTAAATTCCTACAACTTTGTCAGAATCATTTGTCAATCGTGCAATAGGAAGTTAACTTCATAGAGCTCTCGAAGTATGTGTTGAGAATGATTGGGAATCTGGTAGACCGAGTCAAAAGGTCGGGGATGGTCTAAAACTGGAAATTAAAGATCAATTGGTGCCCATGAACCTGAAGGACTATGATGAATGGTACGAGGGGGCCCAACTAACTGAAAAGGACGTGGCAGAATGAGTAGCTTCATTTGGACCATGGTTTGCATCTTATAGGATTAATCATCGGCTTGGGAAAAGGCTAATGACAGAAGGAATGGTGTAAAGAGAAAAATTGGTATACAACTCGAACGCCAAGTGTCAATTTTGTGGATGACGAATGAGATAGTTACGTGTCTTGTTTAGATTGGAACATGTTTTGAATGTGGGCAACAATGCCACATTGCAAGGAATTATCCTCGTTGACAATTAAGAACGTAACCTCAATAGCCACAAGTGAGACAACTGACTGAGAATGCTCCTCAGAACAACTTCAATCACTTTTTGGCACAAGAATAAGTGTATGCAGTTATTGGAAAGCAGGCAGAGGATTCGCAGGCTGTGATTACAATTACAACATCCTGATGTGATCATGTTTCTTATGCATTAAGTAGCTTGGCAGCTACGCATTTGTTTATAGCAGAATACTTTGTTAAGGCCGAAATTGTTGGAAGCAATTCTTAACAGGTTGACCTAATTAAAGGATGAGGTTGTCTGCAGTTGGATATTTAGATTGTACAATGGTCATTGATGATCAAAAGGAATTGATTGATTTGATTATTTTGACAATGTATGATTTGAATGTGATTGTTGGAATGGATTGACTTACTAAGTATCAAGTTACAATAGATTGCTATTGGAAGGTTATTCAGTTTGACCCATTAGGTGGGGTCAGTTTCGAGTTCACTAGAATCAAGGAGGACCCTCGATCCATTTGAATTTGTCATTAGAGTTAACTTTTTTATTGGAGGAAGGTTTTTGTGGTTATTGCACGCTTGTGGTTAATGTGTTAGTTGAGGAATCAAGGACAAAAGACATCGCAGTAATACAAGACTATTTCAATGTTTTTCCTAAGAAATTGTTTGGACTGTCTTTGGAAAGGGAGATCGAATTCATAATTGAGTGGCCATTAGGACGGAGCCAATTTCCAAAGCACCATATAGAAGGGTGTTATTAGAATTGAAGGAATTAAAGGTGCTGATGCAAGAATTATTGGATAAATGAATTATTCATCCTAATGTGTCTCCATGGGGAGTGCCAGTTTGGTTTGTAGGAAAAATGATGGATTGTTGTACCTATGCATTGATTATCAACAGCTTAACCAAGGGACAATCATGAACAAGTAACCATTACCAATGATAGATGACTTGTTTGACCCACTTCAAGGAGCTACAATATGTTCCAAGATAGACCCAAGGACGAGCCATCAGTAGTTGAGGATTAAAAAGGAGGATAAACTAAAGACGACATATCGTGTGTGATTTGGTCACTACGAGATTACTATACTGCCAATTGGATTAACTAATGCGACAGTTACATTTATGGATTCAATGGATTGAGTGATTAAGGTGTATTTGCAGCAATTTGTAATTGTGTTCGTGAATGATATATTGGAATATTTGAGGAATTCAGAGGAACACGAACATCACTTGAGGGTGGTGCTATAGACCATTCGAGAGCATAAATAGTATGCCAAGTTTGATACGTACGAGTTTGGATGAAGGAACTTCTGTGGATCCATCAAGATCAAGGCAGTCATGAATATGCCAAGACTTATAACAGTGATAGAGGTTCGAAGTTTTCTGAGTCAAGCAGGTTATTACAAACAATTCATAGAAAGGTTCTCTATGATAGCTACGCCTTTGATGCGAATGTTAATGAAGGACTTGATATTTGAATGGACGGATATGTGCGAGCGCAATTTTTAAAAGCTTAAGTATAAGCTGACTACTACATCAATTTTGAGGATATAGTATTTTATCGGAGGTTGTGAGATTTATAGTGAGGCGTCGTATAAGGGATCGGATTGCGTTGTAAAGCAATAAGGAAGATTGGTTGCTTACGCGTCATGACAATTGATGTCATTGGATTTAATAGAAGTCAGATAAGTTTTTATCTTGATGATTTGAGGAGTTGTAGGTATGGGATCATAAGTGATAATCTTTGATAAGATTTACGGTGGATGATTTATTGCTCGGAAGTCTTATATTCTATAAAGAACTAGGTTGAATTGTTTCAAGAGATGTTTAAGATATGAATTTACCTAAGATGGATTATTTTGGGCGATAATTAAGATAGGGATTTGAGGAATGGATTTTTGTCTTCGGTGGATTAAGAATTAATTATCCCATGATACGAGCTGGATAAGTGGTGAAATAGCATTATCGATGATTTTTACTCGAGGTATTAGCAAAGATTTGAAGAAGTACCCAAAAGCTTTTGTGCAATAAATGACATTTAGTTTGCACTAATTTTCAAGTGGTTTAAGTGGTATTCTTAGTTTAGATATTAAATGGACGTGATAGAAATGTTGAAAGGAAAATCGGTGGCTTGTGAAATTCGGATAGTGATTTGATGGAAACTCGATGAATTAGATTTCAAGTGTTGATAAGTGACCCCGTGGAAACGAGCTCCTGGGTTGGCAAACTAGAGAAAGATCTTGCACTTTGAGGCACTTAGATGAGATTAAAACCGTGAGGCTCGATATGGGACGGGCCAAAGTGGTTAATACCTCTATGAGTTAGTCCATATTAGGAAGGGACTTTTGGATTGTTGTGCAATTCGAAGACACCTGTATCGACTAATCCGACGAGGGCGAGGAGTGGTCGCCAAGGCTAGAGAACCTGAGTAAGGAGCGACTCCTCGCAGGCTTCTAGGATGTCAAAGAGGACAAGGATGAGATAGACTATGCATCGATTAAGAGAATAAGATTCTATCTGCCACGACCCCCTTCCAAAGTCTAAGCTACTGGTTATTTTCGCGACATCCCAAGCTTGTCGCCGACCCGATTCGTTTTATCCCGTTTATATGCACATGTGGAAGCATAAAGACAATAACACATCCCCAACAAACATCACTGGAAGAACATGGGACGTAAGCATAAAATACACTACTAGTTTCATTAGTAGCTCGTGTACAACTAACTTCCATATTTTACATAGCATGAGAGGCTTGTGTCACGGCTTGGAAACACGAATGGTCTATGAGAGTTCTGATTGATGCCGTGACCGATCCTTTGGACAAGCGACCCTCAACTGTTATCCCTGAATTCTAGGGTTTTCTTGAGTCTTCTAGAATATTCCTAGGGGTGAGCGATGCGGTAATTGTACACAAATGTAATTAAGGCAGGTAGGTGGAAGCTTGGGAAAGTAATTTCCACCGTTAGATCGAGGAGAGATCTATGGATACGGTTTGCTTGTATTTGTATAAATAGGGGTCTCCTCTCCCTTATTGTATCATCTCATTCTATAAGAATAATAGAATCCAGAGCTTCTCTCTCTAGAGTTTCTCTCTCTAAAAATCTTGTGAGTATGAGGGGAAAGGCTGCTTGGGAGAAATCCTAAGGCCGCACGGGTTCGAAGGGAACGCTAGATCGATCGGCCCTTGACAAGTGGTATCAGAGCCTTGTTCGAGCCTTATTCGAGCCTTGTTCGAACCTCGATTGTGCCTCCATTCATGTCTCTATTCGTGACTCAACAAACACAATGGCTGATCCACGTTCCAGTGTCGAGAATACCCAGGGGGAGGATCGCGAGGATCATGGAAGGGCGACCGAGCGGGTCGACGTCCAGACCAGGCGTAGCCATGCTGCATCCCATTCAAGAGAATCAACGGGAGATTGGGAGCGTCGTGTGACGTCTTTGGAGGAGAACATCTTGGACATTCGTGGGCAGGTGAACTACTTGACCCAGACCGTCGACGGAGTGGAAGCAGACCGCGAGGGGTTCCTGGCCGAGATGCAGGAATTAAAAGGCAGCATGGGAGAACTCTATGACGAGCTGCTGGGGTCGTTGGCCCGTGAGCTGCAGCAACAATACGAGACCTGGGAAGCTGCTGTAGTGGCCATGCGAGCTAAGATAGGCGAGCTCAAGGGGAAGCTCACCGAGGTTGAAGCTACACGAGTAAACGGGGCGATCACTGTGCAACCACGCATGGACACCCTGAAACCGAAAGAGTTCAAAGGCTCGCGGGTGGCCAAGGACGTGGACAACTTTTTGTGGTACATAGAGCGGTACTTCCAGTCCACAAGTATGACCGATGATATGGTTCGGGTGAACACAGTGGCCATGTACCTGAGCGAGAACGCCTTGCTCTAGTGGCATCGCAGGTCCGACGATAGGAGTGGCGACCCTATCATGACATGGGCCAAGTTCGTCGAGGAGTTTCAACGGACCTACTACCCCGCCTATGTGGAAAAAGACAGTTGTGACGAGCTCAAACGTCTCAAACAGAGGGAGACTATTCGGGAGTATGTCAAGCGGTTCTCGGAGCTGCTACTCCAAATCCCGTCCATGACTAATGTGGAGGTATACCATCAGTTCATGAGCGGCCTTAAGTCTTGGGCCAAGCAGGAACTGAAACGGCACAACATGAGGGATCTCACGATGGCCACAACCGTGGCCGAGTCCCTCAAGGAACTGAGAGCGGCGGTGTCCACAGCCAAGCCCAACTATAAACCAAGGGAAAGTGCCAATGGTGGGGGAGACCGGAATCGGTACAGACATCCCAACGGAGGAAGACCACCAGCGGCTCCACCTAGAGCTTAACTAGAGTCGAGTGGTTGGGAACAACGCCGAAATCGCACGTACAAGTGCTTTTTCTGCGATGGGCCACACATGGCTCGAGACTATCCTAAGAGAGGCAAGCTGGCGGCCCTTTGCAAAGAAGATGAGCTGACAGAGGAATCGCAATTATGTTCGTTGCGAATCCTCAGTTCCCTCAAGACTAAGAAAGCCAAGGAGTCTAACGAAATGATGTTCGTGGATGTGAAGATCGGCGACACCACGATGAGTGCACTGGTGGATACTGGGGCATCCGATCTCTTCATATCCCAAGAGGCCGCAAAGAAACTCAATCTTCGGGTCGAGAAAGGAGCTGGTTGGCTCAAGACGGTGAACTCCAAGGAAGTCCTGACTAACGGTGTAGCTAGGGATGTGGAGCTTCACCTCGGACCATGGTCGAGCAAGAAAACCATCGACGTAATCCCCCTAGATGATTATGACTTTGTTCTAGGATTAGGATTCTTCGATAGAATCAATGCTGGTGTGCTACCGTTTGCGAATTGCATTTGTATTCTGGATAAACAATGCCAATGCATTATTCCAATCCATCACGCATCGGGTCGCGATCGGAAGATGTTGTCGGCCATGCAACTCTCAAGAGGAGTTCGAAAAGGGTGAGGTGACCTTCCTGGCCACATTGAAAGTTGAGGAAGATACGGGCAAGGTGGAGGAGATTCCCACCGAGGTGACCCAAGTCCTCGACGCATTCAAAGATGTGACGCTATCGGAGCTTCCTAAGAAGCTCCCACCTCCAAGGGAGATGGATCATCGAATCAAGCTAGTGCCTGACGCTCGACCACCTGCCATGGCACCCTATCGCATGGCACCCCCCGAATTGGAAGAACTGAGGAGACAACTCAAGGAGCTGCTCGATGCGGGATACATCCGGCCGTCTAAGTCTTCGTTCGGTACGCTGGTCTGTTCCAAAAGAAGCACAATAGATCACTCTGAATGTGCATCGACTACCGGGCGCTGAACAAATTCATCGTGAAGAACAAGTACCCAATCCCTCTTATCGCGGATCTGTTCGATCAACTTGGAGGAGCACGATGGTTCACCAAGCTGGATCTCCGATCGGGCTACTATCAAGTTCGAATCGTTGAAGGGGATGAGCCGAAGACCGCATGTGTGACGCGATACGGATCGTATGAATTCCTCGTCATGCCGTTCGGTCTCACCAACGCTCTAGCTACTTTCTGCACTATGATGAATAAGGTACTCCATCCATTCCTTGATCGGTTCATAGTGGTTTACCTAGATGATATTGTGATTTATAGCCGAACGCTAGAGCAGCACATTGAGCACTTGAGGCAGGTCTTCCAAGTTTTACGCGAGAATGAGTTGTACGTGAAGCGCGAGAAGTGTGCTTTTGCCCAAAAGGAAGTTCCCTTCTTGAGGCATATAGTCGGGGGCGATCAAGTTCGAATGGACGGGGCTAAAATCCGAGCGATGGTCAAATGAGAGCCACCGACCAAGGTGACGAAGTTGAGGTCATTCCTTAGCCTCACCAATTACTACTGACACTTCATTCGGAACTACTCGAGCATCACGATGCAACTCACGGATATGCTGAAGAAGGAAAAGCCATGGGAGTGGACCAACCGGTGCCAAGAGGCGTTCGATCGGTTGAAGCAAGCCATGACCAAGGAACTGGTACTGGCATTGCCCGATCACACAAGACCCTATGAGGTAGAGACTGATGCTTCCGATTATGCTATTGGTGGTGTTCTCATGCAGGATGGCCATCCGGTCGTGCTCGAGTCTTAGAAGTTGAACGATACCGAGCATTGGTATACCGTTTAGGAGAAGGAGATGACCGCAGTGGTCCATTGCCTTCGGACGTGGAGGAACTATCTCCTAGGAGCAAAGTTCGTCGTAAGGACGGACAATGTGGCCACGAGCTACTTCCAGATGCAAAAGAAGCTGAGTCCAAAGCAAGCTCGATGGCAAGATTTCTTGGCGGAGTTCGACTACATGCTAGAGTACAAGCTAGGGAAAGCTAACTCCATGGTGGACGCACTAAGTCAGAAGGCGGAGTTGGCAAACATCGTGAGTCGGAAGAAATGCCCATGGATCGACCGTATCAAGGAGGGCCTCAAGTACGATCAAAGGGCTCAGGGACTCCTACGGTACGCGCGTGAAGGCAAGACCCGTCAATTCTGGTATGAAAACGAGCTTCTCTACACCAAGGGACGGCGACTGTATGTGCCGCTCCATGGGAAGCTGAGGAAGGAAGTGCTACGAGAGTGCCACGACTCGAAGTGGGCAGGTCATCCAGGGATCCATCGAACATTGGCACTCGTCGAGGAACAGTACTACTAGCCTCAAATGCGGGACGACATCGAGGCGTATGTGAAAACTTGTCTTGTATGCCAACAAGACAAGCTCGAGCAACGATCGTCGCCGGGGCTTCTGGAGCCACTTCCCATCCCCACTCGTCCATGGGAAAGTGTTTCCATGGACTTCATCGTTAACCTACCAAAGTCCGAAGGGTGTTGGACGCTTATGGTGGTGGTCGACCGGTTCTCCAAGTACGCAACTTTCGTGCCTGCGACGAAAGATTGTTCGGCCGAGGAGGCGGCCAAGCTTTTCTTGAAGCATGTGGTCAAGTACTAGGGAGTACCATAAATGATCGTGAGCGATCGTGATCCCCGATTCACGGGGCAATTATGGACGAAGCTCTTCAAGTTGCTAGGGTCGAAGCTAAACTTCTCCATGAGTTTCCATCCCCAAACCGACGGTTAGATGGAGCAGATCAATGCACTCTTGGAGATTTATCTTCGGCACTACGTGAGCACAATGCAAGTGAATTGGCCAAAATTGATCGACGTGGCCCAATTCTCCTACAACTTGCAACGAAGCGAGTCGACCGGCCGGAGTCTGTTCAAAATCATGATAGGGCAATAACCGCAAACCCCAAGTGTGGTTGCAACAGGCTACAAGGGAAGTAGCCCTCCCCCCGCCTTCAAGTTCGCGAAAGACTGGCAGGAGCAAGCGGACTTGGCAAGGGCATGCCTACACATGGTTTTGAAGCGCATGAAGAAGTAGGCGGACCAAAAGCATCGGCAAGTAGAGTTCCAAGTTGGAGACCAAGTGTTAGCCAATCTACACGCGGTTCTTTGATACAAAGATGTACACAAGGGGTTAATTCGACGCTATGAGGGGCCCTTCCATGTGCTTCAACGGGTCGGGAAGGTCGCATACAAGCTAGAATTACCACCTAAACTAAAGGTACATCTAGTTTTCCATATGAGTATGCTCAAACCTTTTCATGTAGATGAGGAAGATCTGGATCGGGGAGAGTCGCAACGGGCACCATTGGGAGCGAAGACTTTGTATGATCGGGAAGTGGACTACATCATGGCTGACCGAGTCATACGGAAGCAATATTGTCCGCCGAAGCGGGAGTACATGGTTCGATGGAAGGGTCTTCCGGAGAGTGAAGTAAGTTGGGAACCCGCAAACGCTCTTTGGCAATTCAAGAAGCAAATTGAAGCATACCATGCCGAAGACGCGATGAGGACGTCGCCTGATTAGGTGGGGGAGAATGTCACAGCTTGGAAACATGAACGGTCTAAGAGGGTTCTGATTGATGCCGTGATCGATCCTTTGTACAAGTGACCCTCAACCGTTATCCCTGAATTCTAGGGTTTTCTTGAGTCTTCTAGAATATTCCTAGGAGCGGGCGATGCGGTAATTGTACATAAATATAATTAAGGCAGGTAGGTGGTAGTTTGGGAAAGTAATTTCCATCGTTAGATCAAGGAGAGATCTACGGATACGGTTTGCCTGTATTTGTATAAATAGGGGTCTCCTGCCCCTTATTGTATCATCTCATTTTACAAGAATAATAGAATCCAGAGCTTCTCTATAGAGTTTCTCTCTCTAAAAATCTTGTGAGTTTGAGGGGAAAGGATGCTTGAGAGAAATCCTAAAGCCGCACGTGACACTTGGGTATCCCTATTTCCACTACCACCATGACTTCTAAAATTGGGAACCCTTCCCATTATGAGCCGGTATCATAGATTAGCATTCGTCTCGTCGGACGTTGACCCACCCTTTGGGTTCATCGGGCCTCTAAAGCCACGAATGGGCCCAAAAAATTCGCTGTTCGACTAGACATACCAAGTCTTGTAATAGTGAGGGACCAACTCGTCTTGTCCCTCATGAACCCATACAGTAGAGGTATATTTCCAGTACATCACTCCTACCTTGACATGTACCTTCTCAGTGAGCCATGAGAAAAGGCACCGGCGAGAATACTCAATGATGTCGAAGTGAGAGACCGTCAGGGTGGACAATCGTGGGAGTGGTGGTGGGGTGTTGTCAGTGAGAGACACCAAGGTCATTGAGTCTGGCCTAAGATGGGGTTTTCTTGGTGTGTGAGAATTGTTAGGTTAATTTTTAAGAGTTTAAATCCAATTAGGGTGCATCCCAACCCCTACAATAGATTTCTTATATTGCATTTTATCCAAATATATGCATGTTTATTCAGTCTCGGAATGTCACCAAACATTGGATAGGATAATAATTATCCTATTCGGACTCAAATCTAGACCATCAGACATAACTTTAAAGGATTAACTAGAGAGATGATTATATGCCATATGGAAATCTATTATGAAGAACTAGTGCATGATCTTTGAACTCGAGGGAAATGATTTATCATAATCTGAGTATATTTAAGGATTAACATTGAAGCTACGTAACTCAAAGATTTTCGGCCCTGTACTACTGTTCATTTTCTCTCCAAAACTGCTCTCGAGCTACAGTACACCGCCGGCTTCAAGGGACTGCTCCGACCGACTCAGGCCGCCATTGAGGCTCATTTTCGGAAGGATTGATCCTCTTTATCTGGATTACATCCTCACCGAAGCTTCTGAGCCAGGTATGTCTCAATCCTTTGGAACTTCGGATCTGGGATAGGGTTACTGCTCTGCTATTTCTGCTTCAATTGGTTCAGTCATGGCCTCCGGGCCTGTTATTAAGGAAGGTAGGCAAGCTTCTTTGTCTCGTGAGCCTGGTAGAGGTGACATCAGTCGCTGACGAGGGAGGAGTCGACCTCCTCCACATCGATTTGTATCCCGAGCCCCGCGCGAGTCACACAAGGGTGGGACAGGGCTGCGAACTAGAACTGAAGCAGCTCTCCAAGCAAAGATCTCTCATGACCCTTCACACAATGAACCTCAGAATCCCGCTAGGAATCGATTGCCTGGTACCTATGAGCCTCGAGAAGGCTCTGTCCTCCACAGGAAAGGGGCGAGTTCGTCTCATCCCAATGTCGTGGCTAAGGCGCCGCAAGGTAAGGAGGTGCCAGCGCCTAGATCATGGGCAAATGTCGCCCGAACAGCATTGAAAGGTTATGACCTTGGTTACTTCACTCCTATAAAGGTGGAGGATGAATTGGTAGCGGACTTCCCAGATGAGGCACTAGCTGCTGCTGACCCCTTGTGGTATGAGTGCTTGGTTGGGTATTTTATTGGGAAGAAATTGCCTTTCCAGCTGGTGGAGACAGCACTGAAACACACCTGGGGAACTAAACTAAGTGAAGTTAAGGCGGATGACCGGGGCTTCTTCTTCCTTAGAATCCTGGATGGTGAATTTAGGAGACACCTCCTGGACAGAGGTCCCATGACTGTGGCGAGAGTCCCCTTGATATTGAAGCAATGGGATCCTCTCTTAGAATTAAAAAAAGAAGATCAGACCAAAGTCCCTGTATGGATTAGATTAAGGAATATTCTAATGGTACTATGGTCAGCTCAGGGTATAGGTGGCATAGCAAGTTTGATTGGAAGACCGCTTCATGTAGATCAAAACACCGCGCATATGAAACTGCTATCATATGCTCGAGTCTGCGTGGAGATAACTGCAAATGATGTTAGGCAAGACTCGATTAAAGTCCGGATGAAAGGAACTACTCGAGTAGTTGACGTTGAATATGAATGGCGGCCCATATCTTGCCCTCGTTGTGGCACCTTTGGTCACAAATGCAGCATGCCTGATAGCTCCCCAAATCCGACACAGCAACCTTCAGTAAGAGACCCTCCTCTGGCTGAGCGAACAGGGGATACCAGGCACCAGACCACTGATCAAATTCCGCTGAGTGAGAAAGCTAGGGCTCCGCTCACTCAGAACACTGAAATGGCGGTGCAACCTGCTGTTCTGGGTCACCAAGGCCCTCTGCCTGAAGCTGCTGAATGGCTACCTGCATCAAGGCAGAATCACCGTTAGAAAAAGAAGGGACAGGACACCAGTGACAAATCGACACTAAATCCCCAACTACAAGCGCATGAGGCAAGTAACCCTGACCTACAAACAACTCAGACCTCTTACTCCTCTGCAGATGATTTGGATTAAAATGAAGGGGGCGGCAGTTATGAGAAGGAGTCACATGGCTCTGGACAGATCAGACACGCCACTACAGCTAGAAATACCACTGCCCATAAATGACCCGGACTTCACGGCTGTGGTGCCGGACTCTCAACATGATCAGGATCCCGCGCAGCCTCACGCACCTTCACAAGCGAGCCCTCCTCCCAAAAAGAAGTCTCCGCCAAGCAAGTCTGCGGCTGGCAAGAAGCAGGCCGGAAAACGCAGGTAGGCGTTTTATCCTTGAACATTGTCAATAGTTTTTTGCCCATACAAATAAATACGCATATATATGAACTGTGGCTTTTAGAATATACGGGGAGTTATGGACCCGATTAGGCAAGGTGAAGTTAGACATTTTGTGCAATCCAATCATATTTTTTGTCTGGGTCTTATTGAAACTAAAGTCCCACAGAACTCTTTTGATCAAATCACGTCCACTATTATCCCTGGTTGGCGTTGGATTGCAAATTATGACTCCTCTGCTCAGGGCCATATTTGGATTGGATGGAATCCAATTTTTGTGGACTTCTCTAGTATTGTTAATACCAGCCAAATGATTCATGGCTTGATCAGAATTTTGAATACGGATGATTCTCTCTTCTTCACGGCAATCTATGGGGAGCACACGTTCGTTACTCGAAGACCCCTATGGGCAGACTTAATCCGGATTAGCTCCACACTCCAGGACAGTCCTTGGATTGTAGGAGGGGACTTTAATGCTATCAGGGACCCTTCTGACCGTCAAGGTAGTCCGAACATCTGGTATCCCTCCTTTAATGAACTCCAGGATTGCTTATTCTAGGCAGAATTAGATTATTTAAGGTATGTCGGGTTTCACTACACGTGGTCAGCATACTCAGGGGAGTGTAGAAAACAAAGAAAGATTAATCAGGTCCTAGTTAATAATAAATGGACTATGACCTACTCCTTCTCTGAGGCGGTATTCCTCCCTCCCGGCATCTCGAACCATACTCCTATACTGGTTCGGATTCTGGCTCCTCGGCATAGGAAAAAACCTTTTAAGTTCTTTAATTTCTAGATGACACACCCAGAATTTGAGGAGATAGTCGCTAGAGTTTGGGCTGGTCATGTCCTTGGCACTCCCATGTTCAGACTTTGCACCAGGCTAAAACATCTCAAAGGTGAGCTGAAGCTACTCAACAGAGAATCATACTCTGACATCTCCATGCAGACTTCTGCAGCCAAGCAACTCCTCTTCTCAACCCAAGAAGCGTTACTAAGAGATCCACAGAACTTCGCCCTGGCGGAAGCTGAACGGGCTCAACTTAGAGACTATTATGACCTTCGAGCTTTGGAGGAGTCTTCCTTCAAGCAAAAGTCAAGAATCAAATAATTGAAAGAAGGGAATCAGAATACGAGATTTTTTCACCACTCAGTGAACCAGCATCACTTGCGGAATCGAATTATCTCCATCCAAGATAACTCCAGCACAATGATCACGGAGTCGGTTGGTATCCAACGGGCGCTCATCTCTCACTTTGAAGAGCTCCTAGCTCCGGTTAATTTGGGCGCTAGGCCTTCAACAAATGAGATCAAGCAATTTCTTCATCATACTTTGAACAACGAATAGGTCAGTTTCCTTTCTAGTCCTATTACGGCCTTTGATGTTAGGAATGCTATGTTCTCTTTGCCCAGTGGCAAAGCCCCTGGTTCGGATGGGTTCAATGCTGAATTCTTTAAGAAAAATTGAGGAATAGTTGGTCCTCCAGTTGAGGAGGCAGTTTTGGATTTTTTTCAGACTGGACGGCTTCTTAAGGAAATTAATTGCACTATCCTTGCTCTAGTCCCTAAAATGCCTAATGCCACTTCTGTGAATGATTTTTGGCCTATAGCATGTTGCAACACCATTTATAAGTGCATCACTAAGATCATGGCCAATAGGATTGCAAACATTCTTCCAGCTATTATTAGCCATAGCTAGATGGCTTTTGTTAAAGGAAGACATATAACAGACAATATTCTTTTGGCCCAAGAATTGTTTAGTGGATTTCGGTCGACCACATACTCCCCTAAATGTGCAATCAAAGTTGACTTTCGGAAGGCGTATGATACACTGGACTGGGATTTCCTTGAGGCTACCCTCATGGCATTTGGATTTCCTCCTTATTTTGTTCATCTAATTATGGTGTGTGTTCGAACACCTAAATTCTCTATTTCAATTAATGGAGAAATGCATGGGTTCTTCAGTAGTGGAAGGGGACTTAGACAAGGTGACCCTGTCTCTCCCTATCTCTTCACTATGGCTATGGAAGTACTCTCCGGCATCTTGGAAGCTCAAGCCAAACGGGCAGAATTCCGGTTTTATTGGAGATGTAAAAAAACTCGCCTAACACACTTATTCTTTGCGGATGATGTTTTCATCTTTAGTGAGGCCAGAGACACCTCAATTACTTGCATGAAGGAAGGTCTTGACATGTACTCCCGTTGGAGCGGACTCATCCCCAACAACAGTAAAAGTGAAGTCTTCATCTCGGGTGGACCGGAGGCTACACGAGATCAAATCCTGCAAATTCTAAACTTCAGAATGGGAACTCTCCCCGTTAGATACTCGGGCGTCCCAATCATCACTGCAAGACTAAGCAAAGCGGATTGCAATGCCCTAGTATGTTTACTAATGGCAAGAGTCCAGTCGTGGACGCATAGATTTCTTTCTTTCGCAGGTAGGCTTTAATTGATCAAATCCGTCCTACATGCTATACATGTATACTGGGCATCTATTTTTTGGCTCCCGTCATCTATTATTGCTAAGTTAGAGCAAATTTCTCGGCAATTCTTATGGAAAGGCCCAGGCCTTGGTCTGGGAGGTGCTAAGGTGTCTTGGGATGATGTGTGTCTTCCCAAGCAAGAGGGAGGACTAGGCATCCAGAAAATTCGAGACAACAATAAAGCTGCCATGATGAAACACATATGGATTCTTTTCATGGATAAAGAGTCTCTTTGGTGCAAGTGGGTGCCTCAAATCACCTCAAAAATGTGAACTTCTGGATGGCTGATGCCCCAACCTACTGCTCATGGGCATGGCGTAAGTTGCTCAGTTTGCAGGTAGAAGTTCTTCCTTATTTTAAATGGAAGATTGGAGACGGACAGTCCACATCTTTATGGTTTGATCCTTGGTTAGGGATAGGCCTTCTCAACTCACACTTCTCCAATAACCAAATCTACCGATCGCCTCTTCGGAGGGAAGCGGTGGTGGCGGATTTGTTTTCTACCGATGGTCACACCACACTGGAGAAATTATTGAATCTTCAGGTCACGCTCCCTAACCTATCAAGCACCTCCAATTCTTTTCAATGGAAAATGCATGCCTCTGGTCAGTTTTCTATTGCATTTGCATGAGCTACTATTAGGTTGAGAGCTACTCTGGTTCCATGGGCAGCATTTGTATGGGACAAGGCGATGGCCCCTCGTCATCAATTTCTTCTTTGGCTCATTTCCCGAAGACGACTCCCGACCCAGGTACTCCTCATGTCTTATGGTAGACTGACAGAGGCCCGGTGGGCCTTTTGCAAACTGAGACCAGATTCCATTGACCACTTATTTTTTGATTGTCAAGTTCCCAAGTCTCTAGCTACTTTTTGGGCATCAAAATGCAACCTCCCCTGGTCTAATCAACCTTGGTTACAAAATATTCAGTGGATTAGCACTTCTCTATCTAGCCATGGCTTTTATGTAGACATTGTTAAGTTCTCTTTTGGTGCATTGTGCTATGCAATATGGAAATCCAGGAATGATCTCATATTCCGCACCACCAAGCTCTTTTTACCGTCTATGCAAAGGCACCTCATCAAGGCGGTCCAAGACAAAGCGCTGGCTTTCAATATGGTTGTTGATATCGTAAGGAATAGGAGACTACAACGCAGTTGGGAAATTGACCCTAGAATTTTTGAGTAATCCTTGTAGAGGGTTGCCTCCCTATCGCCTTTGATATACTCTGTGTGTTTTCTGTGAACCCGGCCCCCCCTCACCCTAGTGACATGTTGTCCCATTGAGTGGCGATGGTGTTGAGTTTCACCTCTTGTATATTTCTTGGCTGAAAATCATATATAATACTTACCTTTACCAAAACAAAAACAAAAACATTGAAGCTACGTAAATTTTACTTTCATTAATCCTCATTTTCAATTAGTTATAAATGGGAGAGAGGCATGGCATTATTAAGAGAAACAACTTTACTTTGCTGCATTATCTTTTCCACAAAGGAAGGCCAAATTACTTAGAAGATTTCAAGAAAGAAACAAACGAAAGAAAGGAAGGGAGAAGGTGTTGAGAAAACTCCTAGTTTTGATGCTTACAAAACATTTTATCAATGATATTTATACTAATCTCTTGAAGGAAAAGAACTCAGAAAGACATAGGCTTTAAAGTTTGCTGGTAGCAGAAGATAAAGCATGAGATGTCTTAGAGTCTGTCCATACCAGACGGAAGACTCGATCAGACTGAGATTTAAGTCTAACCGTACTGCATCGAGATTTTAAGTCTCGAACGTACCCGCATCTGAAAATCTAGGCGGGACTCGTAACTTAAGACTGTCGACTTAAGATGAATCTACAAGATAAGATCACCAACGGTAGAGTATTTCACTTACCTTGTTTATGTTGATTCTGTTATGTTAATCTGATTGACAGGATCAATTAGTGGACAACTTCCAAAGAAGAATAGAACACTTATGGAAGCCCGGATTCTGATTGTATGGGCGAACAGAATCCAAGGGGATCTGATCTACCCTCAACGGTCAAAAAGAGTTGCCTTATAAAGTCTGTCCAATAAAGGGAAGACAAAACTCTCAAGGAAAGAGCCAACGGTCGAGTGTGGCTTGGAGAGTATTTAAGGATAGGTTGAGACTTAGGGGGAGAGTAGATGAACATTATTCCAAAGCTGATTCTGTTCTTCAATTGTTGTTCATAGTGCGTATTCGAGTGATCTCAGTGTATTACAAAAGAGAGTGACTTAGTGAGACGGATCATCACCAAGTACAAACACTCGAGAGTGTGTAATCACCGTTGATCATATAGTGAAATACAGCCGATTGGCTAGTCGCCCGGAAAGTGGACGTAGGCTTGTCTAAAGCCGAACCACTATAAAGAGTGTTTGCAATATTCTCTAACTCTCTCTATTTAATTTCTGTTTGTGGATTGCAACAAATCGATATTACTTGCGCGTAAACTTCCTCTACACCTATTCACCCCCCTCTAGGTGTTTATACTAGTTACATCAGAAGGGACCCGCACATGAATTTCATAACTTAGAAGTTGCCTTCCTAGGTTACTTCCTCAATGACTTGTCTTGTCCTTACTCTGAAGTCCTCGAAATCTAATGGAAAATTTTGAGTTTACATCAAATTGTACATTGTAACCACCCACAGTGTGAAAGTGCTTCACGAAAGTGAAGGATTAGGAGAGAGGAGGATGATATGCAATCTAACCTCCACCACAGATTTCTTATATGGCATTTTATCCAAATATATGCAAGTTTATTCGACCTAGATAACGTCATCAAACATTAGACAGGATGATAATTATCCTATCTGGATTCAAATCCAAAACACCAAATGTAACTTTAAAGGATTAATTAGATAGATGATTATATGTAATCTGGAAATCTATTATGAAGAACTAGTACTTGATTTTTGTACTTGAGGGAAATGGTTATCATAGTCTTAGTATATTTTTAAGGATTAACATGAAAGCACGTAAATTTTGCTGGCATTAATCAACATTTTCATTAGTTATAGATGTGAGAGAGATGCGAGATATTATTAAGAGAGTCATCTTTTCAGATGATCAACTTATCTTTTGCACCAAAATCATTTTCGCAGAGCAAGGCGAAATTGCTGAAAATCTTTTGAGAAAAACACAAACGAAAGAAATGAAAAGGAGAAAAAGGACCGCACGTGATTTTCATAGCAAAAAGTTGCCTTGCGAGGTCGCTCCCTCAATGACTTGTCCTATCCTTGTCCTGAAGTCCTCAAAACATGATGGAAAGATCGAAGTTTGCACCAAGCCGTACATTATGATCACCCATGATGGGAAAGTGCATCGAGAAAGTTTTAGGATAGAGAGACGAGGGGAGTGACCGTAATAATCTCACTACAAAATCTGCTCTTCACCTAACAATTCAGAAAACCTTCGATCTTATAGATATTATGTAGGCCACAGCAAGATGGACACTTGTTGTCATGCTCCGAACTCCGAGCACGCAACAACCCCTTCTCTTGGTCGATTGAAAGCGACGTCCCAGGACTCGTCGACGACAATTCATTTTAATCTTTCATTATGCGCAAGCGGAAGATGAACCATCCCCAGTCCAAACAAACAATCAAATAATCAAACAAGAATAAAGAGATGAACAGCAGAAACCTCAACTACTCATTTATAAAATTTACTAGATTAGCCAATGGATGATCGTTTTCCGATTTACAAGCCCGACAAAAGGGGCCGATCCATCATCTAAACCAAACCAAAAAGGAATTAGACTTAGCTAATCCAACTATACACAATGAACCCTTGGGTTCAGCACCACCATCACTGGGACCCATCAAACTTAGGCTCCGTCAGGTCAATCACTGGAGGAGCGGGGACATGATTCTCAACTGCACCATTCTAAGGGCCTGAAAGTGGTTATACAATAATGAGATAAAATCTCAGCAAGTTCTTCCCCCAAGCCCCGATTAGTACACCAACACAACCCGGAGTATTTCTCCAGAACCACCCCTCACACAACCCAACGACAAACAACCAGCAATCAGCAACCAAACAACAAACAGGATCAACCAACAATCAAAAGTCGGTTCACATGCAACATTACCCGATATGCCATATCCTGCACGTTATATTTCAACATAATACATACCATACATATGACTGTTAGATGATGCAGTTCATTAATCACATGCGAGTCACGTCACAAGCGATCTCACCTAGCTATTGTCACACCTTGCACGTTATCAATTCATGCATGTTGCCATAAATGATGTGATCATCCCATGCTTAATCAAAACCAATGATGCTATGTTTTCTCATGCACTCTTGTATCGACACGTGTTCCGATTATTACTGCCGCACAGGGCTACAACCGAACTCCCGCCTATATCTATTGGCATAGCCAAGCATCGCCCTCTCCCGTGAGGCGCGGCGATGTCAAGGGATACTCTCCCAAGATGGCATTCCCAAAGGATGTCAAGGGATACTCTCCCGAGACGGCATGCTCGAAGAACGCCATGGGATACTCTCCTAAGACGGCGGGTTCAACTTGGTGATCACGCAAGCATACCATCACAACCCATTTATTATCATTGAGCATTAGCCAATGCACACATACTTGCATATAAAACCTCAAATCATTTCTCAATAAAGTGGTCTATTTCCGGTGTCCCTCGGACAAATCATTTTCTTTCTCATCAAAGTGATCCATTTCTAATGTCCCTCAGACAAACCATTTTCTTTCTCATAAAGGCGGTCCATTTCCAGTGTCCCTCGGACAAATCATTTTCCCTTTCTTTTGTGAAAATCACACAATTCAAGCGGATGTTCATACAATGACACATCCAATTCACTTTATATGATCAAGGCACATGAAATTATGCACAATTTCACTTCCGGATGAATAGTGTCGTGAACAGTCATCATGAATAGTGAAATTTCAGAATTTAATAATTAAAACATTAAATTCAGAAATTAAATAAATCATTAATTAAAATAATTAATCAAATTAATCAAACAATTAAGGCAAAACATGATTAATTAACACATAACACACAATTAAGCATAATTAAGCATAATTAAGCTAAGCTAATCTTAACCATCTATCTAACCACCTATCTTAGGGCTAATACAACTTATTCAAACTTCCTAAACCAACATTAACACTAATTAACCCAACCCTAAGCAAGTTTACGCACTAACTAAGGATTAAGGGCTAAACTCACCCGTTAAGCGGGCCGGCGACGAACCCGACACCCGGGGACCTCACCCACAACGATCCAAGGTGGTCCCTAGCTCAACACAACAGCAACAAACTTGGACTCCCACTGAACTTCTGAAAAATTGCACTGCTTGAAGAGAAAGTGGCTGACTGGAGTTGAACGGGCTGCTCGGAGCTCCGGCGAGCGATTGGCCGGCAACCGGTGGCACCTGGGGTCAAGGGGGAACTGCTGGTGGTTGGGTCGAAATGAGAGGAAAATGGCTGAAACAGACAGAACAAGCAGAACTGCCGCTACAGTGACGGTTTGGCGAGTAGTAACTTCCGACCGACCGGTGGGTCGGCCGGCAGCTCTGACAGGCAAAGGGCCGAAGCCATCTAAACAGATTTTATGTTCTGAACATGATGACAGATGGAAGGGGGCGTGATTCGCATGGGAAGGCCACGAACAACTCAATTTTCGGAGGAAAGTCAGAACTAGAAGCAACAGGAAAGAAGGGAAAACAAGGGAAAAGAGAGGTGCAATTTTGGTGAGCTAAAAGAGGATGAGAGAGAGTAAAATGAGGGCTGATTGAATGCCTCATTAAGGCCATTGAATGCCTTCCCCAACTTGCCAAGCAAATGACATAATCTTCTCTCTCTTCTTTTGTCCTTCCTTCAAAATACCTAGGGGCAAAATGGTCATTTCCACCTTGCACAATTCTCAATCTGTCCTTGGGCTAAAAGTGAAGGGCGGGCCTAAGAAACAGGCTAGAAAATGAATAGGAACGAGCTTGGGAATTTGTTGGGCTCGAATAGGCTCAAGTTTAGACAACGGACTCGGGAGGGTAAATGGTCGGTTTAGTCCGACGGGCTCACTTGCTTGCCTTGGTCTACCATGGTGGTTGTCCTACCTTAGGCGTGAGGCCCACACTGGTCTTGCCCGGCTCACGTCCTCATAGGCTCGTTTCCTTGGTTCGAAAATCCCTTTTCCAAATACTCGGCTCAATTTGCATTATCGACTGTCTAAAAAGCATCTTCCAAAAGTCCATCCCGGACATTCTTGAAAATTTGAAGTCTAATCCTGGATTCTCATGCCATGTCAATTTCGTCCAAATGCCATTTTGGTAGCACTCAAACTAATAGGCGGCTTTGAGAACTCACGCGTAACCGAGTCGTGCCAAATCACGTTCAAGACTTCTCGACACATGGACGTCCTTAACTATATGAAATTGCGAAAGATAAATTCTTATTTCAAAGTACACGATTACCGAGGATTGACATAGGGTCGCTCGCGGGCTCGATAACAATAAATGGAATCACCTGTGGTCCCATTATGTTCTGTCCGCAAATCGACTTTTATTCGTCCCTAGAATCGGCCTACATATCTACAAGATCGTCCTTACACAAGTCTCACGGTCGAGTCATTTTTCCCAAGTCAAGTTCTTTAGTCGCACGAGTTCTGTCCTCATTAGCCTTTCCCCTCAAGGTCAGTATCTCAGGAATGATAAGTTCCGAGTGAGATCAACCAACAATGCATTGACGAAATTAACATTCATTCCTCCTTCAAAGGGCTCGAATTTTAGGACGTCATAATTCTTCCCCCCCTTTCAAAAATTTCGTCCTCGAAATTTGCAACTACTAACAAATCCTCAAAAAGATGGGGGTGCTGATGCTTCATCATTTCCTCACTTTCACATGTAGCTCCCAATGTTCCGTGATGCTGCCAAATCACCTTAACCAAGGCGATAGTTTTGTTTCAAAGTACTTGCTCTTTACAGTCCTCTATTCATATCGACCTCTCTACATATGACACCCTATTGTCTACGTCCAGCTCCTCAAAATTCAATACATAAGTCGGGTCCAGTTCATACTTTCTCAACATGGACACGTGGAAAACATCATGTACTTGAGCAAGTTTCGGTGGCAACGCAAGACGATACGCTAAAACCCCGTTCCTTTCCAAAATTTCAAAGGGTCCCACAAACCTCGGACTTAACTTTCCTTTCTTGCCGAATCTGGAAGTACCCCTCATCAATGATACTTTTAGAAAACTCCAACAGTCTACTACACGTGTCTGCATAGCTTTTTTGACAACTCTAAGCGGTCTTTTGTCCGTGTCGGAAAATCTGAACTGCATCAAAAGACTGTTGTATTAACTCTAGCCCCATAATCTTACACTCACCAACCTCATCCAACAAAGTGGAGTTTTGCAATGTCTCCCATACAAAGTCTCAAATGGTGCCATTTTAATACTCTATTGGTAACTATTGTTATAAGCAAACTCAACCAAGTGAAGTTACTCTTCCCAACTGCCTTTAAAGTCTATGACACAAGCTCATAATATGTTCTCAAGAGTTTGAATCGCCCTTTCCGATTGGCCATCCGTCTACGGATGGTATGCCATACTATACTGCAATTTCGTTCCCAAGGCTGACTGCAAACTTTTCCAGAAAGTTGATGTAAACTTAAGATCACGATTAGATGTGATCGTCACTGAAACTCTATGAATACGTACAATCTAACGTACATACAACTCTGCATACTTATCCAACGTATAATCTTTTCGTATGGCAATAAAGTGATTTGACTTTGTCAGTCTGTCAACAACTACCCAAATCGAGTCATTACCTCGCTAACTCCTTGGCAATCCCATCACAAAATCCATGGTAATGTGTTCCCACTTCCACTTGGGACTCTCAAGAGATTGCAACAGTCCACCAAGCTTAATTTGTTGAGCCTTTACTTGCTGGCACGTCAAACACTTAGCCACGTGCTTTGCAATGTCCAACTTCACACCGTTCCACCAGAAGTGCTGCTTCAAATTCCGGTACATTTTCGTACTGCCAGGGTGAATGCTATAGTTACTACAATGAGTTTCTGACAAAATTGCTTCCTTAAGTTTTGCATCCTTCGGAACACACAATCGTCCTCGAAATCTCAATGTCCCATCCTCGGACACTTGAAAGTTTGCTTTTCTCTTTATCTGATCCATCTGCAGGATCTTAAGAATTGTAGGATCCGTCGCTTAGGCACTCTCAATCCTACTTTACGTCTCGAGTTCCACCCTGAGAGTGGTCATTAGACTAGCAAGATGGCCAACCTCAATTTTAAAATTTGAGTCCCTAACTCCCTCCAAGAGAATCCATTCTCGTACCATCATTTGAGCAATTGTCGACTTTCGATTGAGCGCATCTGCCACTTTATTTGCTTTCCCCGGATGATACAGAATTTCGCAATCGTTGTCCTTAAGAAGTTCCATTCATCGTCGTTGCCTCATGTTCAACTCCTTTTGAGAGAACAAATATTTCAAACTCTGATGATCCGTAAAACTCGGAAACATTTCCCCACACAAGTAATGCCTTCAAATCTTAAGTGCAAAGATGATCGTTGCTAATTCCAAATCATGCGGCGGATAGTTAAGCTCGTGAGGCCTTAACTGTCGGGATGTGTGTGCAACTACCTTAACATGTTGCATTAAAACACAGCCTAGTCCTTTATACAACGCATTACTGTAGATTTCATACCCACCAGGACCAGACGATATTGTCAAGACGAGCGCGGTAGTCAATTTACTCTTGAGTTCTTGGAAATTACGCTCACACTTGTCTGTCCAATCGAATTTCTCTTCTTTCTTTAACAACCTCATCAAGGGCATGGCTATCGTAGAAAACTTCTCTATGAAACGTCTATAGTACCCTGTCAAACCCAAGAAACTTCGAATCTTGGTTACCGTCATAGGCCTCGACCAATACATGACAGCTTCGTTCTTAGTCGGGTCAACGGAAATCCCTTCTCCTGAAATCACATGACCTAAAAATGCCACACGAGATAACCAAAACTCGCACTTACTATACTTAGCATACAGTTCATGTTCCCTCAAAGTTTGTAGTACTGATCTTAGGTGTTTCTCATGATCCTCTGGACTCCTCGAGTATACCAGAATATCGTCAATGAACACAATTATGAATTGGTCCAAAAACTTATTGAACACCCGGTTCATCAAGTCCATGAAGGCTGTAGGGGCATTCGTTAATCCAAATGGAATTACCGTGAACTCATAATAACCATAGCGTGTCCTAAACGCTGTCTTCGGTACGTCCTCCTTTTTGATCATCAACTAATGATAGCTTGTCCTTAGGTCTATCTTGGAAAATGCCGAGGTTCCTTGAAGTTGGTCAAACAAATTATCAATCCTTAGCAACGGATACTTATTCTTGATGGTTACATGATTGAGCTGCCAATAGTCAATGTAGAGACACAAAGACCCGTCATTTTTCCTTACAAACAGTATTGGCGCTCCCCACAGAGACGCACTAGAACGAATGAATCCTTTATCCAGTAACTCTTACATCTACACCTTTAGTTCCTTCAATTCTGACAAGGTCATCCTATAAGGCATCTTGGAAATCAGTTCAGTCCCAAAAGCCAACTCAATCACAAACTCAATTTCCTCCAGAGAGGGAAATACAACCATGTACTCTTGTACCACAGCAATATCCTCCATCTTTGATCCTTCTACCAGTGTATTTGCCACCAATGCCAAATACCCTCAGCATCCAGATTCCAATAACTGAGTCACCTCGAGTGACGAAATCAGAGGAATGAAGGGTTCCCCTCGATTTCCCACAATTTCAAAACTACCACCCACTATTGGGTTAAACTGAATTATCTTTCCATGACAATGCATCGTAGTTCGTTGCTTGGTAAGTCAATCCATGCCAACTATGACATCAAAGTCATACATTGCTATTGCAATCAAGTCAATGACTTCCTCACTACCGCCCACAACTAACTTATAGCCAGAACAACCTAACTCAAACAATATCTTATCATTACACCGAGGGTCTACCTTGATTGTTTGGCAATGCATTCTCTACAAGTTGTCCTCCCTACGGCGGTGGCAAGATCATCCTCACAGGCCTACTCAGACAATTCGCCACTCGGTGGCCCTACTAACCACATCCGAAGTAGGCTCCTATGAAATTGGGCGTCGGCTTTCCCACATAATTCTTTCTATTGGATGGGATGGGATTCCTTCTCCCCATCATTGGTCCTTTTCCAAACCAATAATTATCTCTATTAGGCACGAACCGCGAGCTAGATGCAGTCACCCTCTCAATCATGTTCTTTTCTATCATCTGGGCCCTCTCGTACATCTCATTAAAACTTTTCAAGTTCAAAGGCACCAGCTGGGCTTTCAATTCTGGCTTCAAGCCATCTCTGAAACGTCTCACCCTATCCTCAGGGTCCTCTACCAACCTCGGCGCATACTTGGCCAACTCAGCAAACTTCGCATCATATTGATCCACTAACATCTGATTCTGACGAAACTGTTAGAACTCTACCATCTTTGACTCTCTCACATTGTCCGAAAAATACTTCCTATTGAAGGCTTCGTGAAAGGCACCCCAAGTCTGAGCCGTGCCTTCAGGGAACACACTTCCTTGAGTGGCTTCCCACCAAGTACTGGCATTACCTTGAAGTTGATAATCCGCTAGAAGTGCCTTATTTTCCTCTGAATACCTCAGCACTGTAACAATCCTCTCGAAATCCCTTATCCAAAGGGTCGCAACTTCAGGGTCACCACACATTGAACCTCGGTGGCTTCAGTCTCAAGAACTGCTCTATCAGCCTAGGTATCGGTCTCTCACAGACCTTTCCTCTCACTAGGGGAACCACAAGGACCATAGCAGGAGCACTCAGCTTGCTATCCTAATAAGGTCTCTAGCACCAGCAGGATCCCGTCTAACCTAGGATCCGCTTGCGCGCTACCTCTAACACTAGTCTGACCAGACGCTGCCCTATGCCTAGGGACTCTCTTTACTCAGGATTGCTCATGACTCTCGACAATGAGCAACCCGCCACCACACAAAACCACAAAAGCAATCACAAGCACGTAAAATAAAAGCCATCCCTATCTCAATATCCCAAAAATCCCATGGACCTTATCACTCCAAGTCTCAACCTCGCTCTGATACCAAAACCAACAGAGATGTCACGCCCTGAACCTCGAACACACGACAACCCCTTCTCTTAGTCAATTGAAAGCGAAGTCCTAGGACTCGTCGACAACCATTCATTTTAATCTTTCATTATGCGCAAGCGGAAGACGAACCATCCCTAGTCCAAACAAACAATCAAACAATCAAACAATCAAATAGGGATAGAGGGATGAACAACAAAAACCTTAATTACTCATTTATACAATTTACTAAATTAGCCAACGGAGAATCGTTTTCCGATTTACAAGCTCGACAAAAAGGGCCGATCCATCCTCTAAGCCAAACCAAAAAGGAATTAGGCTAGGCTAATCCAGCTGTACACAATAAACCCTCGGGTTCAGCACCACCATCATTGGGATCCATCAAACTCAGGCTCCGTCGGGTCGATCACTGGAGGAGCGGGGGCAGGATTCTCCACTGCACCATTCTAATGGCCTGAAAGTGATTATACAATAACCAGTGAGATAAAATTTCAGTGAGTTCTTCCCCTAAGGCCCGGTTAGTACACCAACTCAACCCAGGATATCTCTCCAGAACCACCCCTCACACAACACAACGACAAACAACCAGTAATCAGCAACCAAACAACAAACAGGGTCAACCAACAATTAAAAGTCGGTTCACATGCAACCTTACCCGGTATGCCATACCATGCACATTATATTTTAGCACAATACACGCAATGCACATGGTAGTTAGATGATGGAGTTCATTAAACACATGCAAGTCGCGTCACAAGCGATCCCACCTGGCCATTGTCACACCCTGCACGTTATCAATTCATGCATGCGTGCCATAAATGATGATCATCTCATGCATAATCGAAACCAATGATACCATGTTTTCTCATGCACTTTTGCATCCACCTATGTTCTGATTATTACTGTCGCACAAGGCTACAACCGAACTCCCGCCAGTATCTACTGGCATAGTCAGGCATTGCCCTCTCCCGTGAGGCGCGGCGACGTCAAGGGATACTTTCCCAAGACGGCATTCCCAAAGGACGTCAAGAGATACTCTCTCGAGACGAAATGCCCAAAGAACGTCAAAGAATACTCTCTCGAGATGGCATGCCCAAAGAACGTCAAGGAACATCAAGGGATACTCTCCCAAGATAGTATGCCTAAAGAACGTCAAGGGATACTCTCCCGAGACGGCGAGTTTAACTTAGTGATCACGCAAGCATACCATCACAACCCACCTATTATCTTTGAGCATTAGCCAATGCACACATACTTACATATAAAACTCAAATCCTTCATTTCTCACAAAAGAAGTCTATTTCCGGTGTCCCTCGGACAAATCATTTTTTTTCTCATCAAAGCAGTCCATTTCCAATGTCCCTCAGACAAATCATTTTCTTTCTCACAAAGGCAGTCCATTTCCGGTGTCCCTCAAACAAATTATTTTCCCTTTCTTTTGTGAAAATCACACAATTCAAGCGGATGTTCATGCAATGCCACATCCAATTCACTTCATATGATCAAGGCACATGAAATTATGCACAATTTCACTTCCGGATGAACAGTACCATGAATAGTGCACGTGAATAATAATCGTGAATATTACACTATGAACAATGAAATTTCAGAATTTAATAATTAAAACATTAAATTCAAAAATAAAACAAATCATTAATTAAAAAAATTAATCAAATATATCAAGCAATTAAGGCAAAACATACTTAATTAACACAACATACAATTAAGCATAATTAAGTAAGATTAAGCTAAGTTAATCTTAACCACCTATCTTTGGGCTAATACAACTTATTTAAACTTTCTAAACCAACATTAACACAAATTAACCCAACCCTAAGTAAATTTAGGCACTAACTAAGGATTAAGGGCTAAACTCACCCGTTAAGTGAGCCGGCAACACGGACGCTGCGGCGGCGACAACGAACCTGACACCCACGGACCTCCCCCACGACAATCCAAGGCAGTCCCGGGCTCAACACAGCAACAACAAACTCAGACTCCCACTAAACTTCTGAAAAACTACACTGCTTGAAGAGAAAATGGCTAACTGGAGTTGAACGGGCTGCCCGGAGCTCCAGCAAGCGATTGGCCGACAACCTGCGGCACTTGGGGGTCGAGGGGGAACTACTGGTGGCTGGGATCGGCAGTGGTTGGGTCAAAATTGGAGGAAAATGGCTGAAATAGGCGAAACAAGCAAAACTGCCACTACAATGATGGCCCGGCAAGCAGTAACTTCCGGCCGGCCTGAGGGTCAGCCGGCGGCTCCGACCGGCAAACAACCATAGCCATCTGAACAGATTTTCTTTTTTGAACATGATGGCAGGTGGCATGGGACGTGATTAACACGGGAAGGCTATGAACAACTTGATTTTCAAAGGAAGGTTAGAAGTAGAAGCAGTAGGAAGGAAGGGAAAACAAGGGAATAGAGAGGTTCGATTTTGGTGAGCTGAAAGAGGAGGAGAGAGAGTGAAATGAGGGCTGATTGAAGGCCTCATTAAGGCCATTGAATGCCTTCCCTAACTTGCCAAGCAAATGACATCATCTTCTCTCTCTTCTTTTGTCATTTCTTCAAAATATCTAGGGGCAAAATGGTCATTTCCACCTTGCACATTTCTCAATCTGCCCTTATGCTGAAAATGAAGGGCGGGCCTAAAAAACGGGCGAGAAAATGAATTGGAACGGGCTCGGAAATTTGTTGGGCTCAAATCGGCTCAAGTTTAAACAACGGGCTCAAAAGGATAAATGGTCGATTTGGTCCAACGAGCTCACTTGCTTACCTCGGTCTACCACGGTGGCTATCCTACCTTGGGTGTGAGGCCTACACTTGTCTTGCCCAGTCCACGTTCTCGTGGGCTCGTTTCCTTGATCCAAAAATCCCTTTTCCAAATATTTGGCTCAATTGGCATTATCGATTGTTTAAAAAGCATCGTCCAAAAGTCCGTCCCGGACATTCCTGAAAATTCAAAGTCCAATCATGGATTCTCATGCCATGTCAATTTTTCCTGAATGCCATTTTGGTACCACTCAGACTGATAAGCGGATTCGAGGACTCACATGTAACCGACTCGTACTAAATCACATTCAAGACTTCTCGACACATGGACGTCCTTGACTATATAAAATTGCAAATGATAGATTCTTATTTCAAAGTACACGATTACCGAGGATCAACATAGGGTCACTCACGGGCTCGATAATAGTAAACGGAATCACCAGTCATTCCATTATGTTCTGTTCGCAAATCGACTTCTATTCATCTCTGAAATCGGCCTGCATATCTACAGGATCGTCTTTACGCAAGTCTCACGGTCAAGTCGTTTTTCCCAAGTCAAGTTATTTAATCGCACGAGTTCTGTCCTCATTAGCCTTTCCCTTTAAGATTAGTATCTCAGAAGTGATCAGTTCCGAGTGAGATCAACCAACAATGCATTGACGAAATTAACGTTCATTCCTCCCTCAAAGGGCTCGACTTTTAGGACATCACACTTGTCTTGTCTCTTGTACCTTGGGCACAATATTCTCTTTTCTTCTTTTTGTATTTCCTGAGTGTGTTACGGAGTAGAGAATTTCTCTTGCGTGACTGGTTATTGTTCCTTCTTTTGCTCATTCGTTCTTCCACCTAAACGGCCTTTAAGGGTTAACTAGGAAAATGATTATACACAACTGATAATCTATTTTGTATAGCTGGTGCATGATCTTTGGGCCGAAGGGAAATGATTTATCATAGTCATTATATATTCAGAATTAACATTGAAGACATGTAAATTTTTATGGCATTAATTCACATTTCCAATTAGTTATATAGATGGGAGAGATACAAGGCATTATCAAAAAAGGAGAATCGCTAGAGAGAATTTCCCACCTACTCGGGGTGTGTGGTGGACTCTGTTGCGTGCTTCTCTTGCGCGCGAGAGTACATCTTCCGGGAACCAGATAGAGCCACAGAAAAGGAGCGGGGCTCCAAGTTTTTGAACCGGGTCAACGGGTCCTGGGTGGAGCGTCTCGTGGGCTTCTCAAAATCGATTCAGATGGGTCGGACTCATGGGTTGAATTTTTTAATGGGTTTGGCATGGGAATGGGCTGCTCAAATTGGACTAAGCCTAATAGGTCGGACCAGGCCCTTTCTAAGATGCCTCTCTTCTTTCTTTTTATTATACTATTTTCTTCATTTTTCCTTTTTATATTCATCTCTTTTTTATTTACTTTTTTTTTTTGAAGTATTGTCTCACATTATTTCACCACTTAAGAATGGATCCTAAATACTCTATATATTCACATGGTTTCCCTCAATCTATTAGTTTAAGCTTTTAAATTGAACTTTCTAACATAATATCAAAACTAGTTTAATCCATTTTCGCGAATGTATAGGATCAAATTCCACATGAATATGTGTAGTCAATATTTCACATGCCACTTGTAATCCGACATGGGATGTTGAAGTATTATCTCACATCACTTGATAATGGGTCATGAATACTTTATAAATTTATGTGGTCTCCATCCATCTATTAATTTAAACTTTTGGATTGAACTTTCTAACATTTTTATTTTGTTGTTTTACAAAATTAATGTTCAATTTGCCAGCAAAAATTAAACGTCAACACAATCGAGTTAGTTTCTATTTGAAGCAAACTTATATTACAATCGGGAAAATTACCCAATTAATCAATATCTATTGTATAGATGATTATTTATCCTAAATTTTAAATTTATCAATTTTCCCTAAACCTTTACGCAAACTTTCAATGTAGTCATTCCGATCAATTTTCACTTGAAATCATTAAAGACACAATTCAGTCATTGCTGGCCATCCTATGTGGCACATTGCCGCATCATCAATTTTTTTAAGAAAATGGGTTTGGCTAGAATTTTGCATAAAGATTTAAAACTAAATTGACAAAATTTAAAACTAATTTAACATATCCATGATAGGATTGAAATTGATTGAACAATTTTTCCTGTTTCAATGCTATTCTAATTCTTTTAGCGCATAAGCTTTTGCAAGGATCATAGAATCTTGACCCCTAATCCCATTATCAATCACAGATCACTCTTCCACATTCTTCATCAACAGTACCATTTACATTTGATTTGTAACAGTTGCAAGGTGACTTCTTCCAACTAATATTGTAATCAGTGAGGTCATTTTCTCTTTTTCTTCCTGTCAGCGAAGGCAACAAAACCTGCAGCCCGAAAGAAAGCATAAGTGATTAAGGCATGCTCATAAAGCATTTTATTCCTCTGAATTCAGAGGCTTGGGATTGCCATGATAAGCATGGGTGATGTTCATAGCTTGTACTTGTAATCAACCCGTCAAATGGTGGTTAGAGGAATCAGTGTTGCACTTTCTCTAAATAATTAAGTTTGAGTACGGTGCATGTTACATATTTTATAGTTTAAGACACCCTTTCACGCAAAGGCTTATATGACAAGAAAAATCGCGAAGAGTATGGCCCAATATACCAAATCCATGTGCAAAGAACTTGTCAATGCATTAATTAAAGGAAAAATCCACTGTTTAGATGAGTAAAAAGGGAAGTGCCAATAATCGAACTCAAGATCTTTGGCTGTGATATGAAAATAGGTTGATTACCGCATTATTTCCGCTAAAAGTTGAAAGAGTTAGCCTATGACGTGTTTTGTATCCTATACTCAACAACTTGAAATAGGATGAGATGGAGAAGGTTACGATCTGTGGACCCAAGTTTTGACGTACATAGCATGTGCGGTTGGTCCATCTTTGAAACGCGCCGTAACAAGGACAACATCAAATTCTCAGGGAATCGACCATTATGTGCTAATATAACTCTCTGATTATGCGCATTCTATTTCGGTGAACTGACATATATGCTCAAAAAATAAACAATTTAAGACTTGTTTGTTTCACAAAAATAACTTATAGAAAAATATTTTCTAGATTTTTCGACGTTTGGTTCACTGAAAATGAACTAGTCGAGAAAAACATTTTCCATCAACAAGAAAAAAATATTCTTTTAAAATAGGTGAAAATATTTTCCACTTTTCAAGAAGGGGAACTTTTTTTTTTTCCATATCTTCTTTTACCAAACACATTTTCCTTTTATTTTAATTTTTTCTTTTCACTTTTTCATTTTTTATTTTAAAAAATCAAGTTTTTAATTATTTTTTCTTTTCCTTTGTTCCTTTTCTTTCTTTTTCCTTGCCTAATTCGACGAGCTCGACCCCGCTAGATTTGATGAGCTAGGCAAGGCTCGAGCCTTGCCGACATCTGGCAACCTCAAGTGAGGCTCTAGTATTGCCCAAGTTGTCAAATTTGGTGAGGCCCAAGTCTCATCAACCTCTAGCAACCTCGAGGGAGCTCAAGCCTCGCGTAGTTTGTTGGATCTAGGGAGGCTCGAGCTCGCTCAAGGACGGAAAGGTGAACTCAGGCCTCGTTGGCCTGTGGTGAGGCTTGAGCTTGCCCATAGCCGGCCATCGGCCAAGAAAGAAGAAGAAAAAAAAAGAAAAAAAAAAAAAATTAAGAAATCGATTTTGAACAAATAAAATAATAAAAAATTATTAAAATGAATGCACGAAGGAAAATATTTTCTTATCAAACGGCGGAAAATATTATTTATCTCATTTTCAGATTTTAGTCGAAAATCGAAAAATACTATCATTTTCCTAGTAAAGATTTCTTGGAAAATATTTTCTAAAAACGTCACATTTTTCATTAAAGGAAAAAAGTCTAAATGATCATCCCCAAAGGGAGGCATGTGGAATTCAATCGAGCGGGTCAGCAAGTTGTTTGGAGCCATGGATTCTTAAACGGCAATGATTTCCAAAACCTGAGACCAGATTCATGCGACTAGAGAGCATCCTCTTAGGCCGAGATGTCCGAGGACGATCGCAAACACTTGTATGCTCTATACCATACTCTTACCATTTGGAAACCATAAAAGACAAGTAGAACGTGCAAGTTTCAACACTCATGACTTCTAATCCACATTTGAAGTAGGGGTGTCAAAAAGGCCCGCGCCGACCCGACCCGACCCGACCCGACCCGACCCGGCCCGACCCTAAACTTAGGATATTTTTGGGTCGGGTCAAAATATTATCTAAGTATGGAGCTAGTATCATTTAAAGCCGGGTTGAAACGGGTCGGTTCGGGTTGGGTTGAAACGAGCATAATGTTCTAGAAAGATTAATAAAGAGCATAATGTTCTAGAGTTTTTGAGCTAAATAGGAAATTGAAACCAAACTTGTAAAAGGTCATGCTCTGGCCCAACCCGACTCGACCTGATTTTTTTTTTTTTTTTTTTTTTTTTTTTTGGTCGGGTCGAACATGACCCTTTTTGGGTCGGGGTCAAAACATGACCTTTTTACACGGTGGGGTCGGGTCGGGTAACATCCCGACCCGACCCATTGACACCCCTAGTTTGAAGCTTTCCAAACCTGTCACTGGCCATAGGAATACTCTTGAATCATGGACTCCCCAAAGAATCCATCTTAACAAGCATTACTCCTAGCGACGCAAACTATACTCAGACCCAACGCAAATATACTGCGAATAACTTGAATCTGACACCATTAGGAACACCATTAGCTCGCTGGAAACTTAACAAGACGCTCTGAAATAATCAGAAAAAGGGCAGCTCACATTACTCTTTAATACGTGATACTGTTTTGCTAAAGATGCATGTAGCCCATATAAATCTTTAAGGTTTAGTCGGAGAGGATGCATGTTGACAGCACTTCCAACGCTATCTACGTGCCAGAGATGATCATAGATTCATATGAACAAATCTAAAATCATGAGTAGCTTTTGAGTATTCATACAGTTCATTACGATGGGCTTCCCCTTCTCCTCGGACAGTCATCCACCTCCTCCTAAAATCAAGTGGAGGCAATTCAGAATGTTATGTACAGTAAAGAATAAGACTCCTGCCGTCGAAGTAAATGTCATAATACATCACGGAGACCCACGTCTATTCACAGTTGCAGAATTACGCCCACCCGGTATGGACAAGCTTCACATAAAACTCGTCCGCTCTAAGTTCCCTGGTGGAGTATCAGGAGGTCTGCTATAAATGTCATCAAAATGAAGACTGATGTCCCCGGCTTCCTCAAAGTCCTCCCCATAAGTCGTGCGATCCAACCTCTGAGGTATCCTCCAGTCCAAGCCTTCCTCTTCTAAACAGTCCGAGAAACCATCTTGATTATTGTCGTGCACATACCGGTGGAAATCAGGAGGATCAATAAAACTCGTCTGAACCTGAGTATCATGCGGCCCACTCCTGGCCCACCAGTGACTCCTAACCTTGTGCCCCGAGTTGTTCCCAGAGTCGTGAGGATTAAACACGCTTTCTCGAAATAGAGGAGCAGAGGTGGAAGCCCCGAGATGAGAATTTGATCGATCTCCGTAACCATGATGCTCCCAGCTGCGTTCCTGTCTATCGTCATGTTGCCCAAAGCTAAACGGGGCCCAGATATCTTCCGGCATCTGCAAGCGCACCTCAGAAGTGACGGCGGGGACGTCTTCGCCAAACCCGCCAAAGCTCGTGTTGCGGCGACCAAGGATGTAATAGCAATCAAGAATGTATGGATGGCTCCTCTGCTCTTCGTCAATCAACCAGTGTGAGCCCAAATTGAAGCCATAACCCGTCACAGTGTACGGCATTTCCCTGGAGAGAAAGCTGTTCCTTTCTCCTCCATGTATTCCAATGTTGGGGTTCACTCGCCACGTCCCCTGAGGCGAATTAGCATGTCGGGCCTCCTCTCCTCGCAACATCCGATCCCTGAAGGTTCTGAGATTCGAAATGAACTGCTTCCCCTTGGTATCAGGCTCCCACGAAGGATAGCTGGTCTGGAAGCTGAAACAAGTAATAGAGTCAACCCAAGAACTGAGAAGCCACCACTACAGATAGCCCTATGATACAATGAATACAGCTGATCGGAATAATTTCCGTGTCCATCTAATGCTTGCCAAATTATATTTAATTTCCACTTAACCAAAAGTAGTATTGTCTTCCCTTGCGTCAAAGATATGCTGCCCCATCATTTTTTTTACTTAATTTCAATCCAAAATTTATCTGCAGGAGGACTATCTCCTGCAAATTATGATATCTCAATGCCCAATTCTTACAATCTCTAAGGTAATTCACTAGGAAATCATCTCATTTTGATGCAGCATCCTTAATGATACATTCGTATTGATAATTGGATCTTTACTACTTCATCTAGAGTGGAATGCTTCCATGATTCCACGTATAAAAGGCTCCACCTTCTTGCAGATGAATCACCCAAAAGAAAACATTATACAGCCTATATTCGTAATAAATATTTAGTACATTAGGTCAGGAAAGGATGGCTACTTTCATTGCTAAGAATGAATATTAGGCAAAAAGGCAATCAAGAAAAGAATAAAGGTTGAGATAGGTGTGAAAAGAGACCCAACCAACAAAATCAGCATTGTACCTCAAAAATGATTTCTCCATTTTACCCTGAGAGCTCCTCTTAGTGCGGGGCGCGTTGTCTGGTGAGCCGTAATTGCTATTTCCATGGTTTTGAAAATCGAGCACACTAAAACTGCCAGGACATAAAGCAGAAGCAGACAGAAAGTGAAAGGACAAACCAATTTGCAGATTGCAACGGCCAAACTTATGGAAATATTTATTGCTGTAAAAGTTCTAATGAAAAAGGAAGAAGCAAAAACTGGCCAAGTATTGCTTCATTAAAGAAGAGGTGAAAAGGGACCTGCAAACATGACCAACACCTTCAACATGCACCGTGAAATCAGCAATGAACTGCAAGATGTCATCCACGCGCTGCCAAATTTCAAACAGGTTTACCAGTGTGAGATCATACAACAGCAAAAGAGAGGAACCAAAATGAAACTGGTACCTTTGGGACAATGAACATGAGTAAATATGGAGTTAGGAATATCGAAGCCATCTCTTCCAGTAACATCATTCCAGTATACTGCACAAAAAAACAAGGCCCTCATCAGGAACACAAGGAACTTCCTGATATTTTGGGACTAAACAATTGTAGAGAAGAAGAAGCCGTTAATTGGGGCAATTCCCCAAATAATGAAATAAGAGAAAACACTTCATTATTTATCACTTTTCCTCATAGCACTGTTCAGATGCTGTCAATAAAGTAACCAAAGGAGCAAATGCAATGACATTTTCAGGATTACCTGGAAAAGGGTTGCAAACTCTAACCTAACTGCCTCAGTATTTTCTTTTCCACGCCATCTTTTTGGCATGTAATGAGTATGCTGGACCACCCTAGACATGGTTCCCTCTGGGTCAAGAACCAGAAGCTCATCTGCAATTGCAGCACGGCTAATAGCAGTAATTGTGCCAAAAACAGCAGCATACCAGAATAAATTGCGTCCAAATATCTGCACATGTGAAGATGAAAAATAAGCTTATAGGAAATAGCACTGATAAAAAAAATATAAAAACCAAAGTAGTAAAGAGTAAGATGCCTCACATGGCCCTCCAGGAGAGACTCTTCAAGAAATGCAATTATCAGGAGAACAGCAGCAAAGCCACCAGACACAAAGGAAATAAATTTCGCGATGATCGAAATTATAGGAGATGGGAATTGTCTTAGATAATCAGAAGCATGTATTATGCTGCTGTTTATCCGATGCTTGAACAAATGGTCAACCTGCCACACAAACAGTAATACCGTTAAGCCTTCACATTTAGGTAAGTACATGATTACAAAGCAAAAAAGGGGCTAAATAGTACAACATACCCATAAACCAATCTTATCCCACTAAGGTGTTTCAGCTATATAGATCTCACTAAAGTGTTGCACGATTTTATATCTCTATTAGATCCACTGTAACCTCTAAAAATGGCTAATTCAACAAACAAGAGAAAGAAAAACCTCTTCCCCCAAATGAAAGGTTGTAGCCCCCTAGCCACTAGTTTTATATACTAAAATTCTATATATGCACTGATTATCTCAATGAAACAAACTGAAACATGAATTATCCAACAAAATTTGAATTTGGATATTATGATTCTGACAGACTTCATGTACGACAATTGATGTTTTACAAAGATAATTAGCATAAAAAGGATTTGCATCAGGAACTCACGATTTAGCTAAATTCCTAGTCATTCTGAATCCATTTGTGAAGGGCTATAAGCATATGGAGAGGATGCATAATTACCTCAGCCATGGACAAAATGTCAGCTTCTATTATTTAATATGTAAAAAGGATGTCAAGGGAAAAAGCAGGCCATCAAGTATCAGAGATTGTAGCAATACCCATCTTTACCTACATAGGTATTAGCTCAGAACATCTCCTAAACAGTTTTCCACTTACATTGATCGGAATTAAATAAAGACTAAGAGAAGACAAAACCAATCCAAGCTTATACAAATCTCTTTCTCCATCAAAACTCCAGCTGAAAATAAATCATATAGTGCAAGTGTCTTAACAATACCTCATTGTACTCCCTAAAAATCCACTTAGACAAATTCGACCATCTCCGTGACGATGCCGTGCTTGGATGATTGTAGAACTGCTCAGCATGCCTCAGAAAGAGGTAGACCAGCATGAATATGACAAGAAAAGGAGAAAGCAGGAGCATCACAAGCCCAACTAGCATCAGCCTCCTCTTTAGTGTCTTAGGGGTAGAGACAAAGTCCCTTTTAACACAAAAGTTTCTGCATAAAAAAGACTTTCATCTCAGAAAACCACAAGTCTGGCAGTAGGCAGCTGACATTGCTCCACATTGTCTTTAAAACAATTTATTCCATTGTCCAATTAACCAATTACGAATAACCGAGTAGCGCCAGAATCCCCCACCTAATGCAAACAAAGGGGGACTGTAATACCCAAAAAAGAACTACAAAAAGACCGCTCTACTATGCTTAAGAATTCCACTTGATCGCAACACCTTGATCTAAGCTAGAAAGCATTCTTTGCATAAGAATGACATAAGAAAAGTAACATGATTATCTAACTCAAAAGTAGTCCAGCCCGAGATATTTTTATAAGTAGATTCAAAGCCCAACTTATTGGCGAATAACAAGTGGAACACAGCAATCTTGCAACAACAGAAGAAAACAGTACATTGTCCAAAGATAGTGAGATAATGAAAATAAGATAATCACATGACAGCTTCAACCATTTAAAATTAGCTAAAAGGTTGATTCCAAGCTAGAACCGGCAGAGATGAATAAAAAAATAGAGCAATAAAATCCAATTGCTGAAACATCACTACAAAAAGAAATGTGATCCAATTTTCAAAGAAAATTGCCAGATGTTAAAATGAGCAATAATCAAGGACAAGTACCACCAAGACTGTCACATTCTAACCATCGATCTTAGAATAGCAAAAAATACTAAGCATTCAACTGCATGGTGTTAAACTTCAAAGACTCCACAAACTTGTCTCAAGAGACGCTTCGAAAGTATTGACAGCTTAGTTTTAGGGCGTGTCTAGATAGACTTTTACATTTTACTAAATCTAAATCTTGTAACGGACACACTTCGACATTTTCATAGCTCGAAAAACCTAAAATATTCGGAATATACAAATGTTGGCATGTAGATTCACATGTAATCTTTTCATAACTTTTTGAACTTTGGATAATATATTATATTTTGGTGGATTTAAGATGTATAAATGGGCCCTTAAAACACATTAAATAAGTAACCATAATCTGATCAGATTTTTGTGCGAGAACACAATACCTGTCAAACATGCTCTGGAGAATACACCAATTTAAGGTCCATTCAAGGGTCTTAGTGAGGATAAGACGATGTTGTACAAGGCCCCTGCCTACTTTGACAACAGGACCTGCACCCGGGACCCAAATAGAGATTGGGAAAGCAAGGACCCCTTTATTGAGCATTCCAATCAAATAGTTCTCCTTCCGCATTAGTCGCATCACAATATCATGAGCAGAAAGATACTTAACAATGCACAGTTGTTGTGAATTCTGCAACTGGACAACTTTCTCAAGAATAGTCGCCCAAGGGATGGTCTGAAGTTCATTGTCCGTGACATGAAGGCTGCAGAATGGAGACAGTCGCACCTTGCTTACTGTGTGCTACCACCATGCCATGCATAATGAAAAGGAATAGGACCAGATAAATCTTAACTTACCTGTCATAATAGAAATGGCGGATTGCAAGGATGTCTTTAAGTTGAGCAAAAAACCGTAAAAAGCAGAAAATCCAGTAAATGGAAAATATTCCTAGATATCCAACAATTACAGCTTTAGAAACCGTTAATGGAGTTAACGGGTGTTCATGCAGAGCTTCCTTAGATAGATCACAGGGCTTAATTCCAGATTCCACAGCATCCATCCCACACTTGGCATTCCGAAGTCCATTCCAATCGACATATAGTAGGAAAAATCCTGAGAAACAAATGGTAAACCCCAAGCTCAAGAGCTCGACTATCCATTTTATGATGATGCACCAGAGGCCTTTTTCGCAGTAATAACTGTAAAGTCTCTCAAAGAACAAGTCTAAATCAGTTATTGGTTCCAAACTCAGACTTTCTCCATTTAAAAGAGCTGATGGACTCTCACTGCCAGGGCTTGGCACTCTTCCATATTCAGACAATTCAATCTCAGGAGACACATCCCCAAGCAAGCCTGTAGTAAGAGAAGATTCACGCTGCCACTTCAATTTAAATCTGCCCAGAGCATTTCGGCCCTTTTGACTACCGAACATTATTAACAAGCACTACCGGTAGGCAAACACAGCCAATCCATTCCCCAAACGAATCAGAGGGTTGAGATAGGGGTCTAAACAACAAAAAGTAAAAAACAAAAACATGTCAGTTGTTCAATTATTAACTCATATTGTCAGTCAAACTTAAAACAGACTGAGAACCCTTACACTAAAACCTTCATGAGGTCAAACAATCAGCGCAGGATGACAACAATTAAAAGAAAGGCTGATAGAAAGTACAAGAGAGAAAGGATGACAGGATGTACAAGAGAGAAGGGTAAACAATCAAAACAACAGAAAGAAAAACTAGGGCAATTATATGGATGACACAAGATGGATAACCTGGGATGAAAAATGAACAACAAAAAGAACTTCTACTTTTCTCAAATAATAAGTGAATACATCAGTAATGTAAATTGCACAGTATAACGATTTCCTGACATGCAGCACATGGCTGAACACAGCTAGAACAAAATGGTCCCTGAGTTACCATGTGTAATCCGCCATTGATGTTCCAACTAAATCGTGTTTTATGAAAGTGAGTTAAATTTTCTTCCATTTCTAAAAGGCACGATTAGAGTATGTGTTCCATTGGTGCTGCTTTAGAATGCCTCTTTTTACTGTACTCTCCTAGACTTCTTTTAAACAAGACCTCTATCTTTAAGCATTCATTAGCAATTAATTAAGAGTGGATATCTAGGTGACTGGATGAAAGAGAATTTTTTTTTTCCACATCAGAAGGATAAAACAAAGATAAAATTTCAATTTTTCAGGAGGAACTTACAATCCTCGATCTGATCTTATAACCCACTTCTTTATGACCTTAAAATGATCCTACTCGGGAGCTCAACTCTAAAAATTTAGCTTTAAAGAAAGTTATAAAAGGTATGCCTGCCACATTTCATGTGGCAAATGAAAAAATCAAGCTTTGGCACTTATATTTTGCAATAGAACAATTAATCCAACAGCACCCTAGGATCCCAAGGGGCTTTTTCTATAATGATTAAGATCATAAGGCTGTCCAAGCATGGGAAAAGAAAAGGCTTTTTAATATACATTGCAATGAGAGGTAGTTCACTTTTGAGTTTATGCTGCCAATGCATAAGAACAGATAGACATCAGCATATCACCCCTTGACTGGCCTATGAGATGCAATGAATTGTCTCAGCAAAAGAGAATCTATTGTGCTCATGTTAGAAGTTGTCCATAAGATGTTCAATCCCTTTATATTAACCAAAATTTCTATCTTTGTAGGTAAAATCACAAAATTTGAAGGCTTCTAGGCACAGTGAATATTCATTTTGCCCAGAACAAACAAGTATGACTACTGAAAATTAGCAGAGCATAATGAAGCCCAGAACAACATCTCCTGAATATCTGTTAGGTTGCCAATTCTCTATATTTTTCTTCCTGTTAAAATGGCATGTAATTTTCTCCCTCCGTCTCTCTTGAATCAATAAAGTTAGAGAGTGATATATCTTTAATTCCTGATGTAAGAACTTCTAACCATACCTTAATTAAAGTCAATCAACAGTTTAAATTTCCATTTTGCCAAAAGATCTCCTTTTGGCTAATGTCTAAACCATGATTTTGTTAAACAAACAAAGATTAAACCTTTTGGCTAGCTTTGGGAAGATTTGGTATCCTTAATTTCGTGAGGCATAATATTGCATACCTACATACCTTCATTGGTGTGTGCCTAACAGTTCATAGCATTATGATATTTTGGCATTGCAGCAACAATACCAAAGTTCTCACCTAAATGAAAATGTTACGAAAGGCCATAGAAACAACAAAGGATTAGAGATGATACTGAGGCATCTCCAAGCCAAAAAAAAAAAAATGTAACTATAGTAATAGTGAACAGAGCCACAATTAATTTACTTAGGCACATTGGATTAGCTACTTCCAGCCGAACAAAACAATGTAGAAAAAAAGAAATTGTGACTTATTTGATAATCAAAGGGGGAAGAAGAATGCCTGACTCAACAAGGAAGAGATACAAAGCTAAAAGGTTCTTTTAAGCTAACCTTGGCCAACATGGCATAGAGGTTTGATGGAACGAGAAATCACAATATCCTCCAACAGCAGGACCCTGGAACACAATCAGATCCTGTCCATTAAGAACACACATTCAAATTAGCAGAATCAAAACAATTAATCGGCACAGATGCCACCCGGAGATTCATCCTAAGCATTGGTACATCAGTCGAGCACATAAACCACAACTTTAGTCTCAATCAAATCTAGCAAAATCCCCATGTAATCGTCCCGAGTACACACACGCACAAGACCATTCAACAACAGAGGTAAACTCCGCCGACACAGGAGTCAAATACAGCACACGCATGACTAATCATCAGATACTGAAAACAACCGACAAGGATCGCAAATTTAGCTAAGAAAGATTGAAATAAAGCTAAAGGGTTCCCATAATTCAGAACATAGCTTCAGAAATCGAAGCAAAAACAAGAAGGGCAACAGACGAAAACAATCACCTGCGAACCCACCAAAGGCTAGGCCTTTCCACCGAAGTCGACGAACCCAGAAGCCGGTTCCAGCTGGAATTCGACCGAATGCCCAAGAGTCGAACGCCCCCGAAGGACACCAGCAAAACGCCAAGCCTAAAGCAATCAAGAATCACCGCCGACAAAAGGGAGAAAGAAACACTGAGACCGGATTCGAGGGTTCGAAGCAAGAAACGGAATCGGATTGATTGAAGAAGGAGAGGAAGACGAGACGGACGGACGGACGGAAGCGCAAGCGCAAGGGAGAGGCAGAGGCTTGGTTGCGTGGAACGAAGCGGAATTTTTCCAGACGAATAAATTAAACCGGAAAAGAGATGAAGACGAAACAGCGGAGGAACAAAAGGAAGGAGGGGTTTCTATATATTTATTTTTTTAAATTATTTTTTCTCCACCTGTTTATCTTTCCAACGTTTGAGGTTTCCTCTTCCCGTTTGTTTTGTCTCTGTCCTACTTCTCTAGGAAGCGATGGTCTTTCGATTGAAGAAGGTAAACGTGAAGAAGGGGTCACAAGGAAACCTCTTTTGCTGTTGTTCCTATGTTTGCTTCCCGTTTCCAACTTTCGTCTCGCACTACACAACTTAGAGAGAGAGAGAGAGAGTAGATTATTTTTTTAATATTATTTTTTTTGGTCGAATATTTTTTTGACCGGACATTTTTAGATATTATAAATTGCATATATATTTCGCATCAGGCTTTTGTTCAAGAAAGAAATCTTTATGGATCCAGTTCATTCCGTATTAAGAAAGGATAGTGGTGTAATATTGACATATGAAAAATATGATAGAATCAATTTAATCACCAAAGATTGCTTGATATAATAACGATCTCCTCCTATTCATCAACTATCATATTTTTCCCTAGCAAATTCCGTGATTTATGGTGCTGGTGATATTTTGATAGTTACAGAAATAAGATAAACTCATTTTTTTGTTTTGTAAGGTTCGATCATAAATAAAATGACACAAAAAGATTTGTAATACTCATGTCCTAATAATATGTTATTCGGAAGATATTCTTGCCATAGACCATAGATCTCACTCAGGACTTTGCACTTTGTAAAATTTCTTACTTAATTTAAATAAATGTATGACAAACAATACTAAATTTATGCATTTCAGTGAATCTAACAATTCCCTTTGATTCAATTCTTGATTTGCAATTCATAAATCCTCACATTTCAGTGAATCTCGATTTCGCTATTACAAAAATATATAATATATATATAGGGATAAGTGCAATACAAATCCTAAAACTTGTCACAAATGTGCAATTGAGTCCTAAAACTTGCAAAAAGTGCATTTGAGTCCTAAAACTTGTCAAATTGATGTAATCGAGTCCTAAAGTTAACACCGTTAATAAAATTAACGGAAAAGCTGACGTGGCATTTTATTTTTATTTTTTTAATGCCACATCAGCATTTTTTATTGTTATTTTATTCAATCTTATTTTAATTAGATTAAAAAATGAAAAGAAAACCTAAAATTTTATTAAAAAACAATAACTGAAAAAAAAAAAAAACCAGAGGGAGAAGGGCAGGGCTTCAGCCGCCATCGCTGGAAGAGCCGGCGCCGACGGCCCTAGGCGAGGGTGGCCAGCCCTCGCCCAGGCCCAGGTAAGGCCGGTGACCCTCGCGGCGGCGCGAGGGCGCCCGGATCCGGGGCACACCGACCCTCATGGAGGCCAGGCGACCATCGCCCGCCCCCGGGCAAGGTGTCGCAAGCCCCAAGCGAGGGCCGATGACCGTCGCCAAGCCCAAGCGAGCCTCATCGGGGCTGGCGACGGTCATCGGCCCTGCTCCCGGGGCCGGCGACACCTCGCCCGGGAGGGGTGATGGTCGCCCGGCCCCGTGAGGGCCGGCATGCCCAGATCCGGGCGCCCTCGCGCTCGCCACGAGGGTCGCCGCCCTCACCCGGTGCCGGCGAAGTCTTCCCCTCGCCAGGGCAATGGTCGCCGGCCCCGGCCCTTCCAATGTGGGCGGCGGCGTCGAAGAAATTTTTTTTTAATTCCACCATTTTTTTTTTTCAGTTTTGTTTTTTAATAATTTTTTTAATCTAATTTAAAAATAATTAAATAAAAAGCCAAGTGGAAAATAAAAAATTACTTTAAAATGCCACATGGAAAATAAAAATAAAATGCCACGTCGCCTTTTTAAGTTAAATAAATTTGATAGTGTTAACTATAGGACTCAATTGCATCAATTTGACAAGTTTTAGGACTCAAATGCACTTTTTGCAAGTTTTAGGACTTGTATTGCACTTATCCCATATATTGAATTGCAATTACATTTTTGGGCTAATATTACGGAAAACCCCTAAATTAATATATTTGTAAAAAATTTATGTCAAACTAATTTTTTGACCATAAAAAAACTCCAAAATTATACATTTGTAACAATTTTACCTTATGTTAATTTTTTTGTTAAATTAAATTAAACTGTGAAAAGTCACAAACCGGTATACTTATACAATCCCTAACCGGTACACTTATCAACCAACACATGTCATCTATCTCGGCCATTTGATGGTAAAATCTAACAAAAACTAATGAATGATAAATTTATCATGGGTGTACTACTTTGGGTCTTTGGTAATTAAAAAATTAATTTGGAGTAAATTTATTATAAATGTATTAATTTGGGATTTTTCATGGTATTTATCCTACTTTTGGGCAAAAGTAATCGTGCATAAGTGATTTTATTAAGAGGCCACCTCCATGGTATAGGTGGGCCTCAAATAGGCAGGTGCAAATGGTCTCAGCTGGACCATTCTACATTCTGCTGAAAAGGAAATCGGGCAACTTCGAAACGAAAAGGCTCGACTTGGTTGCTTCGTGTTCTCATTCGGGCTATCTTTGGATTGGGCCTAGAAATTATAAAACTAGGGCTGTTTTTTTTTTGCGGTGCAAAGTCATATCGAGATACATCAATTCCCAATCAAATTTCAAGCATAAACTAGATAAGAAAAATGGTGTCAGATTATATAAAATTTCATAAATAAATGGGTGCATGTTGTGAAATAACGTGGAAGCTAATGAATCTTGTAATTCAAGTAAAGAAATCACATGAGAAATTAACGAGAAATGCTCAAGGACATTTACAACTAGTACCCAAGATAAAATCACATGTAATGGGAAAATAATGCTGATAAAAATATCTCATTAGGAAAGGTGGGAAAATGAAGATAAGATTTCTTATATCCATGACATGAAATCTATTTCTTTCAAATAATAAACTTAAAATAAAAAAGAGATAAGTACATTAGAAGTCTTAAAACTTGTCGCGAAAATTCACTTGAGTCCTAAAACTTTCAAAAAGAGTAATTAAGTCCTAAAACTTATCACGAAAGTGTAATCAAATCCAAAAACTTTCAAAAAGTACAATTGAGTCATAAAACTTATTAAAAAAGTGCAATCAAGTCCTAAAACTTTTAAAAAGTGTTATAAAAGGAAAGACTTGATTTGACAAGTTTTAGGACTTAATTGTATTTTCTGAAAGTTTTAGGATTGAATTGCACTCCCGTGACAAGTTTTAGGACTTAATTGATTTTTTGAAAGTTTTAAGATTAAATTACACTTTGTTAACAAGTTTTAAGACTTCTAATATACTTATCCCATTAAAAAAAATTTTAAAAGTTAAATTTCAATTATATTATAAAAAGAAAATTCAAAACAATAGAAAAACAATGATTTTATTCATATTATTTAATAAAAAATTTATTAGGGAATGATGGAAGGGAATAAAAGAAAAATAAAAAGAGAAACAATAATTAAAAAATGAGTAAATAAAAATGAAGCAAAAGAAACCTGTTTTTAAATGAACAAATTCAAATTGGGAGTGGATCTTTCTAATTCACTTCGTCTCTTTCATCTTCATATCTTTGGTTCATATTAAAGTTTTGTGACTCTGTCATAGTTCTTCGTTCAACTCAAAACTCCACGAATTGAAGGAACTTCAACTCTTAGCTATCTAGTTCAAGTTCACGAAAATTGCAAAAGAGTCAAAATTCCTTATTTCCATAGCTTTGTGGTTCATGTTGAAGTGTCCCGAAAATCATGAGTGAGTAAAAGCATTATACTTTCCAAATCATTAAGGTGAATGATTATCCGTGTTCTATCTTATGCTAAATTTGGAGTTCATTGCCTATCTACCTTGTCGATGTTGGTGTAGCTCATTTACATTTTTTTTTCATTGTTGAACCTGTTTAACTTGTGATCATATAATAATTATGAATTGATTTATGAAGGTCATCTCCATTAGTGCATTTGTGATCTCTTTAGCAATGAGTCATGATAAATTCTTATCATCTCCATTTTGCAATTTCGAGTTCATTTATATCAATATATTGTTCTTAGCAAACAATGGATGTGATTTGATATGAAAATATGTGGTTTTATTGTTGTGATTCACCAAGCAACATATATGATATAACAAAATTACTAGATTTCATATTCTAACCTATTTGGTTCTATCCTAATTAGAAATTCAGAGATTAAACACAACTTAGAAATTTACGTGGTTTGATTCGAATGTTGCTATTGGCTCCATAATGAGAAATAGCCATGAAGAAATGCATTGAGAATATAAATTTTACAATCACTCAAGTGTTTAAGTGTTTTTTAATCCAAGGCAAACTCATAAGGGTTGTCTCAAAATCTTTCACCAAGTATTCATTTTGAAAACTCACATAAAGAAAATTTTAATAGTCCCATTGTTGGGAAAATTACAGAAAAAGTTACAAACCAATCGTGCATATGATATTCAATCCTAAATATTTCTATTTAGTCAAATTTAGTTTTAAATCTTTTGATGATTTGTCAAGCCATTGCAACCAATTTTGGCTGGTAATTATAGACGTGGTTTAGGATAATAGACATTTTTTGCATTTTTAAAAGTATTATGATTTTTTTTTATATAAATCATTCGACAAATTTTAAAGATTTAGAGCTGAAACATTAATTGCACAACACGACCTTTTTGACAATTATCCCTTACTCTATTAGGCTAAAACCACAATCCACCTCTTAAACATATTTGTAGCCAAAACACGAACCCTTTTAGATGACTTAAATTAGGTTTTCAACTCCAACAAGGATTTATTGCTTTTTCACATGTTGGGTCTACCAATGGTGCTTTTGGTAACATTTTTATTAAAGAGAACAATTTCTGTTTAGAATTAAAAAAAAAATTGTTTCTATTTCTTGGATGAGTTTCTAAGCATTCGAACGCATTTGATAACTACACAAAATTTCTATTCTCGGAATAGAAAAAGAATAGGAATGCATTTAGTACAACCCTTAAATTTTTTTATGATGCAAAAATTATTTTAGTTTTTTAATAATTTTATGAGATTCTTTTTGAATTTTTTCTTTTTTTCCTCTCTTCTTCTTCCTTCTCTAGTTAGTCGCACAGGTCTTAGCAATAGCTGGTGACAAACCAGATATGAGAGTTGGTGACCTTGCTGGACCTTGTCTTCAACTAGTTGTTGGCCATTGCCGGATTTCATCTCTAGCTAGTCACTAGCCATCACCAAGGCCTAGTGATTGGCTAGAAAAAGAAGAAGACAATGACCTGTTTTAGAAATTATTTCTAGAAACAAAGAAGTAAGTTTTTTTTTTTTAACTTCTTGTTTCTATTCCAAGTATATTCCTTGGCCGTTGATATGTTTGGAAAATAGAAAAATTAGCTAATGTTATCAAATGGATTTATATATTTTTTCTATTCTAGGGAATAAAAGAGCAGAAAATAGAAACGTTTTTTTTGTCGATCTCACTCTACTCATAGTCTAACTTTTACTTTCAAACTTTTGCCCTATGGCTTTAAAAGACGTGGGAGTTGAAACCTACACCTAAAGCTAAATCGTCCTCACCTTAACCTCCCGAGAAAATGAGGATTCAAATCCCCCACCTCCTCCTTCCCATGTGGGAAGGGTGAAGAAACAAAAACGTTACCAAATGGCTCCCGAAAGTCCAATCATGGTTTTCCTAATTAAAATCTTATGGCTAGGTGTCGGATTGGGTTTTGGTCACACATTTTAACTTGAAACATAATTTAATAGTATAATCTCTAATTTCAATTTTTGTTGCCGGGAAAAAGATGAATCCCCTGATTTTTTTTCTATAGAAATGGAAAGAAAGTTGTTCCAAGCGCCTAAGTAATTGATCTTGAATTGGATAGAAGAAATTTGAGTTTGGAATTCTTCATTTTATGGTTTTGTTCCCACTTGTGAAAATTTTTCCAATAAGTCATCATCTTTTTCTTTCATGGAACTTCTTTGTTTGTTTGTAAAAGACATGATATATTATCTTCGGGTAAAAATACTACAACTCTAGACTTATTTTATGTCTTTTGCTTTAGTCATTTGTTAATGTAACCTATTAAATATTATTTGTATTTTCAAGATATGATTATTTTATTTCATACACATAAATAAAGATAATATCATTGTATCTCTTATTAATAATTACTAGATACGATTTTCCTATAAAAACTTGTAACTAAAATAGGCCTATTATACCGCATAAGCTTTTTAGTTATAAGGCAACTGATGCAAGACTATAATCACATTATCTCACGATGCTTTTAAAATAACACCAAAATTTTTGAACGTAATTCTAAGGAAAATGATATTTATCCATATATATCACGAACTATATATTTTTTATCTTGTATATCACTATAAAGTTTCAAGGTAATTTACCGCTTTAATGTGACCAGATCTTTGGCTGTTGTACAATGATTTCTATTCCATTTAAGTATGATTTAAATTTTTCAATGTCAACAAGTCAACCGAATAATTTCTTGTATTTCCTCGCTTAAATCCATCAGGAGCATAATGTTCTACTGATCAGCGATTATAGCTTTTAATCATTATCTTGAATCAGTGTAGAGTCTATACTAATCATTGAATCACGGTAGAAATTGATTTCCCTTTCTTTCTAAAGAATCCTCCTGATTTTCCTTGAATAGTCGGAATCTTATGACAATCTTGAGGGAATTGTGATCGTTTCGATCTAATCTTATGGCGCAAATATTTAATGACTTTTTTTTTTCTTATTGATACTTGTCTTCCACAGAATGAGAAAGTTAAATACTTTCCTTACGAGCAATTCAATGAGATCATACGAACAGACCACTTTGTTGTATTCTTTTGATATTTAGGAAGAAAGTTTCGGTCATAGAAATTTGATTATGGAAAAAATTAGAGTTAATACTATGAAAAACTCAAAATTAGTATGCCTATGACAAATTTATCCAAAACTAATTTTTTTATCATGAAAAATCCTAACTAGTACATTCTTGACAATTTATCCTATGTCAAAATTTTACCGTCATATTGAGAAGTTAGATGACATGTGGCAATTAACATGCATAATTTATCCTCTATTTGTCATATGCATACTGATTTGTGATTTTTCGTGATATTAATATAATTTGATGAAAACTGACGAAAAGTAAAATTTTGACAAATATATCAAATTAGGGATTTTTATAAATTTGTCACGTGTATCAATTTAGGATTTTTGGTAGCAAAAAAATTAATCTAATTTATCTTGAATATATTAATTTAGAATTTTTCAAGATATTAACATAAAATTTACAATGCAAAAATCAATTCAGACACTTTTTAAATTTTTTCGCAATTCCATTTGGTGATTGGTTGGCCAACTTATGTGCGGTTGACACGAAAGGCGCCAACCGAGAACGTAGATGCGTCGTGATTCTAAACTCATTATTAATTACGTCTACATCGGTCACATTTTACACCTCTTTAATCATATGTTATTTAGTTCTTGTGTTGTGATACTCCCGAGAAACCACCAAAATGATTATTTAATTTTGATCGAAAGTCTCAAACTACATGAAGCCAATCCCGATGAATCTTTTTCAATCTTATATTCTCGATCCATCAACCCCTCAATCCCACGTAGAAACCACTTGCATAAACAGATTCAACCCAGCCATTTCCCTAATAGCATCCTCGAGAGAGAGAGAGAGAGAGAGACGGAGAGATGAGGCATCACCAATTGGAACTGCGAGACTTTAGAACACCACAGCACCCATCGCTCGGCACCAACAACTGGGGCGGCGCATCTCCGCTGTTGGCAAGGAACGTGCCCAAGGAGTCCCTCGAGCAGAAGTACTTGAAACTCACCTCGATCCGCTCGTGCAACGAGATCTTCCTGGTCACGGGCGGTGACGAGGATGGTGATGCCTTCAGCCATCTCCCTCGGCCTATTGGATCGGTGGCGGCCCTAGAGTGCACACCCGGTCGGCCCGCCGAGAGACGGGTGGCCCGCTGGGGCCTCTTGTCGAAGCTTGTGATCAGGCCGAGGTTGGATCGGAAGGCCGAGATTCGCTTGGGATCGAATGGTCATGCTAATGAGAACGGTAATCCGAAGAAGAAGAGGTGGTTGCCTCGATGGGACCCTCGGAATAGGTGGCCTCAAGGCTGGTGTTGATGCTCTCTCTTTGGTAAATTCTCGTTGAGGGGAGGGCTTGAAAGGACTGATTGGCGATTGATGATGGGGTTGAGATTTTGCTGGGAGTTTGAAGCGTCTATGGGAAAGGTTCCAAATGCAGAAAGATGTAAGTTATTGCAATATGCTTGATATGAGGTACTGAGCCAATCGATTCGGTTCGATTTGTATTCGATTGTCTGCTATTTTCGCCATTTTGCCTAAGAAACTTTGTTTCATAAAATAGTTGTTTGAGATAAGATTGAGAAATCTTCCATGGGTTTAATTAATGTCGATGGAATGGATGTGATCAAAATGATCTAAGCAGAGAAGTACATTTTAATATAATCAATGCTGTCATGAATTTCGCAATACAATTAATATTGCTCTTTATGTTGATTTCAAGAATCTTTTGTCGGAGATATCCATGTATGTCACTATTAAAGATTCATGAGCTACCACCTGCAGTATGATGGATACATATCGACATTCTCTAGATATATACCTGTTCGATCATTTTCCTATAATTTATGTTCATTTTAATTTACACTCGTCACTAGCCCTAAAGATTATGGAGGCGGGTTTATTTTATCTGAAGGTTTGTCTCATCCTGTTGGAGTACATTTAAGTCTCATGTGATGGCAAATAATTTCCTGTGGTTGAGTGCATATTCACATTTTTTGTTTTGTTAAAGTTTAAGACACAATATGAACAAAATCGAAGAAAAAGAAATTGCGCTACTTAATTAAAGTGTGAAACAACTGTCTTATATAATATGTGTTGACTTCTTCCAACCTTGTCGTGGGGACAACTTTCAATTTCTAAGATAAGCTAGAACTAGAAGAATTAATTAGTTTATGTTATTCATGTATAAGAGTAATAGGGGTTCCTAATTTCAATTAACTAATCAAAATATTATTCATGGTCCTCCACTTTGAGATTTAATCTTGCTAATGCTAATATTATATGAACGGGACTTGACATTCTTCCATAATTAAACACATACATGTATAAGAAAAAGTTGACATCAAAAATATTTTGCAAAATCACATTTTAAAAAGAATTTGATTTGTAAATTGATGGAAATAAACTATGGACATAACATGAAGAAATTATACTTATAAATTTGAAAAGTGATAAAAAAATTTCAACATTTGAATTTCTTTCCCTAAGGTTGTTTATTAGATAGACAAGGTTAAAAATTTTAAAATTGAAGTACATGAGAGACAAAATGGAATTGCTAACTTAGACATTTATCCATTATTATAATATTTAGAATATAACGAAATGCACGTATCATGGGTAAGACGAAAAAGGACCGTGACCCCTTAAAGTAGGAGGTCTTTTTCACTTCGTATATGTAATTTGAAATGTGAATCTTCAAGTGTCGCTTGAAGTCATTTTGGAGATATTGTGATATGTCGCATGCGTGAGGAAAAAACCCTTTTCTATCTGATAAACAACCTTATATTCAAAACCCGTAATCTAAAGAAAAACCAACAAGCCTACGTCTCTCTACGTTCAGCCATATTCAACACCACCTCCATCGATCTCCGACACCGACACCACCACCTCCATCGATCTCCGACACCGACACCACCACCTCCATTGGTCGCCATTGATCTCTCTCTCTCTACCATGCACATCATCTGCGAGGGCAACTATTGCATCTCTGCCTCCATCTGAATCGAGGACTCATTGCGTCATGACACTAGCTCTGTGAATTTATGGAGGTTGTTTTGCCTTTTCTCATCAGAGAGAGAGAGAGAGAGAGAGAGAGAGAGAGAGAGAGAGAGAGAGAGAGAGAGAGAGAGAGAGATCTGGTTCGCCAATATGGAGGAGGCGACGACGACGACAAGGATGATAAAAATATGGTTGCTTTGGGCGAAGGCACCGCAAGGGCTGGCGGTGGCAAAGCACGCTGGGTTGGGGGTGAGGCTAAACAGCTAGGTTTTAGCTTTGTGAACAACGGCACCTTTGGCAAAATCTCGAGGGAAAGGCCTATCAAAACTTGGGTAGGTCTAAGTCGATGCATGGACCCTTGGAAAAGTTATATTATTAAAATTACGTCAGCACCAAAACGACGTTGTTTTAACAAAGTTTTTATTGACTTAGTTTCTGGTGAGCCACGTAAGTAAGTTATATTATTAAAATAATGTCATTTTGATCCAATTTTCAAAAAAAAGTGACATTTAAGTATGTAAAATGCCAAGTTTTGGTATTGAGACTTCTAAGTGATCTAAAGTGACGAAAAAAGAAGAAAATATATTGAGACTTCGTGTAGTTAAAATCTATTTGATATTGTTATTCAATAATACAATGCATCCTACCATCATGAAAAATGATTAGCTCATAAAAAGTGAGGTAATGTTTGGTTTTGAAGAGTATTAGGGCTAACACAACAACCTAGATGCAGGTGAATATGTTGTTTTAAGGAAATTAAAATATTTTTATGAAATACTTGCGACACACTTGCAAGCTTCTATGGGAGTTGAAGAGAGAGAAGATATTGCAAACAAATATATAATGCTTTAGCTTTTAAACCAAGCCTACGTTTATTATCTCAGACTAATAGCTACAAACAAAGTTGGAATTCGTTAGTAATTTTTAGAAGTGTTACAGTCTATAGCCTTCTACAGGAATCATAGTAGAAAGTCTACAAATACAAGCAGCTCTAACACTATAAAACTTTATATTTTCCTTTATTACAAGTAGAAGAATCAGTCAGAGAGAAGACAATCAGAAATACACAACTTTTACGCGTAAGGACAAAACAGATAAATATTTAGGTTATGTTTGGTAGTTTGAATTTAATTCCAAAAAACATAACAACTAATTCTATTAAATGTTTGGCGATGTCCTCCGTACATGATAAACCTGGATATATCAGGATGAAATGCTGAATAAGAAATCGAAGGTAGGGGATGGGATAAACCTGGATAAGACAAAAAAACTTTTAAAAGTAACTTAACAAAACAAGAAGTACATCGTCACTTCCGAACACCATGCAATTGCTGATGCCTCCTATCACCACTAATCGTCATTATCAACCATTTGATCTTAGATTATTAGAAGGATAATAGGAGGATTTTCCAAGATTGTAAGGGGGAAGCATGACCATGAACCTCTGCGCATTCTTCTTTTTGTTGTTTTCTAATCGTACCCGGGAGGGCGAGCGAACCGATCAGCATTATCTTGACATGGAACAGAAGGCTCTTCAGGAACTTGAGGGGCATCCGCCTAGGTTGATCCTCATGCCGAGGCAAGTGAAAGTCATATTCATTTCAGAAACAGGGTGAAACAAAGACAGCGAAAGAAGCACATACGAAGATGAAAACTTGAAAATGGAGGAGAGAGGGAGGGATGGAGCTATACAAAGAAAAAGCGTCTGGAAATTTTTTGGAATGGTGATGGTGATTATGGGAACGAAGTGGATGGTCATCCAATGCAAAGGCAATTTGGATTGATCCCATCGATCTAGAGGATATTAGGGGCAATTTCAATTTTTTTTAATTCTACCACACAAAACATTTGATGGGAACCCACCCATGGGTAGCCCAGTTGGTTAGGGCGAACTTGGACCTCTTTGAGGTCTTGGGTTCAATTCCCCAGGGAAGCGCCTGTGATTTACGTGGGGGCCATGGCGGTGGGTTGCTATGCTAATTTCCCCCGAGGAATAGTCGAGGTGCGCGCAAACTGACCCGAACACCTCGGTTACCAAAAAAAAAACATTTGATGGGATTTTCTACAATCCAGAAGATATGAGGAGAATTTCTAGTCCATTTTATCGTATCTCATCCTATCCCCATTCGAATTCAGACAGCCTTGGAGCATTATTAGACTCTCTTTTTTCCTGCAACTCATGCCTCCCCTAGATTGAATTTATAGCTATTAAACCTCAGATGACTACTTGAAATTCAAATTTCACGAACAATCATTGGTTCTACTATCTATAGAATCAGAAGTCTCTCCCAAAATAATCAGTTATGCTTTTGTTCAGAGTCTATCATTTTCGTTGCCTGCTCAAACATGGTAAAAATACTCTGATCTTCTCCAGTTTACTTTCTACTTATTATAGGCCTTGTAACTAGCTGTCAGACACCAATTTGAATTCAAACCAAATTGAGAAGAGATTTGCGTTCTCTTATCCAGGTAGTAGAGGTATTCAACTCTTACTTCTACTCTAAGTTTCACACTAAAACTGTCCATACACCTTCCACTAGTTGGTCCTTTCAAGCGTATTGATGCTCTGGGTTTCATACAACTCCATCTTCTACTCAAGTCCATCCAAGGCTTCTCGAACTCCTTATTCGATTACTTGTTCACCTTCTACCTAGGTCCATCCAAGTATTCATGAGTTGCGCATTCTATGGCTTGTTTATAATCTATTTAGGTACATCCAATTTTTAGACACATTTTACGTCCAATACCTCGTTCACCATCATAGAGGCAGCACTCCTAGCTTTTGAGGGTCATTAAGACATTATATACACGTTAGCTTGTGTATCTATAACTTGATTTTACTTGACCGATAGACACATTAGTAACATTTGAATATTTTGTCATCTTTCAAAACAAGGGAAAAGTGTCCAAAAAGTCCTTAACCTTTTTGCATTGGTACCAATTTAGTCATAAACATTTTATCGGTGTCAATTTAGTCATAAACTTATTAAATTGGTGCTAATTTAGTCCTAAAATTTTTAGCTTAGTGTTAATTCGGTCCTTCTAGCTAATTTTGACATGATTTTATTGACGTGGACACCGGATTAGCTGATGTGGCACAACTAGTGCTAATATAAACAATTTTTAATAATATTTTAATATTTTTCGAATTCTTTATTTGTATATTTATTTTCTTTCCTTTTTTCCTTTTCTTTTTTGTTTCTTTTTCTTTTTTCCCCCTGCTCTCCTCCTTCCTCCAGCTGGTCATCAGTTGGGTGACCAACCAAAGGCAAGGGCTCACCCAACTATAGGCAAGGTTCAAGCCATCATAGGCGCAACCTTGCAGCCTCTAGTGATGGCTCAAGCCCTCGCTAGGCGCTAGGTGAGGCTTGACCCTTGTCGGATCTGGTAAGGGTGAGCCTTGCCCACCCTTGTGGTCACTGGCATGGCGCACAGGAGGCGGCGAGGTTGACCTTGACCTCGCCAACCCTTACCTTTGGTTGGCCGCCCAGTCGACGACCAGCTAGGGGGAGGAGTTTCTCAAAGACCACAAGGTGCTAAAGTGGCAGGAGTTGGGGCGATTTGTAGGTTTTTGTGAAAGGGATGCTCAACTCATGTTCTTTCTTTACAAGGAAAAAAAGAAAAAAAGAAAAAGGAAAGGAAAAAATGTAAGAAAATAAATAAATAAATAATTCGAAAAATATTAAAATATTATCAAAAGTTGTTCACGTCAGCCGCTTGTCATGCCACGTCATCGACCAATGTCCACATCGACAAAATTCGATCAAAATCAACCGAAAGTACTGAATTGGTACTAGATTAAAAGTTTTAGGATTAAATTGGCACCAAGTCAAAAAATTTAGAACTAAATTGGCACCAATAAAATGTTTAAGACTAAATTGGTATCAAGTCAAAAAGTTTAGGACTAAATTGATACCAATAAAAGGTTTATGACTAAATTGGCATAAATGCAAAAGGTTTAAGACTTTTTTGACACTTTTCCATTCAAAACAATATAGAAGATTTTAATATGGAGGGAGAGAATAAAATTAAAATAAATCATCATTTGGGATTGTAATGTATTGTCACACCCCCTTGACTCAAAGGTCAAGCTACACGGGTCATTTTGCAACATCTCAAGCTTTGTCACTATCCCAAATTCATTTGTCTCATATTTTACGCGCATGTGGAACATGTGAACATGAAAAACCTTGATACACATAATGTTGGGAACATGGGATACAAGTATTATCAAAACACACTACTTGTATTACAAAGTCGCACACGTTACATGGTACTTATGGCTAAGGGTGTAAATGGTTCGGTTCGGTTTTGTTTTTTTGAAAAATCGAACTGAACCGAACCAATAAGGGATAATATCGAACCGAACTGAAATCGTCCCGAACCGAATATGAACCGAACCGAAAATGCGGTTCAATTTGATTCAGTTCGGGATGGTTTTTCGGTTTTTCTATTTTTGCTTTACTTAATGGAACCTAAATGAAGAAGAGATGATAATGAAGATAGATTATTCACTTTTAATTAAGAATTTCGGTTTGGTTCGGTTAACCAAACCGAACCGAAAAGTTAATGGTTATTTTTTTGTTAATCGAACCAAAACCGAACCAGACCAAAAATGCACAAAATTTTGGTTCGGCTCGGTTTTCAATTTTGGTTCGATTTTCGGTTTGGTTCTTGACACCTCTACTTTTGGCCACATTTACTTGTTTACATCAAAATAGCCGTTTTATGTACATCATATGGCCAGGGTATACCTAACTCCACTACGGCAAATACTATCCAAAATTAAGAACCCTTTTCTACTTTGAGCCAATACTTATTACTTAGTCCAAATCCTTAGACGGGTCATTATCATCATTATGGTTTGGATTATCAAACCCACGAAGAGGTCTGATCCAACTGTCTTCATACCATCTAAACCAGGCCTCGAAGTACATTGGAACAAGCTCATCCAATCCTTGTTTGATCCATATGGTGGATGAGACCTTGCGCTAGGTAATATCATTATCTACATCTATTACATTTGTAGTAGAAGTATAAATTTTTACAAGACAACTAAAATGAATAGCAGCCATATTCTAAGTACTTGTAAAAGAAACATGAGTGAGTACTTGGAATACTCAGTAAGTATAGCTTATAACCCTCAACTAGCAAATCATTTTATCATCAACTCTAGTCAAGACGTCTCTTGCAAATCGTGTCAAAGGTAGATCAATTGCAAAGATATAAAATATGCCTCTTGCACATATAAACGACATTCTTACAACCATCCATGATACTTGATGCATGCAATGAACTTATGCGTTTCTAGCTTGCAAGCCTTATTCATGCATGCTATGCTATTCAAATTTTCTCTTATGCTTGAAACTTGAACTCAAGTCTTTTTTGGAGCCATCTTGGGACTCAAACCCAATTCAATTAAGGCTTTTAGCTTTTTGCCGACTTCTGGGACTCAAACCCAATTAATATGCTTCGGACTCAAACCCAATTCTTGCTAGGATTTCGAGGACTCAAACCACATTCTCATCTTTTCTTAATAACTCAAGCACTTGTCCCTTTCGAGGGCATACTCAAACATCTTGCACATGCCATGAAACATGAATTCCATACTCAAACATTATGCACGTACCATGAAATTATGAATTCTCTTGTCAATGATTCCATGAACAAGCCTAAATCTAAGACTCCACTTGAATAACAAGCATAAAGGAACCCGGCACCAATCCAAGATGTGAACTTAGTACACCTCAATACCGAATCACATCTTATAGCCATGGGTGAACCTTCAGCTTGTATCGAACACAAGCAATGAACCGTGGCCTTGTTGTGGTCATGCAAGAACTTAAGTGCATGAATAAAATCAAAGAATACGTAACATGCACAATCATCAATCAACCTATCATTGGCTTGTTCAAGAGAGACTTTCCTAGGGTCGAGGATGTCATGAATGATACTAGAAAAAGAAAGAAATTACACTTACTTGGATGAACCTTGAAACTTAGAACACAAACTAGAGAGGGAGAGGCGGCTTGCTTGAGGCCAAAGGAGAGAGAGGTAAGAGGAAGCAGGAGGAGGTGTCTAAGAGGAGAAAGGAGGAAGTGGATGGTAAATGGTGAGAAATAAGGAGGGTTCCTCTTATTTATACTCCTTGACACCATAATTACTGGGCCAAATGATCCACCCTTTTGTTTCCAAATGGCCCATCTATGGTTCATTGGTGGCTTACTTGATCAATTATCATGCTTAAGGAATGAATTGGCATGCCTATTGGATTTTACTTGGCAACCTAGGTCCTAGTTGTCATCAATAAGGGCCCTCTTTTCATTCTCTCATTGGACCACTTATACCTCCGCATTTATGTACAATTAATGTAACTTGAAGATGATGGTATCTATTTTGCTAACTTAGTGCCTAGGCTCTTTAGGTTCATGATGAGGGGTTTGAGAATCAATTTCCAATTGGTCCATGTGTGCGGCACACCTTTTCTTGCCCAACAAAGATATTTTTGACACATCATTGCCAATCTTGGACTTTGATAATTCAAAGTACAACTCACCCCCTTCATTAAATAAGAGGTTTCTAGAGAGTTCATTGTCTTATTTTTTTCTTCCCTAAGAAAGCAGTCCAAAGAAATCCATCATCTAAATTGGTTCCGAGGTCAAAAGAGAGATTACTTGGTGCACCCTTAAATATCAAATCATGCATGCTCGAGATTCAACCATTATGCCTCTTGATTGCCCAAACTGTCCTCTTAGGCGGTTAGTTGGCCTAGAGGGTCAGGCCATTGGTAGCACAATGGCCGGCCTTATGGTTGGCATGGTGGACCTTGGTTAGGTCTAGGACTAGCCCTCGGGTTGGCCCCTAGGCCTATTGCCAAGCCTATTGTGATTGTTTCTCTAATCTCGATCCTTGGTTCACCAATCAGCTTAAGGACAATCCTAAGGCTATCTATTTGGGGTGTGTAACCGGATCGGGTTGACTCGGGAACCGGAATGGGCCACTTGGAAAAATCGGTTCGAGAATCGGTTCCACTGGGAAACCCACCCAGCTCAGACCGGTTTTAAAAAAAATAAATTAAAAGCTGAAAAATAGAAGGGTGCAAATTAGAATCTGCAGATGAATAAATCGACAAAGGATGGAACCCTAGCTTTTTCTCCTATCGTTGCTTGCTTCTTCTCCCCCGATCTACTTGCTCCACTGTTGTGGGAGTGCGACTTGGTTAAATGGACAGAACAACTGAAGGCCTTGCTGAGGTTTGTTTCGGATGTGCTTTTTTGAGTAATTTTGGAGTGAGGAGATGAACCGAGGTTTCTTCTCTTGGTTCATTTGTCCCGTGAAAGGACTCCCCTCTCGTGTATCACTCCCATAGAAAAGAAAAAAAGAAAAACTGTGGTGGGAGGATGGGTGTGTCTATCTTAGGATTCACCTACATCAAGATGTAAGAGATTAAAGGATGTCTCTAATCAGTTTCATGTTATAAATTGCATGACTTTTGTGTCTAGAGCAGTATTACATCAAGGCTTCTTGCATAAGCAAAAGCTTTATGTTTTGCATCGACAAAGCAAAGAAAAGATTCATCTTTCTAACTTTCGATACTGCAAGTGGTTATTCTTCTTCATTTTTGGTTTTTCCCCTTCCAAAGGCCTGGATGTTTTGGTTGGATGTAATTGGAAGTTATGTGTTGGGGGTGTGGAAATAGAATAGATTAATGCGAAAAAGTTCCCATGCTTATAGCTTTGTGTAATTTTGTTAAAGTATGTAACCTTTGTGAAGAATGCGCTTAAGGACAAAGGCTAACATCCTTCTATGTTTTGTTTTATCTGACTCTTTTGGGTGGACTTAATGTCACCTTCCACATCAAGCTCCTCACACTATACCATGCTCGTTGGTTTAGCTCCTTTATATCTTGAAAATTTTCATTAAATGTTGGTGACATGAATTGAAACAACACGATGCATATCACGCTGTTGGTTTCAACTATTGGTAGACTTGGTTAAATGGACAAAACAATTGACTTTTTCCTCTGTGACGAGAGAGAAGCATGACTGAAGATGTAGATGACCTGTTAGCTAGCAGAAATATTAATGGTGTTATTACTAAAATAATATTCATTGGAAGAACCTAGAGTTGCCTTTTACTAGAAATTTCCAAGACATACTTGTGCTATGCAATTACTGTGGATATATGTCTTTAGTTTCCAATCCATCCCTTAGAAAATTTCCTTTGAAGAAATCTTTTTGTCTATGTTTGCTCTGTCCTATTTATTTTTTAACTTATCCTACTTAACTTGGGAGTGAAGATGGTTATAAGGGGATTGTTATAGCGTCACATCCACGCTATGTCTTGCCTAAGAAAATGCGGATTCTGAAATTGCTTCTTAACTGGAAATTTGTGAAAATTCAAGGCTGGAATTGGAGATGGATCACATTAAAACTTGTTGTTGGTTTTGGCTAATCATGATCATTTGAAGCATTTGAGATTACTTGGGTCTGTTCATGAAAATTTAAGCCATAATTCTTAGGATGACCAATCTACATTGTAATGCTGTCGATAATTTTACAGGCAAAGCTGTGCCTGGACTTCAAAGTTCTATGAACTGTTCAAAGCTTGTACCCAATAAAGATTTTGCATTTTACTTAAGTAGTTGTCGAGTTGGTTGATTAATGTAGATTTGGTCATATGAACACTTGCAGGTTATGATGCTTCACACAAGTCTTCTAATGGGAGGAAGGTTGGATGTACTTCATCATTACCGTGGTTGGAGACTTGACATTGATAATATGACTTATGAGGTAAATATATCTACACTTGAATGTTCAATGCGTTGAAAATCTAATGTTTTGTAAAAGCAAAATCTGATGCTTGCCAAATGGAGGAAAGGAGTTGGAGTGGGTGTTAGAGCAAAGGAGGAGAAAAATGGTTCTATGTCCAAGCATATTCAAGTTAACCACGTTGCCACCTCGCTGTCTAAGCAAATTAAATTGCTTATTTTTTATGCAAATTAGCTGTGTTTGGTGGAATATTGAATGTAATGCAAAGTTAAATTAGTAGTTGTGGGAATGAGGCTAATGTTAGACCATGTTTGTTGATAATGTTTATGCAATGTTATGATTTTTGCACTTTCTTGTCGGTCAAATTAGGAGGATTATGTTATTGTTTTCTCATAGATTAATGTAAAATTTGAAGTCGTATAGGATATCAAGTGGTTAAAAACACAGGTTCTAATGAAAATAGGGTAGACCCTGTTTCCGGACTAGAAAAACAGGGTCGGGTCCAAAATAGGGTCCAATGCAAACATGGTCGGGTACATGGTCCAAAAAAGGGAACAAGTTATAACAGGGTTGAGTACAGGGTTGAGGTTGGACCCTACCCACCCTGGACCCGATCACCCCTACTATCCATGGCCTAGCGTTAAGCCAAGGCACTATGGACCTTAAATAGTGACAAAATCACCGAGTCTATCCCAGGATTCATTTTGATCGGCGCTTGATCCATTTGCATGGTTCTGTGGCCAATCCATGACCAATCCTCGATCAAACATCACAAATTCAAGATTCCTTTTCAATCACTAAAAATTAAATAGGGAATGCTGTATTTTTTGTTGGAAGACAATCGCATTTGGTTGAATTGGATCATTCGTGTATCGGTGTATAGCTAAACGGAATTACTTGCAGTCGGGCATGACCGGTTAGGATCGATCCATGACCATCTATCGATCCATGATCATCCTGTGATCAATTCTCATAATCCAAAACTTACCTCATGAGCTAGTAATCCGATTCCACTTGTATGGCCGGTGGCCAACTCATGGCCAACACTTTGGCAAGTTTATGGCCGATCGGTCGGTCAGACCATGATTGATCCTTGATTCATTAGCGATTGATACCATGGCCAATGGCCCATGGTCGATCTGTTTAGGACCTTATGGTTGTTCTTCATGGATTGAAATCAAGGGTGTTATAGGGATAGTTATAAATTAAGTCCTAAATCTATTGCATGAATTCATATAATCCTAAACTTTTTAGTTTTGCTAATATAACCCCAAACCTTTGCATTTGATTCATATGTGATCTATTCGGCCAATCTTGAAATTCTTGACGTGGCGATCCAATCATTGTCTAAAATAAAAAGGTTTAGAATTACATTGAAATTCGTGTAATAAGTTTAGAATTGAATTTGTAATTTTTCCATTTTCATTTCCTTCTAGATAACGTTTGGTCACTTGGAATGAAGCAAAGTTGGGATCAAAACTTGGAATGAAAGTAAAGTTCTCCTTTTTTTTCAATTAACATGGGGGTGGTGATAATGAAGTGAATTGAAGTGAAAGAATTTTGATGCTAACTTTAAACTGTCCCAATAATTAAGTTTTATTTAGGAAACTTATACCGGGAGAAAAGTTGATGTGGTGGCCAAGTGTTATGACCTTTTTCTTATTTTGCCTATATTTATGATAAATTACGATCACAATTTTCAAACTATTAACATATCACAATATTCTCATCACAAGAGTTACGAAGCATGTTAATTGTCATCATAATTTTCTCAACCAAAAAAATTATCATTATAATTCGGGAAATTGTCTAAAAAGTTCTAAACCTTTTGCGTTTTTGCTAATTCAATTCTAAACTTTTAATTTTGTCAATTGATTCCTAAATATTTTCATACATTTCCAATTAAATCCATCCGGTCAATTTTGGTTGAAAATGGCTGACATGGACATCGGTTGTCTTTTGTGACACGGCTAGCGTTTACGCAAACAACTTTTAATAATATTTTTTGAATTGTTTATTATTTATTTATTTATATTTTCCTCTCTCTCTCTATGGTGAGTGTCTCTACGAAGGCTTCACTCTACCGGTGAGGCCATGAAGGCCCTAAGTGAGGCCATTGTGGTCGGTGGGGCTACAAAGGCCTTGCCTATCGCAGCCATGTTGACCGCAGTGAGGGCGAAAAGGCCCTCGCCATATTGTGTGAGGGGCACCTCACCCATGGCCAGTGGGATTGTGAAGGCCCAACCCATGGCTAGTGAGGTTAGGAGGGCCTCAACCAGGGCCTTTGTGGCCTCCCCAACCGAGGCAAGGCGGCCCTCACCTAATCTAAGTGAAGCCTTTGTGGCTAACGAGTGTCGTCAGTGACCCTTGCCAGCATGCAAAAAGATAGAAAAAAAACAAAGAAAAAAGGAAAATAAAATTAAAAATTATGCACGTCAGTATTAATTGTGCCACGTAGGATGGCTAGCGTCAATGTCTGTAATTTTCGATTAAAATTGGCCAAATGGACTCAACTAACAAAGTTTGAAAAGATTTATGATTCGATTGGTAAAACTGAAATATCTAAAACTGAATTGATAAAAATGTAATAAGTTTATGACTTTTTGGATAATTTTTCCCTATAATTCTTATTCTTCTATTTCCATTTATGCATTCCTGTTAACCAAACCCTATCCGAAAGTAACATATGGGTTAATCAAGTGGATGAGTTAGTCAACCCAAAATATATTTATGTACCAAGTTGTCAAGGGCTCTCGAAGTTTACATGGTCCATAGTTTCATTCTCCGATCCAATTGAAGATCGGTCGGTCAAAAGGATCATTACGGGACTACAAAAAACTAAACTTTCCTCATTTTCTAGCGCCCTCTTGCTTCAATCAAAGCTTCGGAATGCGTACTCCTTTGACATTGTACGCAGCAAGATTCAATGTCAAGATAGATGAACACGTCTCGTTCCTCCACGATCATCATAGCCTTGGAAATAGAGCGACGTGAGTTTAGACGACGTCCAAGCTCAGCTGGGAGAGAGCCCTTTTCGATGAAAAAAGGGTAATCGCGATCTTGTCCCTTGGAAATGCAGATTGTCTGTCCTGGTAGTTGTTTTAGTGCATTGTGCGTGGAGCTAGATGAGCTCGAATCATTATTTGCCAAAAAGAATTGAGTAAACTATATTTTACACTTTCGAAGTACCTACCCCTTTTGTGTGAATGACATATAAGATGACTAGGGATGTGCAACCGGACTGGGTTTATCCAGAACCCAGACCGGATCACTCGAAAAACAAGGTTCGGAACCGGTTCCCGGTTAAACCGGTCCGGGAACCGGTTCCAATTTTTGGGAACCAGTTGAAACCGGTCCGGGAATAGGGTCCAAGGAAAGACCCACCCATAACTTGACTAGTTTTGGAACTAGTTTTTACCCTTTAAAAAAAAATCGTCTCTCTATATAGTGTCTTTGAGTCTCTTTATCTTCGAAGAATTGTTAAAAAAAGAAAACTTCTCTTTAAATCAAGTTAAAGGAGAATTGTTTTGAAAGAATTGTTAAAAATAACTGTTCTCATGTATTATTTTTCTTTTTTAATGGTCCCACCTTCAACTATTACTATAGTCGCAGGACAAGTGTTACTAATTATTATATCACTAATTAAAGCATTTTCAGTCCAACTCAAGAAATATATCTTCTTAATAAGAGCTCCGTCGCATACATATGAGCAAGCACATTATATCATATTAGAAGTATTTGTGGGAATAAGACTAATATTAAATCCATATTTGTTGCTAATGTTTATGCATTGTTAGGATTTTTGCTTTGTCTTATAATGTTAGGAAGATTACGTTGTTGTTTTTTTGCTAATTAATATAAAATTCAAAACCGCATAGGATATCGAACGGTTGCAAAACAGGTTCAAATGAAAACAAGATTGACCTTGTTCCTGGACCGGAAAAATAGGGTTAGGTTCCAATAAAAACATGTAGGGTACATGGTCCAAAAAAGAGGAACTTGTTATAACAGGATCGAGTATAGGGTCTAGGTCTGGATCCTACCGACCTTGGACCCGATTATCCCTAAAGACGACTAAACTATTTTTGTAGGGATAATGACACAAACAGTCTCTAAACTTTGCCTCGATATACAATTTTGTCTCTGAATTTTTAATTTATTTAATGTAATTTTCGAATTTTAACTTAATGTGTAATGTGATCCATGAACTTTTAATTTATTTAATGTAATTCTTGAACTTTTGGTACTATATGAAAATGTTTAATGTAGTCTCTGGTCTTGAATAATTAGAAATGACTACATTATTGAACAATTTCAATATAGTTTAGAGATTGGATTAGACATATACTAAAAGTTATTGATTATATTGAACAAATTAAAATTCAGGGACCGTATTGTACATTAAAAATTCAAATATCATATTAAACAAATTAAAAATTCAAGAATCAAATAACACATTTAGTTAAAATTCAAGGATTATTTATGTCAATTTCTCATTTTTGTATTTTCTTTCCCCTCGGGACCTTCTTTCCTTTTCTTCGTTTTTCTACAGCCATTCTTCTGACATTGCCACCCACTCCTTCTGCCATCCCATCCATCTCAGCCATGCGATGCAGTCGCCTTCGTTGTCATCCGCTTTGTTGTTGTCACCGTCTATGTGTGTACGTGTACGTTCAAAGCAACTGCGCTGTCCAAGGTCCCCGACCTTAGGCAACCACCGGCCGGCAACTAGTCACGTAGGGGTCAGCACTCATCACCTCCACGTGAATCTCCATTGCTTCACGCGAGTCTCTTAGGCTTCATTCCGTTAATGAAAGAGAAGGGGGAATCGGCATACTTAAATAGAGGAGAAAAGAACAACTCAAGTGTCAAAACTTAGCATGAGAGATATTTAAGTGCCAAAAGTTCCGTAAAGTACACTTAAGTGCTATATTTTTAAGAAAAATTAGATTACTTAAGTGTCAACTATGGTGAAGTCCGCTAGAAATCCGATGTGACTTATTTTAATAATTTATAACATCTACATGGCTTGCCGGAATTCTTCGTCAAACTCATCTTCACCAAAAATGATGCCCTTTTGGTTAAAGTTTGATTTTTAATATAAACATTAAATTTTTAAATTTTTAAAAAAAGTAACAATAGCACATGCGAGGGAGGTTGGGGGTGGCAATAGATGACGAGGGTCGTTGATTCTTGGGTGCGGTTTGGCAACCCTCGTTGACTGTAGGCGAGGGCTAGCTAGGCCTAGGCGACCCTCTCCCAGATCTGGGTGAAGGTTGCCCGTCCTCGTCCTGGCTTGGGCAAGGGCCAGCAACCCTTGCCCAGGTTGAGGCGAGGGCAAGCGACCCTTGCCCAAATTTGGGAGAGGGCCACTACTCTCTCCTGGTGCTTGGCAAGGACCGACTAGCCTTCACCTACGGTCGGTGAGGGTCATCGACCCTTGCCTAGGTGCCAGCAACCCTCGTGCCCAACGCCGCCACCCCACTAGCAATGGGATGGCAGCCACGGGCGAGGAGCCCCTTCGGCCTGTCCTCTGCCTTATTTAATTTTTTATTTAGTTTTTAAATATTTTTAATTAATATTTATATATAAATTTAATTAATGTCAAAATGGTGTCGTTTTAGGTTGATATTTTTTCCATAGCCACATCAACTCTTAAAACGACGTCGTTTTGGGCTTATTTGGCTATGTTAGTGCCCAAAACAACGTCGTTTCTACCTCAACTTATCGGAAAAATGTCACGTTAGCATTTTTGCTAGATTTTGTAGCCATTGGTATTTAACTGATCATTTTCTCCGATCTTAGCACTTATGTATACCATTTTGAATTTTTGGCATTTAAGTGTTTCCTCGTGCCAAGTTTTGGCACTTTAAGGGTCCACACATCTTAAATAAGGCCATCTAAAGAATTTCAACTCTAGAATTATATGAAGCTTATGCAAAACTTACCTTTTGTATGCAAATTATTTTGTTTAGGGCCACCGATATAGGCAAAAGCTTGTGTTTTATCATTTCATTGGTGTGAGATTTTGTGAGATTACAGTTGATTGTTCTAAAAGTTTAAGCTGTTAGACAAATATATAATTTAATATTTAATTATATTATAACACTCCCCCTCATAGTTAATTTGATCTTTTTGCCTAGCACTAATCATGGATATATTTACTTGGGGAGGAAAATTGGGTATTGAAAGGTTCGAACTCATGACTTTTAGTTTTGATACCGTGTGAGATTTTGTGGGATTACTGTTAATTATTCTAAAAGTTTAAGCTGGTAGATGAAAATGTGGTTTAATATTTAATTATATTCTAACAACTTGACTTGCAAGTTGTTTATGAATCTCCAGACTTGTGCCCCTAGATGTGAGAGAGAGAGAGAGGGGACGCTAAGGATAGGGGGACGGCGATGGGAATCGAACTCTGATTGTTGCATTGCATTTGCGGATCTGCTGGACCAAGTTGAGTGCGATGGAGATGGAGATGGAGAGAGGGTGGAGGGGAGGGGAAGAGTTTTTAATTTCTCTTCATTAAGGGTAATTGACTAACTGTACCAAATGTAGTCATTGCCTTATGTTGATCGATTAACATGGGGTGACCAATCAATTACATTACATACATGATATGCTTGTCGTCTTACATGATATTTTAATTTAACAGTCACTTCTTTTTCATTAGCATGTTACATAAATGCCACATGGTGTGACTATCACATCAAATAAATAAAAAATCGAACAATTGTAGAGGTCACTTCTTTCTAGAACAACAACCGATGTTGCTCAATGTGATTTTTCCCTTGGAAAGAGTTGAATTTACTTGTAACTAATGTAAAAAACCATTTCCCAATGGGCTCTCTTGGAAAATATCAACCCTTACAATTACTCCAAGGGGTAAGTACACTAGAAGTACCAAAACTTGTGTACGGTGCTCACTTTAGTGCCAAAATTTTATTTTAGATTAGTTGAGTGTTACAAATTTGAAAAATCAATCACTTAAGTACCATAAGTTTGAAAAACCGATACTCGAGTGTCATTTCTGAAGTTGCCGCTAGAAAAACTAATGTGGACGTCGGAAACGTTGACGTGGTTGTCGGTCGTCCGACATGGCTGTTGGTCCACGTAAGCTTTTTCGACGGACATGTCAACTTTTCCGATGTCCACGTCAGATGTGCACTCAAGTGATCAGTTTTTTAAAATTGCAATACTCAATTGATCCAAAATAAACTTTAAGTATCAAAGTAAATGCTGTACACAAGTTTTAATATTTTCAGTGTACTTACACCTACCTCCGGTGGAAGGACTAACCGTTTGCCTACGCCCTGCCTAGAAAATATCAAGGCCTAACAAAGTTAGCTAGGCCCGTCCAATTGGAACTATTTTCTCACCCAAGCCAACTTGTTAGGTGGACGGGCTTGGCGAGCCCACGGACTGCCGAGCCCATAATTATGTCTAGTGCCACGGTGTCAGAGTTACTCATGTATTACCTTTGCTCAATTCAAAGATTGTGAAACACCATTAGATTCTTCTTTTTCCAAGTTTAAGTTACCATTCATCCTTTTCCTTTTGCCCACTTTGTCCAACTGTTAAAGTCGAGTTTAAATAGCTTAAGTATCTAAGCTAGTATTGTCAAATTTTTATATTTGGCTCAAGTTGCTCATAAGTTTAATTATATGTTTTACGTGGTTTAAATGGGAAAATTCTAAATAAAAACCTGTAATATTATTATTTTTTCAAATAAGCACATCAAGTGGACTTTGTTTCAAATTTAGGCTTTAGTTACTCTCATGTTTTTTTAAATAAATGTATGAATAGACATTGTTTTGGATAAAGGCTTAAAGTTGTCATGTTAATAACAAAGAAGGGCCTAACTTCAATGACTGATAAGGGCATTTTTGTCCTTTAATTTTTTTCCCTTTTTTTTTGTATTAAATGAAAAAATAAATTTATAAAATAAGGTAGGGGAAGGGAAAATGACGAGGGCTCTATAGGTCTTCATCGCCGCAACGCCACCATCATCGGGAAGGGCGGGCAATGGTGGGGTAGCGGCGGTGAGGGCTTAGCCCTTGCTTGATTTCCTTGCCATTTTGTGTGTGTGTTTTTAAATTTAATTTAATTTTACTATAATTTAAATAATATTTAAAATTAAAATTGTATTGGATGAAAATGCCATTGATTGGCTCGCCAGTTGGCAAGGTTAGGTCATTATTTGAAACTGTCACGACCACTTTAAGTCTTTATTTGAAATTGCTATGAATCCTTATTGAAATTGCTATGAATCCTTATTTAGAATAAAATCCACTATATGCCCTTGTTTGAGAAAATAAGCATAGAATTTTATTGGTTTAAACCTATAAGAAGTGTATACACGGATTTTTTTCTTTTAAACTATAAAATGGTACTCGAAGAAGTTTATAGTCAAGCTCAAGCTCTGATTCGACATCAAGTTTGGCTAGTACTGCTTTATGATAATTGAGTCTTACTGCGTATAAAAGCATTGCATCCCATCATGCTATGCTATCTAGTCTTGGATAGTCAAGTCGGGTCGATATAAATTGGGAAACGTGTTGATATAAAATATGCTTGTGTCTCTATGCCTCGGCCCCGACAGACGAAACAACCCCGACGCTGACCGAACAACGCAGAAGTGATTCTCTTGACCTGTGAAGCGGACCTTATATCGATTTGATTGTTAATTGGTCTGTCCTTTAGCACGAAAGCATCGACTGCATTTCTCAGGAAAGAATATGCTTCTCAGGCATGGTCACCTCACTAACACCTGAGTTTCATTCTATAAATTATTCCCAGAACTGAGGATTGGCCACCACCAATAAGGAACCGAGTTGTACATTGATGGAGAAGCTGATTTCGAGAAGATGCGACTTGCAACATGTGCCAGATTCTTACGTGCTGCCTCCAGAAAGCAGACCTGGGGAGGAAGAATTTGTGCTCTGCGAAAACATTCCCGTAATCAACCTCGAACGAGACCGAGCAGAAAACGTCCAGCAAGTTCTGAAGGCGGGCCAAGAGTTTGGCTTCTTTCAGGTTTTGCAAAGCATTGCATCTGCCTTGAAATTTTTTGATGTTTAATAGGATCAAGGATTATCATCATGCATACATAACTTCATTTTTGCCTTCGTTTTCGGTACTGCATTAGTATGAATTCAATCATCTTAATTCGCTGGAAAGAATCTGCTTCTTGAAAAGAATCAAACAACGTAACAAGTACTTCCGATGGGGAGCCAACGATCAGGTTTTGGAAATAGATAAGTCTAATGGTGCACGGGCACTAGTGAATTTATTCTGAATGCGATGTTGCAAATGCTGAAGAGAAGTAAATGGGCTATTTCATGTCAACTGCAGTTGACGAATCATGGGGTTTCAAAGACGCTAATGACTGATGTGTTGGAGGTGGCGGAAGGGTTCTTTGAGCTGCCGATCGAGGACAAGGCGGGTGTCTACTCGGAAGACCCAAAGAGGAGCTGCAGGTTGTACACGAGCATCGACTATGACAAAGAGAAGGTGCACTTCTGGAGAGATAGTCTGCGACACCCTTGTCATCCTGTGGACGAACACGTTCAAAGCTGGCCCGAGAAGCCTGCTCGTTATAGGTATCCTTCAGCTTGCCTTTCCGTGTATTATAGATATACATACATTCTGGTCTGGCTCATTAGCTGAGTTTATCGACAGCAGAACGGCTCAACAGACTCTTGTTGAGTACAAATTTTGGCCAAAAACTTTCAATGTCCAAGTATACACATTTTAGCACTTGCACCTGTCCAGGGTCCACACCTTTTTCCTCGTTTCTTTCTGTTACTAGACACGTCTCCATCCAGTCATTAGTACAGGACATGTTGGTTCCAACCAATTTGATTGTATTGTGATTGATGAAACTGATCACAAGGCCTAATATGGGAACCAACTATGCATGAATCGCTATTTCAACATGTATCAGTAAGGATTAGGCATTGTAGACCTGTCAAATTGCACATGTCAAACTTCACTAGGAACCTAAAGTAATTTTAAGAGCTGATGTTCTCAGGATCGCCTTCCACCCACTTTTAATCTGCTTATGCATTGCAGAGAGCTCGCAGGAAAGTACTCAGTCGAAGTAAGAAAGCTGAGCATGTTGCTGCTGGAATTGATTGGGGAAGGCCTGGGACTAGAGCCGGGATTCTTTGAGCGGGATGAGTTGAATCGAGTTCAGCTAATGGCTCTGAACTGCTATCCTCGTTGTCCCAATCCAAGTTTGACCCTTGGATTGCCACGGCACCGTGACGTGAATCTCATTACCGTCCTTCTTCAAGGGCCAGTGCATGGGCTTCAGGTCCTCGAGGACAGACAGTGGCTTGCCCTTCAGCCTCTTCCTGGTGCCTTCGTGATCAACATAGGACTTGCTTTGCAGGTTCACATCACACCCCTCTGACCTTTCTGATCTAGTCTCACATGATCACCTTTTCAAGACACTTAAAGAATTCAAAATTTGTCTAAGGTTTGTCAGCTTCTGCAGATTATCAGCAATGGGAGTCTAAAAGTGCAGAGCACCGAGTGGTGACAAACAGAACATCGGCGCGGACGACAGTCACCACCTTCATACATCCTTCCGGTGATTGCATGGTTGAGCCTGCGAAAGGGATAACCAAGAACCACAACCCACCGCTTTATAGATCCTTCTTGTACAAGGACTTCCTATCTACCTACATAGTAGACACATATGAAGGAGAACCGCCCCTCAAGCGTTATACCCTTTAGAAGGAAAAATCTCACAGCAATACTACTCAAATCGTGCTAAATTTGTACTACATTATGCTAGTGCTATGTCGGATTTTCCTTTGCTGTAACTGTGTTCCGTGTGAAGAAGCTATTCAACAAAGCAACGGATGATCCAAATGGAAAAACAATAAGCTTCATCCCGTTGACTTCCGGGAATTCTACTTTGTCATATGGTCCATTGCATTTTGTGTTAAAATAAACCACGATCCATTTTAACATCTGAATTGCGAGTAGCTAGCACATTGACTGGTGGAAATTCAAAAGTACTGCACAAAACGGGTCAGAGAACTGACTCTAGGCTATTTTCTCACCCCTTATTTGCTCTCGTTGATCTGTGGTGACTACCTTGTCTTCTCCAAGTTAAACAGGCTACTGTGAGAAAGAACAAAAAAATACTGCGCTACTTAAGCAGCTTTGCTCGAATGAAAAAAAAATGATAGATGAGATATCAAATTAGGATAGTTCCTAGAAATTAACACTTGCATTGGTTGTGTTCGATTTAGCATCTATAGAAACAGAGCAATCTTGTCTTTCACAGGTAAAGACACAACAAAACTTGGAGCTGCATATGCAGCTAAACACGATTCACCAAGGCACACCAACAAAATCGATCGCAATCAGTGAACATCAACCGACTCAACATCAAACACAAGCCATGACTTCAGCAATATCTTCCCACCAGCGCCTTGAGCACCATAACTGCATTACAGAGATGGACATAGAGGATCAACAAGATGATTATTAAGAGGAGGTGAAGAATGTGTAGCAGTCTCTTTTATTTACATCGTATATAGAAGTTATTTGACACATTGAGCACTTTAAAGTCTGATATATACAGTATATTAATTAGCATGCTTAATATCAGTTCTAGAGTTGCCAGAATTCACCACAAGCTAGGCTGGAAAAATGCAACCAAACAAGACCAGCGGGAATAAAAAGGAAAGAAGAAAGGAAAAAAATGCAAAATATCAGTCATAGAAAACGTATCGAATAAACGTAAGTAAAAATGCAATTTGCATACCCCATTGCAGGTGGAATAGTGAGCCTTCTTTTATCTCCAATGCGCATTCCTAAAGTAGCACAAGGAAACAAATTACAAAAAGAAAAATACACAAAAAAAAAAGGAAATACGCTCAAATTATATTGAAAAATGCTAGGCTCTTACGTACCATTAACCCCTACATTTCATCCCTTTATCACTTGTCCAATGCCTTCACAGTCAACAGAATGCATTTAAAACAAATGATTGGCAAAGATTAAGTTCCTGAAATCAACAGTTCATGTACCGCGGTTATTACCCAATCGGGATTTAAATGATGCTCTTGCTACATTGGAATCAAATATGTTGCCATTCTTTTTCAGTTTGCTAACGTAGTGCATAATAAGAAGCCGTAGGTCGATGGCTTCTCTACCTGTCGTCTTGATATTCTCAATTTGGTCTCCCTTAATGATTTGTCTGCAATAGTCGAAACGATATAACCTCAGCTTGAGAGATGGTGAAACCTTTTGAAGTGCACAATACCGGTCAATCCCAAGAAAGAGATCAGGTTGTCCAATCTTCTAACAAGACACTTCGGGAATCCCTAGCCAATGAACTTTACCATTGAATTTTGGTTGGGAATGAGTATTTTCAAGAAATGGAATTAAACTGCAAATGACCAATAGTGGGGAAAATAATAGAAAGTGTTAAAACTTGGCATATGGGACACTTAAGTATCAAAAGTTACGAAATATACACTTAAATGCCATTTTAAAAAAAAAATTGAATCACTTAAGTGCTAATTTTGACAAAAGCTGCCGGAAATCCAACGTGATTTATTTTAATAATATAACTCGTTTACGTGACTCGCTGAGCTAAGTCAATCAAAACTCAATCAAAACAACATTGTTTTGGTGTTGACGTGTCATTTAAAATATATATTAATTAAAAAAAATTAAATTTTTTAAATAAAAAAAAAGAAGAGAAAAGGGGTGGTTGCTGCCGTCTCACCATTGCCGGGAAGGGCCAACGACGGTGGGGTGAGGGTTGGCTGGGGTTGCCATGCCTTGGCTAGTGGTTAGCGACCTTGGTCAACCTATAGTAAGGGCCTATGAGCCCTCACCTAGTCGGGCCAAGGGCCACCGGCGGCTAGTTGTGGTTGCCTAGTCATAGTTGGCAACCGGCGACCCTTGGCCCCGAATGGGCAAGGGCGTGACCCTCACCGGATCTAGGGGAGGGTTGCGAATCTCACCCCAGATCAAGACAAGGGCTCGCAAGCCCTCACCATCAGTCGGTCAGGGTTGTCGGCCACTAGCCAGGGCCTAGCAACCTCGATAAACCCTCGCCCCACTTTTGCCGGCCCTTCCTAGCAATGGTGGGTTGGTGGCGGTGAGGGTTGCTCAGCCTGGTTCCTTCCCCTTCCTCTTTTTTTATTTTTATTTTTAATAAAATCAACTTTTGAGATTTTTTTTTGATATGGCTTTTTTTTTTTGCTACATAAGTTGTCATGTGGATATTTGTTTTGAAAAAAATTACTTCATCAGCAAATAAAGTCACCGGAAAATGACACATGTACATTTTAGCCGGATTTTTTCGTCGTTGGCATTTAACTGATCCTTTTTGCTTTAATTTTGACACTTAGGTGTATATTTCCGAACTTTTGCCACTTAAATATCTCATTGTGCCAAGTTTTGGTACTCTAGGGGTAAACACATTTCAATAGGGAAGAGAGTTCCTCCTTTTTTGGAAGAGGAGGACATGATTATGATCTTTGGAGATATTTATAATTTTCATATATGAACTCAATCCTTTGAGGTGAGATATAAACCAAATTTGGAGCAAAACTGTTGGAGCTCTAAGAGTACCCTTTTTCTTCCTCAAACCTATAGAGAGATAAGAAGGTTTTGGCAAGGATCATTGTGGGAAAATCTTTTAAAGGCGCAAACTTGGGTGACAACATGAACAACCAAAGGATCCATGATCTTTTAGTGTAAGGAAAGATGACGAAACCAAAGAAAGCCACTAAACCTTAGGATTAGATCACACAATTCTTTTCCAAAACCCAAGAAATGTTGTTCAAGAAATGTGAAAGGCATGACATTACAATTGCCCTTAAAAATACCCTTAATTTGAGAATTAGGAACACTTAAGAATTGGCTTAGAAGAAGAATGAGGTCAATTCCAATTGAAGGATTTGCTAAACCAAGGAAATTGTCCCTTCCAATGTTGATGTTGTATTTCTCAATTGTAGAGATCAACTCATTTCGGCCAATGACAAAAGTAAAAGTCTTAGAATTACAAAAGCGAGACCACGCCTTGATGGTCATCACGCATGGCTCCACATATAATAACAACGGAAGGTGACCAACCATTTTGTCAATTACTCCTTATGCCTAATCTCCCACATGTTTATGAGAGCATTTGACATGAGAATTATGCGGATCTTGGATATACCCATCTAGACCTAAACCTATTATAGGTCATTAGGATTAATAATCAATTGCTACAAGAAAAATAAAGAACATGGAATTTAAATTCAATTGAAAGTACGGTAACAAAATGTTGGAACGATTCTTACCAGCCAACTAAGGGAATATGGCAAACATAGACATGTCGTATGAGACTCGTGAGGTTTGACATCTAAAATTAGGATTCTAAATATTCAAGGTCCCCATCTTGACTAATAAAAAAAGTTTACCCCTCGCTACTATCGTTGGTCGGTGCATTTTTTACCAATCAAGATGAACGGGATTGAGTAATGGATTACCACGAGCATTGGTCATGGTGGTTCCAATATCAATACATCCTAAAGGTATCTTTGGTTGCGATCTGGGGTTTTAGACCACGGGTTGTATGTGCCAGTGTCATGCTAAAGTAGGTAAAGCATATAATTAAAATTAAAGCATCTATCATTTTAATATAACCCACATTCATTTCATACACCTACAAAACAAGGGGTTTACAAGCAGGCCTCCTCTTATATTTCCCACCATAAAAATCATATAACACGAGTTAAAGGACTAACCTCGGGTTCCACATGACTTTGATAGACAATTGATTCTACAAAAAAATAAATCAGGTTAGATAACAATAAATCCTTAGCGGAGTCGCCAAGTCTGTCACGACCTACCACCTCAAGGGCTGATCCCAAAGAGGGTAAGTTCAGAGGTAATTGTTTAAGAGACGATCCAAGTGATATTATCAATAGATATTATCCTTTTTGCAATGTATCAGCTAAAAATCAAGTATCAATAGATATTATCCTTCACAGATTTTTCCTTAGTAACAATAAAATGGTACTCAGAGAAGTCCAAAGTCAAGTTCAAGCTCCAATTCGCCATCAAGCTTGGCTAGTATTGCTTTAGGTAATTGATTATAACTGTGTATAAAGCATTGTTCCTATCAAGCTATGCTATCGAGTTTAGAATAGTTGAGTCGGGTCGATTAAATTTGTGAATCATGTTGATATATAAAAATATGCTGATGATATCCCACGATTCTTGAAAGCTTGTGTCTCTATGCCGACAAAACAACCCTACTCTGACAGAACAACGGAGGAGTGATTCGCTCGACCTGTGAAGTGGACCTTACATTGATATGATCGTGAAAATTGTCTGTCGTTTAGAACCATAGCATCAACCGCATTTCTCAGGAAGGAATATGCTTCTCAGGCATTTTCACCTCAGTTAACACAGTTTCATTCTATAAATAATTCCCAGAATCGAGGATTGGCCACAAGGAACTGAGTTGTACATTGATGGAGAAGCTAATTTCGAGCAGCTGCAACTTGCGACACATGCCGGATTCTTATGTGCTGCCTCCAGAAAGCAGACCCGGGGAGGAAGAGCTTGCGCTCCTCAAAATCATTCCAGTAATCGACCTTGGACGAGACCGAGCAGAAAACGTCCGGCACTTTCTGAAGGCGGGCCAAGAGTTTGACTTCTTTCAGGTTTTGCAAATCATTGCATTTGCCTTCAAATTTTTTTATGGTAAATAGGTTCAAGGATTTTCAACATGCATACAAACCTGCGTTTTCACCTCCGTTGGAGCTTTTCTAATACCTCAGTAGTATAACTTAATCATCTTAGTTTGCCAGAAAGAATCTGCTTCTTGAAAAGAATCAAACAGAGTAACAAGTACGTTTGATGGGGCGCCAAAAATCATGTTTTGTAAATAATGGGGCATTTCCACGACTAAAATGAATATACAAATGCTAAAGAGAGAAAATGTGGAGTCAAAAATGAATCATGGGGTTTCAAAGAAGCTAATGAGTGATGTGTTAGAGGTGGCAGAGCAGTTCTTCGAGCTGCCAATTGAGGACAAGGCGAGAGTCTACTCCGAAGACCCAAAGAGGAGCTGCAGGCTGTACACAAGCATCGACTTTGACAAAGAGAAGGTGCACTTCTGGAGAGGCAGTTGAGTCATGAACACGTTCACCTAGGCAAAAGCCAGCTTTCAATCTTTTTGTCCATGAATACACATTTTAGCTGAATAGCCTTGACTCAACAAACACTCTTGTTGAGTCCATGTCTAGGCAAAACACTTTCAATGTCCACGAATACACATTTTAGCGCTTTCACCTGTCTACGCTCCACACCTTTTTCCTCGTTTCTATCCGTTACTAGACTCGACTCCATCCTGTCATTAGTACAGGACATGGTAGTTCCAATCAATTTGATTGTATTGTGATTGATGAAACTGATCACAAAGCCTAATAAGGGAACCAACTATGTGCGAATCACTATTTTAACATGTATCGACAAGGATTAGGCATTGTAGACATGTCAAATTGCACATGCCGAACTTCACTAGAAGCCCATAGTAATTTTAGGAACCGATGCTAGCAAACGGCTCTCGGGATCAACTTCCACCACTTTTAATCTGCTTATGCATTGCAGAGAGCTCGCAGGAAAGTACTCAGTCGAAGTAAGAAAGCTGAGCATGTTGCTGCTGGAATTGATTGGGGAAGGCCTGGGACTAGAGCCGGGATTCTTTGAGGGGGATGAGTTGAATCGAGTTCAGATAATAGCTCTGAACCACTATCCCCCTTGTCCCAATCCGAGTTAGACACTGGGATTGCCACAGCACGGCGATGGGAATCTCATTACCGTCCTTCTTCAAGGGCCAGTGCATGGGCTTCAAGTCCTTAAGGACGGGCAGTGGCTTGCTCTTCAGCCTCTTCCTGATGCCTTCGTGGTTAACATAGGACATGCTTTGCAGGTTCATGTCACACACCCTCTCGACCTTCCTAATCTAATCTCATATGCTTTTTTAAGACCCTGCAATAATTCAGTATTTGCCTAAGAGTGTCAGTTTTTCTGCAGATTATCAGCAATGGGAAGCTAAGTAGTGCAGAGCACCAAGTGACGACAAACAGAGCATCAGCAGGTACAACTGTAGCTTCCTTTATTTCACCTTCTGGCGAATGCTTGGTTGAGCCCGTGAAATAGATAATCAAGAACCACAACCCGCCGCTTTATGGATCCTTCTTGTACAAGGACTTTATCTACTTTAATAGTAGACATGTATGAAGGAAAACCACCCCTAAAGGATTATACCCTTTAGAAGCAAAAATCTTACATAGCTACTATTTGAATTGTGCATGTACCAAATCATGCTAAGTGCAATGTCACGTTTTCCTGTGCTGCAACTGCCCTACCTGTGCAGAAGCTACTCATCAAAGCAAGATAATCCAAATGTAAAACCAATAAATTTTATCCCATTAAGATACCGTGCTTTGTCATATGGTCCAATTTATTTTGCATCACAATGAACTCTGATTTCTTTTAGCCTCTAGAGTGGGAGTAACTAGCAGATTTGACTAGTGAAAATTCAAAAGTACCATACAAAACAGGTCAGAGAACTGACTCTCTGCCCTTTTTTCACCCTCTTAAATTACTCTCATGGATTTGCGGCAACTACCTCTTATCTTCTCCAATTTACATAGCCTACTGTACTGAGAACAAACAACAGGATACTGGGCTACTTAAGCAGCTTCACTTGAAATGAGAAAAAAAAAATGATAGGTTTACCAAAAGTAATTCGACATTTAAATGATGAGACTAAGAGATAGAAGATTAGGATAGGTCCTAGAAATTAACACTTGCATTGGTTGTGTTCGATTCAGTATCTATAAAAACAAAGCAATCTTGTCTTTCAAAGGTTAAAGCACAACAAAACTTTGGCACTACATATGCAGCTAAACATGATTCACCAAGGCACACCAACAAAACTGATCGTAATCAGCGAACATCGACCAGCTCGACATCAAACACAAGCCATGAGTTTGGCGGGATCTTCCCACCAGCGCCTTGAGCACCATAACTGCATTATAGAGTTGGACATAGAGGATCAACAGCTGATTATTAAGAGGAGGTGAAGAATGTGTAGCAGTATATTTTATTTACATCATGTATAGAAAAGTTATTTGACACATTGAGCACTTAAAAGTCTAATATATACAGTTTAGTAATTAGCAAGCTTGGCATCCATTCTAGAGTTGCCAGAATTCACCACAAGTTAGGCTAAGAAAATGCAACCAATCAAGACCAGTGGGAAGAAAAAGGAAAAAAATGCAACATATCAGTCATAGAAAACATATCAAGTAAACATAAGTAAAAATGCAATTTGCATACCCCATTGCTGGTGGAATAGTGAGCCTTCTTTTGTCTCCAACGCGCATTCCTAAAAGTTGCACAAGAAAACAAATTACAAAAAGAAAAGACACAAATAAAGGAAATATGTTAAATTATTTTGAAAATGCTTGTCTCTCACTCACCATTAACCCCTACATCCCATCCCTTTATCACTTGTCCAATACCTGCACAGTCAACAGAATGCATTTAGAACAAATGATTAGCAAAGATTAAGTTCCAGAAATCAACAGTTCATGTACCACGGTTATTACCCAATCGGAATTTAAATGGTGCTCTTCCTGCATTGGAATCAAATATCTTGCCATTCTTTTTCAGTTTGCCAATGTAGTGCACACTAACCTGAAACCAAACAACACATACTCATTACAGAAACTAAACTAGACTTTCCACAAAATCAAGAGAAAAAGCAATTCTAAACGAATGTTTAGGTTTGATCAAACATTCACAAGGAGAATAAACCAGGTGAATCAACAGGGGTTGCAGAGAATTACATACTTGTTACAAAACAAAATTAAAATCTCCACCAGATGAAGATTAAAAGAAACTTTTAAAAAGAAATTAAGATTCATTTGAACACTTCATAAAAAGGCTTAACTAGGTGAATCAACATGACTTGCAGCATTCATAGTCCATTTAATGAAAAGAACCTCAATGTTTATTCCTCCTTTGCGTCAACAATAACAGGAAGTCCATTCATAAAAAATCACTCATTTAATTTTATTTTATATATAGACGCTTTAAGGTGTGAAAAAGACATGGAAGAAAAGTAAAAAAATAAAATAAAACTTCAAAATACGTCAGCCAAATTCTATTGCTTTCACCACGGAATCAAAGCCAGGAAGTAGAAAAGGATTGAGAGGATGGAGATAGTTAGCATCTTATCCGGTTCCAAGAAATTTCCTCAATAGAAGCAAAGGAGAAACCTGTTTTCCAGGAGCAGCTCTTCTGCCATCTGGTTTGCCCATTGCTAGCTCCTCAATAACTAAGCCATTTGGAAAAGTCCTAATTTGTGAGGGCTTGGCATCGCTTTCTTGTTCTTTGGGCTCAACCTTGGACGCACTCCTGTTTTTCACGTCTGTCGAGGCTTGATCCCCATTTGCTGCTGCTGCAGGCTCCTGGGACTTCTTTTTCTTTTTCTTCTTTTTCTTCTCCAGTTGGATTTCACTGGGGTATGATGTACATTTCAGACCAATTAAATAAAAGGTTCTTTTTATTTTTTCTATTTTCTAGATATAAGACATTGAAATTCTTATTCTTAGATATACTCAAATTAGTAAAATCCCTGTTCATTTGATGGGCAACCCAATGTAAAAAATAAGGGCCTTTTCTTTTCTTTTTTTCCAGTCAAGATAACAAATTCAGGTTTAACAAGGTCCTTAGTGTATCTAATTAACAAACTACCCTTTTCAGAACTATGGACACAAAACAAAAGACCAAATTACCATTATAACGTCAATCAAAACAACCCACCCTACAGACACTATTCTTCCTACTGCCCCAAACCTCAGCAAATAATCATACATTTGTAATTGAACTGCCAGATACTATTGCATTAATTACCAAAAAAAAATCAATCTTACAACCTTTTTTTTTTTTTTCCTTTTCTAATAAAGACTCAAATCTTTTAAACTGAAGCATATTTCACCCTATTGACCATCGAACTTGGATCGATATGCTGAATGAAAAGGAATTAATAATTTAAAATAGAAGGTTGAGTCAAGATAACCCACTGGCTACTTAAAGGTTCATCATCATCCTGGTTTCCCTCAGGCATAACCTGATCCATATGCTCATTCTTCACCTCATGAGATTTGCTTTGGTCATTAGTCGATGGAGCAATGCTGCTGTCATCAACATCAGTATCAACTTTCCCTTCTTTATCCACTTCTTTCTGTTTTTTCTGTTTCTTTCTCTTCCTTTTCCTGCCAATGAAGTATACAAACTTAAATAATTTAAAAGAGTAAAAGAAGTCAAATGTTAGTACAAGTCCCATCTAGTCCAGTCACCCCAGCTTATAAATTATTGCAGATCGATAATTATTGATGCCGCATGATGAACATATTCCAACCATGTCCGAGAATGAAAAAAAGGAAGAAGAAGAAGGTAAAGTCAACATGTTCCATTAACAAGAATCGGGTTAGCACCATTATACCCAGTTAAAAACAAAGATGACCTAATACTTTACCTATCTGGCTGACTATCTTGCTCAACACTTTCTGCCTCTCTCTTTTGGTTGTCAGCCTGAACCTCATCGACTTTCTTTCCCGATTCCCCAGTTGTCTCCTTTTTTGGTTTTGTAACTGCTCCAGGCTTCCGGGTAACAGCATTGCCTCCATTTGAAATAGATAATGGAAAGCCATCTTCATCCTCACTTTCCACAGGCGCGATACTACTGGTATTCCTGACAACAATTTGACGTTGAGACTGAGAATCTTCTTTTGAATCACTTGGTCTATTCTTCTTTTGTTTTTTGGGCAAAGGATTCCCATTGACAGGTTTATCATCTTCTGTTATCTCCTCAATAACCACTGCAGTATTATTATCATCAAATATAAGTTATAAGAGCAGATAATTTTAGAGCATCAGACTCATAACCAGAGTTAATGGCAGAAATACACCATTCCATGAAATTATGAAGCAGACAACAAAAACACGGACGTGACAGGAGGAATCAATGAACTGAATGTTTTGAAGGGCATAGAAAGGCCTCCTGCATCAATCAATACACCAACACAACACCCAATGAACATCTATAGCTGTTGTATACAGAGCAAGTCACAAGTCAAAACCAGAACATTCATGCACGCATACCGAGTTTCTGTATAACTCAACCAACAAGCACATGCCAATGCACCTCGACTTCCTCCAGGTTTACCAGAAACATACAAAAGAAAAAAAAAAGAGTAATAGAAACGCTTAGGTAAATGTAAAATTAAATTACAGAAAGTCACCTCCACTGTTGCGGACCTGAGCAGAAGAGGGCGCAAACATCTCATCGTCACTTGTATCAGTGTACTCATCCTCATATTCATTCTCACTATCAAACTCCTCAGATGACTCCTCGGACCCTGCATCTAGACCATCCCCTCCAAAAGAATCACTTTAAATTTTAGTTAAGACAAACTCAAACAGAGTTGCATCATCATGTACAAAATTATAAATTCACAAGTTCATGAGGCACTCAAAAGGATACAGTCCACATTCATCTCCAGCATCCTCATCATCTTCCAGCAGGTAACCAGAAAGATGGATGCTTTTTGGGCCCATCACAGAGAAGGACACTGAATCTTCATTGTCAAATTCAAGATCCAAGGAACATGACTCAATCTTATTAGGTAACAGGGTACATAAAAATATAGGGGGCTTATCTTCCCTGAAACATTGCAATATGCTCTTCTCAGCAGACGAGCCAAGTCCCAATGTTGCCTACAATTTACACAAGTACACATCCATTGAGAACAGTGATCGAACTTATTTAAAAAACAAGGCTATCCAGTGCAATATCCAATGCTGTCCGAATTCATCGACAGAAATCTGTATGGGTATGAAAGGCACATTATACTATAGCTTCCATTTCCTTTTTAACAGTAAAGCTTCTCGTTCCCTTTCAATTAACATCACTATGCTTGAATAAGCAAGAGAAAGAGCAATGACAAGAAGAAGAATAACCTGGGTTACATTAAGCCTTCCCTGTAGATTATCCTCCTGGAAAGGGTTCACTTTCTTTCCTGGTTTTACTTCAATCCCTGCAGAGAAACGTCATACTGATGTAAGAAAAGTGCAACAGAGCGGCATGAAAGTAGGGGGGCAAAACGTGTAAAATCCTACTAAGCTTTCTCCACCATGAAATGCATGAGAGAAATCATTAGTGACCCAAAAAGTAATCAGTCTTGTTCATGATTCAAGCCTAAATGAGGACAAATCGGATTGGTTCAAAGAGTATCCTTCAACTATTACAACATTTCCAATCTCTAATCCATAGAACTCCTGCTCTCAAACGCAAAACAGCAAGTGAAAATCGTGAAATTCATGAACAAGGAAGCTAACTTCATAAGAACAACAAAAAGGAACCCAAGAACGTCTTCTGGGTTAGTATCAAGAATTCCGAAGTCATCGAAATGGCATCAGAGATGGAAGAAGACGTGCTTACCCCAGAAACCCATTGATTCTTGAATGAAATTGGTTCGGCTGTCTCGGCGTCTCCAGGGTTTAAGGTTCTCGCGCTTTCCAAAAACCCTACCGACACCCCTTTGGCTATTTAAGCTTCTCATATGATCTGGAAGTTTCAGGTGCCCTAAATGGAATCATGTGGCACAATCCCATTTTTTGGTTTGTTTCACGAAAATGATTAATTTTAAATTTTTATATATCTTAAAAATATCACTTGAATCGGTTATAATTTTTTTTTCATTTGATTAATTAGTTCAAACAATATCAATGATTTTTCCAGAAAAATATTCTTCAAATTATATTTTTTTTTTTTGTGAAATAAACAAAACCTTTTACCTTTCAAATCGTTTTCAATGATGAAATGTTTGTTACACGGAAAATAAATTATTTAGAAATTATTTTCTTAAAAATAATTGTTTATATGATTTATAAAAATGAATAAACGAAAATTATTTTTATCGTCAAAGAAAATGTTAAGTCATAAATTAATGTTGATGATAAAAACATTTTTGGTTGGCTAATTATTTTAAGTGATATAAATAATTTTTTAGAAAAATAATTTTCAAATTATTTATTTTTTACAAAACAAATGAAAACTATATTTTCACTTTCAACCCATAAGCTAGTCCATTTGGTCTACACTTTGGAAAAAAAAAAGGTGTTTTTTTCCCTTTTTGTTTTCTCTTCTATTGCAACTCAACCTTGCACCTTGGCATTTAGAATCATGCAAAATGTGAGTTTAGAGATATTTGTTTATTTGAAAGTCCTTGAGGTGCATCACATAAAGAAGGCTTGAACCGTCATCTTTGATATTAGTCCTTGAGGTCCATCAATTGAGAATGTGAGTTTTCCTAAGCCCATATCTATGTGATAGGAGTTCATTTTAAAGTTCTTTAAGCATCCTAAATATTGAACTAGGAGTCAGCATTAGTCTCATTTTTGGGGGGTCGGTTAGATTACCAATTGAGGGTAGGAGTATTCTCTCGATTTTCATAGAACCAAAGATCGAGGGTTCGGGGACTCAGGTTATGCTAATATTTCTTTTAGCAACCTTTCGATACCTAATTGGTTTGGTTGTCATCTAAAGTGATCATGCATTTCTTTTTACATTTTTGTGCAAATTTGTTCAAAAGCATCATCAAATGACCACACGTGGATGGTTCTTTTAGGCAATCTAAACTAGCAACTTTGCACAAAATAGAGCATACGATTAATGAAATTGCTTTGCAATAAGTAGACCCCAATTGAAATGAAAGACAAACTATTCTAAGAGCATAAAAGAAAAAATCCGCAATTTGTCAGGCATATATTACAAATTTTAAACAAAAACCAAAGACATGGTTGAAATCAAATGGGTATAATTGAAAAAAGACGGAATTGGACGTCGATCACGCCAACGTCTCAAGTGGGTGTTTTGATCACCTCCTCCTCGAGACGTCTTGATGAGGTCGTCGTTTATTTGAATTATTTAAAATACAATTCATGGTGTACAAATGCACATATCATATCAAAATAGTCGCAAACAAGGTACAAGTTTAGTAAATGGGCTTTGGGATCGGCCTTTGGACATGCACAGATATCATCCCATCCTATGACCACTAAAATTGATTAAATTATGACTAATGGTTATTGGCCATCTTTTATGTTCACAAACGGTGGTCAATTTCCATAAATCCCTATTGAGGGTTTAGGTTTCCCTTTGGCATTCTCCACATACATGCATCGATCCTATGCATACATTTAACAGTCACATACATAAGGAGTTGGGCATGCATTCGGACCAAATGGTCTAATTTCTCAAGCCATCAAACAAAGTGGGTGAGCCAAAGTAGGATCACTTGTTCATTAATTCCTTAAATTGGGGCATTTAGTCACAGATATCCTTCCATCCTATGACCACTAAAATCGACTAAATTATGATTAATGGTTATTGGCCATCCTTTGTGTTCACAAACGGTGTCAATTTCCATTAATCCCTAAATGGGGGGTTTAAGTTTCCCTTTGGCTTTTCCTACGTATATGCATTGATCCTATGCATACATCTAACAATCACATACATAAAGAGTTGAGCATGCATTCAGACCAAATGGTCTAATTTCTCAAGCTATCAAACGAAGCGAGTGAGCCCAAATAGTATCACTGGTTCATTAATTCCATAATTTGGGTCATTTAGTTTTGAAATCGATTGACCAAGCAAATGAACTCCAATTAAGGCAATTCATCTGTCATTTGAAAGCTGAAGATATGTGAATTAAATCTCAAGAAGATTATTACGCCCAATTCCATGTGTGAAGAACCGGACCTAGACAGGAACGATGAGGCCAAACCTGATCGCTTATGCGCATTTGGTGGGAGTACATAAACGATCGTATCAACTTTTATTCATTCGGCCTTTTATAAAAGTTGAGATTTTGTTGGATTAATTAATAGATCCCTCCGTTTTAGGTTTCCACTTACACTGTTGCTATCATGCATATTGTGTGACATGTTGAGGTGTTAGAGTCGTTCAATTTCGTTCTTGGCCATTTTGCTGCTAGTTTTGCCTGTAATGTGATCGAGATCATTATCTGGATGTCTTTTTGCCAAATAGATAATCTTTGTGACATCCGGCCAAGCTCTAATCATGCTCCGGTCACTACTAGCTTGTGGATAGACTGAGGATGGGTGTCGTAAGCATCGGAGGACCGTTGGACTGCTAGATGATTAGAACTGCCAAATAGCTTCACCGGCGTGGAGCACGTCCTTGGAGCCGAGAAGGAGAAAGCTGGTGATTGGTGACGTCTAATGGCGATCGGACTTGGCGAATGTTGCAACTAGCTCGGGGCAGCCATGAGGTACGTTGGTGAGGCGGTGGATCATTGGATGAAGGCCGTCGGTTGTCGGATTGAGATGATTAAGTCGTTGGATTGCTCACTGGTGTAGGAAACGATCTTCAGACCGAGAGATGAACATCACTGAACGAGAGGCTTCGGTGAGGAATAGCTGTAGCCAAGCTTGTGATCGCCTTGGGGGATGGTCGGTGGTTATCGAAGATGGTGGCTCGCCAATAGGGGTGGTGGCTCGCCGGCGAACAGCCAAGACAGGGTGGCTCGCGCGCAAGGAAATTCCCATAAACCATCAGCTTAGGGGAGACTTCATGCGATTATGAAGGATGAGGCTGAAGCATCTAAGACAGCCATTACAGGTATCATTTCCTTATCTAACTAGAATGCCTATGCCTTATTTGATACGGGAGCTACACTTCGTGCTCATTCAATTTGTGCAATTGAGTGGGATGAAACCTAGGACGTTAGAAGTACTGCCTAGTGTGTAAGGACTGTAGGATCGTCATAGGAGGAGAAAGTCTGCAGTCAGATTTGATGGTATTAACTATGCATGACTTTGATGTAATCTTGGGGATGGATTGGCTTCATAAGTATTGAGCATTGCTATAGGAGAAGAATTCATTTTAACCCACTTGATTGCCCTAGTTTTGAATTCTATGGAAATAAGATGACCCATTCAATACCACTTATCACTGCACTTGATGCTCATAGACTCATCGAGAATGGTTATTAGGGCTATGTGGCATGTGTACGCACTTAAGCCGGAAAAGAAGTAAGGCTTGAGGAAATTCCTATAATTCAAGAATTTTATGAGGAATTACTAGGACTACCCCAGAGTGAGAAGTTGAGGTCGCCATTGAATTGACTCCGGGTACAGAATCCATATCGAATGGCATTGATGGAGTGAAAGGAATTAAAGGTGCAGCTACCGGAGTTACTCGATAAGGGATTTACTAGACCTAGTGAGTCTTGGGGTGCATCTGTGTTGTTCATGAAAAAGAAGGATGGATCGCTACACCTCTACATTGACTATAGGCAATCGAATCAAGTGACAGTAAAGAAAAAATATCCATTGCCTATGATCGATGACTTATTTGATCAATTGCAAGGAGTGTCATTGTTTTCTGAGATTGACTTAAGGTGAGGATATCATTAACCAAGGATCAAGAAAGAGGATATCCCAAAGATGGCCTTTCAAACTCTATATGGATATTACGAGTTCCTAGTTAAGTCTTTTGGATTGACTAATGCCCCAGTTGCCTTCATGAAATTAATGAAGAGAGTGATCAAATCGCTCTTGGATCAATTTGTGATAGTTTTTATAGACGAAATCTTGGTATATTAAAAAGGCAAGATGATCATAGAGAGCACTTAAGAATCATGTGGTAGACACTTAGGCCACATAAGCTGTATGCCAAATTTAGCAAATGCAAATTTTGACTAGATAGAGTGATATTCCTGGGTTACATAGTGATAGGTGAAGGGATATCAGTAGAACCAGCGCAAGTCAAGGTAGTGATAAATTGGCCTAGACCCTTGATAATAATGGAAGTATGAAATTTCTTAGGTCTAGTAGGGTGTTATGGAAGATTCGTGGAAGGATCCTCATGAATTACAGGACTATTAGTGCAGTTAACTCGGAAAAACTCAAAATTCAATTGGTCAAAGGAATGTGAATAAAGCTTCCAAGAACTTGAAGGGAAATTGACCACAGCCCCAATATTGATAATACCATTAGGATTAGGCAGATTTGTATTCTATAGTGATGTGTCCCATTGAGGACTAGGTTGCATTTTGATACAACATGAAAAGGTTATTGTGTATGCATTGAGACAACTAAAACCATATGAAATGAATTACCCCACTCATGATTTGGAACTTGTCACAATTATTTTTGCCTTGAAGATATGGAGGCATTATCTATATGGAGAGAAGTTCGAGATTTACATGAACCACAAAAGCTTAAAATATTTGTTTTCACAAAAAGAAATAAACATGAGGCAAAGATGGTGGGTGGAATTATTAAAGGACTACGATTGCAAAATCTTATATCACCATGGGAAAGCAAATGAGGTTGTGGATGCTAAAAATCGGAAATTAGCAATGATGATAGCAAGTACGATGGTCAAAGAGTGGAATTTACCGGAAGAAATTTCCTAATATGAGTTCAAGGTCGAAATGTACCTTATAGGTGTAATAGCTACTCTTATTGTTGAACTGGAAATTGTACAAGAAATCAAGGCATTGCAATAATTGGACCCTGAAATTTCAAAGATATAGGATGAAACCTTGAAAGGAAAGAGGTTGGATTTTCGAGTTTTAGATGATGGAATTGTGAAATTTCGAGGATGCTTTTGCATGCTCAACAATGATGAAATAAAGAGAGATTTTATTAGAAGCACATTGAAGCAATTACAGTATCCTCCTGGGAAGTATAAAGATATACAAAAGCCTTCACCAACATTAATGGTGGAACAAAATGAAGATAGCCATCGCCAGACATGTCTCAAGGTGTTTGACATGTCAACAAATGAAAGCAAAGCACTGTAAGCCTATAGGGATGTTAAAACTATTGGAAATATCGGAGTGGAAATGGGAGCGTGTAACGATAGACTTTGTGCAAGGATTGCCAAGGACCTTAAGTGGACATGATTCAATCTGGGTAATGATAGATTGATTGACTAAGTCGACTCATTTTCTAGCAATACGAATAGACTACTCACTGGAGAAGTATGTCACATTGTACATTAAACACATAATGCGATTGCATGGAGTGCCCGTAACAATAACATCAGATTGAGACTCACAGTTCACTTTAAACATCTGGCGGAGTCTCCAAATTACTTTAGGGACTAAACTGCAATATAGTGCAATTTTCATCGACAAATGGATGGACAATCAAAAAGGACTATATAAACACTAGAGGATATGTAATTAGCCTGCGTCATTGATTTTAAGGGCAATTAGGATGAGAAACTACACTTACTAGAGTTCACCAATAATAATAGTTTTCAATAAAGTATTGGTAGAGCCCATTTAAAGTATCGTACAGTAGGAATTGCAAAACCCTTATCTTTTTGGAATGAAGCAAGAGGAGGTTAACAAGGCCGAAATTGCTTCAAATGATGTCAGATGCAGTAAAGACAATTAGTGATCGGTTCTAAACTCCACAAAGCCGAAAAAAGAGTTATGTGGATAAACGTCGTAGGCCTCTATAATTCAATGTAGGCGATTATGTGTTCTTAAAGGTATAATTTATGAAGAATGTGTCAAGGTTCGGAAAGAAAGGAAAATTGAGTCTACAGTTCATAGGACCTTTTGAGATTTTTCAGAGAATCAGAGAATTGGCATATCGATTAACTCTACCACCGAAACTATTCAACATACACAATGTTTTCCATGTGTCTATGTTAAGGAAATACAAACCAGATCTTGTGCATGTATTAGACTTTAAGTACTTGAGATAGATGAGAAGGTGAAATACATGGAAGAGCCCATACAAATTTTGAATCGGAGGGAACAAGTCTTGAGGAACAAGATTATACTATTAGTTAAGGTTTTGTGGCAATATCATGACATGGAAGAGGCAACATGGGAAATTGAGAATAGGATGAGAAGTCGATACCCTTAGCTCTTCAGAGAATTAGGTAAGTCCTAAATTTCGAGGATGAAATTTTCTAAGGAGAAAGGGTTGTGACATCCTAAAATTCACCTTCCTATTTAGCGATAATTAAGCAAAGATTAAGGTTGATAATAGTCAAGATGGAAATAAAAATTTCTCAAGATGCCCTTGAAGTCTCGTTCGATATACTTGGGTCCGAGAGTATTGGGAAAATTCATTAGACAATTATAGAATATAGTTTTGACTATATTCTTATAGTAAATAGGAATATTATGGCCAATTGAATTAATATGGTCATTATACCTTAAAGTATGATTCATGTGGAATTATGTGTGCTTAAATTTGGATGAGATAAACTACCATTAAGTACTAAGGACCCTATGGCTGACCACCTCCCAAAATTGAAACCCAAAATTCCCATTTTTGCCCCTAAAAGCCTTGAATGCATGTAATAATGGATGAATAGTGCTTGATCTACACAAATTTCATGCACAATGTGTGTTCAAGAAACTGAAATCGTTTCAACTTCCCTCTTAAGCAATCGGCTACCCCTCTCTCTCTCCTCTCCCTCATTTTCCACTTAGGCTCACAAAAACCATCACTCATTTCTCTCATCTTTGTCTTTTGACTGTGCAACACCAGAACCTCTTCGTTCCATTTCTTCCTTTTTCTAGCTCGAAATCTCATTGAAAGGAGCTCAACCTCAAGGCAAGGAGATAGGACTTGTTCCTAAGTTAATCCCTCTTTCTCTCGGTTTTGCCGCATGCATGTGTGATTGTGTGTTATGTTTTGTTTAAGCATGCAAGCCAGTGAATTCCGCTAATGAACAACATTGAAAGAGGCATGAAATGAGGCTACAAACTCTGCATGTTGATGCTCTAATTTGTTATGGCTTTGCATGTCACTTTACATTCTTCAATTGGCCTTGCATGTGATCTTTAGACCAATAAATTCGTTTGCATGTGTTGAAGACATCTCAGAAGTGCTATAATATGTTGTTGTAGCCCTTGGTATACGATGATGTTGTGTGGAAGTAATTGGTTTTGAGAAAAGGGGTTGATTTCTTGAGTTTTGTTGAAACCCAGAAAACCGAGTAAATGGTACCCTTTTGTTTTCCTGATTTCACTGGCACTTTTGTAAAAGTGAATACTTGGAACTCCTGGGTACTGTAGCGTACAGCTTATAGGATAGAAAAAAGGGGACCTTGATCTGAGGAATGAACTGCATGCTGGTTTGCTGTTGTAGAAGTGTTGGTTTGCTGTGTCGTGTGTGTAGTTACTGTGGTGTATTCCTTGGAGGTCTGAAGGTTTATTGGAGCTGTGTACGTTGGTCCTCGATGTCTAAAATGCCACATATGTGTCACGGGCCGATCGTTTAAGATCGCGACCGTGCGGCGACTTAGGCTATTTTGGATCGCTTGGGATCGTTAGAGCCTAAGCCAAGCCTTCTTTGGATCGTCTGATCACTCAGATCACTCACTCACCCGGATCGTAGAGAGAGAAACTAGAGAGAGAAGCTTTGAACGAAAGAAAGGAGTTTAGATTGCTAATGTTGGATGATACAAATAAGGGGGAGAGTATCCTTTTTTATACTTGAGGCCCTCAAATTACAACCATTGATTTAGTTTCGATCCGGCGAACAAGATCGTATTTCCCCAACTGCCTTAATTATCGTATCTTCTGCCCCTAGGAAAATTCTAAGAATATTTTGGGAATATTCTAGGGATATTCTGGAATATTCTAGAAGACTTAAGAAAATCCCGCCCCTAAGAATGTTCCAGAAGTGCTTGGATCCTCCGAGGGGCGTTTTGGTCATTTTTCCTCGATTACGAATGCCCCATTGACCACAGAAACCTCTGCTCCATGACACATGATTGTAGTGGACAATAAATTCACATATAGAGGAAATCTTATACTGGTTGCTGTGTTGATCGACATTGTTTTCCCCCGCACCCCTGTTTTGCCAATTTTATACTGAGTGACTGAGACAAAATTAAAGGAGGTTTCTACATAAAGTTTGTCTTAGAAAGGTTGAACTTTAACATATGCTTTTTGGGGAATTTTCTGAAGTTGAAACAAAGGTGAAAATGGATAATGTTCGCCATGACAGAAAACTGACTGGGAGTGAAACAGAGCGTGTTTAATGTGTTATGTGATTTTTCTATACTTCTGTGGTTAGAATTGGGCTGTGTGGTCTTCATGAAAGTGGTAGAGCACATCTTTATGTATAACATACTGAAATTTCATAACTATTGAACAAATACAGGTGCCAATATGCTTAATTCTCAATACTAACAATGCGACCAATGAAAATTCTCGGGTACTATTCATTTGCTCTCAACTGGTGCCCGACGGTTTCCTCTGCACGAAGCTGCCGGTAGCCATTCTGGCGGCTATAGGGCTCGGCTCCGGCCGGTTTTTGGAAGGATTATCGTGTGGCCCCAACTCTACAATTTGACCGAAGCGTTTTCCTTGGGGTGGATTCAATCATCTGATCCCCAAAATCGGATTTAGGGCTCTATTCGTCTGGAATTCCAAAGCTAGTTTTGCTATTCGCTCGGGCTCCTAGTACCCATTCCAGTGGCTACAGGCTTCACTTTCGACTTATTCTCAAAGGTATTACTGAGTTCCCTCTGTTCCATCTGCTATTCGAAGCATTCCCCAGGATAGACTTCAATTATCTGCACAACTCGAAGCTAGGGTTCGAAATCGATAACATGAACCGAAGCTAAGCTCGTCGTCTTACATATACTTGCTTGATTCTGTCTAGCTGTGAGTTCTGCCATGGAGAGAATAGAACTAGGCAAGGCCCCTGCACCGCCGGTAGAGTCCAGGGGCAGACGACGGAGTAGGAGCCGTCCGGCAAACAATCTCGCCTCTGCGCGCTCCAGCCACGAAGGTAGGAAAGAAAATGCTAAGTCTGGGTCTCTAGGCTTGCATGATGCGGTGCAAAGGAAGACAGATGGAACGTCGGGTGGCAACAACAGGCCTGCTCCCATCTCTGGAACCTCCCCAAACAACAGGGCTTCGTCCTCAGCTCTAGCTCTTGATGCGATGAAGGGCCCTCTGAACCATTCATGGGTCAATGTTGCTCGTGTAGCAACGAAAGGGTATGATTTAACATACATTAATCCTGTGGTCATGGGAAAGCAGCCTGTTGTCAACTTATCGCATGAAGCTTATGGTGCTATGGACCTGAAATGGCATCAATGCCTTGTGGGATACTTGGTGGAGAAAAAATTACCATTTAAAATGGTTGAGGCTACTCTGAGACACCTTTGGGGCAACCAGCTGGTGGATATACTTGCAGATGACCAAGGATTTTATTTCCTTCATATTCTGAACAATGACTTTCGAAGGAAGATCGTTGATGGGGGTCCTCCGACCATAGCTAGAGTCCCTTTCATACTATAGCAATGGGAACCACAGTTGGAGTTAAAAAAAGATGAGCACAAGTCAATCCTTGTGTGGATTCGCCTTAAAAACCTCCCATTTGCCTCCTAGTCGGCCCTTGGCATTAGCATGGTTGCAAGTGCCGTAGGCAAACCACTTTATGTCGACCAAATGACGGAAAAATGAGGATGATATCTTATGCTAGGGTGTGCGTGGAGATAGCTACTGGGGCAGAACGTGTGGACTCAGTCATTCTGAACATAGAAGGCCAGTCCCGGAAAGTTATGTTTTGGAAAAACATTTGAGTAATCTCGTACTACGACGATGTTTTCCATCCTTGGTTCCTCAACCAATGTATCTACCACCGTTGCCAAATAACCTTGGCAACCATCATCAAACGGTCGAATCACTTCAAGTGATGAAATCAAAGGGATTGAGGGTCCTCCTTTATTTGCAACGAATTCAAAGCTACTACCCAATAACGGGTTAAACTAAATCGTCTTTTCATGACACTTCACTATAGCTCATTGCTTGGTGAGCTAATCCATCCCAATGATGACATCGGAATCATACGTTACTAGCACAACCAAATCACTAGTCTTCTTGCGACCGCCAAGAGCTAGCTTACAGTCAGAACAACCTAACTCAGACTATATCTCATCCTTAAATGAAGTAGAAATACTATAAACCACTCATAATGGTTTTGGACTTAACCCTACTAACTTAACAAACCATTCAACAACAAAAGAATGACTAGCACCAGGATCAACTAACACATACGCAACATAATTGTGCAAGGATACCGTACTTATAACTACGGCAAGCAAATCCTTTGCCTCCTTTCTAGTGATGGTATAAACTCTTCCTTGCGCCTAGGGTCTCTTTTGGCTATTCTACGGCACATTCCCTACAGGTTGTCTTCCTTGCGGCGGTGGCAATAACATCCTTAAAGGTTTACTTGGGTAGTTCTTCACTTGGTGGCCCTGCCAAACACGTCCAAAACAGGCTTTCGTCCTAGAAGGACATGGGGCATTCACATACTTTCTTCCACATAGTCAGCACACACCCATTGAACTAGATGCCTACTTTCCCACATAGTTCTTCTTGTTGAGTGGGATAGGATATCTTCCTCTTGACATCGGCCTCTTTCCAAACCGACGGTTATCTCGACTAGGCACAAACTACGATCTAGATGTGGCTACCCTTCTAGTCATGTTCTTCTCAATCATTTGGGTCATCTCATATAACTCATCATAATTTTTTAGGTTCAAGGGCACTGGCTGATCCTTAAGCTCGGGTTTCAAGCCATCCCTAAACTTCCTTGCTTTATCCAATGGATCCTCGATCAGCTTTTGAGCGTACTTTGACAGCTCAGCGAACTTCACTTCGTACTGATCTACAAACAATTGATTGTGACAAAGCTACCAAAATTCCACGATCTTCAATTCTTGCGCACAATTTGAGAAATATTTACCATTAAAGGCCTCAACAAAGGTACCCCACACCTGGGCCATACCTTCAAGAAACACCCTTCCTCGAGTAGTTTTCCACCAAATATTGGCATTACTTTGAAGTTGATAAATCACTAGAATCACTTTGTCTTCCTTTGAGGATTTCAGTATAGCGAACGTCTTCTTCATCTCCCTAACCTAAAAGGTTGCAGCCTTGGAGTCACCTATGCTATTGAACTTTGGTGGTTTGAGCTTCAGAAATTGCTCGACCAGCTTATGCATTAGTTGCTCTCAATTCTTGTTCTTAGCCACAGGAACTTTAGCAAGAGCAACAGGAGTAGGGGCGGTGGCAACAACTACAGTAGCTTGATCCTCAACTATCAAGGTCTCTAGTGCATGGAGAATCCCAACTAACTTAGGATCCCCTAATGCTTTACCTCTTGCATCAACCTACCCAGACACTACCCTACGCCTAGGAGCTCTCTGTTCAAGATTGCTCATTTCATAGAATTCTCACCAAACCTGCTTTCCAATTCCAACAAGGAATTAGAAACTATGAACAACCCACTTATAGCATAAGATCTTAAAGCAAACACAGGTATATAAAATAAATGTCTTTCCTATCTTACTATCCCATAAACTATCACATCTTATCACTCCAGTATTAACTGGGCTTTGATACCAAAATAGAAAGGGATGTCATGCCTTGACTCTTGAGTTCGCGACAATCCCTATTCACTTTGGTCAAGTGAATGCGACATTCTAGGACGTATTGCCCACCATTCTTTTTATCTTTCAATGATACACAAGAGGAAACAAATTAATACCACCCAATCAAATACACAATAACAGGGATAGCACGAAGATTGATCACAACTACAGCAAACCAGCTATTTTAATTATTTACTTGATTAACCCACAAAAGAACATTTAATTATAAGCCCTATAGATGGGCATGGTTACTTACTAAGCCTGTCAAAAAGATATCAAGGCTAGGTTAATCTACTCCTTCAAAAGCTCGGGCCTGACACATTCCTTAAGGACTATCAAAATACAAAGATGAATTGGAGTCGGGCTCCGTCTGATTGTAGTCAGAGGGATACTAGTAAGCTACTAGTAGGGTGGGATTAGGATCCTCTACTGTCCCATCAAGAGTGTCCACCTCCATGAGATCCCAAACCTCATCCTCAAGGCCCTTACAAGGTGAGCCATTAAAACCTTGCAAAGAGCCGAATAGGTTTTTGTCCTTTCTAATGAATCATGCTAGAAAATTATGGGGAACCTACATCCGTGGTCCCTCATCTACCCAGATGGTGGATACGTATTTCTTATACAAGTACGATCACCTAGGAAACCTATGGGTTGTGACAATGGCCTCCTAATCCTTGGAGACCCCAAACCACACTAAGAGGTGTGTCATCCAAAGGATTTGAAAATGTTTAACAATAACGAATGAAATATAATCTCAGTGAGTTATAGTCCTAAGCCTCGGTTAGGATATCAATTCACCTCGGGGTACCTAACATATAGTCACATCCCAATGGCAGATTAGTTACAAAGCAACCCTTGCCTTGCCTTAACTAACAACATGATCTACCCATTAAATCCGATTACCATTCACAACTAATTTCAATCAATTGCAGTTTTAGTATGTCTCAAACTAACGGGTGGCTTTCAAGAATTACACGTTTTTGACTCGTGATTGAAATAATATCAAAATACATTCTAATTTCCTTGACACATGGATGACTTCGACGGTCATGAAATTGCGAATAATCAATTCTTATTTCAAAGTACAAGATTGCTTGGAATTAACTTAGGGTCATTCGTAGTCTTGATAATGGTAAATGGAATCACTCGCTATTCAATTATATTGTGTCTGTGAATCAACTTTTAATCGTTCATTGAATCAACCTATGAGCACAAGATCGCCCTATGTCAATTTTCATGGTCAAATTGCTATTCTAAGTCAAGTTCTTTAGTTGTACGTACTCAATTCCTCATTAGTCTTTCCCTTGTGGTTAATATCTCATGAGTGATCAATTCCAAGCAAAATGAATTAAAAATGCATTGATGAAATTCTCATACATTATAATCCAAAATGGCTCAAAATTTAGGACATCGTACTAATAATGAATGGAGAAATATTCTAGTGGCACATTGTGTGTGCAATCTCAAAGGTTGACCTTGAGGCCAATTAAAATCAATTGATTCTTGTTTGCTTGATTCTTTGACATGCTTTAATTATTTCTTGCTTGATTTGGTGTTTTTTTCAAATATAATTTGTCACGCCTCGACCCTCGAGCTCACGATAATCCCAATTCACTTGAGGTCTAAAACATATGATGTCTCAAATAATGTCGCCGACTAGTTCGTTTTATCTTATCGTTAAAGCACACACGGAAGCAAAAATAAACACCCAGCCAATAACCAACATGGATAGTAGTAGGAAAGCAACAAAAGTAAGACAAGAGTAGTATTTTATTTATCTGCAAGGTTAGCCTAGAAAAGAAGCATATATTTATACACACCTCACTACAGGCGACATACTAAGGCCTACACAAAAAGAACTAGCCTGGCTAACCTATCATCGCCAAAAAGGAGAGTAGGGGTGTTAAAAAAAAGACTAGGCTACAGATGCCTAATCACTATCCTCAGAAGGGTCAGACTTGCCCGTCGTAGGGTCCAAGATCTCGCCATTAGAGGGATCTAAGTCCATCGAATCCCAGATCTCATTAGTCAACCCTATGAGCAGTGTAGGCCCGTCAAAACCCCTCAGAGGACCATACATTATGTCCTCCAACTTGATGTACCATGCCTTGAAGACGTGGTACGTGATGATCCCTTGCTCCATCAACCCAAACCATCGTCATATGGTGCTCATAAACAAAATCGCGGCTTGAGACGAGCTGCGTGGTGACGGTGGTGCTCATGTTGATTGGGACACCGAACCTCACTAGGTACGGCGTCATACTAAGATCCTAAAAAAGTTAACCACAATAGAGTGAGATAAATTCAATAAGTCAAAATCCTAAGCCTTAGTTAGGAACTTTGCTCGTCTCAAGGTAGTCTAAACATACAATCTAGTATCAACAACAGACCAACTACAAAACAACCCTGTCCTTGACTTATCTATCAGCATATTAGAAAAATGTTATCAGAATGCAGTTTAATAATCAGACGCAAATACGTGCAATCTTACCTTGTCTTGGCACATGCACCCTGCAAAAGATTACCATTTAAGTCATGACAAAATCACAAGGTATACATATAATCAAAGCACTTCATAGAGCTTTCCTATACCTCAATACCCACACGTACTCTAATTATTACGACCCCTTAAGCCACGACATAACCCTATAGCTGGTAGTCTACTAGTCCAAAACCAAGCATTGTCCCCTCTGTGGGCATGGCTATGCCATGAGTCTCTCCCCATACGGCATTCCCGAAGGAGTATTGGGTTTGGCCTCTACCACGACTCGGCAGCTAACCACTATTAGGCTACCAAATGACCACGGCACAACCCTAAGGGATTGGCGGTCTTCCGGCAGTGTCGGGCTTTCCTCTTAATGTGACCATATAGTACAACCATCAATCAATTCATTCTTTCTTCTCCCTGTTGTCAATGCAATGATGGTTCATACTCATGTGACATGCCCTTGTAGTTATCACACATATAATGTAATACGGCATTAATCGACAGTCACACAAAATAGTAAAAGCCCAACTATTCCAGATACAACCATTCAGCAGCAATTTAAATTGCAATACAACAATCAATTCTAGTCAATGAAAGCCATGATACTCACGTAGCGTGGTTATGGATAACACCTAAACACTCGTCTCAATAATTTGTAATAATCGATCACGTACTTCTACAACTAATAATAATCAATTATTCTTACCAAATATTCACTGATGTTGATATTTACCAATTGGGCCTTCCAAGAAACGCAAAGGTTGCCGATCTCTTGTCTCCGTATGGGCAAGACTTTCTGCAGGAGCTTCACGCATGGCAGATTATCCCCCCTCCCATTTCTCAATTTCCAGACTCTATCACTTGGGTACCTCACCCTTCAAGCAAGTTCTCTATTGCCTCAGTGTGGTCAATTATTCGTAAGCAAGTGGCATGGGTCTCTTGGGCTTCATTTATTTGGAACAAAGCTATTGTCCCGAGACATCAATTCCTATTGTGGCTGATTTCACGGAGTAGGCTTCCCACTCAAGTTCTTTTAATGTTTTTGGCAGAATTCCTTTTGTGCATTGTGCGTTATGCAACCTACACCCTGATTCAATTGACCACTTATTTTTTGATTGCCATGTCTCAAACTCCCTTGCCCTTTTTTGGGCTGTGAAGTGTAATCTTCCTTAGAGAAATCAGTCTTGGTTCGAAAACCTTAGGTGGGCTATCAGTTCTTTTGAGGGCAATGGATTATACTATGATATTGTCCGATTTTCCTTTGCCACTCTTTGTTATGTGATATGGAAGACTAGGAATGATATTACATTTCGGGCTTCTAACCTATTTGTGCCATCCATGAAGCTTCACCTAACCAAGGTGGTCAAGGACAAAGCCCTATCCTTTCAATCGGTTATTGCATCACCTCGAAACAGAAGATTGTAGCGCTGCTGGGGAATTGATCCTCACATTTTTGGCTTGGAGACGTGAGAGGAGCGGCTCCTTCTGTTCATGTATATTTGTATGGTTTTCTTTTGTAGCCATTTGGTTCCATAGTGTGAACTTGGCACCCCCCCCACTCTAGTGACATGTTGTCCCGAGGGTTGGTGCCGGGTCTCACCCTCTTTGTATAGTTGGTTGGTTGAAAATCTTATAATACTTACTTTTACCAAAAAAAAAAAAAAAAAATAACCCAATAATTCATTACTCAAGTAAATCCCATAATCTCCATAAAATACTTATCACTTTACAACAATCCTATAAATATGTATTCCTCCCAAAAAGTTTCATTTTTGAAAACCTTTCTTTAATAAACCAATGTCCCTTAATAACATAGTAAATAATTACAATTGACATTAGGAAATAGGCTCTAGTAGTTTTCCCACAAAATTACTCAATTTAATCCATTTCCAATAAATAATCATAATTAATTATTTTCCCCAAAAATAATTTGCATAAAATAAAATAATTATAATTATTATTCCCATAAATAATAATCATAATTAACTAGGACTAAACCTTCATTAACCAAGTTAATCCACCCTAAACAAGTTTAGTAACATAAAGTAATATTAATCCATCATAAACTCAATTAATTAACCACTAAGCATACTTAAGCCATAATCAACTTATCCTGAGCCCACTCAAGTATAATCAAGGCACATAATCCATGCTCATTACTCACTAATCACACTTAAGCTAATTAAACTACTCCTAAGTGAGATTAACCCCTAAATAAGGGAATAGGAAATCAACTCATGGTTTCCAAGATTTTGCGACATCAGAGCAAGGGCGAGGGCGAGGGCGAGGGCTACGTGGGGCTAGCTTGGGGGTGGCGACGAACGGCGAATGGCGACCTTTTTCTAGTGAAACAGCGTCAAAGGCTATGTTTCACGAGAAGAACAGCAGTGGTTACTAGCGCTGAAATGGGTGGTCGGTGGTTACAGGCAATAGTCGGCAGTGGGCAGCTAGACTCTAGACAGCGGTGGCTGCACAGTGGACGGTGGCAATAGCTCTGGCAAACAATAGCAAGGGCAGCAGCAACAACAACCAGCAAAGGGGTCGGAAAAGGTGAAGGAAATGAGGGAAAAGGGAAGAGAAAAGAGAGAGAGAGAGAGAGCTGAGTAGGGGGGCGGTTGCAAGGGAGGAGTGAGGAGAGAGAGTGGTTGTCAAGACTTGTCCAAGAAGCCAAGCCGCACTTGCAAGTCAACTTGCTCTTCCAAAGCAATGACAACCAAATAAAACGAGGCAATTGGGACCACACAATGAAAGCTTCTAGAAGAGAGGGCCCATGGGCTGAGGAGAGAAAGGGAAATGGGCTAGCTTTGGCCCATCTTGGGCTGGTCTTGATGGGCACAAGTTCCATTGGGTCGCTGGCTTGGGCTGGCCCTCTCATGGGCCCAAATTCCCGGTTCATATTTTCCTTTTCCGACACTTTAAAACCCCTCGAATGCTCAAGAGTAAATGAAACGACATCCAAATATTTAGTCATGACATCACTAAGAAGGCAGTACTTGAAATCGGATTAAAATTCAAGGCTAAATTGAATCAATTGTGACCGTATTACATTTAGACTATTGGGCACCCCTTTAGCAATTTTCCTCATGTTTGACCCGTGGTCGAAAGTTCTTCAATCCATGTTTAAGCTATTTCTCAAACTATGGACGACCCTTGATTGTCATGTGATCCCAAGGTTCAATTGATAATCCTGAGTATAAGATAAAAAATAATCGATTTAACGTTGTTCATAGCTTATATCGAAGTTGTGCGGAATCACCCACAATCCGGCTTTGTACTTCTGTCGAATCAATTTATTTCTATTCGTTAATCATCTAATACAGGATGGTATTGTTCCCTCTTGGACCCTTATGATCGAGTGGTTCGTTCCCGATTGAAATTGCGAATGTACGCATATCGTTTCCCCAATTGCATTTCCCTAAAGTCTGTTATCCCTTGAGTGACCAACTCAGAGTATTTGTACTTGCCGGGCAATTGATCAATATCACTATTTTATAAAATCCCCAAAATATGGTCAAATTTCAGGACGCCACATAATTTGTTTGCAAGCTTTAGGCTAAATTCAGAATAAATGAAGAAAGCGATCCCGAAGATGATGATGGTCGATGTCCCTTCTGACCTTTCTTTCTTTGTAAATGGCGATGGTTGATGTCCTTTCTGACCATTTCTTATTGTATCATTCATTTGACACCCGACATATGCCTTGGGTTTTCTCTTGTATTGTATAAAAACTCAATAAGGTGCAAGTTTCTTTTTTCCCTTCCTTCTTTTCTTCTTTTAGGATTTCATGTTTAGATTTACCACATTCCTTGACTGCATACTTATGGGCATTGTACTTTCAATTTTAATTGTTTGCCTTTCTCTTTTCCTTTTGAGTAAAATTAGAATGGCACGAAACCGATATCCATGTATGATTACACTTTTTTTTTTTAAATGGCACAAAAAAGTAAAAAGATACACATGATCACCTTAGGTAACATGACAATTGTTAGGTATTAGAAGGGCGTTTATAGAAATATCAACGTAACCCAAGCTCCCAGACCTTAGATCTTTAGTTGCATAGAAATTGAGAAAGCACTCCTAACCCCCGGTTGGGCTTTCTAGTCGGCCTCCAAAAACAAAGTTAGTGGTGACTCCTAACATCTTATCTTAGGTCATTCAAATCAACTTAGATAATAAAATGAACTGGTTATGCGAGGTATGGGTCTCACCAAGTATTCACCATGATTTAGCAAACTCAATGCAGTGTAGCCAAAGATGATGAAGTGATGCTGTCCTTTTTGACAAATGTACCATTGAGAGGGCTATCGTGGTAAAAATACCCTAAACTCGTTTTTCATATCCTGATCTTCTTTTCTTTAAATGTGTACCATTCTTGTGGAAGAGAGTCATGACACCTTACTGCTGTAGTGCGGACTATGGGTTTCGGAGAATCTACGTTTGTGTAGATTTCAAGCTCAATGGGTCGAAATCAACTTTTTCCGATATTTGGCCGTCTAAATTAAGGAGAAAGCAGTGACCCAAAAAAAAAATTAGGGAGAAAACGGGGGGAATTGATTTTAATAGGGGAGACATTCTTCCCTCAGATAGTCACATATTTTAATTTCCTTCCGAAAGTGAAGAAAGATTGAAAGAAATGCTACCCATTTTTACTTGTATTTGCAAGATTGCCCTTAGTTTCTGTTTAAATGTTAATTAAACAAAAGATAAGTAACTCTATTCAGGAAACTCATCATTTACATTCAACATGCATCCAAAAACATGAGAGGAGTTTTGACTTCCTTTCTTTTTCCCCTCTTCATTTCCCTTCTCTTTCTTTCTGTTTAGTCCCTACCACTGTTAGTTAACAACAAAAGTGATCGCGAATGAACCTGCAAGCATCTTGATGGGGCTAAGTGACAAACTTACCATCCTAGAGCCTTCTGGACGCTAGTGGTCTAGTTGTCATGATTTAATACGTATACATTGTAGTGGCTGTGTGCCCCTTTTATGATAAGGTTCAGAGGAGGTCCCAGCGCTGGTCACTCCTACTCTCCCTTGTCCTTATAAAAAATCCTTTATAATTATTGAAGAAAATTCCCTCAATGACTGGAAATTTTATTTTAGATGACCAAAAATGTGACACTCCGGTTCTAACTTAGAATGAAATTGTTCAACTTGAAATTAGTGCTAAACTTGATTTCATTTTTGGCTTTCTTAGGTGAGAGGTGTCTCAGGCTTTGAAATGAGATGATGAACGGAAAATTCAAGGAAGTTAAAGTGCAAGGAAATGTAAAATTCAAGGAAATGTTAGATGCTACAAAATAAAATTAAACAAACTTGAATGAAATTGCATGAACTCTAGAGTGTCTATGAACGCTTAAATGAAAACACTAAACGAAACACGAAATTCTTATGTACTATATACCGTGAAAGCTGAACACTTAAACGTGAAACTAAAACCGAAGTTAAAAGACAATGGAATTGAGAACCTTCATTGACAGAATTTATCTGTCAGTGCAAAACTTGATCAAGAGTCAACAAAGTTTTGGCATTGTTTGACCATGCCTCCTTCTCCTTCTTGGTCTTTGAAGCCTAATCTGCAGCAGAAGACAATTAGTTTCTCTTAGTTAGCTCCTCGTCCTTTCTTTGCTCCACATATCTCTAGTCCATTTTTCAACATTTCTAAAATGGTGCTTAACTCCCTTCTCCATTCCAATATTTGTCATTGGAAAAAGCTTTCTTCAGAAAAAAAACAAAACAAAGCAAAATAAAACTAAAGGACCATGATAAGCTCAACAGTCCAGTCCCATTCTGACTTCCTTACAGAGCAACATCCGGGTGTCCGCATAATACTTTGCAGACTTTCATTGGGAGGGATTTCGTGTATCCGGCTCAAAATATCCAAGAGTGCTCGGATACAATAAACTTAGAATATGTGACATTATGACATCTACAATAGCTGTAATGGTCAGGCAACTGCTCGCAACGTTCAATAGTGGAACATTTTAGATCCAAATTCGAGGTGTCAGCCAAACTCTCCAACGACCTGCAATCGTGAATCCACAGCTTCTGTAAAGATTCCAAGTGGTTTAGACCTTCCACACTTCTTAGCTTTGAACATTCACCAACTCTGAGCTTCCTTAGCTTTCTCAATTTCGATAGGTCTGACATCCTTTCCATGGAACTGCAATCCACGATCGACAGGAAGCAAAGGGATCCCAATTCTTCAAGGCCGCAAATCTCGATGAGCAGCTTGCAGTCAAGCAGATGTACCTCTTGCAGATTCTTCATGTGTGATAGATCAAGTACTTCAAGGAGGAACTCACACCAAAGTATCTTTAAATATCTCAATCTTTTAATTTCCAACTGAAACAGTGCGTCCAATTTTCTAAACGTGCACTGCTGCATATGGAGGATGCCCAACTCAGCGTCAAATATAATCGAACTACGAAACAAGTTATTCGAATCAGAAAAATCTGGCAATCGTGTGGTCACCAGAGGTCGAACTTCTAACTTTCCTAAACTAGACGGGAGCTGGGGGAGAATTTGCGTGTTTTTGCAGGACAATGTTTGTGTTTCCAGCTGAGTGCTTGTGGGAAGAGCAGAGACACTCTCCTGCTCATATGGCGTGTCTTTGTAGGAATCAATAACAGTATCGGTGGCCCATCTCAGACAAGTCAAGCTTGGGGGAAGCTCTGGCAACTGTTTAAGCTCTGGACATGGTTCTAGATTAAGTGTTTGGAGATTAGAGAGGTGACTCACTGTGGTGGGCAATGCAAATATACATGTGTCTGATAGGTCTAGAATCCTCAAACAAGATAGTCTCCCAATTTCTTCAGGAATTTTGCCAGTCAAGTTGCAACATCCTCTAGCGTCTAACTCTTCAAGCCTCTCCACCAGTCCAATGGCACTTGGTAATTTTGTTACCCCACTTATGTTGCTCATTCTAAGTACTTTCAGTTTCTTTAGATTGCCAATTGAATCAGGTAGGTGACCAATACTTGTCAACGACAAATCGAACTCGACTAACGATTGTAATTTCCCAACCGACTCTGGCAGTTCCTTTATCTTTGTGCATTGACATAAATTTAACCGCCTAAGTTTCAATAGCCCCCCCATCGAGTATGGCAGTTTACTGATCTGCATATTTGATATATCAAAGGTCAACAATGACTTCAAATTCCCAAACGACTCGGGAAGTTTTAATTCAGCTAGCGTACGAGGCATGACAATCTCCGTTAAAGCTTGTAGACATCCTATTTCTTCAGGCAGCTCTTGAAGAGATTGGCACCGATTCAAGTTCAAAGTAGTTAGGAGCTTTAATTTACCGATGGATGGATCAATTTCCACTAAGTTTCGACAGCCTTTCAGAATCAATCTCTCCAGGAACACCATCGTAGATAAATCAGGTGTTCTCCTTAAGTATGCGCAGTTGTTGAGATCTAGTACTTTTAGTTTACTTGCCTCCTACAAACAATTAGATAAAAATAGATATTAAGAAATGACTTGTATGAAAAGAATGAATATAGAGGCGTAAGTATACAAGGAGGAAGACTTGCATCGTACTTTCATTTGGTTCCAACCAATCCATTCCTCTGTAATATCGCTGCATGAAAGGTCAAGAACGACTAAATTAGTCGGATGAAAGTTTGTTGCCGCAAACTTGGAAGGGCAGTATTGCCAAGAAAGCCATCTTAAACTGCAGAGAAGATTATTGAAATCTCCAACAAGGAAAACCCCATTCCCTTCAAAGAACCTCAGGTTTCGTAAATTAGCAACTTCATCATGCGTTATAATGTCTCCACGATATCCTAGTGACATTGCTTCTATTTTCTTATTTCCCTGACAAAGGAAACAAAAAGAAGTTGAAGGTCAAAAACAAACACTTGCAAGCGATAATAGCAATTAACTTTTCATTTTGCAAGAATAGTCTACAACAATTCACAAGAAACTAAATTGATGTCCCCTTTTTATACCTCTTTCAGTTTCAGAATGCTCAAGGTTTCCTCATGATTCCACACTCTACTACGCTCACAAGGATCTTTGAAATTCTCTTGATAGACGATTTCCCTTCCGAGGTCCCGCACTTGGTCATGCATCCAAAATGTATTGTCATCTTTGATTTTTACCAAGGACATGAGAAAGAGGACTTCAATGGCATTGTGTGGGTAGTATCCACAATCACCCCACATGTAGAAAGGGTATGTTTTTTCTACATTAACAAAAAAACAAGCTATATCCAGAAATACTTGTTTTTGTGCATCATCTAACCTTTCATAAGTTATCATTAATGTTCTCTGGACTTCCGTGGGAGGAGCTTTTTGTAGCTTCTTCCATGTGTCTACCCATAATGCTTCAGATTTACCATTAAGGGATGAACCTATAACCTCGAGACCTAAAGGAAGCTTTCCCAAAGTGGAGACAACTTTTTCTGAAAGGTGGACATAATGATGTGGTGGAGAGTCTCTCCTAAAAGCATGCCTACTAAAAAGTTTAAGAGCATGATCAAATTCCAATTCCCGTACTTCATAGGTTGAAACATCTGCAAACTTTTTTTCAGGGCCTTCACTTGTTTCTTCTCCCTCAATCATTACAACACTTTTGTTCCGGGTAGTTATGATAATCCTACTACCAGAGCCGAACCAATTACCTTTATCTGCGAGACTTTTGAGTTGCTCTTTCTCATCCACGTCATCAAGAATAATGAGAACTTTTTTATTGCAAAGTACTCTCTTAATCTTGTTGATACCATCATCTATGTCACAAATATTGTCGATAAACCTAGAATCAAGGAACTCTGACAATAGCTGTTTTTGCAAATGTACCAAACCATTGCGTCGTGATGATTCTCGAACGTCAACAAGGAAACTACATCCTTGAAAGCTAGAAGATAGTTGGTTGAAGATGACTTTCGCAAGTGTTGTTTTGCCCACACCGCCCATTCCGTGGATTCCGAGAAATTGCACACCATTAGATTCCAAATCCAACATTTTAATCATAGCTTCTACCCGATCATCAACTCCGACTAAATGTTCAGTCACATTTTTATATCTGACATTCAGCTTAACCAAAACAGTTTGAATTACAGATTGTATTAGATCTCCTTCACTGCCATAACATAACAGACATGTTAGGGATAATTTTAATATTGTAAAAGAGAATTGTAAGGAAGACCATTCCATCACTTTATGGTGACGGTCTACTGTTCACCCTAAATTATTCCCTAGAACAGGATGACTTGTTCATCCAATTCAAAGGGAAGTGGCCTTCTTTGGAAGGTTATTTTTCCAAAGATCACGCATAACAAAAACAAAAGAAAAAAAACTCACTAGATCATAGCCAAAAAAATAAAAAACAACCTTTATTGATCACAATGTTCATCATAATATAAATATTTTTATAATCATTATTGACAATTTCACTTTAAAATATATGCAATGTAAACATGTATAGAGATAACTAGAGAGTTTATTTATTATAAAAATAAAAAAGTATATGATACTTTTTTAAGCAATGACACCGCAAGTTAAACAACTTAAAGGAAGCTTTGAATTTTTTTATATTCCCTTCATATCTCTATTGATGTACATAACGAGTTTAAATAGATACACAGTTATATGTTGATTCCTTAAATCAGGGAAAGTATCCTCAAATTGAGGAAAGACCTATAAATATCAAGATTTGAACTTTTGAGAAAGGTGGAAGAGATCAAGTTGTTCGATTTGGAATGACATGTTATCATCCCCCTACAAGCTAAGCATGGTTGGCTAAAGGTAAAGCTTGGTCTGCAAAAATCTATTGCAATTAGAACTCTGACCTTTTGTGAACAAATCTGCAATTTGATCTTTGCTAGAGATGAATTGAGCAATGAGAGTTTTATGCCTAACTAGTTCCCTGACATGATGAAAATCAACAGCGACATGTTTCATTCTTGAATGAAAAACTGGATTGTAAGTAAGAGAGATTGTTGAAACATTATCACACAAAATAGTGGGCAGCATAAGGAGTGGGCGATGTAGTTCATGCAACAAGGAGCATAGCCAAACTAATTAGGCTAAAGTGAGAGCTAGACACCAGTTCTCAGGTTTAGATAAAGAACGTGAAACCGTAGCCTGTTTCTTAGAAATGGGGTTGGAACCAAAGAAAACACAAAACTCACTAATAGTCATTGATCAATGGGGTAGCCTACCCAGTCAGTGTCGCACTAAGATACAAGTGGTGTTGGCCTGGATGAAAGCGAAGACTATGAGTGTTATGTCTTTCAAATAACACAAAATGCGTTTGACCGCCATGGATCCTCAATGGGATTAAGAGCTGACAAACTTGATTGATGACAAAAGAAATGTCAGGACATGTTAGAGTAACATACTGCAACGCTCTAACAAGACTCTGATAAAGAATGGGATCCAACAGTAAAGAGCCATCACCTTGGCCAAGTTTTTGAGACACTACAGGCATTGAGATTGGTTTACATCCGTCCATATTTGCACGCTTCAAAACATCCATAACATACTTCAACTGATTGAGTTGTATGCCTTTGGAATTACATGTTATTTGAACATCAAGAAAATAAGAAAGAGGTCTGAGGTCCTTTATGTGGAAATGATGACTAAATATGAGATTAACTATTGCAACACTAAAGTATCATTGCCAATGAGTATGATATCATCAGTATACATGAGGACATATACGGTTATACACCTTTGGTCGAAGACGAACGGTGATTGAGCGGAGTTGGAGACGGTCAATCCAAAATCATGGAATTTTGAATTAAAAATTTTCATACTAGGCTTGAGGGGCTTGACAGAGGCCATAAATGGATTTTTTTCGTGTGACAAACATGATTAGGTTTGCCTAGATCAACATAGCCTAGAGGCTGGGATGCAAACATTGTTTCTTGCAAATCACCATGTACATTCAACATCCAGTTGTCAAAATGGCCAATTGTGAGAGACCGCAAGATATAAAATAATTTGAATGTTCGTAGGTTTCGCCGTAGGATTGAAGGTCTCAATAAGGTTAATACCTGGCTATCGATGAAAACCCTTAGCAACAAGGCGACCCTTGTAGCAACCAATAGAGCCATTCAGATTTCGTTTAACTTGAAATGCCCATTTGCAAACCACTAAGTTCATAATTGGATCATAAGGGACCAACACCATGTTTGTTGTTATTGAAGAGAGGTAAGTTATTGACTCATGCATGATGACATTGAGGGTCCTTAACTGCTTAGGAGTAACATGTTGGTTCGAAGATATAGTTGGTTGTAAGTTTAAGTAAAAGTGGGCAAAGGGTGTGGTAAAAGGTCTTTTGTTTTGTAATACCAGATTTAGACCTTCTTTGCATTGAGTGAATGGAGGAAGAAGAAGGGACAAGTTGATTTCCAATAGGTGGAGGAAGAGGTTGGCTAGAGGTTTCAAAGGTAGGCTCGGTAGTTGATGAACAAGGCACTAGGGAGGTGTTGTTAGATGTGAGAGTGACTTGTGAAGTAGTAGAAGGACCACAATGAACATGCTCAATTTGAATGACTCTAAAGAAATCGAGATTACTATGTGGAAGATGTGAGAAATGAGTGGAAGTGAGGAAATTTAGTTTCATCAAAAGACGACATGGCAAGAAATATATACTCGACTAGATGAAAGATCCATACAATGATACCTTTTATGACTGGACCTATAGCCTATACATCAATTAGGGGTCGACTGAAGTTGCAATTTGTTAGGATTGTATGGTCAGAGCCATGGAAGCAAAGAGAACCAAATGTTCGTAAGTGTGAATAATTAGGAGGGGTGTGAAATAAAGCTTGATATGACGAGAAAGGGCAAAAGAACAACATAAGTGCAAAAACTTGACATGGGAAGACATTTAAGTTCCAAAAGTTATAAAATGTATACTTAAATGCCACTTTTTTAGAAAATTGAGACATTTAAGTGTTGTGTCTGGCGAAGGTGGCCAAAAATCCAACATGGCTTTTGATGATATAAGTCACCTACATGGCTCGCCTGTAAGTTGAGTTAGCTTAAACTCAGCCAAAATGACGTCATTTTGGCGCGAATTCAATTTTTAATATAAATATTAATTAAGTAATACTAAAAACTAAAAAAAAATTTAAAAAAAGAAAGAAGGTGGACAACATCTAGCATGGGGAGGAGGGGGCTCCCTTGTTTGTGGCTGCCATCCCATTGCTGGTGGGTGGCAATGATGGCTGCGAGAGTTGTTGACTAAGTAACACCAACACTAACACGCGATGTGTGATGTGAGATGACACGACACAACACACCAACACATTATTTCTCAAAAAGTAGAAAATTTTGACATATTGGAACATGTTATATATGAAATGTGTATATATATATATATGATAAATTATCATTTTTACAATTATTTCAATCAAATTAATTTTATTCAAATTCACAATTAAATAAATAACCTAGAATAAATTGTTATTAATAAATTTATTCTTAGGAAATTGGAAAGACATATATTGATAGGAAATATGTACCTATGTTTGAGGACATGTTTCCGACTAAAAGAAAAGTTATCGATGGAACTAATGACTAATAAGAAACTAGAGTCAATCTGTTCTAACAAATCTATGATCTTTTAAAGTGATCAAAATTTATCATTTATCCAAGATCCTGTGCTTATTCCCAAAATCACATTTTAGGCCCACTCATTTATTTGGCTCTCTCGTTTCTCCCACAATACCCACCTATCAACTGTCACTTCCTTTCTTGAAAATTGAAATCACCCTCCCCCAACACCCACCTATTAAATGTCACTTCCTTTTTTGAAAATTGAATAACCCTCCTACTTTTCAAACAGAAAACAAAAAAAATGACCCTCCCCTCCTCCCTCAGAAAAAAAGGAAAAGAAAAATTAGTCCATCACTTTCCTCAGCGATTCTCTCTCGCCTCACACTTGTAGATTCGCCCCAGAAAATGCACGATGCCTCTCACAAACGCTAAGTTGGACTCGGAGAGCACCGCCTCGTTGTCGCTGCAGTCCCCGCATCAGCCCCTCTAATATGTCTAGAGCCCCTCCCACTATGACGCCGAGAAGATGTCCTACGGTTCCAGCTCCACGGGCTCCCTGACCCACCAGTACTACCATTGCTCCCCCATCTACCACTCTCGCGCGTCCTTGACCACCCCACTTCTCCGCCTCCCTTAAGAACACCAACCCCCGCCATCTCTAAGCCGGCACATGGCTGAAGCTGTTGAAATTCCTCAAATGACTTCACACTTGTTGGAATCGTGTGTCAAAATTCCAAACTCAATCTCAAAGTGTGTCGAGGAGAGTTGGTCACGTGTCAGAGCGTGCATGAACATATTGGAGCATGTAGAACACGTGTTAGAGTATTCAACATGGCATGGAGGCCTTTGGAGAGTATAAGTGCTTCCTAGATTGTCAATGCCTAGGCGAGAGCCAACGACCCTCGCCAAAAGCCACGAGCGGGTGATGACCCTCTCCCAAATCTGGGCAAGGGTCACCAACCCTAACCTCGGCTTGGGCGAGGGTCACAGGCCCTCACGCAAGCATTGGAAGTTCTCACTTAGTGCCTCTGCCCCACCAATAATGGGGCAGCGACCATAGGCAGGTGAACCTCCTCTTGCCTGTGTGCCCCTTCTTTATTTGCTTTTAATTTAATTTATTTAATATTTATATAAAAATTGAATTCAGACCAAACGACATCATTTCCAATTGATCTAGCCATGTTAGCACTCAAAATGACATCATTTTGAGTTTATCTAGCCACGTCAATGCCCAAAACGATATTGTTTCAACCTCAACTTATTGGAAAAATGTTATGTCAGCATTTTGGCTAGAATTTCTTGTTGTTGGCACTTAAGTGGTCCATTTTTTTATTATTATTTTGGCACTTAAGTATCTTCCTATGCCAAGTTTGGGTACTATAGTTGTCCAAGTCTCGACAAGAAAGTGTGATGTTGAAGCATGGGCATGCAATTAATCAAGTAAATGGCCATAGTAAAGGCTTTTAACCAAAATTTAGAAGGCATATGAGAATGGGCCATCATAGCTAAGCCAATTTTGATGATGTGGCAATGCTTGTGCTCCACAACACCATTTTGTTCCAATGTGTAGGAGCAAGAATATTTGTGTAATGCCATTAGATTGAACAACATTATTGAAGGTATTACTTATGAGTTCACCACCACCATCTGAGCGATATGTGGTAATAGTGTGTTGCAAAAGATTTTAACTCATTTTTTAAAACTAACAAAGATTTCATTATGATAATATGTAAAACGTGATTCATTGATAATATGTATAAGGTTCAATATGTTTCAATGAATGAAGTAATGTAATTGGCATGACATGTGATTTTAGTGACAAATTGCCTCATCATTAAATCTAAAATCACATGCATAAGGTAAATGTGAGACATAAAATTCACATATCCTAGTATGAGTGATTTTCAACAATTCAATTGGGCTGTGACAGCCAAAGTGGCATACATGATTGGTTTTGAGAAATATCGATCTCATATTGTCATAGGATGTCTCCTGCACTAATGCATGGTCATACTCCTAAAGGAGGTGATTGTGTATTAATTCATGAAGGGATACATGAATAGCATATTGTTGAGAAGTGACTAATCCTAGGGGTTCACACACCCAAAGGTGATGAATTTACAAAGATTGGAATATATTGTCATGGCTATTGTCATGTGAAGGGTATATAACTGCATGTCATGTATTCTACACAAAGATGATTATATGATGATGTATGTAATCCTCTAGGTGTATACTTATATAGTTTCAAGTCACACAGTACTCATATGATTCTAATTACATACATTGTTTGTTATTTTAAGTCACCCTCTTTTGTAAATGGTAACTCTATAACTATTGTAGTATTTATTGGTTCAAACTTTAAAAAATAGAAAGAGGATTTTCTATTTTACGATGGAGTTGGAGGATATTCATATTGCTCTTACTAAAGATAAGCCGGTAGATTACATTGCCAACAGTATGGAATCCCAAAAGGCACAATTTGTTGCTTGGGAAAAGAGTAATTTGATTTGCTTATTATCAAAGAAGTGATCCATTCAGGAATACTCAAAGAGTGGTTTGCCAGTTAATTGCACTACTAAATATATGATGGGAGCCCTAGCAGCTTGGAACCATGCCTTGTCTAAATGTTGTGATTAGGACACATCTACAAGGACTCCTCAATATAAGGTATGATGGTTCTGTGGAGGTTAAGGGTTACATCCTAGGAATGGTAGTCTTGAGATCTAAAAATCATACTCATAAAGGAACACATGAAACCACCAGTCATTCTGACAGTTTGGACCTAAGAAAGCATCTTTTGAAAAATGGTGACTATTACTTCTTTTGTAAGAAGAAATGTCACATTAAGAAAGATTGCTATAAATATATAAAACTTAGTTGTCCAAATATGAGCCTACAAGTAATGATTTTTTGGCATTTGCTTAAGAATCCAATACCTATCAAAAGCCCCGTCTAGTTCATGGTGGCTAGATAGCGGTGCAACAAATTATGTTGCATTTACCATATTGGGATTCATAAATTGAAAGAAGCCAAATTAAGATGAATCATAGCTCATTGTGGGTAATAATGATAAAGTCAATGCTAAGTTCATGGGAGATATTATATTAATTCTAGATTCTAGTTTTAATCTAATATTAAGAAACACATTTAGTGTACCTTCTTTGAGACGAAACTTAGTTTTTGGATCATGTTTGGATGTGTGTGGCTACTCTTTTGAAATAAGTACAATATTATGTTCTTTAATTCAAATAAGGTTGGATGCTACAATATGTCTAAACGGATTGTACTAATTGTGTTTAACTAGCAATGTTATAAACATCACTTATATAGTTGAAAAGGTTGTTTCCAAAAAGACCTCTACTTAAGAAATAGTCTAATGCATTATAACATAAATGTCCTGGTCACGTTTCTAGGAAAAGAGCAGAAAGGCTGATAAAGCCGACATTTGGCTTACTCTTAAAAATGATCTAAAGACTTGCACAAACTGTTGTAGAAGTAGGTAACTAAGATAAAGAAGAAAATTGTAGTTAGAAATTCTTAATAGACCCTACATAATTTTTTAATTTCATCACATTCATTGACGGATATTCCCGATATGGATATCTATACTTGATTAACGAAAAGTCTGAATCTCTTAATAAGTTCAAGATTTTTTCGAACTGAAATCAAGAAAGGGCTAGATAGCTTAAAGGGCCGTTTACTAAATACTTGGAGGATTCTTAGATAGTACCTTAGTTTACTATGCTTGGAGATCTTGAACAAAAGGGTATTGCTAAAAGGCACAATCACACCCTTATGATCATTTTGAGGAATATGATTAATAAGACTAATTTACCTGATTTTCTATGGGTTGACACTTTGAAAGCAACCTTTCACATACAAAACTTTATTCCGACCAAAGCTATTCAATTGACTTCTTTGGAGTTATGAAGTAGGCATAAACCTAGCTTAAACCATCTTAAGATTTGGGGACGCCTTGCAGAAGTGAAGTTTTATAATTCAACATTAAGTAAGTCGGAATCCAAAGCCACTAGCCAATACTTTGCATTTTACCCAGATCATTCAAAAGGGTATCGATTTTATAACCCCAATAGAGGTACAAGAATTATGGAATCATAGGCAGCAAAGTTCCTAGATTTTGACATAATTATAGAGGATAACCGCTCTCAGACTATTAAGAATAATAGTATGGTGGAGACCACTGTGTCTTTGTCTTTGTCTATATAGACAATTGGGAAACTTCTACACAACAAACTCAACTTGTTGAGGTCTAGGAAATTGTTGTTGAGATAGTTCCTAATGAAGTTTCTCAAGCCTCTCAGGTGCAATATGAGGTTGTGATAGCTCCAATGAAGAGATCTAATAGGAAGAAATGATCAGCTATACCACCAGACCATATAGTCTATTTGTGAGAGCATGACTATGATATCTACTTCATAGTTGATCCAATGACTTACCTAAAAGCCATTTCTTGTCCTCAATAAGATCTATGATTAAATGCGATGAAAGACGAGATGCAGTCTATAAACATAACAATGTTTGGGAACTTGTTGAATTGCACATAGGTCACAAGCTCATCAGCTGCAAATGGTTGTATAAGACTAAAGAGACTCCAAAGAAAATATTGAGAAGTTTAAAGTTAGATTGTTAGCCAAGGTTTTACTTAGAAGGAATGAGTATTTTTTCAAAGTGATCACAACATTAATAGCCCATTTTAATATGGAGTTACACCATATGAATGTTAAAACTATCTTTCTAAATGGAGACTTTTATAAGGAGGTTTATATGGTTCAACCTGAAGGTTTTGCAGCAGATGATTTAGGTAAGCTTGTGTATGAACTGAAAAGTCTAATTATGGCCTCAAGCGAGCTTCTAGACAATGGTACTCAAAGTTTCATAGTGTTATCACTTCATTCAGTTTTGTTGAGAACAAAGTAAATTAGTATATATATTGCAAGGTCAATGAGGAAAAAAATTATTTTTCCCGTACATAAACAATATATTGCTTGCAAGTGGTGATCTTGAATTACTACATGAGACAAAGTAGATATTGTTGAAAATTTTGATATGAATGACCTTGGTAAGAGATCTTTTGTCCTTGGCATTGAAATCCATAAGGATCATTCTCACTATATATTGGGTTTGTCTTAGAGGGCATATATTGATCGTATTTTGGAAAGATTTACTGTACATCACTACAAGCCAGGAATTAATCTTGTCATTAAGGGTGATGAATTGAATCTACCACAATGTCCTTATTCAGACATTGAAAAAACCTAATTGAATGATGTACCTTATGCTAGTGCACTTGAAAGTATCATGTATACTTAAATTTGCGCTAAATTAGACATCGCTTTTGCGATATGACCTAGGCAAATATCAAAAATCTAGGACTCGATCACTAAGTTACTGCCAAAAATGTTATGAAGTACTTAAAGAGGAATAAAGACTATATGCTGATTTACAAACATGTTCAGTTCCTATAGCTAGTAGAGTATTTGGATGCAAACTTTACTAGCTATTACAATGACATGAAGTCGACAACAAGGTACATCTTTACATTAGCAGAAGGTGTAGTATCATGAAAAAGTGAGAAATAGAAATCTATGTCATCCTCTACTATGTAAACAAAGTTTGTAGCATGCTTTTTGGCTACTACTACTCAAGTTATTTGGCTCTAGAACCTTATTAGGGAGTTAACCATATTTAACTTTGTGGATAGACCCATACCATTTGTATCGAGGCAATAACTCCGCAATGTTGTTTATCAACAACAAAAGAGGTCTCAAGGGGCCTAACCATATGATGTGGTCAAGTATATGACCATGATGAAAATGGTTCAAAATGATAATGTTACAGTAGAGCAAATATCCACAAATGATATGGTTATATTCCACTAACTAAAGGTCATCGCCCTTGTGTATTTAAATAACACGTCATTTGCATGGGTTTAGGAGCATCATGAGATGCTGTTGTTAAGTGGGAGTTATTTCGATTTTGCTCTAATAAAGTTTACATCTATGTTTATTATTTAGTAACATTATGATATATGTCAACTCTTTTTGCATTTAACAAAGTGATTCTGAATGCATTAATATCGAGTTAAATATATAATCTATTGAAAATCTGAAGATATTGTGTAAGACTTGAGTAGATGCTAAGGGCATCCAATTATAATTCTTAAGGATATATCTTGTTACACATAAAGAAATGTTAACCAGAAAGATAAGACACATATTGGTTCATTGAACCATAAAGATATTCTCTAATGGCACATTACGTTTTTTATTACTCTCTATGAGAGGTGTCATCCATTTGCCACACTACTATATCGAATACATATCAATATAGTTAAAAATACTCATGACCATGGAAGTACTGCCATGATTGAATGTTTGAAACTTTATGGGATCAATTGACTATTAAGAATTATCTCTAGACCAATATAAAGTGTGCACATATAGTACAATTTCAATTAATATAGCCCAAGTGAGAGAATATAAGAGTTTTTGATGTAGGCTACATTAGTTGATGTTGCAATTTACTATTTACGGGATTAGTCTAACAAAGTGAGATATAAAGTTTCTTAATTAGTCTAGTGTGGGCCGGCTAGTGTGAGCCAAGTTGAGCCCGTCTTGTGATGAGAGGGCCTAGCTGAAAATTCTATAAATAGTGCTCAAATCTCTCCTCTAACCCTTGAACACACGATTATCCTCATATAAGGAGCGGCTACAATACGTCAAGGGTGAGGAGCAATCTCATTAAGCTAGTGATAGAGAAGGCAATAAAGAAGAAGCACTTGAATTTTGGATCGTTGTTATTCCACATCAAGAATTACGGGTTCTAAATCAGGTGCATAAATCTCTTTACTTGATTATGTGTATGTTCTTGATTCTAGTTATGAAGATCCTAAGTGCACTTTTGTAGCTAACAAGACTGCCATCGTAAATTGTGGTCATTGTCAACAAGCCGCCCCCATGACAACGATCGCTTGTTCAAGTCCAGATCAAAATTGAGATCTACATCTCAATGCGGTTTCTGCTTAAATATATGATTATTATGATTATAATGTGTTATTTACATGTAGTCTCTACGGTCCATGCTTCATTTGGCCTAACCTTTTCAACATGGTTTCAATAGCAGAGCCATGTTAAGCATGTGTAAGAAGGGACTTACACACGAGTGATTGTGTTAACATAATCCCATATTACTTAAATACGTGGTTATAATGTAACTTATATACATATGTAGATGTGGGATCAAACGAATAGCTATGCTAAGGCGACCGCCATGACAAACATAACTATCACCATCAGGCTAATCACCGCGTTGGCGGTAGCTCATTATGGTCAACCACCCACAAGTCCCTCCCCCGTTTTTTTATTAACGTCATTAAGTAATAGTTTGATTTTTGTATTTCTCTTTTCATCCATAACCATTCCCCACATTTTTTATGCTACTTATTTTTCATATCCTCGAAATTATTCGGTGAACAAATACAGTCTGAAACTTAAATTTTTTTCACCCTCTTTTCATAATAATTTTGGGCAACCTTTCGTGGTCTTCCAACAGAATATTTTGCTAAATCTACTTCTCAACGGTCAACGTGCCCTTTCAGGAACTTGGTGATCGCAAGTTACCTGGAAACGAGCACTTATGGTCCAGAATTCACCGGTAGCTTAGCCGCGTTCAGAGTCAAATTACTCCCTGAGCGACTGAATTGCCCTTCACATGAGAATTTTAAGCAAAAAATGAAAAAAGGAAGAAGAAGAATTCTAGACTCCGAAACAATCCTCTCTCAATCTCTCTCTCTCTGCTCCCCAACGTCAGTCACAATCACAGTCGGCCCCTGCCACGATCCACGCCACCATTGACGTCCCTCACCTCCCCACGCCAACACCATCGCGTTCCAGTGCCGTCGCCCATCGCACCCCGTTGACCCACCATCTCAGCCATGCCTCAATCCTCCACATCACGTGGGTGTTGCCCAAGGCCGACAACACCAGATGGGCTCGTCGGCACAAGGATCCAACTCGTCACTGTGAGGGGGAGAGAGAGAGAGAGAGAGAGAGAGAGAGAGAGAGAGAGAGAGAGAGAGAGAGAGAGAGAGAGAGAGAGAGGGTGGGGGACGGATAGAGGCGGCTTCTGGCTGCTTGGTGTTGGGCTGGCAATGAAGAAGTGGCAGTGATTGACTAAGAGCTGTTGCGCTGGCTGGACAACGGCTTGGTGGAGCTGCTCGATTGTTATTGTATCAAAGACAGTGAGAGGAGAGAGAGAATCAGGATGAGAAGGGTGCGCTATCACCGAAATAGTGCCTTCTGCCAGAGCTATCGCCACGATAGCGCTAGTAGCGGCCACTACTGTGAGACTTCTATTCGCCGTTATAGGGGTTGATAGCAGTAGCAGCAGGGGCCGCGACAAGTATTTAAACTATATAAAACCGATGAGACGAATGAACTATCTCTTCACGAACAATAGCACAATTAAACTAAATAGATTGGAAAAGGAAATTTAAGGATAACAGTTGAAAAGTGTAGAACACTTACCCTTCGTCCTTCTTCAGGTTCCACCCCTTTATCTCATCCACCTCAGTCAGAGCCTTTTTCCATGACTCCACTTCAGTGCAAAGCCTTTCCTTGTGCTGTGCAAGAGCTTTTCTATATAAGTCTGTTTTGAGCTTGACATCAGCAGGTTCCACGTTCAAGAAAATCGGTAGAATCTCTTTGTTTCCTTTTGATTCTGACATGCACTTGAACATATATGCAAGCTCCCGGAGGCACCACTGGCTCGCAGCATAATTTTTGGAGAATATGGGAATATAAATCTTGGAGTTCTCAATTGCTTGTAAAAGTTCACCACCAATCTTTTTACCGACACGGAGAGATTCATTATCCCTAAAGACCAGGATCCCAGCCCCAACCATGCCATGGTAAAGACAATCAGTGAATCCATAACGGGTATCTGCTCCACGAAAACTTAGAAAAACCTCATATGAAGGTCCGAATGATGACTGTGAATTCGTGCCTTCCTCCATCGGATCTTTAGACTTCACAGATATCAGATCCTCTCTCTCTCTCTCTCAGGAAAGTTTGCTTGGAGTCTGCTTGGATCTGAGTTTGGGCTCTCAATTTAATAACCTCTCGGGACAGGGAATAAGGCTCTGGACTTCGAATATATTTCTTTACTGGATGCACTTTTGTCTTTTATTGAGTTGATGAATATCTTGGCTGTTTCACGTGGCTTTGGCCACCGAATTTCCCAAATAAATATTCAAATGCGAATAATTTTAAAAAATACCAATAGTATAAAAAAAACTACATGAATAGCTTTAAAGCTAATGTATTTTCTAAAATTGAAACTTCTGTATATGTATCAAAAGCTTAATCTTACTTGGAATTAATTAATTATTATAATTGAGATTATTATATATGAATTAGAATCATAACTTTACTTTATGAAGTAGTAGGTGGCAGTTAAAATAAATAAGAGATTGAAAAGAGTTATTCACACTTTCACTTGGTTACAAAATAATGTGACAAACTTTGAGCACTCGATTATATCCTACCTTTTCAAATAATCAATTATAGTCTCAAGCAAAAAAAATGTCATTTAGACACCAATATACCGAAATTTTTTTTTATATCATTAATTGCATAGTACAAGCAATGATGATCTTTTGTGTAGATTTGGATCGACACCTAAATTATGGCTTGTAGTCATTCATCATATAGAAAAATTAGATATTGAACTCAACTCCTAAACAAAAATATTGATATTGCATGTAATACAGTTGCATTTTTTTTCCTTGCATTTTTTGGCATTTAGGTACTAGTAGCATTTATGACTGACTCATTTGCACCAAATATATTGTAAGGGATCATATATGAATTCGATGAATGGCCCGACATGAGAAATGAGCTTAAAATCAAGTTATCTGTGAAGAATGAACTTAAATACAACTTTTCAATTTTCTTGAAGCTCCGACCAAGGAAAAAAAGGAAACTTTCTTGAACCTTAAACTTAAGGTTGACATGGGAGATAGGCTTGAAATGCAACTTTCCAACTTCCTTGGAGCTCAAACTTAAGTGTGATATGAGGGTGAGCATTGATGAGGGATAGACTTGAAACTAGATCGGATCGACCCTACCCAGCCATTTTTGTTTGATTCCAAGGTCTATTGAGCAAGTTTCAGCTTCTAAATAATGTTGGTTAATAGTATCACCAAAAAAGGGTGAATAGGTGATCTCAAAAACTTGATAGAAAATTACAAAATTAAAAGCGTTAAGCTTGATAGAAAGTGAAATCAATATAACAAAGTGTTGATACAAGCACAAACTAATTATTGCATATAGTATAGTGCAGTGCTTCTATCAGATAGAAAATGAATACAAGCAAAGAGATAGAGAACAATGCATAAAGAGCTTCATAGTGGTTTGGCATTGTGTAAGCCTACATCCACTTTGCAACGCTAATAGCATATTAGTTGGATTCCACAATAAATTTTCTTAAAGTTATAGTAGAATGTGTTGTTTATACTCGAACTTTTCTCCTTGAAACCAGTGTTGGTTACACCCAAGCTAATAGGCTTCGCTATCTCACATTGAAGCACAAACCATATCAATACCAACACTTCTCAAAAGACTACAATTTGAATGCTTTCAGAAGACAATGTAAAGAATGTAAAGCTCTCTCTAGAATTGGATTTTTGAACTCTTGATCAATCCTCTTTCTTCAGCATCTTGATCTCCCTTTATACTCCTCAACATCCAATCTTCCCGTCGAGCACTCTTGAAGAGGTTAAATCTCTAATCAAATCGTTAGACAATTATTGAGAAGATTAATTAGCTGTTGAAGTCAATCAATCAATTTTTTTTGTTGATTTGGTCGCCCATACAATCTAATCATGGTATCCAGAAGTAGAGCGGTTCGCTAATGAAAAGTATCTTGCCTTCAAAATGATTATCCAATCAAGATACCTCGAGTGATTGAATATTTCACATAAATAATATTGGTCAATCTAAATGTTTTAAATAAGGAATACATACTAAATCACAAGCTATCAAGGGATGAGACAAAATATTTCAAAATAATAATCTTGAAAATCATGACAAAGTTATTGTCGTGGGTGGTGTAGATGCTCCTTTTATATCAACAATTTCTTGTTATATCAAGCTTCCTAGTTGTTTGATAATATTAGATTTTGCCAATCTTCTACTTATATCATACTCCTTCTCATTAGGCACTTTGAGTACAGTAGTGATATAGATCATGTTGACTATTTAACTTGGTACCTCTTTATGAACTTCATTCTTCTAGACTTGTTCGTATAGGCCGTTCCAGCTATTTAGAATCTTTTCACTCATCATTTCAAATTTCCTTTTTACAAGAATATTATCTGAAACATAAACAACTTTGTGCCTATATCAAAGTCTTAATAAATCTTGAATAATTTTGTCACCTTCAAAATATATTAGGAGATTTTCTCAACACCAAAAACTAGGAACTAGTCTTGACAACCAAGTACCAAGTTTGGAACTTACCCACCTTGATACTGCTCACCCCTATTTGGTGAATGCCGATCCCAACAAGGTAGGTTTTAGCTTCTAGCGACATCCAATCTATATCCAAGTTGGTGAATGCTATCATATAGAGCAAACTTTTCAATTTCTATCCAATCAAAGGTAGGATTTGATGATATTGTAATCCTAGTAGTATTAAATTTCTGAATTAATTTATTAGATTCATAATGTCATAAGCTTGGGCTACGATTCATGCGTAGATTAAGTCTCCTAACTTAAGGAGGTTTGCTAATTCCGTTAGGTTTATTAGTTTTATTAGGTTTTCTAGTTTTATTAGGTTCAAGTTGAATTCCTAGTTTGGATAGAATTCCTAATTCAAATAGGATTTCAATTCCAAGTACGACTCCCGCTAAGTAAGTTTCCTTATTCATGTTATGGTTATGCACGTGTAGGCCATCCAAGTGCGTGTTTGCTTTTGATTCGTACCTTACGGGGTCTTCTCCCAAGGCTTAATAACAAGGTCTTGTTTCTTTTTGAATACAGCTCTGATTTTTCATTTTGCTACAGTTTATTTACTTTATCTGTTCATTCCTAGTTATTGCTTTATTTAATATGCGTGATCCTCATATTATATATGTTAGAGGATTTAGGTAATAAAATTGATTAAGATCACATGCAAACCAATTTTTCTTAAAGTGATAAGATACCGAAAGGACATTAGCATAACAAGTTTTCGTATTTGGAATCTCTAGATCGCAGAAGTAAGATGGATTGCTTGTCTTACTTGGGCTGTTCACCCACCCATAATAGGATAGTGGTGGCTGCAAAGTAAGTAAATCTAATTTATTAAATGAGAAATCCAAGTTGGGATCAATGGGGCTTGGAAGGGCCCTTACTAGGCGTGGGTGCCACCTCGTGAGAGGAACCCTTCACAGTTGCTTAGGAATCCGTCAACTCCTCTAGAAAATCTCAACCTCAGAGGGTCACAATAAAACCTCAAACAAATTTGGAAAGATATTTGAAATCACAATTTTAAATAAAACAATGACTATATATAAGACATTAGCAATATTCCATCTATTTGTGAGATTTGCTAAATTGTGGAACATATCAACCAAGATTACAAAAAATCAAATCAAATGTATCCGGCGTCCCACTCAAAAGAAGATTATTGCAATGAAATCTACTTGAGTATAGAGATTAAGATGTGACATCAACCTAGATAGTTTAATAATGGAGTGAACGTAGAGTGTTATGAATATTATGTTCAATGAAATAAAATTCATTTTCAATGTGCTTTGTTCATTCATGAAAGGCATCGATATAAACAACCTATATAACATTGAAATTGTCACAAAATAAGGTAGTACCAAATTCCTGTGGAACACCTATTTCTTCAAGAAGCCATCGAAACCATAAAGCTTCAACAATTGTATTAGCTACAACACAATGTTATGTGTTAGGAGTGCATAGTAAAAGTTAACACTTTTAACCTAGGGACAACAAGAGGGAGCCTAAGTCCAAACTTGTTAACATATTCGGTTGAATTCACATTCACTCAAAAGTTTAAACCAACAAATTATAGGCCAACTAAGATATATAAACTGCTCCACACCACATCAATTATCTTATATGGAGACTTTTCTAATGCAATTCACAAATACATCTCAACAATCTCTCCTCACATGTGACCTCAGGATTAAAATTGCTTTCCCTTAACATAGGTATCTTTCTTTATCAAGATATCTTAACTTGGATCTCCATCAATGTCGAGCTTCATCCCTTGCCTCTTTCTCCAAACCCAATCATAAAGTCCATTATTAGGCCCGTGTTGCTACAATACAATGCTCACCAAATTCATTCATTAAGATATTCACTAAACATCGATATAGATTGGGGGCCCACCAATCAGCGACTCTAATACTATTAGTTAAGAGCTCACGGCAGAAGTTCAATACCTCATTGGGAGAGATTGTCAAGAGAAAGTCTAAATCCAAATTTATCAACATATTCAATTGGACCCATCTTCACTAAAAAACTTAAGTTAATGAATTATGGGCCAACTATGATATACTAATAGCTTAATACCACACCAACTCTCCAATGCCGGACTTCTCTAATAGAACCCACACATGTATTTGATAATATCCCCATTACATGTGAACTTAATGTTAGGTATGCTCCCCCTTAATTTAGGTATGCTTCTTTATCAATTTATCTCGAGTTAAATCTCTACATCATTGCAATGCACTCGCAACTATGCATAGCCCTTAATTTAGGTATGCTTCTCTATCGACTTATCTCAAGTTAAATCTTTACGTCATTGCAATGCACTTGCAACTATGCATAGCAACCATCGTTAATTGCTAACTTGGGATTGCATCACTTGTGGTCTCTATCTTGCATCACTAGATAACTGTCCTTGGTCTTCTTGCCAAACAATTGCGATAGCACCACCCAAAATAAGTGTCAATCATGAAATTTCCTTCTTGAGATATTCACTAGACATGAAAGATTTGGGGTGAAGCACCAATTAACCATCGGCTCTAATTCTATTTGTTGGGAGCACGCGGTGAAAGCCTAATAATTTCAATTAGGGAGATCATCAAGAGAGAGCTCGAGTTCAAACCCGTCATCATATCCAATTGAATCCACATTAACTCAAATACTTAAGCCAAGGGTTATGGGTTGACTAGAATATATTAAGAGCTCAACACCATACCAATCCTCCAATGTAAGACTTCTCTAACACAACTCATACTTGTATTCAACAATATGCTTTAGCGCAGAATTGAGAATTAAGATATTGTTTTTCACTACACCATACAAGACTGCTTTCCAGAAACAAACCAAAAGCAATAAAGAAAGCATCAATCAGATCACCAACATGAACGGCATTGGAGAGGCCATTCATCACAAGAGACTTAGCTAAGAAATGAAGTACATTAAAGACCATACTCAAAATTAAACAAATAGTACATAGAAATGCAGCATGCTGAGTAGTTCTCAACGAGACATTTACTAACTGATAACGGAGCTGCATAGGCTATATCAGGACAAGTAAATTGTTAACCCATTTGCTGGCAATGCAAGGTGGCATCTTCGATGCTTGACCGTCTTATGTAATCAACTAGGCATGCGGCTCCAGAAGCGTCAAAGCTATCTTTATGGCATAAGGGTAAAATAGCATGTGTCCCAAACAGAAGACATATCAAGCCCTAAGAGTTCTTCTCGATCTTCGATCTAAAATTGTTGAATTAGGAAACTGCTTAATTTTGGTACGAAATGCCAAAAACCATCAGTGATGATCATGTCATTAACATGAATTAGCAGCAAGATAATGCCTTGATTAGACTTTCACGAAACGAGGCAAAGTCATGAGAGCTAGATTGACAACCAAGCTGCTCGACACTAGAACAAAATTTTGTAAACCAAAATTGTACTTCTGTTTCGATCCATATTAAGGCTCATCCAAAAAGAGTAGACTTGTATGAATAAAAATCATATGCCTGCACCGCATGAAGATCCTTATCAAAAGACGCATTTCAGGCATCAATTGGTGACAAAGTGCTAACCATGAGTTGCAGCCCGAACCAATAGAGTGTTAAGAAATATAAGTCGAGCAATTGGTTCAAAATTTTCCTAATAATCAATGTCATACTCCTTAATTCTTTGGCTAATAAGCGAGCCAAATACTGCGCTACAGAATCATCAAAATGAGTCTTATCTTAATAAACCCACAAGCAAACTCCGGCAAGCTACCCAAGTGGAAGATCAAACAAATCTTACAAGTGAGTCCTTCCTAAAGTTTGCAAATCTTCAAATGTTATCTTCTACCAATGAGTGTTGGATTGAGCCTCTTGACGGGATTGAGTCTCATGAAGAGTAGCAAAATAACAATGATAATCGGGAATACGTATTGAAGTTAGTCCTATCAAGTGTTGCGTGTAAGGTTTAACTTAAGAAATAGTCAGATCCAGATTCGTGCAGAAACTGTAGGGAGAGCTAATCTGAGGAATGGAATGGGAATTGGATTTGTTAGTTGACTGTACGTTTAAGAATGAGAAAACACGGTATTCGTCTTCTGCGAGATTGCTAGGTATTTGTCTTTGTTATATGAATGTGAAAACAAAGAAGATTTGAATAAAATATGGCGTGCAGTTTACGAAATTATTCGGGAAATTAATGTCTATTATTAAAAGATATGACAAAGTATAGAACACGGCGCACGATTTCTTGAATATCTGAAAACTTGATTATTTAAATCAGAATAAGACAAGTAGATGCTAATCCCAAAAAAGTCAAATGATCCTTGTCCATCTCCTAAGTTTTATATTAAAAAACTTTATCACATTATCGAGTATTCTTTATGTTAGTTGAACTTAACATTAATCAATGAAAATGTCTCTTGCAATCTTCTCAATGTCATTGTCAATCATCGGTTGTCATCTCATCCACGAAGTTTCCTCATCCCATTCAGTTAATAACCAATTTAAATTTTGAAGCCTTATAACAAAGCTGAGTGACAGCACAAAATCATAGATCGTTTTTATTGAGATAGAACATGAAGATTGTTTTTGAGCTTATATTAGTTTTAATCATAATAGCTAAAATTTTATAATCCTCTCAGACTTTGTATCTATATCAAACGTTTCTAGTTTTGGACATTTGCTGCAATGTTCATCTTTAGGCAAAAATCCTTAACTAAAAGATTGAACTACCCACCTACCACAGAACGTGATATAATCGACCAATCCATATTGCCTGTACAATATGCTTGTTATTCTAACCAATGCTTAAATATTGAAAATAGCCACTATCATTGACTTATCTCATCACATGCCACTACCGTGTAGAATGATTATCACATGAAATACATTATCTTCTTCCATAACATCACTCTCTTTCTCTCTCCAACATACTACCGATCAACATCACCACCCTTATCCCTGACGGGTGCAGTCACTTGTCCAATTGACACAACCAATGCCCTCCACAGGTTAGCTCCCACCTAAGTCTGCATTTCTTCAACAACCCCTCCCCCCTTCTTCCCGCCATGGCTTTTCGCTAAAATAGAGGCTTTGACCTCAAAGCCTCAACACTGCTAAGGCTACGTCTAGTGTCGAGATTGAACAATTCTGGCATGCATCGAACTAGACGCTATGATGGAGCTCGACTAGATCTGATGTCGAGTTTGACATCGCAGTAGGCCGTCATTGAGGGCTCATAAGCCGACAATTAATATGTTGCCGTATTAGTTATGCGACACTAAATTGGGTTCGGTGAGATAGATCTCCTTGACGTGGCCTGCTTATGACAGTATCTGCATTTTGCAAAGGGGAAATGATCACATCGATAATTACGCACCCAAGAAAAAAGGAAGGGAGAAAAACATAACCAAAACATAAAAGAAATGATTTAATCAGTGCAAAACCTATTATATAAATGACAATTTAATTATAAACTTTTTGATTTTACCAATTTAGACTAAACCTTTTGTGTGAAATAATAATATAATTCTTCTGGACAATTTCACGAAATATCACTAACTTGGCAGTGTGCCACGTAGAGCGATAAGCAATTACTAGATCACTACGTTAGCAATTTCAGACAAAAATTAGCCATATGAACTATATTAAATTTTATGCAAAGGTTTGTAACTAAATTAGTAAAATTGAAAAGTTTATAATTGAATTGACATCTGTATAGTAAATTTAAAATTGATTAGATAATTTTCCCCCAAAAGATGCGAGTCATGTTGTGCTTGTTAGATTTGAACTCGGCAAAAACCATTCTATGGTAAATGACTCTTTTTTCTCTTACCTTCGCTTTAATAAGTCAAGTTTCATATCATTCACCTTACTTTTAAAAGTTGTCCATCTGTAGGGCTAAATCATCTATTTGTACACAATCTAGAAGCATGTGTGGTTTGGATCAGATTAACGTACTCACTCAAATTCTTTGAAGCATGTAAATGCTAATAATATAGACTATCATTTAGATAAAATGTGCTAATAATTTGAGGAGTCAGTTAATTTTACTAAGAAGAGTCTTTTTTTAGACATTATTAAGTCTCACTACTCATTGGTTGTATGGGTGATTAAATTTCCTTCTAAATCATGTAACAGGATTGCAGATAGATTAGCTACATTTGTTTAGACTTGAATACATCTTGATGTCGTATTTCCTAATTTCCTTTGAAAAAATTAAAATAAAGGTGTCAAACACCTGACTGTAGCTCTATGTATGGGTGGAATTTTTTCTATTATGTATAACTCTCTTCAAGGAGTCTAACAAATAGTTATCAATTTATCCACACTGCTACCCAGTAATGGATTGATTTGCATAATTCTGAATGCATACTATTTTACTTAATTTGATGTAACCCTCAGTAGCTTACTTGTTTTATTCTAAAATTTAAATTTTGAATTTTAATATAAATTTTAAAAGAAGGTAACGAGAGGAGGTGATGAACATAAATATTTGAACTAAACCTAATTGATTAATTATCTAAGAGAGAAGACAACTTCCAAAACCTGGTTGTTAGCTACTGTATTTCAAGCGTGAAGCAAGGGAAAGCAAGTCAAAGTCTTGCACCATCTTGCTTGCGTAGTTGCATTTTCGGGTTCTTTTTTTCCAACCCAACCCATGGAAGTAGAAGTAGAGTTAGGGAAAATTAACAAAAATTAGTCTTTGCTTTGAGTGTTCATCTTCTTATTGTTCTTGTAGTAGAAAATGTGTGAATTTGATTGTATTTCTCTATACAAGTGTATGCATTTGTAATCTGAACGGAGAGTGAGTTCTAGTGCATAGAATTATCTACCGAAGGTTCATGTAGAAGTAGCTCTCTCTACAAACCGTAAAATTTCAAATATCACATAGTAAATACTAGCCTTGCTGTGGTTATTGGAGCTAAAAGAGTTGATTATTTAGTGGATTGTAACATTGCTGTGACTATTGGGGATGGGAGAGTAGAATAGACCAAGTCGAAGACAAAACCACTATAAAATCCATTATGCATCTCTTCTATTTCTTAATTCTTTTTTGTTATGTTTGATGGAAGATATTGTTTATGGCTAACAATTTTCCACTACAACAGTACATTTACACATCCTTCATCATTTTTTATTTTAAATTTCCCCTAGCACAATCAATTCACCTCATCTGGTTGTTGTTGTCCCGATTCATAACTGTTTTCCCCTATCATTGCATTGATCGCTGTCAATGTTCACTCAACTTCCCATTGATCTCATTTGGTTTTTCCTGTTACCAAACCTTGGCCGTAGACCACTAAGAGTTCCTGACATTACGCCGTGCTATGGCAGCGGGAGACGCTTCTTTCTTCTCGGCTCTTTAGTCTCGTTAGCCTCAGGTCTTCTTCTTGCTCTTTCCCTCCTGGACAACGATATCACTAGTAGGAAGTGTCTTGGACGCTGAGAGAAGATTTCAGGAGTCTCCCACGTGGTTTCTTTCCTACTTTCGCACTCTATGTTCACATTGATCTCACATGCCTTTTACACAACTTTTTTCGCAAGTTGTAGGAAAAACCATGATTATATCGTGAAAATTTCATAATATTTTTTTATTCAGGGGACCCCTTCGTGGAAACAAAGGCGACCTTTCTATAATGGTGGACCGCACTCTAAAAGAAAGGTAAGGCCATTTATTAGTGAATATCTTTTGTTGTTGTCTGTGTGAAAATGACAAAACATCGTTTTCGTCTTCTGCAACATTGCTAGGTAATTGGATTTGGTGGTTCACTGTGGAAACAAAGAGATCATCTGCATCCTCAATCGCAGAAAAACAATAAAACAAAATATTTGAGCAAAGTTGGCACGCTATTTACGAAATTTTTCAGCAAATTCTGGTCCATATAAAAGATATACCAAATTACAGAACGTGGTTTACAGTCCATTATTAGAATACTTGATGTAATCGTTTTTTTTTGTTGTTGGTGACGACAGTATTGCATTCAAGTAAAGATTGAAAACATGTATTGCTAATTCATTGCAACTGGATTTTTTATTTGATACAATACATCGTCATAAACGGTTTGAAAATTGAATGGCAAAAGCCATTAAATTGTAACGGATGGGCAAACAAGGAGAAAGATCAAATATTTACGCTTTGGAATTGTTTTAGTCGACAATCGTTGATTTTTCAATAAAGATCACTGGAAGAGTTATTGGAGCCAACTAACTTATTCGTTAAGAAATTCTAAAGGACCATAAATGGTAATTCCTTTTCTCTTGACGGGTGATCATAATTAAACTTTGTTGGACTATCGCTTCATGTGATCTAGGTAGAGGACAGCTAATAAGTCCTGTTTGGCCATAAAAAAGAAAAATTAATAAGTCTGCCTCAGTAGTGACTAATTATTTGTCTCGATCTTTCTTTATGGTGTAAGTCTTGGTCTTTGTTATCTCTTCCAGCTAGTTAACACGGATGGAACTTAAGGATAGTGACATTCTCCCTAAAGTTAAGAATCAATGATGTCCTTCTAATAATCATTTGCGGGTAATGATGGAGAAATTGGCTATTTATTAAATTAATAAATGATCGTGAAAGCTCAATAGCTATAATATTATTTCAATTTAAAAAATAGAATTATGTAGGAAGACAACTTACGCACATGGACGTTGGTAAGAAATAAGGTAATTATATTATTAGTGGTAGTTGTAATCTCACTAAACTAAATGAATGTTTCTCAACATTTCGCATGTGTTGGTACCCAAAATTGAAAGTCTATGGTTTTGAATAAGAGAAAGAAGTGAGGAATCCTCTTTTCGACTTTGACTCTTCCACTTCAGTAATTGCTTTTCTTTCCATACAAAATGAGCACCTAGGAAAAAAAGGCCATATGCAGATAATGAAGAACCATAAGACTGAATTACTTGGGATGCCTGTGCCCATAAGAAATCGCGGAGCCACCCATTAATAGTGATGGAACTCTACATGGCGGTTACGTGAGCAAAATTCACCTCAAAGCTTGATAAAATGACATATGAGGCCCTAGTATTGGCCATCGATGGGCATCTAGAAAGAGGCTAAGCTATCAACGATGAGAAAACCATGTGACTGAACATCGGATGTAGATTTTGACAGCAAATGCAAAGGTCAAAAGGCACGAAAGAAAGGCGGTGGATGATCAAAATTCAATTTGGAAAGTTATCCTTGATAAGTGGAAGCATGATTAAGGTAATTATGGGATGAACCAAGGGAAGAATAGGAAACATGTTGAAGACTAAAGGCGATGAATTCAAATTAGTAATCACTCGACGGTTACTGGTGCATCCCTATAAATACCTAAGGTCCTCCAACAAAAGGTCCTTTGAGCAACACAACAAAACTCTTTATCTTTCCTTAGTTATTTTAGTCTAGCTTAGTATAATTTTAGGCTCCCATCGTTGATTCAATTCCGACAAGTGTCACATCCCAATTAGTGTTGTTGATAGATTCTAGTGTTGTCTGACCCTTGTCCAATGTCATCAATTAAATTCCGACATTGTGTCCTTGTGTCAAAAGTGTCTCCTTAATAGTGATATCATCAACTAGCATCGTTGATTAGATTCTGGTGTTACATTCTAATATCTACTAAGGAGTAAACTCCCTCGATTTGTCACCCAAGTCTAGCATCATCGATTGGATTCCGACGTGGTGTCCTCATATCTATCTAGTAGCAGTGTCTTCTTAGTGTTAATATCATCGTCCGATGCCATCAATTAGATTCTGGTGTTGCGTTTTGATATCCGCCTAAGAGTAAGGTCCTTTGGTGGTTCATTTTTGTCCAATGTGGTTAATTAAATGCTGGCGTTGTGTCCTCAGATCTATCTAACAGCAACATCTACTTGAGTCACTCCACCGATTTGTGTGGTTGACTGGGCCTTGACATTGGATTTGTGTATTAGCCACAGAGGAAAGTATCCCTTAATTAGACCTCTTTGTTCGGTGCCGTCGATGTCGACCTAAAGTTGTGCTAGTGCCTTTACCTGGGTGTGATATTCCTTTAGTCATCTGTCATTGATTTGATTCTAACACTATATTATCTATCAACTCTTAGATATATTCCTCAATGTATCAAAGTATATTTATATTGGATCATCGACTGAAATCCTGTGTAAGATTGTATGTAGAAGGCTCCTACATACATTATTACATTTGACCATCTCTATCCAATACTAACATGGAACCCAGGTTCTCTCATAAACAATAAAATCGAAACACGCCGTTTGGTAAAAGATATTTTGTTGTGAGGATAAAACCGGCAAAACAGTGTGTTTCTTCTAGAATGTCGGCAACACTTGAAAAATCATGGAAATTTCTTGCAATTAGGACAAACAAGAAAAATAATTATATATTTGCGTCTCGGAAATGCGTTATTGGTTGACAATCATTTACTTTTCAACATTGATGGCTGGAAGAAAATGACAAGTTAATGCTGATCCTCGGAGTAGTCAAACGATTCTTGTCCATCTTCTGAGTAATTTCTTAGAACTTCACTAAATATGGTTGTATACTTGTCATTGATCAACCAATGGGATGTCATCCTAGAAGTTTCCTCATCCCATTCATTTGATAACAAATTTAAAATCTAAAGCGTAATAAAAAAAAAAAAAAAGCTGCAAAAGTGACAACACGAAAGCATAGGTTCATACCTTAAAAAGTAGAAGATATGAAGTGAAGTCGGACACAACACGAACGTAGTTTTTGAGCTTTTCTATATTTTCATCATGTTAGAGAAAATTACAAAAATCCACCGCAACATTATATCTATGTCAATTACACTTCAGTTTTTGATATTTGCATCCTGTGTTCATCTTTAGACAAAAATCCTTTATTAAAATGATCAAACTAAACCTCTACTACGAAAATGTATTTTTGACAGTGGCATCCTGTTTTTGCCATTTGCATCATCTTTAGACGAAAATTCTGAACTAAAAAGATCAAACTACCCCTTTTAATTAATCTGGTGTAGCAAGTAAATCGACGTTACCTGTACAATATGCATGTTTTCTGAATTAGCACTAATATATTGAAAATGTTCACTTCCCTTTGACTTATCGTATCACATGTCACTACCACATGATACAGCTGTTATATGAAATACTTTCTCTTCTATCACGTTATTTATCTCTCTTTCTCTCTCCCCATCACACTTCCAATTAACGTCACCATCCTTGTCCTCAACAAACGCAGCCACTTTCCTGACCTACATGACCAACGCCTTCTACAACTTAGCCCCGACCTTTGTTTGTATCTCTCTCTCTCTGAAAAATGTACTATGCGTCCTGATCATTTGATTGATGTGGTGTAATAAGTTAGCATACATTTCCCGCGCAATACGCACGTTATCTTAATTGGTGCTTAAATGTTGAAAGTACTTACTTTTCAATGGCAAGTCATATCATGTGTCACTACCATGCGATAAGACTTATCATAAGAAATACTTTCCCTTCTTCACATCATCTCTCTCCCCACCACACTTCCGATTAATGTCAACGTCCTTGTCCTTGACAAATGCTGCCACTTCCCAATCGACACCACCCACACCCTCTACAAGTTATCCCCTGCCTTTGTTTGCATCTCTCTCTCTCTCTCTCTCTGAGAAAAATGTACTCTATGTCCTAATCATTTGATTGACGTGGTGTAATAAGTTAACATACATTGCCCGCGCAATATGCATGCTATCTTAATTGGCGCTTAAATGTTGAAAGTACTTACTTTTCAGTGACAAGTTATATCATGTGTCACTACCATGCGATAAGACTATCATATGAAATACTTTCCCTTCTTCAAATCATCTCTCTCCCCACCACACTTCCGATTAATGTCAACGTCCTTGTCCTTGACAAATGCCGCCACTTCCCAATCGACACCTCCCACACCTATGGATATCCCCCACCTTTGTTTGCATCTCTCTCTGAGAAAAATGTACTCTGTGTCCTAATCATTTGATTGACGTGGTGTAATAAGTTAGCATACATTGCCCGCGCAATACGCATGTTATCTTAATTGGCGCTTAAATGTTGAAAGTACTTACTTTTCAGTGACAAGTTATATCATGTGTCACTACCATGCGATAAGACTATCATATGAAATACTTTCCCTTCTTCACATCATCTCTCTCCCCACCACACTTCCGATTAATGTCAACGTCCTTGTCCTTGACAAATGCCGCCACTTCCCAATCGACACCTCCCACGCCCTCTACAAGTTATCCCCCACCTTTGTTTGCATCTTTCTCTCCCTCTCTTCTTCACCAATGCCTGACTCAAAAATAGAGGTGTCGAGCTCAAAGCCACAACGACGATTGACCAAACGTAGCGTCGACCTTCAGAAATTTCGACATGCATCGAGCTATACGTGGCTCGACTAGATTTGGCGTTGGGTTCAACACTGCGGTGATCACGGCTAGCTTGAAGCAGGGGCAAACACATGGGTGGCTGGCCGGTGCTCATGTGCAATTGCAAATTCATTGGATGAGAGAGAAAGAGAGCGCTTTTTCTGGGTGTTTCCGAAAACGCGAATCCTACGATTCGTAGGTTAGAATCAATACACGGCCACCGAGGACACTACCCCCACACCCGCTTGGGTTGGCCACTAGTCTTCTTCCTTAAGCGAAGTGAAGCTCTATCTCTACGTACATCGTGTCAAATGTTAGTAATTCCGTTTGAAGAAACCGAACCTAAACCATATCTACTGACACTACATTTGGAAAAAAATTTGGGAGGTGAAGGAAATGAAGACAATGAAAATATAGTTGAAGAAATTTGAGGTGAAGAACATAAAGTTATTCGGAAAGGGTTGGAAAATGAAAGTGAAGAAAATGAGATGAAAATAAAGGTGAAGAAAGTGTAAATGAGTAAAAAAAAAAACATTATTGTCCATTAATAGAAAAATGAAAAACGAAAATATTAAATAAAAGAAGGCTAGTGTGGCAAATTTTGACCAAATAATTGGAATGCCCGGGCCCAAATGGAATGATTAGCAATTGTGGGCGCCAGAGAACTTTTGGCCCACCACTAGATGTAGGGGCGTACATGGCGGGTCGGGCTGGGCTTCTAGCCAATTTTGGTCTGTTCAGGTTTGAAATTTCTGAGCCCGAAAAATAGCCTCAATCTGAAATGGACTACCTAGCCCCTTCATTTGTAATTTCTGGCTATTTGGGCCTTGAGATATAGTACACTTTTAAAAAAACTTGCGGGTAATTTGTTCACTAGTAAACTGTCTTTTCTTTTTCAAATTTGTAAATAATTACAGCCGTTTCAATGGTATAATATAAATTTTCATTTTTTCCATCTGGGACTAAACATATTAAATGAATACCATAAACATAAATAAATAAATAAAAATTATGAAACAAAATTGGGCAAGCCGGGCCATTTCGGGCTATATATCACGAAGCTTGAGAGTCTGGCCTCCTTGAAACATAAATAACAAAGCTATGAAATCCCTCCCAATCTATTCGGGCTAGAATTTTTTTAAGCCAGCTTAGTCTAGAATTTATTTTCACAACCACCAAAATGCACTTTCATTTTCCCTACATCTCCCAAACAGGGGAAACTCTTCCAATTTCCTTCCACATTCTTTCTTCCACACCTTATCAACATTTCCAAGCAAAGTCTAATAGTCAAAGTGAATGGATTGCCTTCATATAAAAAATTGGAACCAAATTTTTATTTCAATGGTGTGTAATGACTTTTACATTTTTTGAATTTAGGATGCTAATGCCACAATAACTTAAAAATCTCTCAATTAACTCTACCCAACAGATATAAGCAAGCATTGGTGGTAGGGATGGAAGTGGAACGAGTTTGAGACGACTATCCTTATGCGAAACCTATCTCAAACGCATTACTAATCTCCCTAACTCATCTTACTATAAAGGAAAATGACATAAACAGTAAACTTTGGCTCAATGTTCAATTTGATCCATGAACTTTTAATTTGTTTAATATAGTCCTTTGAACTTTTGATATATGATCAATATAGTCCCTAAATTGTATGAAAATGTTCAATATAAACCCTACTATTGAATTAATGAAAAAGGATTACATTGAACATATTCATACAATTCATGGACTATATTGAATATGTACTAAAATTTTAAGGATTATATTGAACAAATTAAAAGTTCAAGCAACACATTGCACATTGAGCTAAAGTTCGGGGACTAAATTAAAAAAATTGAAAATTAATGGACCAAATTGCACATTGAGTCAAAGTTTAAAAGACTGTTTATGTAATTATCCCTTACTATAATGACCTCGTACACATTGGGTACTTCCAACTTCCCATAGTACTTTTTGAGTGGATAAATTTCTTATAGTAGATATATAACAAGCCACTTCAAATTTGCAAACATAATTATTTATCCAAAATTTGTGCATTGCAAATCGTCACTAGAAAATCTACATAATCACAGCATTGGATTTAAAAATATTTAAGATCAATTATGATAAGAACCTAGAATCTAGCAACCCAAAATGAGCAATCATGTTTGAAATAGTGTATGTTGCTTGAAAAAATAAGATTATAATCAAGCAACATGAGACCATTGTTAATAACTAGAATCGGTATCTGTCATGCCATGATCCTCAAACATGTGACTATCCCTTTTCACTTTGGTTAAATGAATGTGACGTCCTAGGATGCATCGCTAACCATTCATTTTATTTTTCAATTATACGCATGTGAAAGTAAACCCTCAATCACCTGGTCAAACAATAACAATAGAGATAGTCAGGAAAGACCAACAACAATAATAGTAGCAAACACACCATTTTATTTATTTAGTTATTTGATTAATCCAAGGAAAGTTATATTTACAAGCCCTCTCGATGGATACCTTTTTCATTACTGGGCCAACAAAAGATTTAGCAGCTAGGGTTAATCTACTTTGTCAAAAGTTGAGGGTTAGGTCAATCCAAAAGGCATCTCATATCCACTTGATGTATTGCCCTATGAGTCCTTCATAGGGTTACAACAAATCACCATTGAAACATGGCACATAAAGATGTAGAATGAATTCTCCCCATCCCTCATCCACCCAAACAGTGGTGTTAAACTTTAAGAAGACCGCCTCACTCCCTACTACGGTAAATATTGATATGAGTAGCTCGGTGGTGAGAGGAAGTCCAAAATGTGCAAGGTGGAAAGCCATATCCAGGGGCTGAAAAATTATTAACAACAACAAATGATATATAAATCTCAACAAGTTAATGCCTTAAACCTCGATTAGGAACTAAACTCGCATCGGGGGTACCTAAAATGAGCAACTATATACCAACGGCAGATCAATAACAAAATGAGCTATGATTTGCCTTAACTATAAACACAACATAATAAACAACCAGCAGTCAAATCAACTCATAAGCATTCTGTAACATCCTCGAAACCGACCTCGTAAGAATCGACCATAAGGTCCTAAATGAGTTGACCATGGACCATTGGCCATAAATCGATTGGTTCGATTGGTAAGAATCAAGAATTGGCCATGGTCAGATTAATCGACTAGTCATGAACTAGTCGACGCGTCGGCCGTGAAAAGTCTACTGACCATACTGATGGGAGTGGATTACTAGCTCATAAGATGACTTTTGGATCATAAAAATTGATCATAGGATGATTTTGGATCGGCAAATGGTCATAGGTTGATCCGATAGGTCATAACACCTAAACGCAGGTGATTCTACCCAGCTATGCACCGATAAACAGACAATCCGACTTGACCAAAAGTGATCGTTTTTCAACCAAAAATGCAGCATCCCCTATTTAATTCTTAGTGATCAAAAAGGAATCTCGAATTGGTAATGTCCGATCGTGGATCAGTAATACACCAACCATGAACCATATGGATGGATCGGGCGCCAATTGTAATGAACCTCGGGATAGACCCAGCTATTCCGTCACAATTCCTAAGGTCCATAAGTGTATTGGCTTAGTACTAGGTCATGGGTAGCCTTGGGTTTGACCTTGAACTGACCCGAGAACCAATGATCGAAATAAATGGGAGAGTTGCATTAGGCTCAGCAGTAGGCCTAGGGACTTGCCCGAGGGCCAGTCCTAGAATCGACCGGGCTGAATATACTGACCCTAGGGCCGGCCATTGAGCCGACCCAAGGGCTGACCCTCTATGGCCGAATTACCACCCAAAGAATGGTTTGGGCGAGTTTGTTGCGCAAAGCCCAAACCTCGGGCATATGTGATTCAGTTTTCCAAGGTGTGCCTAATGATCCCTTTTTCGACTTCATAACCGACTTAGATGATGAAATTCTCCAGACCGCCTTCTTGAGGAAGAAAATGACAAAAGAGAAGAATTTTCTAGAAGCCCTCACTAATGACAAGAGATAAGGATGCCATCTACTATGCAAAACTTATGATTATGGTCAAAAATATCTTGGAGGATATGATAGGGATAGATTACACATGGTCTAATGAGAAAGTGCAAGGCGGGCCGTCATCGATGGCACCTATGAACTTAGACCGCCAAATAATGCCTTTTTAGACGTACCTATTTACTTTAGGTCCAATTATTGGTGGAATAGACTTGCCACTTAACACTTTTAGGCGGGCCACTTGGAAGCTTTGAAATGGATCGTTTGGACTAGTAATTATGACACCGGGTAGTATAAATAGGAGGAGATCTCTTCATTCCTCACCCTTTGATATCCATTTCCTCCTTCCTTACTCTTTTGGTCACCCTCACCTCATCCCATGCCTCTCTCTCTCTCTCTCTCTCTCTCTCTCTCTCTCTCTCTCCTCTTTGCCTCCCCAAGCTAACCGCCCACTCCTCTAGTTTGAGTTCTTAGTTTGAGGGTTATCCAAGTAAGTATAGTTCCTTCATTTTTCTAATATCATTTACGATATCCTTGACCCTAGGAAACTCTCTCGAACAAGCCGAGGGTAGGTCGATTGATGTGGAATTATTCTATGCTTTGTTCATGTATTTGGATTCTTGAATGACCAAAACAAAGTCATAGTTCATTGCTTTTGTTTGGTACAAGCCGAGGGTTCATGTCTTGGATTGGTGCGGGATTCCTCCATGCTTGTTACTCGAGCAGAACCTTGGGCATAGGCTCGTTCATGTTATTATTGACAAAAGAATTCATGATTTCATGTCACGTGCATTATGTTTGAGCACGAAATGCATAATTCTTGGCATGTGCATGAGGCTTAAGCACACCCTCGAAAGAGGATAGGTGCTCGAGCAAAGATAAGAAAAAATTAAAAAAAAACGGGGTTCGAGTCCCTGAAATCTGGCAAGAAACTTGGGTTTGAGTCTTAAAAGCCGGTAAAAAGCTAGAAGCTCGGTCAAAATGCCCAAATTGAATTGGGTTCGAGTCCTAAGACGGCTCTGGAAAGACTTGGGTTCGAATCTCAAGCACAAGAGAAAGATTAATAAGCATGACATACATGAGTAAGAAAGAAAGGCTAGAGATGTATAAGCTCACAGCATGCATCATGTTCATGAACCATAGCAAGAATTGCCAATTTCATGTGCATGAAGCATACTTGCATCTTTGCAACTAGTTTGCCTTCGACACGGTTTACATGAGATGCTTGACTGGAGTTGATGATTTTGTAATGTGCTAGTCAAAGGTAAAGACTATGCTTACTGAGTATTCCAAGTACTCATCCTTGTTTTCTTACAGGTACTCAAAAAGAATGGCCATGCTTTATTTTGGATATCCTGTGAAAATTGATGCATCATACACAGATATTATAGACGTAGAAACGGATATAACATATCAAAAACTCACGTCAACAGTTTGGGTTGAGAAGGGACTAAATAAGTTAGTCCCGATGTATTTTGAATTATGGTATAGATGGTACGAAGGAGCTTGGGTCGGACCACTTCGAGGTTTTGATATTCTCGACCATGACGATGAGGATGACCCGTCCAAGAATTTGGACTAGACTTATATGTACCGACTAAGTAGTAGTAATAGGGTTCCCAATTTTGAGTTAGTACCTCCATTGTGGAGATAGGGAAACCCTAACTTTTAATGTTTGTAAGTCGGCCCAATTTTGATGTAACATATGAGACCAAAGTTAGCCGTGTACCTCTCACCACTTATGTAAAAATATAGTGGAAGTTGTGACGTTGTATCTCACATTCCCATGCTTATATTGTGTCAAGCTTTGTATTGCTATGCATTCCGCTTATGCATACACATGAGACAAATGAAATCAGGACAGTGACAAAGCCTAGGATATCACAAAAATAACTACAGCTCGATGCCCCGAGCTAAGGGAATTGTGACACATTCTTACCTCACATTTGCACATACCCTGCACAATATAAACTCACATATGCCATAAATAATGTAAACAGGCATATTCATAATCAGAACGCATCTCATAATTTATCATGCACTATGCAATTATGTGTGGTCCGATTCTTAGTGCTCCTCGGGAAACTATCAACATTATTGTCAACACACGAGTTATTAGTCTTCCAGCATAATAAGACATCGTCCAGCCACATCGAGTACGGCAACGTCTAAGACCCCCACCATAAATGGCATTTTTTAAGGAGTATCAGTCTAGCCTCAATCACGACTCGACATCCAAAATCCATCGAGCATTGTCCTCCAACATACATCGATGGTTACGGATTCCTTTACATGATGACATGAGCACCTCAAACCACTCAATTTCATTTCATTTCTCATCATTAGTCAATGCAAATTTGGTATGTGCTCAAAATAGTAAACTATTGCACATTTTTCAATTAAAAATATAGGGAAAATATTTGCACGTGATCACATACTTACAGAAAACCTATCAAACTTTGCATGCAGTCTTTTTAAAACATCATTCCCCAATTAAATTATAAAACATGATATATAAACCCAATACCTTTGGGTTTACCCTTTATATATCCATAAAATTCTCTTTAAAAATTCGAAAATGATGTTTCACATGGGGCAATTATTTTTCAAGGCAAAGCAGGCTTTCAACAACATGGCATGTGTAGGAAACTCACATAAAATCCAAATAGAAATCACATATTAACCAACATCTAAAGCCCTAATTGTGATAGCCTATCAAGCATTTTCCAATAAGCTATCACCACATAACCTATCGCTTATGCGGCGATAGCTTATCATTCAAAGTTTCAATAACTTATCGTCCCTCGAATAATAGGTTATCCCTAAATTTGCTGATAACTTATCACATCTTTAACGATAACTTATCAACTTTTCCGATAACCTATCGTGATAGCTTATCATCACCCTCGAAAGCTTATCGTGATAGCTTATCACATTAATTATCATTAATTAAACTAATAGAAATTAACCTTAATTAAACTACCCCTAATCATGATTAACTATAATCAACTACTCCTAATCATGATTGAACAACTAATCAAGTTTAATTATAAACTAAACTATTGCCAAAGTAAGTTTAACAAACTAATCAAAATATTAGAGTGTTAACTCACCCAATAACCACGGTGTCAACATGAGCACGATAGTAGTGGCGAGGAAAACGCATGGCTACCACCAGCATGTCAAGAAGAAGCACTGGCAAAATGGGTCTCTTAGCAAGGTGGTGGGTTTCAGTTCAGTGAGAGAGGAAACTAAGAGAGGGAAAGGGAATGGGAGTGGTGGACATTAACCGGCACAAACGAGCGACGAGCGGCCAAGGCGGGCAGATGGGCAATAGGCAGCAACTCTAGTGTGTAGGTGGTGACAGCGTATGACTAATTTGTGTGGCCAAGGGGAAGAACAAAGGGGAGAAGGAAGCAAAGAAGAAGAAAAGGGAGAGAGAATGAGGATGGGGGCTGAGCGGATGCAAAGGGGGAAAGGAAGAGAGAGAGAGAAATTGTTTCTTGGAAATCTTCTTATTCAAGTTCAACAATTTCCCATGCAAAAATCCATCATCACTTCTTGTCTTCTCTTGCTTTTGTCCTCAAATCATTAATGTAAAGAAGGGTATTTTGGTCAATTCACATTTTTGGCTTGAAATTCCCTTCTTGCCCTTGGGCCATAGTCAAGAACATGCCTTAGAATTGAGCTCAATGAATAGTAATGGGCTCACAAAGTTGTTGGGTTTGGTAATAGGCTTAGGGAAATTATTTGGGCTTGACAAGCCTCATTGGCCCACTTGGATGGCGTTGGACCCTAGTGGTTGACCCTCCTTGGAGTAGGGCCCAATGGGCCCTTGCCCAACCCACTTCCTCATGGGCTTTGATTCTTGGCCCGATAAACCATTTTTCCATCGTTTCCATGCAAGTTGATATATATGGGAATTAATGAGACAATGTCCAACATTCTAATTTAGATGTCCCTAAAAGTTCAATACTCGAAGTCGAATTAAGATCCATGACTAAATTCAATCAACTTCAACTTTAGTACATCTCAAACTAATTGGTGGCTCTTAGGAGTTATGCGTATTTCGACTCGTGGTTGAAATAATGTCAATCCACATTTAAGTCGCCTCGATTCATGGATGACCTCAGTTATCATGTAATTGCAATGAATCAATTCCTCGTCCTTCGTCAATCCTTATGGTCGAATTCTCTAGTTGTGCATTTTTGAATCCTTAATAGCCTTTCCCCTTTGGTTAGTATCTCATAAATGATCATTTTAGAGAGAAATTTAATTAATAGCTCATTGATAAAATATTCATTCATATAATCCAAAATGGATCAAAATTTAGGATGTCACAACTCTTCTCCTCTTACAGAAATTTCGTCATCGAAATTTGCATTAATACCCAACTCCTCAAAAAGATAGGGGTACTAGCACAACATTATTGCTTCGCTTTCTCATGTGGCTTTTTCTATCCCATGATGCTGCCAAATTACTTTGACTAGGGGAATCACCTTGTTTCATAGCACTTGCTCCTTTTCGATCTACTATCTGAATTGGTCTTTCCACGTACGACATCCTGTCGTTCATGTCTGTCTCTTCCAAATTTAGTACGTGAGTCGGATTTGGTTAATACTTCCTCAACATTGACATGTGAAAAACATCATGACTTGAGCAAGTCTCGATGGCAATGTGAGATGATAGGCCAAGGTTGCGATCCTTTCCAAAATTTCAAAGGATCCACCATACCTTAGACTCAACTTTCCCTTTTTGCCAAATCGTGAACTACCTCACATTGGCGATACCTTAAGGAATACATGGTCACTAACTTGGAACTCCAATGGCCTGTGTTGCTTATCTGTATAACTTTCCTGGCAGCTTTGAGCTGTCTTTAGCCTTTCCTGAATGACCTTGACGAGGCCCATCGATTGCTAAACTAATTACGGGCCCGTAATTTTTAATTCACCAACTTCATTCAAGCAAATCGAAGTTCTATAGGGCCTACCATAAACACTTCAAATGTTGTCATCTTAATGCTTTCTGGATAGCTATTATTGTAGACAAACTCCACCAAATGAAGTCATTTCTTCAACTTCCTTTAAAATCCAAAATGCAAGCTCACAGCATATCTTTGAGCGTCTGAGTTGTCATTTCCTACTCACCATCCGTCTACGAATGAAATGACATGCTATATTACACTTTTGCTCCCATGGCAGTTTGCAAAATTTTCTAAAATGTTGCCATAAACTTAGGGCCTCGATTTGACGTAATCATCACTGGCACTTTGTGAAGACAAACGATCTGTTACAAGTACAATTCTACATACCTATTAAAGGTAAAGTCTTTTCGTATGGTGATGAAGTGCACAAACTTCATTAGTCTATCAACCACAACCCAAATCAAATCATTGTCTCATCGACTCCTTGGTAATCCCATCACAAAATCCATTGTGATATGTTCCTACTTCCATTCAGGAATCTCAAGAGGTTGCAGCAATCCTCCAGGCTTGTAGTGATGTGCTTTCACTTGTTAGGCACTTATCTATGTACTTGGCAATGTCTAACTTCATGCCATTACACCAGTAATACTGCCACAAATTCCAGTACATCTTCATGCTGTTCGGATGTATGCTATAACTGTTATGATGAGCTTCCGACAAAATTTCCTCCTTAAGTTCTGCATTGTTGGGCACACATAATCGTCCAAGAAATTTGAAGATCTTGTCATCGGATACTTGAAAATTAGGTTTTCTCTTAGTTGCATCCATTTGTAGAATCTTTTGGAATGCAAGGTTCCTTGCTTGCATGATTTTAATCTAGGTTTGCATTTCGAGCTTAATTCTGAGCATAGCCATAAGACTTGAAAGGTGGTTTACTTCAAACTTGAAATCCAAATCTCGAGCTCCCTCAGGCAGAATCTACTCTTGAACCATCATGTGTGCAATCAATGACTTTTGACTAAGCGCACCTGCTACCCTGTTAGTGGTGGTATAGAATGTCATGGCCATAATCCTTGAGAATCTCCATCTATCGACGCTGTCTCATGTTTAATTCATTTTGGGAAAACAAATACTTTGAGTTTGGACAGTCCGTATAAATCTAAAACCTTTCTCGCATAGGTAATACCTCCAAATCTTTAACGCAATGATAATTGCCGTTAATTCCAAGTCATGCATTGGATAATTCAACAAATGAAGTCTTAATTGATGAGACGCGTATGCAACCACTCTTCCATATTGCATTAGAACACAACTTAGTCATTTGTACAATGCATCGTTATAGATCTCACATCCTCCCAGTCCAAATAGTATTGTCAATATAGGGGCAGTAGTCAACTTGTGCTTAAGCTCTTAGAAACTACGATCATACTTATTCGTCCATTCAAAAAATTTGTCATTCTTTAATAGTCAAGCCAATGGCATAGCTATCACAAAAAAACCTTTCTGTAATAGCTAGCCAATCCTAATAAGCTCCGAACTTCGGTCACCATTGTTGGTCTTGGCCAATCCATAGCCATTTCAATCTTAGCCAAATCAATAGAAATTTCTTTGCCATAAATTACGTGATCAAAGAAGGCCACTCAATTTAATCAAAACTCGCACTTGCTGAACTTGGAGTACAGTTTATGTTGTCAAAGGGTCTACAGTACCATCCTCAAGTCCTATTCATTTTCTTTCGGACTCCTTGAGTACACCAAAATATCATCGATGAACACGATCACAAACGGTCCAAATACTCTTTGAACACACGGCTCATCAAGTGCATGAAAGCTACAAGGGTGTTTGTTAGACCAAATGGTATTATAGTACACTCATAATGATCATAACATTTACGAAATGCCACATTCAGTATATCCTTATTTTTAATCCTCAACTAATGATAGCTTGTCATTAAGTCTATTTTGGAAAATATCGAAGCTCCTTGTAGTTAGTCAAACATGTCGTCTATTCTTAGCAACGGATACTTGTTCTTGATCGTCATATGGTTGAGCTACCAATCCGTCCTTTTTCCTCACAAACAAAACCAGCGCTCCCTATGAAGATGCACTAGGACAAATGAATCATTTACTCAGCAACTCTTGCATCTACACCTTTAGCTCCTTTAATTCCAACAACATCGTTGGGTAAGGTGTTTTGGAAATTGGCTCTGTTCCAGAAATTAGCTCAATCATGAATTCTATCTCCCTTTCAAGGGGTAATTCAGGCAATTCCTTTAGAAAAACATCAGAAAATTCCAATACCATAGCGATGTCTTCCATCATTGGTTTCTCAACCAACATATAACCACATTTTCCAAATAGCTTTAGCAACCCTCACTCAGCAACCGAGTCACTTCTAGTAACGAGATTAGAGGAATTGATGGTCCTCCTCAATTTCCTATAAACTCAAAACTACTACTCCCTATTAGATTAAATTGGATCATCTTTGCTTGACAATCTACCATAGTTTGTTGCTTAGTGACCCAATCCATGTTGATGATGACATCAAAGTCATACATTTCTAACACAATTAGGTCTATGCTTTCCTCTCAACCATCAAAAGCTAACTTACGGCCTAAACAACCTACTACAAATAGCATTTTACCCTTAAATGGGGTAGAAATACTATAAATCACTCCCAATGATTTTGAATTTAACCTCATTAACTTAACAAATTTTGAGCTACAAAAAATGTGTAGCACTAGGATCAAACAATGCAAAAGCAACATGGTTATGTAAGAATATTGTAACATCCCCGATTTCGATTCTTTGAGGAACATCCATAAGATCCAAGATGAATCGACCATGGATCATTAGTCATGGGATCAATCAATAAAAAATAAAGGATTGATCATAGTTCGATCGATTGACCAGCCATGAACTAGTAGTGGATCGGCCATGAATCAGCCACTAACCATTCAAATGGGATTGAATCACTAGCCTATAAGATAACTTTTAGATCACAAGAATTGTTGATTGGATAATCATGAATCATTGTAAATCGATGAACGATCATTGATCGATCGGTCATGATCGATATAGTGATTCCGTTAACCAATGCTCCGATACACGCTAACCCAACTTGGCTAGTTGCAATCATGTCTTGACTAAAAATGTATTATTCTCTATTTTATTCTTAGTGATCAAAAGGGAATCTCAAATTGGTGATGTTCGATCGTGAATCGGTTATGCACCCGCCATTGACCATGCGAAAGGATCAAGAACCGCTCGGAATGCCCCCCAAGATAGAGCCAACAATTCTGTTGTTAATTCTAGGATCCATGAGTGTCTTGACTTAGTGCTAGGCTATGGATGACCATAGAACTATCCTTAAACCAATTAATGAAGCATGGATCATGTAGAGAATTTGTTTGTAGGCAAGCCATGGAATGGGCCTAAGGACCAACCCTAAGGCCAATTCTAGACTCGAGAGAGCTGGTCATGTCCACCACAAGGCCAACCAATGAACCCACCCATGAATTGACCCTTCTAGGCTAAAGAAACACCTAAGAGGATGATTTGGCCATGTGAGGGGCCAATGGCCCGAACCTCGAGTGCATGAGAATCAAATTTTTAAGGTGTACCTAGTAATCCCTCTTTCAACCTCATAATCAATTTAATTGATGGATTTCTTGGGATTGCCTTATTGTTAGAGAAAAGACAAAAAGATAAGAACTCTCTAGAACCTCGCATTTAATGAAGTGATGAGTCATGACAATGAGTTGTCCCTAAGAAGGATTTGGTCATCATTGCATGTGGATTTGGCTTGATGGCCAAGGCAATGAGTCGCCACTTGTGTGGACCAATCGGAAGCGGAACATCAAAATACTCAATCTGAGCCTACAAACTCTAGGTGCCAATTTGGCACCCTAGGCGCTACCTTTCCAAGGATAACCTTAAATGTTCTTAAATGTGGGTTCCTTGCTTGGCCAAATGAAGGAATGGCATGTGAGCATCCAATAGGGATATCTAAGCCCTAGGTTGCCACATAAGAGCAATAGGCTTGCCACCTCAGTTCTATAGGCAAGATATTTAGCTAAATAGGATGGACACCTAAATAAGTTAGGCATGCCATTTGGAAAAGAAAGATTGGACCATTTGGTTTGGTAATCATGAGGTCAAGGACTATAAATAAGAGGAGTTATTCTCATTTCTCACCTTTGCCTCCTCTCTCCTTCTCTCTCTATCCTCTTTAGGCATCCTCACCATTGCCCTCTCTCTTCTTAGCAAGTTGCAAATTTTTTACTTAGTTTTCTGAGGTTTGTCAAGGTAATTAGAGTTTCCTATCTCCTCTAGTAATGCCATTCCTATTTTTTAAGACTAATAGAGACTCGTTTATAAGCCATGAGTCAATTATGTTGAGTCTCATGCGCATGTTTGTATGTTGCACGACCGGAATAATGTCAAGAATCATTGACATGTCTATTGCAAGTTGAGGTTCAAAGCCATAAGGCAAGACATGTTTGAGGCATATGGAGCTCATGTCTTTGATTGGTGTGGGGAAACCTCAAACACTTGTTAATTAGACTATGTGTCAAATCAAGATACATTCTTGGCATGGTAGATTAGTGTCATAGGAAACATTGCACACACTTTGCATGAGCATGGCCTTATGGGTGACCTTTACGCATGTCAAGTCGGCTAAGAATGGAAGATAATAATTGGTCATCTAAAATATAAACATGTTTGCCATATCATGTGCATTAAATGGATGAACAACACCACTACCACATAGCATTAGTGACAATGCCCTGTTGAAAGAACAAGATGCCTAAGAGATGAGTCATGAATGCCCGACTATGCAAGCCCAAATTGAAATGGGTTCAAGTCTCATGACATCCTTTGAATGTCTTGAGTTTGCTATCCTCGAGATGCCTTAGGTTTGAGTCCTAAGATGCCTCAGCAATGAAGTGCTCGAAAACTATATCAAAGCCTAAATTGAAATAAGTTCAAGTCCCATAATAGCTTCGGAAAGATCGGGGTTGGTTCGAGTCCTTGATGATGGTAAATGAATTGCACATTGCATGGAGTGTTGATTATTTGTGAGCATATGAAATGAATTTTGGCTCTTACTAACAACTATGATCATGGAAAAGCATATTTATTGCATTGACACTATTTGCTCATGTCATTTGGCAAGTACTTATGAAAAGGGTTGTCTTACTAGTTGAGTTTAGGGACTTTACTTATTAGGTATCCCAAGTACTCACTTCCCTATCTTTTATAGGTAATTAGTATAGCTACCAAATGTTTTGGTTACCCTATGAAAATTACCATATCCATCGTAGACATAGTAGATGTGGAAAAAGATATCACCTATCACAAGCTTGAGTCAATCGTATGGATTGACGAAGGCTAGATGAACTGGTGCTTTTTCACTTCAGGGTATGGTATGCATGGCTTGACGGTGACTGGGTCAGACCTCTTTGAGGTTTTGACGGACCATCCAACGCGATTGATGGGGCGGCATCTAACGGGATGGTCCCCCCTAGCCCATGAGTATGGCCCAAGCGGAAGAGTTTCTAATTTTGGATAGTTACAATAGTAGTAGTAGTAGTAGAGTTAAGGAAACTCGGCCTTCCTTTTTGTATGTAAAAGAAAAGAAAGAATCAAGTGAGCTTGTACTAGAAAATGATGTAATATAAGTAGTAGATGTTCCCTTCTTTCTACGGATTGAGGTTTTGTCAAGTTAACGCTTTCATGTGTGTATAATAACAAGATACAATGAATCAAGGGCACCACAAGCCTAGAATGTCACAAAAATAGCCCGTATGCTTGACCTCTTATTAGGGGCTATGATAGATACTATAGTTGTAACCATGGCGAGCTAATCATCTACCTCCTTTTTTATGATGCATACACCCTTCTTTGCATTAAGTCTATCCAGGTTACACTGTGGAGCATTCCCTATAGGTTGTCTTACTTGCATCAGTGGTGCCATCGCTCCCGTAGACTTGCGGGGGCAATTCTTCACTTGATGGCATTGCTGACCACATCCAAAACAAGCTCCCATCCTAATAGGACATTGGGCATTTCCATGCTTCCTACCATAGCTGCAGCACACCCCATTTAGAGCTGGGTGCCGATTTTCCTACATCATTTCTCCCATTTTGTGGGATGGGATGCTTTCCTCCAATCATCGGCCTTTTCCCAAACAAATGATTATCCGTGGCACAAACCATGATCCAAATGTGATTGCCTTTTCCACCATGTACTTCTCAATCATCTAAGCCCTCTCATATAGCTCATCATAGTTCTTCAAATCCAGGGGTATCAACTGGACTTTGATTTCTGGTTTTAGTCCATCATTGAATCTCTTAGCCTTATCTATTAGGTTCTCGATTAGTCTTAGTGCATACTTTGATAACTCAGCAAACTTCGCTTCATATTGGTTCCACCAACAATTGATTTTGCCAAAGCCATTGAAACTCATTCATTTTTGCTCCCGAGTGCATATTATGGGAAAAACTTGCCATTGAAAGCTTCTATGAAGGCACCCCACTCGAGGTTGCACCTTTAGGAAATACCCTTCCTTGGGTAGCTTCCCACCATGTACTAGCATTACCTTGCAAGTGGTAGATAGCTAGTGTCTCTTTGTCTTCCTCTAAACATTTCAACAACACAAAAGCCTTTTCTATCTCATTGACCCAAAGGTTGCAGCCTTAGGATCACCCACACTAGTGAACTCAACTAGCTTGAGCTTTAGGAATTGCTCGACCAGCTGGTACATTGGTTCCTTGCAAGACTCATTCCTAGCTACCGACACTTCCATAAGGGCGACAATAGCGATGGCGGTGGCTGCAGCAACGGCAGCAACTTGAGCCTAAACCTAATGCTTTGTCATGTTACCTAAGGTCTCCAAAGCATGTAGGATCCCATTGAGTCTAAGATTTCCTAGTGCCCTTTCTCTAACATCAATCGTTCCTATCATTGGCCGCCTCTTGGGTGCTCTTTGCTCATGATTACTCATCTCACAAGACTCTCTCACATAAACCTATTTTTCAATTCCAACAAGGAATTATAAATTATGAACAATCTGCTTATGACAAAAGATCCTATAAATAGTCACAAGCACATAAAAACTAATTATCCTAAAACCCATTTTTCAAAATTCTAGGCTATGAACAAGGAATTAGAAATTATGAACAACCTACTTGTGACAAAAGATCCTATAAATAGTCACAAGCACATAAAGAAATTATAATAGTAGCAAACACACCATTTTATTTATTTACTTGATTAACCCAAAGAAAGTTATATTTACAAGCCCTCCCAATGGGCACCTTTTTCCTTACGGAGCCAACAAAAAATGTAAGGAATGGGGTTAATCTACTTTCCATCAAAAGCTAATGGTTAGGTTAGTCCAAAAAGAAGACATATAGTATCCACCCGATGCATTAACCCGTGAGTCCTTCATAGGGTCCTAAGCCACCATCAAACTAGATGAACCAAGCCACATAAAGATGTGGAACAAATTCTCCCCATCCCTTGTCCACCCAAATAGTGGTGGTAAACTTTAAGAAGACTGCCTCACTCCCTATTGTAGTAAATACCATTACAAGCAACTTAGTGGTGAGAGGAAGTCCAAAATGTGCAAGGTGGAAAGCCATGTCTAAGGGCTTAAAAAATGGTTAACAACAACAAATGAAATATAAATCTCAGCAAGTTAATACTCTAAGCCTTTGTTAGAAAATCAATTCTCCTCAAGGGTATCTAAAACATGCAACCATATATCAATGGCATATTAATAGCAAAGCAACATACACTTTGCCTTAACTATAAAAACAATCAGGCAACTAACCAACATAAAAACAACCAGCAATCAAATTGACCTATAAGCATCCTTACCTCACATTTATACATACCCTACATGATATAAACTCATACATACCAGAAATAATGCAAACATGCATATTCATAATCAAAACACATCTAATAATTAATCATGCACAATGCGGTCATGCATGGTCTAATTATTAAGGCCCTTTGGGCCACTATCAACACATGAGTTGTTAGTCTTCCAGCATGACTAAGCATGGTCTCACCCCATTGGGCATGGTAATGTTTGAGACCCCGCCACAAATAACATTCCTTAAAGAATATGGTCCAGCCTCAACCTCAACTCAGCATCTGAAATCCATTGGACATCATCCCCCAATATCCATCGATGGTGATGTGTTCCTTTACATGATTACACGAGCACTTCAAACCACTCACTTTCATTTTATTTCTCATCATTAGTCAATTCAAAATGTGTATGTACTAAACATAGTAAACTACTACACATTTTTCACATAAAAATGTAGGAAAAATATCCGCACGTGATCACATACTTACAAAAACTAGTCAAACTTTGCATGTGATCCTTTTAAAAAATCATTACACTAATTAAATTATAAAACATGGCATATAAACTTGACACAGGGTTTACCCTTTATATGTCCATAAACTCTCTTTAAAAATTCAAAAACAACATTTCATATAAGGCAGCTATCTTTCAAAGCAAAGTAGGCATCCAACAACATGGCATGTGTAGGAAACTTGCATAAAATCCAAGTAGAAATCACATATAAACCATCTCTTATTGCCTATCGCTCATGTGGTGATAACTTATCAACTATTTTGTGATAACTTATTAACTTTTCAATAACTTATCACAATAGCTTATCATCACCCTTGAAAGCTATTGCAATGCTTATCACGTTAATTATCATTAATTAAACTAATCTTAATTAAATTGTCCCTAATCGTGATTAGCCATAAACCAAAGATTGACCAATTAATAGAGTTTAACTATAAACTAAACTATTTTCAAAGCAAGTTTATTGAACTAATCAAGGGATTAGAATGCTAACTCACTTGATAACCATGATGTCGACACGAGTGCGACAATAATGGCGAGGACAATACACGAGTGGCAAGGATGATGCGTGAGCAGCGAGGATGACGCGCGGCTACCCTCAACACATCAAGAAGTGGCACTGGTAAAATGGGTCTCACAATGCAGAAGTGGCACCAGTTTGGTAAGAGAAGAAACCGTGAGAGGGAGAAGGAGCAATGGATGGCAAGCGGCACGAACAAGCAATGAGTGGCCAAGGCGGGCGAATTGGCAATGTTCGACAACTCCGATGTGCGAGTGGTGGTGGCATATGGCTAATTTCCATGTGGCCAAGGGGAAGAGCAAAGGGGAGAATGAAGCAAAAAGAAGAAAAGGGAGAGAGAATGAGAATGGGGGGATGAGCATACACAAAGGGGGTAAGGAAGAGAGAGAAAGAGAGAGAAATTGTTTCATGGAAATCTTATTCTTCAAGTTCAACAATTTCCCATGCAAAAATCCATCATTACTTCTCATCTTCTCTCTCTTTTGTCTTCAAATCATTAATGCAAATAAGAGTATTTTGGTCAATTCACATTTTTGGCTTAAAATTCCCATCTTGCCCTTGAGCCATAGTAAAGAATGGGCCTTAGAATTTGGCTCAATGAATAGTAATGGGCTCACATATTTGTTGGGCTCAAATTGGGCTTAGTAATGGGCATTAGGAAATGTTTTGGGCTTGATGGACCTCATTGGCCCACTTGAATTACATTGGACCCTAGTGGCCAACCCTCCTTGGTATGGGGCCTAATGGGCCTTGCCCGGCCCACTTCTTTGTAGGCTTCAATTCTTAGCCTTGACAAACCCTTTTTTTCCATTTTTTCATGCATACCGATAAATTTGGAAATTAATGAAGCAATGTCCAACATTATAATCTAGATGTCCCTAAAAGTTCAATACCTAAAATCGGATTAAAATTTGGTTAAATTCAATCAATTGCAACTTTAGTACATCCCAGACTAACGGGCTACTTTTAGAATTACTCATATTCAATTTGTGATTGAAATAATATCAATCCATGTTTAAGTCTCCTTGATTCATGGATGATTTTGGTTGTCATATAATTGTGAGAAATCAATTGCTCATCTCTCATCAATCTTTATGGTTGAATTATTAATCATTATCAAGTTATCTAGTTGTGCATACTTGAATTCTTAGTAACTTTCTCCTTTGGTTAGTATCTCATGATTGATTAGTTCAATGTAAGATTTAACTAATAGCGCATTGATGAAATATTCATTCATATATTCCATAAAGGGTCGAAAATTCAAGATGTCACAATATCGATATGTTAGCACACTCAATGATTGTCAACAAATAGTTGTTGACTAACGGCAATGTTTAGTTAAAAGGTAATCACTGTGAGTGTTGGAAAATAAGGATTGATGAGTGACCCAAGTGTTGTAAGAATGTTGAACACATTAGGAGCATTGAGATATAACTAGTCTAAAATTACTAGAAAGTGAAGTAACCAAGATCGTGGGGCAACCGATTTTTATTTTCTAAGGAAAACCTGCACAAACACTAGATCATGGCATTTTGAGAATATGGGCACAAAACTTTCAGAAATAAAAAAATGAGAACGAAATTGTTGGAAATTTCTTAGAAGTAGTAATAACACAATTACTATAATTGCCATCATTCATCTACTGAGGACATTTTCAATACCTCCACTTTTCTGCATTCTACTTTTATTTTCCAAACTCACGTTGTCAATTTTGGCGTGTTTCTTAGCTATAGTTTCCAAATTTCATGTTGCCATTAAATTATGGTGTGTATCTTTATCTTGGCATCTCAAGCTATGTCATCAATTAAATTCTAGTAGAGTTTATTTACATTTGATTTGCTTGTATTAGTCATACTTTCTAAGCCTCACCATCGATTAAATTCCAGCACATCGTTTATGGTAGTGATTGCCACCCAAAATTGGTCGGAATGATTATATTGGCAAATCATCAAAAAATTTATAACTAAATTGGCCAAAGTGAAAGCTTTATAATTGAATTGTCATTCGTTTAATAAATTTATACCTTTTTGGTTATTTTCCTCTCATTTATTCTTGCCAAGTAAGTGAAAATTTTCTACCATTGAACCAAAATTTTGTTACTTTCTCTCTTACAATCACAATTAACTTGAGGGTCAAAAGAGTCCCCAAAAGCACCACCTCAATGACTCTATTGTTCATGTTTTGCTAGATCTAAAGCTACGTTTTGTCATATGGATTTCTTATTAGAAAGGACTCAATATGATATTGTATAAAATACAGAGATTTTACTATACCATATCTATTGTTTGATAAATTAAATTAATAAAGTAAGATATATTCATATCATATCATATCATATACATAATTCATATAAATAGCATAGTAGTGTAACATTAAAGTTCAAAAACAAAGATGGTGAAACTCTATTGCAACACGCTTACCTACTTTATTATTATTGTTGGTGGAGATGGTTGTTGGTCATAGCCTAGTTTATTTTTATTTTCCTCTCTTTTTTGATTAATTTCATCTTTTTTCTTTTTTTCCTTCCATCGTTGTCTAATAAAATTTTATTAAATAGTAACTGTACTAATATACCTAAAATGTAGACTTTATCCTATTTTTATCAAGCACCAAATGTAGGATATGATGAAATTTTATTATGTTTATCATATTCTGAATTTTATCATAATTGTCAAATGCAGCTTAAGAGATTCGATCTCCATTGCCAAATTTAGGGGTCATTCATTTTGTACAATTGGAAAATTTTAGCAACATCAGCCTTTGATTTAATAGGTCAAAATATAGTAGCGTATGAACTGATAAATGAGAGAAAAAGGAGGTGAGAAAATTTTGGGTGAAAATTCTCGAAAAATTTTCTTCTCTATTTCGTCACTTTTTCCCCCCTCTTTCAAGCACCACATAAAAAGCTGTGAAGTGCAACAAGAGGCAAACAAACCAAAGACAATAGCAAGGAGGTTTCCTTTTTGTTAGAAAAGGAAGTTGTTTTCCTCCCATCTAAATTTATTAATTTCAGCTCATGAAATATGTTTTCGTAAAATGATTTATTTTTTGTCATCCAAATTCTAGAAAATCAGAAAACAATTTCCTAAAACCAATTTTCTTTCAAACAAACGGGCCCTTAATTTCACATTACAGTTTTCTTTCAAACAAGCAGGCCCTTAATTTTACATTTCCCCATTGCCATCGCCCCTACCTTTAGACATTGTGCATCACCTTCGATCACCATCCCCTGGTCGTCTAGGCACGTCCATGCCATTCTTGCCACCTCTTGTTAGGGGTGTTAACGGGTCGGGTCGGGTCTTGATGTTACCTGACCCGACCTGAACAATAAGGGTCATGTCATTTGACCCGAACCGAACCGACCCGACCTGAAATGTATAAAACATGAAGCAAAAAAAAAATGGGTCAGTTCGGGTCGATTCGGGTTTTTTATTAAAAAATATTACAAAGGAAATTCGAAATACTCTTACGTGACGCCGCGAGACCTCGTCCAATCCGTCCATGAATATCTTCGCAGACAGATAATTTTTTAACAAAAAATATGACAAAGGAAATTCAAAATGTTCTTACATGATGTCGTGAATATCTTCGCAGATAGATAATTTTTTAATAAAAAATATGATAAAGGGAATTCGAAATGCTTTTACGTAACGCCACAAGGCCTCATCTAACTCATCCGTGAACATCTTTGCAGACAGATAATACTCCCTCCTCTAAAGTTCTGCGTCGACTGCGAAAAAAAAAGCAAATCATATGAAAGATGGGGAGAGAGAGAGGGGGAGAGGGAGAGAGATTGATGGGGGCCAACGACAACAAACCCATGAGATGAGACGTGTTGGATGAGTTGTGAGTAGGAGGAGTTGTAGAGGAGATAGCTTGGGTGAGTGTATTTGGGTTGAAGCCTTTAATGTGTTTGGGTCGGAACAATATTCCAACCTTAACTTGACCCAAAACATGTATTCCATTTGTGTTTATAATTGTTACCCAAACAGTATTAAGTAGGGGTGCGCAACGGGAACCGCCCAACCCGGGAACCGCCCAAACCGGACTGCACCGGCCGGTTTTGGGTGGTTCCCTAGCCAACGGTCCGGTTCCCGGTTCCCATTTTTGGAACCGGTAGCTAGTCGGTCCCGGTTCCCGGTTCCAAGGTGGGAACCGGACCGGACCGATAGTTTTTAATATAAATATTTTAAAGTTTCTCAAGAATTCAAAAAAAAAAGAAGAAATTTTTTTAGAGTCTTAAGAAAATACAATTATATACAAATTAAAAGGACAAATTAATAAAACGGTGTATAAACGAAGTGGATTGTCTTTGAGAATGTCTTGTAATATTAACAATTTTTTTACCGAAAAAGAAAATTACCGGTTTCACGTTGGACCGGTCCGGTTCGGTTGCCCGTGATCGCCCGATCCGGTCCACGGTCCTAGAATTTGGGAACCGGTCCTCCCGGTCCGGTTCCCGGTTCCACCTTGGAACCGGACCGGACCGGGAACCAATCACCCCTAGTATTAAGACCCGAAACATGTATTACACTTATTTCGTGTTCGGTTCGTGTTCGGGTCAAGTTGGATGGGTTTTTTGACACCCCTACCTCTTGTCACTCTTTTCTCTATCCTCACTCACTGGAGGCTACTTCCAGATCTGAAGAGATGCCTCCAAATTTAGACCTTCGCGAAGGGTAGAGATGGTAAAAAGGCAGAAGAACTTGAGCTATGATGAGTGACAATGGCTAGGATGGCGACAACTAAAGTGGCGGCCAAAGCTTAGATTGGGTGGTTAGGGTTATAATTTCTTAATGGGAGGAGCATCTAATTTCACTGTGACAGTATGCTGGAATTGTATTCTTTTGTGAGTCTGCAATTTCACAACACATAATTAAGGGTGCTCATATAAAGTTTAAAACAAGTTCATGTCATAAGCAGATTAACTTGTACATTTATGCACGGATAAAATAACATGTCATGTGGAGATTGATTCTTTCCATGCGTCTGTTATTTGTATCAGACAAGTCCAAATACATTTGTTAAACAAATTTTGTATCTAGACAACCTATCCAAATACATTTAGACACGTTAAACAAATTTTGTGGCAGAAACGTGTCACGTAAAACGCTTAATAAATGAGTGAGTATTCAGATTTTAGAAACTAAAAATGTGTTTTGAGTTCAAGATGCCATTGATCTAGTTAATTGATTGGTCAGCCATACCTACCATCAAATTTGATTTTCTATAGTGCAATATAGGATCAATTGTATGTTAATTTCCTCTTTTACATCATTCGAATTTCCTTTCAATTTCTCAACTTTTTCCATCCATTTCTAGGTTTTTTTTCCTTTTAATTTGTCTCATTTAATAGAATACTTCTCTCATTCTTCAATTTCCGTAGTTTTGTGATTGTCATATCAAATTGTGAAATATGCATCCATGGAAGATATCATGAGACACTTTAGATAAATTGAATAAGTTAATGCCACAAAGTTAACTACTATAATACAACCATTTAATAGATACTACTTTGTAATGACTAATTTTGAAAAACTTGATATCTAGTCAGATAATCATTAAACACAAAACAGTCTAACTAAGAAAAAAACTAATAGAAAATCCAATAATAAGTAAGGCAACGAATCATTTAAATATCCGAATACCAAAGAGTTTATGCTTAACAATCATTATTTCCCACAGTTTCATGACTTTTTTACGGTCAAAACAATTTCATATCTAAGATGCATTTATTTTGCATTAGAAAATATCCCAAAAATGATGTTGTATTTTGAATAAGAATGAATAAACAAAAAATACTTTCATTGTTAAAGAAAATGACTACACATATATTGTCATCGATACTATTCAGTCAAAAATAATATTACTAATAGTGATAATATTTTTATTAATTAATTATTTTAAATGATATAAGTAATTATTTTTAAAAAAATTAAAATCATTCAAATTTTTCGAAAGAGAATTTAACAATGCATTGAAATTATGTACTTACCAGTCCGAATATGACAAAGATCTCCACAAAAAATAAGAAAAATTAAAACAAATTAGTTTAGAAAAAGGGAAATAAAACCTTAACCGGACCGCGGTCGCGCAACGGGTGTTACTGTAATGCTGGCGAGCGGACATCGCACAGATACGTCGACATAAAAAAATAAAAAAAAAAAAAAAAAAAAAAAATCACACAAATTACTCAAAAGAACAAGTAGATTAAAAACTTGCAGGACTACAGCCGCCAGAGGCGGCGGCGGCGGCCACGGCACTCCGCCTGCTAGCGGCGGCCGCATCCACCGCCCCATGAAAGCGCGCTTGAAAATAAGGATCCAGACAATCAAATCTCCGGCCAGATCAAAAACGAAAGAGAACTGGGAAAACAAGAAAGGAGAACGAAAAGAGAGAAAACAGAGACGAGGATGGAGAATGATCAGATAGAGCTAATACAAAGGTCGGACGCCATCATTCCGGCGAGTCAAACCAATAGGGAAACATCAAGATCATCACCTCATTCTCCACCCGAATCAGAGCGACGCAGAGTCGAAACCAATAAGGGAACGGACCAGACGAAAACGCGAAGAAGAACAGAGATCGAAGAAGGACAGATGATTTGGGGAAAAAGCCATGGAGAGGATTCGCGACGAGCTCGTCGAAGAGTTGCGAAGGGGTTAACACGACAGCCCCCCTCGCGACTTCGGCTGGCTACTGAATCTGGAAAAGGCGATGCACACGGGTGAGTGAAAAAACCCTAGTTGTATGCTCCCATTTATAGAGAGGGAAGGCTCAACTTGAGGCCGAACTTGACGGCGCCGCTTTGACGAGGGTGAGTCCCTGCGGAAAACCCTAATTTTGCTAGGAAAATAATACGAGTGTGGTATATTAACTCTCATCAAATGTATAATATTCGTTTTGGTATTTTAAATTTACTTATTATGATTTATGATATATTGTTAAATATTAAATCTAATTCATAAATTATATTAAAATGCTCTATATCATTTTTTTTGTTAATTCAAAGTAATGGAATTTATTGGCGTAGCTTCTGATTCATTAAATTTGAATGGTAAAAAAAATAATAGTGAAACATTTTGATCCATGTCATCATATAATAATTGGCATGTTAATTTTATATTTTTTTCAGGAAAATTCTAAAAAATGGCTCAAAGTATTAAGGACATGGAGTGGATCTTATTTCATTCACTTTCTCAAAAAAAGTTTGAAATAAATCTTATATCAAATAAGGGCATAAAGTGGTTATCTATTTCAAATAAGGGTCTGACTTTTAGTGGTCAACGGTATTTTCATCATTTATCATTTTCTCTTTTTTTATTTTCCTTTTTTTGTGGTTCTTCTTCTTTCTCTTCGTTGATGGGCCGGCTAGTTACAAGCAACACCCAAGGAAGGTTGGTGCATGAAGGTTGCCCTTGCTCGATCCTAGTGAGAGGTGACCTTGCTTGGGGAGGCCGCCCCTTGCAGTCAACCACCATCACTAGCCATGGACAAAGGCTTGCAAACCCTTGCATGGCTACTAGCAAAGTCGGCCTCGCCTACGCTTGGGCAAGTAAGGCAAGAATTGTCGAGCCCTTGCCGACTGTGGGCAAGGCCCCCCTTGCTAGAGCCTCACCTACACTTAGGCAAGCAAGGTGAGGATCATCAAGCCCTCACTTACCTAGGCACAGGCAATGTCGACCCTTGCCATATTTAACAAGGGGGGCCTTGCAATTGGCCACGAGAGGCAATCTCCCTAGGCAAAGTTGCCCCTCGCCTATGGTAGGTGAGGGCGGCCCTTATTGAATTGGGCAAGGGCAACCCTCGCCTAACCTTCTATGGGCATCGTCGATGGCCGATTGGCCATTGACAAATAGGAAGAAAAAGAACTAGAAGAAAAGAGAAGAAAAAGAGGAAATATAAAAGATGAAAAGAAAAGGAAGATTTGAATGAAATCACCCTTGATCGGTTGGAAAATTTAGCCAACTAGCGATTGACAAGGTAAATCCCTTATTTGAAACAATTATGGCAACTTTAAGCTCTTATTTAAAAGCAATCAAGGCCATTTTAATTTTTTATTTAAAATAAGTTCCACTTTGAATTCTTATTTGAGAAAATTAGAAGACTTAGGGCCTTTTTTGGAATTTTTCTTTCTTTTATTTTCTAAAATAAATAGGTAAAAAAATAGACATGTTGATTTATATTTTTAAAAATCTAACCCAACATATAATAATTAACGTTATCAAATAACATTTTATTTGTTGTTTAAGAATGCAACATTTATTAATAATTTATGGATCTTATTAAACAAATGAAAATTTTAAGAATAATAATGCACATTAGGCTAAAGTTTAAATATTATTTGTGTCATTTTCTCTCCGATTTCCATTTATTTTGCAAAAATGATTTAAAAAAATTTCAAAAAATTATTGTTTGTATTATGAATAATTATTTAATGAAAAATATTTTCATTATCAAGAACAATTTATAAATAAAAATTTTCGTATACGATAAAAATTCTTTTTATTCATTTTTATAAGTGATACAAGTAACCATTTAAAAAAAAAGGAATTTTCTAAATAATTATTTTTGCAAAACAAACATACTTTTAGGGTCCTTTTTTTTTTTCTCAAAAACACACATTTTGAAAAATATTTTCTTTAAAATAATAATTTTATAATTTATAAATAAATGAAAATATTTTTTATTGATTAATTATTTTAAATAATATAACTAATCATTTTTTTTTTTCAAAATCGTTTGTTTTCTGCGAAACCAATGGCCCTTCATTTTGCTTCAATTTACGGGGAGAAAAGCTGAGGTTGTTGCTGATTGCGACGACGTCGCTTCAATGAGTGAAATTTAAGATGTGGCCTCCGTTTGACGTCGTCGTTTCCAACAGGTCCGACGCTTCTGGCTTTGAGCCCCAACGTCGACCGCGAAAACTCCCGATACCGCGCGGTATGCCGAAAATACCATCGTCGTTCTTGTTGAATTCCCGAGATTATCCTAATACCACCGACGTCGAGCAGCAGCGGCGAGACCGCCATAGCCATCGAAGCAGAGCTTCTCTCTCGACCGCAAATGGTTCGTCAATCCATGGGGCGTCTTCTCCAGAACATGCGTGAGTTTCTCTCTCTCTCTCTCTCTCTCTAGACGTAAATTCCTGCTCTTGTTGTTCTATTCATCTGTGATTCTTCCCAATCGCACAGGTCTCGCTAATGACGTGTTGAAGAGACGGGAGTCCCATACGAGGTTAGTGTCTGCCGTGCTTTGTAGACATCAATCGCGGGTGTCGAAGACCGAGGAGCTCGGAGCCGACGGGGCGAAGGAAAATGGGGGTGGAGTTCCTCCGGAGCCTGAAGCGCGGAGGAAGACGATTCATGGTTCTGGGATGAGCAGGCATAGCTCTGATGATGAGGAATTGGGTGATGGCAAATGGAAGATCGAACTGGCTTGGCTCACCAAGGCCTTGGAACCGGCGCTGCAGATGTGCAGGTGGGCTTTGCCTACAGGTATTTTCATTGTGATTACAATTGCTGGGTCATTTGTTAGAGTCTAATGCCGTGTTTGAGACTTGATAGCAAGCTTTGGATGATGTGGGATTCATCCATTTCCTGTCACAGGAAATGGAGAGGTGATGTGATAAGAGTAATAAGATGCATGTTCTGTGTCACCTTTTCATTCAAGAGCAGGAAGTTTCTGGGTAGGGCTGTATCGGTATCTATGTAATTCAGCCTCTACCATGTTAAAGTCATTGACTTTGTAACTAAATTACCAGGGAATGGAGGTCAAAGCAGAAGCGAGTCGCCACCAACTGCTAGGTCTGTTTCGGAGATCATTGCAAGCATCCAAAGGAGTAAAATTGGAGTCCAAGACTGGAGCCTAAGTGATCTTACTGTGGGCTTGTATCTTATTTATCTTCGTCAAGCATCTGCAAATCCTTTAGAGGATATAAATGGCAATTTGATATCTTCTGATGCAGTAGTATGTGTCAACCTGACTTACCTGCATATTGATTAAATACATGTTTCTTTCATCTTCTGACTGAAAGTACAATGAAGAGTTGCGAGTTTTGTGTCTGCTGAACTTTGTCTTCATTTTGTGGATCCACTTTTTCAGGTGCAAGATCTCATGTATCACACTGAATTGGCAAAAGGTTGTTATAAGGATAGTGCTGCTGGTCTTGCTAGAAACAGCATGCTTCGGGAAAGCAACGTGTTAAAATTTGTGAAAAACTCTAGCATCTTGAGGCCTGGTTACTACATAGGGATCGATTATCGCAAGAAGCTTGTAATATTTGGAATTCGCGGAACACACTCTGCGTATGATCTGATCACTGATGTTGCCTCTTCAAGCCATGAAGAAATCACATTTGAGGGCTACACAACCCATTTTGGTACTGCTGAAGCTGCGCGTTGGTTTCTTGCTCATGAGATTGGAAACATCAAGGAGTGCTTAGATAAGCATGAGGTAATACTATAGAGTAATTTTCCATGTTGGAGGTTTCATGACAAGTTTGTTAAACAAAGTTTATTGTCAGGGGTTTAGGTTAAGGCTAGTTGGTCATTCTCTTGGAGGTGCTATAGCTTCTTTACTTGCAATAATGCTGCGCAAGAAAACAAAGAAGGAGTTGGGCTTCAGTCCAGAACTTGTTTCTGCTGTTGGATATGCAACACCGCCTTGTGTTTCCAGAGAGCTAGCTGAAAGCTGCTCTGATTTTGTAACAACTGTTGTCATGCAGGTAGAAATACTTTCTTTTTTGTGTGATCTTCTTATCTGGATAGCACAGCAGTTGATTGATACAAGTGTTGATTTGCAGTAGTATTTTGGCGATTGTCTGTGTAGCTTATCTTACTGTTATTACTTGCAATTATATACAGGATGATATAGTACCAAGATTAAGTGTCGCTTCATTGACAAGACTGAGAAATGAGATTCTTCAGATTGACTGGTGAGTAGAAGTCACCCTGCAAAAGCTAAAATGACCTTTTCGTTATCATATTTATGCAAGAAATAAATAACTTCCACTTTTCAGGGAAATATTTCTGAATGTTGAATGTCCGTTAACTTTGATAGAACAGCTCCATGAAATCCTTAACAATAAGGTTTCACTCTCCAAAGAAATGAACTAACCACAAATCTACTCTGTTGTCTCTCATATCAGCAAAAGAAAAGGGCTGTTCCATCTGATTAACTGGCACCTTAGAAGTCATGTTTGTGACAAACTTATTTGCGAGTGGTTCATTTAATGCTTTTTGGAGATCTGATAATGAGGATTCTCTTGTTCTTCTTTTGTTATTGTTATGATATGATGACCAGGGTTGGGACAGGATTTGGTAAGTTGGTAGTGAATCATCTTGATTTGCAATGATGCAATATAGTGTTGTCTGGAAAATGGAATCATCTTGATCTTCTTTTAAGATTGTATCTAATGTCCTCTTTCCATTTGTCATCTCAGAATTATATCTGCTTGTAATAGCAGTTCTGGTAATGACTTGGAAGGTAATTAATTTGAGCCCTTTTGTCCAAAGACCAGAGCGTATAATGTGGTTGGAAATTTGTAATAGCAGATAACCACCTCCAAATATCTACAAGGGCATGTGATGGTGCAAATTTTTCAGTAAACAGCAGGATCACCAAAGTGCAAAGGCCAGCCCTAGTGGTTTAGTAGCACTGACTATTAGCAGTGACCTATGTGAGTTTTCAACATAGGTGCGGTTATATGCCTGAACTTTTTCCCATTGGTTGACTAAATCTTGACATTTTATTTTGGTCAAATCCCAAATGGTGTCAACTTTGGTCAATCAAGTCTTAAGCCACACCATTTTTAGGCATAAAATGTTGATCAGTGGACTTAATTGACTGAAATTGAAAACGTTCGTGACTCATTTGATGAAAATGTAATAATAAAGATTCAATTGACCAATGGGCAAAATGCTTGACACTGTCCTTGTACATGTCCCTGAATTTTTTCTTTGCTTCTTGGGATGTCACAGATGGGTTTCTGGCTTCACTGAAAACTACACAAGTTGCTAGCTAGTGTTTCTCTTGTGTCAGTATAGACATTTAGGAGCTGTTGTCATGGGATGGTATATTGCTTTAAAAGCCTTGATTGAGATGATTATGTTCTCCTCTCTCTTTGTTGCAATATAGTATTGATTTCAACACCAAGTGACAGCTCTGTCATTCTCTGTTCTTTTTTTTTTTTTAAATCTCTTTTGAAGTCATTGATGTGCATGTTTTCCAGAAAAATAACTGCTTAGTTGTATTTGTAGTGAATTTGTTGGTCAAATTGTTTCCAGTTGTTGTGGGTTAATGGAATAATTCTGCAGTCTAAGTTCATACAGAGGACACACAACTGCACAAGATACATCCTATTTCCATTTTTGGGAGAATGCATGATGCAATTGAATCCTAAATCTTTCAATGGATTTGGCTAAGTCCTAAACCTTTTTCGAAAAACACATTCAAATCCTTTCAACGATTGCTACCTAAAATTGCTCACGTGCCACTTTAAAATTACGTAGGTGACATCTTTAAATTGCACTTTTGAATATAAGTTTTATGACTTAATTACATCTTTGGATAAAGGGTTTAGGATGTTGTTGGACCAATCAAAAATTGTAGGACTCGATTGCACTTTTGGGTATAGGCTTTGGATTTGATTGAATCAATTGAATTTTAGGTACTCGATCATGTTCTGTTTATAAGGTTTAAGACTTGTGATTCAATTTTGCCTTCTCTGCCTGTTATTCTCTATTCCTCTTTATAAAAACCACCAGCTAAATTAATTTGTATGACCCTTCTTTTTCCATTATTTTGCAGAAGATGTTTGCTACTGTATCCAGAACAAATGGAAATATGATGACCATTCCTCCTCAATGAGGAGGATGAATTTTCATTTCAAGTTTTTCACTGTTCAGTTATCCCATCTCATAGAATCCTTATTTAATGAACCCTTTTCTTTTGGTTGCAAACAAAACCTACAGAACATTGCAGAAGTGTTTATGTGATATTCTGATGTTGTTGAACTTTGAACTTGGTTTCTTTTGCAGGACTAGTATAATTGAGAAGGAAGACTGGAAAAGTATTATTGAACTGGTTTCAAACGCAAAACAGGTTGTCTCTTCAGTACAAGATGTGGCAAGGAAACTTGCTGATTATGCTAAATTCAGGACCAACAAAGAATATTTGGGTGAGGCCTTTTTCATTATTGTGTTGCTCTATTTTTTAGCGAAAGTTGTGTGATTAACTGGGCTAGTGTCGCTTTTTTCCTTCAAACATGTGTATTGTTGTCTAAGCAAAAGGTGCCTTGTACTTATCACGGCTAGTGGGAGTCTGTTATTGAGTCAGAACTTGCTATTGAGGATCAACTTGATTTTTTTAATACTTCCTTCAGAGGACAAATGTTATGGCCTTCTGTTGCTGGTCCATCAAAGGATTTGTATCTAGATTGTGGGTCAAATGTATTCCCAACTGTTATTTCCATCAAAAGGGTATCAACTAAATTTTTTTTCTAGGAATGTGTTCCTTTTTTAAAACTCTTATCCTGATCTCTAAATCTTGGTCTAGACTTTCAAAGGAAAAAATGCTATTTTTATCATTTTTAATGGCACATAATTATTAATGTCCTTGCTCCTCTTACCAATGTTGCCTGAGTCCCTTCATGCAACAATATGTGTGTGGATATTATTTACTTGATATTGGATAGGTTCTGTCACTTCTGGTGTTTGATGATTTGACAGAACCATTGTCTTTGCTCTTAATTCCCTATCCTTTTATGTGTAATCATCCATAAAAGGACATGAGCTTGGTCTTCTGTGACTTGCATCCCCTGCTATATTCATATATTTGCTGCTTAAACTCACTTAGATGTCTGTTGGTATCATCTGGCAAACTTCATGCAACCCCCCAAACAAGATGGATGCCAAATGAATCAAATGCAACCTCGTGTTGGACCATCACTAGGCCAATCAGTTGTTCCTCTGAGGTCTTGTAATGTTAAGTGCATGTTTAACAAATGGAACAATAATCATGGAATTATTTCGACCTTCTAAGTGTCCTTCCAGCAGCAATAGTTTACTTGTTTCTCTTGGATTTAACCATATTTCAATTTTGAAAACAGATTCATCCATCCGACAGGAATCAGCTCTTGTTCCTAGAAGTCCCCCCATGTCCAATCCTGCAGCAAAGGTTGATGCTGTTATGGAGAAGGAACGAACAATGCCTGAGGAGTTATTTGTGCCGGGTACTGTGTATTACCTGAAGAGAAATACAGAGTGTAACTCAAATAGTAGTATTGAGTACTTCACTCTATGGAGACGGCATCCTGGGGATCATTTTCAGAGGATAGTGCTCTCCAGCAATTTAATTTCGGACCACAAATGTGACAGCCATTACTACGCATTAAGAGATGTACTCAAAGGTTTGCCAGCATCAACTAATGACGATGTCTTATTCCAATAGAAGAAAGAGGCATTCGTTGTAGAGTTTACCCCGGCATCTGGTGAACAGTATAATGCATGCTGGGGAAGTTCCATCTTCTGTGAGGCTTGTCAGCATGTGTTGCCCACATCCTTAAGTCTCATATAATAAACGGAAGGAGATCATATGAGAATTGAGTTGATCCTATACTTTTAATCATATGTGTTTCTTCTCTCTGGCTGGGACAAAAGTGCTCGTGCTCCATGACATAGCAGTGGGTTTGTGCTAGTGCTAATGGACGTGGTTGAAATCGGTCATAAGCACGGTGCTCTTGCAAGACTTCGAACTTTGATGTGGGCCTCTTGCTTACTGGTTAGAAAATTGTCAATGTAGCATGCTTAGTGTATTTTATGGATAATGAACATATTTTCATGTTAATTTACAGAGTGAGCATCTTGTACCTAGTCTGTCTCACTTGCATCTTGTGTTGTCACTGCTAACATTTGATTTCCGGATGTGATCTTCTATAATGTTTTCCATCTGCTCCGGACTCTCTATGTAAACATCAGCTGATTGTGTAGAGAATGTGCACATATCCAATAAGAGAAAATTGGTCACACAATAAATTTTCTTTGCCATATGATCTCTTTGTTGGCGAGATCCATTCTATTTTAATTTGTTGTTATAGCCATGATATTGTACTATCGACATTGGCACTTTTGGCCTTGGTAGCATAAACTTCCTTATTTTTGCATACATTTTCAAGGGAAGAATGCATTAACACACTTGATGTTGAGACATGTTGACCTGGATAATTTAATTCGAGTCTTCAGCATGAGTACTACTTTCATGCAAATGCTTTTTGTCATGTATATCTCTATTACATGGCCATATTGGTAAGCAAACGTTTTATTAGGCTATATGCCAAATCAAGGGGTTGGAGATCCTTGAATTCTTGTCAATTGTTCAATATTTGCGTGGCAGGATTCTTTATTTCCTGAACTTCTTCCTTTAAACAAGTATATGGAAACGTAACGGGCCAATCAATTACACATCAGTGTTTTCCCGACTAGACGTGGAGAACCACAACCGGATATTTGGCCCGAGAGAGAGAGAGAGAGAGAGAGAGAGATCTTGACATTTAAATGGCAAGAAGTGATAGCCCTAGGGCTTTAGGTTGAGGGAGAGCGAACAAAGCTTACATATGGCTTTTATTTCACTGGTGAAATTTTTCTGTAAAAATATGACCATTTCAATGTTATTGTCGATTTGTGTACTTGGAAAATCAGATGTAGCAAAATTTTAAGATAAATAATTAGGCTGGCTAGTCGAGAAAGTGAAGTCAGCAATATTAGTATTAAATGACGTAGTTGCCCCAACTTAATGAATTGGGGTGAATTGGAGCTAAAATCATTTTTCCTACAAACCCAAATTTCGTTTTGTTCTTCAACCGAGGAATTGGAGCAAATTCTTTTGCACCAAAAAACGTTATCACTGAAATTAAACGACAATAATATATTAAGCATTTCTAGCCAAAAAAAATCGTATGCGCTAAGTCGTCGATTATTTTAGAAATAACCAGAATTCAATTTCTCAATTTTTTTTTATGAACTCGCATCCAACTTCTCTCTGCGACACATCGTTTAGGAGGTTGTCAAGCAATTTGCAGTCGTCATGAAAATTCTGGGACGAGATCTCCTGGACTATGTAGTCTATTGTGTCCGTCATTTTTACTAGCAAGAGGAATGGAGGAAAGCACCGATTCGTCTTTCGAAATGAAATTCGTTGCTTCCATTTTCTGGCGATTTTCGATTTTCTCCTGTGTATAAGCTGTTGGCCATGGGGATAGGAATGATACATGTAGTTCAATATGGGATCCTCAAAGAACTTGGTGATCGACGCCTTATTTTCCTGTTTTGTTCTTGACTGAGGTGTTTGCGAGTTTGGAAGTTATCTTCGCCGTGATTTTCGCAATCACACAGAGAGAAAGAAGGAGCAACGAGAGAGATGAAACATTGTCGTTTATAGTCCCATTTGCCAAGTGGTCTACTTCATTTTCCACTTTGGACTTGAATTTCTCTTAAAAAAGCCACGTCTAATTGAAAAATGATTTAAAAATTCACATAAGACAAATTGTTGGGTTATGATGTCAAGTCACTTAAGTGATCGTATTCCCACATATATAGCACTCAAGTGACCAATAATTTTTTTTTTGGCATTGAAGTGAGTCGTACAAAAATTATAACACTCATAGTCTAATTTTTTTGGTGAAAGGGAGTCATAAGAATTTTTAAGGAATACACATGAAAAAATGCATGGTATATAATGATGGGTTTTAAAAAATAAAAAGCTCCATTTGAACTTCGTAAAATTTGTTCTTGAACTTTCTATTTAAACCTAAATGCGTATTGGACAAGAGTGATATATATTATTTTCGAGACATTTCAAATAAATGCTTGAAGTGCTTTTATTTTCTCAAAGAAGGGTATGAAGTATAGTTTGTATCAAATAAGGGCATCGAGTAGCTATGTTTATCTCAAATAAGTGTTTGAAGTGGCCAAAGTAATTTCAAATAAGGAGTTGACCTCATTGCTTGTTGGTTGGATAGATATTTTGACAGATCAAAGGTATTTTCATCGAAATACAATTTTAATTTATTCTCCTTTCCAATGAGTGCCAACGAGGGCTTGGTGACCCTCCTTGACCATTAGGCTAGGGCCTAGAAGCCTTGTCACTGCAAGTGTGGCAAGGCCATCACTTGCTTGTTGCTAGCGAGCGAGGCCATCCCTTGCCAGTGGCCAATGAGGGCAATCCTTGCCCAACCCTCTTTAGGCATCGCTGGTGGCCGGTTCTAGACATCGGTGAAGAAGAAAGACAAAACCAAAAAAAAAAGAAAAAAATGTGAATTGGAAAGTCAAACCTGTTTTTGAAATTGACATAGTCACTTTAGACTTTTATTTAAGCCAAAATCTATTTTGTCGAAGGAGAATTGATAATGCGTATAAGATATTATCTAAGAGAGTACAAAGCTAATCTAGAAAACATGCACACGTCTACGCACAAATTTAATGGAAAGAAATACTTCATAAGATACACAACTTATATAAATATATGTAAAATGAGAACATTTGAACTTTTTTTTGGAAAGGTTGTTGTCGGATAGAAAGGAATCAAATTTATATATTGAATTGTTTGCAAGATGAAATAGAATATTAATTCATGAATTTGTCCATGGATACATAATACCTGTAAAGTAAGTAATAGGGAACATTGGACGAAGAGAAAAAAAATTGAGATCCCTTAAAAGTAGGAGATCCTCTATACTTTATAATATAGCATAAATACCATATAGATTATTACTTTCCCAATATATGACAAATGCAATCAAAGATAATAATTTAGTTTGCATCTTTCAAATTAAATAAAATTTTGTTGTTGTCACTTTAACTCAATTTTAGGGGTGTGCAAAATAGACCACCCAAATCAATAACCAACCAAACTAAACCAGACTAATTGAAAAGGTTTGATTTTTGGGAGGGTCAGTCCCGTTCCCAATCCCTAAAAGTGTAACCGGTATTCGGGTGGTCGGATTCCTAGTTCCAAGAGAGAATTGGATTGCATTGACTACATATACTTTTTTTAAAATTATTTCTTCAAAAAAATTAGTAATATGTAGAGTAAATACTATCTTGTCTAATGGTATCACAAGTTATAACACAATAACTTTTCACTCATTGTCGATTCCATTGATATATATATTAAGATTTGCCACTCTCTCTCATTGTATGTGGCCATTCTTTAGAGGGAAAAACAAAGTGGCTAGGTCATTTGGTTTGGTCCAGTTCCCATCCTACCACCAAATGGTCCAGTCCCCAGTTCCCGAAATTGGGAATTGATCCTCCCGATCTAGTTCTTGGTTCCACCTTGAAATATGGTCAAATCGGAAACCAATCACCCCTACTCAATTTTAAGAATATTTCGACAAAAAAAATTCTATGAATATCAATATAAAAAATAATTATTCTAGCTATTATTATTTCAATCCCTTTAAAACTTGAAAAAGGAAGAAGGGAAAATGCCACCAAAAATCCCAAACTATGTCATTTGGGATAATTTTACCCTCGACTTTTTTTGTACCATTAAAAACCCCAAACTATGCTATTTGGGATAATTTTACCCTAAACTTGTCTTCGTGCCACCAAAAATCCCAAATTGTGCTATTTGGGACAATTTTACCCTGAACTTTTTCTTGTGCTATAAAAACCTCAAACTATACCATTTGTATACATTTACCCCAAACTTTTTAACTGAAAGACATTTTCGTCTTTTTACTTTTTTCACTTTTTTTTTTCTTTCTTCCTCTTCCCTCTGCCATAGTTGGCAAAGGGAAGTCGATGAGGGTGGCCCTCGTCGGGGAGGGTTGCCCTTGACTAGCGAGGGCCGCCTCCACTGAATCTGGTGAGGGAGGCCCTTGCCCAACTTAGGCGTCCCTCGCTTGGCCCAACTCAAGCATCCCTCACCTGGCTCGACTCAGGTGAGGGACGCCCTCGTAGACTTGGGCGAGGGACACCCTTGCCAACTCAGGCGAGGGTCGCTCTTGTTGGATCTAGCTGGGGGTGACCCTCGTCCAGCTTAGGTGAGGGCGGCCCTCATCGGATCTTGTGAGGGTGACCATCGCCCGATCCGGCGAGGGCGGCCCTCTCCTACTCGGGCAAGGGCCACCCTTACTCGACACTGGGGAGGGCCACCCTCGCCAGACGCCGCCGCCGGGGAGGGTGGCCCTCATCAGCTTCTCCTCAGTTGGCCATGGCAAAGGGAAGAGGAAAAGAAAAGTAAAAAGTAAAAAAAAACGAAAATACTCTTCAATTAAAAAGTTTGGGGTAAATGTGACCCAATTGGCATATTTTAGGATTTTTTGTGGCACAAGAAAAAAGTTTATGATAAAATTATTCCAAGTATCATAATTTGGGGTTTTTGGAGGTACAAAAAAAGTTTAGGATAAATTTGTCCTAAGTGGCATAGTTTGGGGTTTTTGATGGCATAAAAAAAAATTCAGGGTAAAATTGTCTCAAGTGGTATAATTTAGGGTTTTTGGTGGCATTTTTCCAAAAAAAAAAAAAACCGGCATCCATTGTGTGTGATAAAAAAGAAAAAAGAACCATTGCATGTATTTGGAGAAACATGATTTCAATTTTGGATGATGGCAAAGCATTCAAAGATTTCAATTGGACATGAGCAAAGCATTTTTTATTTATATTTTGAGAGATATCAAATCTCATTTCTTGAATGTACACATCTTTGTCCATTGAATGTTTATCTTAAGTAAATCGATATGGATTTTGAGGAATGTTTTGAAAAAGTTGGAGTTTGAAGCTAATGATGCATTGCTTTCTATATAGTTGAGATCACTAACCTTTTTCTTGGTTGAGAGGCGTGATTTTACTTATAATTAAGCTTTCTTAGTATATATTGGGGCGGGGGCCCGGGGAGGAGAAGATTTACAACAAGGAAGTGATCTTCGTCTATATCTGAAATGAGTTTTATGAGTACCAATAATATATCATATAAAAAAGAGTGGTATCTCAATGATGGCTTGAGTCTCTTTTGAGGGTTGCCACCTCATTGTTTGACATGGCTAAGATTAGCAGCCGTTGTTGGCAATTGACGAGGTTGGCAATAGCTAAGAGAGCTCTCTCTCTCTCGTTCATATGATGAATATGGGAGTGGCATCATTCTGGCCTGATAAAAAGATAAACTAAATTTTCTGATAAAGGCCGGTGACGCAAAATGGCATCTCTCACTCAAAACTTGGGACTGTTTAAGAGAGCTCTCTACATTGGTAGATCCTAAGCCTTTCTTTACTGTTTAATGTCGTTTTTTATTTCACTCTCAATTTAGACCTTAAACATTAAGAAATTCCCTCAATGCTGTCCCCCCCTCCCTTTTTGGAAAAACCAACCATATTAATTGCACGAAAGCTAATACCCTCAATTTGCGCATGAGGACTTTTACATGACTTCTATGGGCCCTCCTCCCGATGGAATTGTGAAGTTTGACAGAGAAATTTATTACTAATGATATATATATGTAATTTGAGGTAAGTATATTAGGAGAATCATAAGTTTTGTATGGTTCTTACTTAAATACCATAATTTTTTCACTTATTTGAGTATCACAAATTTGAAAATTTAATGAATTGAATGTCATTGGTTATTTGCCTTATCAAAAAAGCCAATGTGGCATTAATTTATAATACATCATTTGATGTGGCATGTCAGAAAGCTAATTAGAAGTGAACACTTAGGTCATCAATTTCCTCAAAGTGACTACTTAACTGATATCGTGATTGAGAGAGAGAGAGAGAGAGAGAGAGAGAGAGGTGTTGTTTGAGGAAGACAAAGTCTGAAAAGGGGACCATTTAATTGTGGAAGATTTTAGAGAAATAGTATGAAACGGCGACGTTTGTTATCCTCTTGCCATGTTGGACAACAATTTCCATGTTGGACTTCAGCTTATTTTTAAAAATTCCACATTAGAATGGAAAATTGAAAAAAAAAATCACATAGAATGATTTGAATTTTTAGAAGTGCTAAAGTTAGCACTTGAGATGGAAAATAACATCACTTGAGTGTTTGATTGAAGGATAGCAGAAGTTCCAATAATTTCATAAATGATCGCTTCAGTGCCATAAAATTTTGGAAGCGAACACTTCATCAATTTCCTTGAAGTGACCACTTAAGTGATAGAAAGAGAGAGTTTGAAAATGACATTAATTGAGGAAGATAGAGTCTGAAGAGGGGGCCAATTAATTATGGAAGATTTTAGAGAAATAGCATGAAATGATGACGTTTGTTACACTCTTGCCATGCTAGACAACAATTTCCATGTTGGAATTCAATTTATTTTTAAAAAAATTCACATTGGAATGGAAACTTGAAAAAAAATTCACATAGGACGATTTGCTAGAAATGACACTTGAGTAATCGATTTAAACTAATGTCACATTCGAATGAGCAAAAAAAAAAATCTAGCAATTAAGTGAATGCCGTATAAAAGTATGACACTCCTCTTATACTTATCCCTATGTAATTTCTATGTAGCTTTTATATGCCCTAGACTAATGCTATATATTCAGGTAATCTCTCTTGTAATTTTAACTCCATACTTAGAGTGAAAAGATTACCTAGTGTGGCTCTATTACCATTCCACCAGAAGTTCTGTTTTAGATTCTGATACATTTTTGTATTACTAGGGTGGATGCTATAGTTACTACGATGAGCTTCCGACAAGACTGCTTCCTTAAGTTTTGCATCTTTTGGAATGCACAATCGTCCTCGAAACCTTAATGTCCCATTCTCAGACACTTGAAAGTCAGCTTTTCTTTTTGCTTGATCCATCTATAGGATCTTAAGAATGTCAGGATCCGTCGGTTGTGCACTCTTTATTTTGCTCTGCATCTCGGGTTCCACCCTAAGAGTGGCCATTAGACTAGCAAGATGGCCGACCTCAATTTTAAAATTTGAGTCCATGACTCCCTCCAAAAGAATCCATTCCCGTACTATCGCCGAGCCTAATGCAACTTTTCCTCTTATTTTGATCCTTGGTTCTATAGTCGGTTCAAGGCAAATCCTAAGGCTACCCATGGCCTAGCACTAAGTCAAGGCACTCATGGACCTTAGAATTAGTGATGGAATAGTTGGGTCTATCCCGAGGCTCATCTAATTGGCGCCCGATCCATCCTATGGGTCATGGTCAATGTATCACCATTCCACGACCGAACATCATCAATTTGAGATTTCCTTCCGATCACTAAGAATTAAATAGGAAATGATGCATTTTTGGTCGGAAGACAATCACTTTTGGTCAAGTCGGATTGTTTGTGTATTAGTGCATAGCCAAGTAGAATCACCTACGACCAGGCACTATGACTGGTTGAATCAACCCATGATCATTCATCAATCCAAAATCATCCCGTGACCAATTCTCGTGATCCAAAAATCATCTTATAAACTGGTGATTTAATCCCATTGGTATGGTCAGTGACTAATTCACAACCGATACCTTGACAATTCATGATCGATCGGTCAATCAGACCACGACTGGTCAATTGGATCACGACCATTCCTTGATCCCTTACTGATCGAACCGATTGATCCATGGCCAATGACCCATGGTCTACCCATTCAGGATCTTGTGGCCAATTCTCATGGGGTCGGTATTGAGGATGTTAAGTATTGATAAAATAACAATTTCATATATCTCGAGATGGGTTGAAATTCAAGACGTCACAATTCTTCCCTCCTTAAAGAAATTTTGTCCTCGAAATTTGTAGAATTTTCTGCATCCTTAAACCAATGAGGGTATTGATGCCTCATTGCATCCTCACTTTCCCAAGTCATTCCTTTTGCTTCATAATGCTATCCAACACTTTCAGTGTTACCAAATCACTTCCAATCTTGTCTAAACCATTTTTGGCTCTAAAAGGCTAAGCACTTACAAATTTTTGCAAAAATAGAAGTTGCAAAAATTTTATCCTCTTTTTTTTTTTAACAACTATGTAGCAAACTGCTACTTCGGGGGTTTGAACCCCCATTTGGATTGTGCTGCTTGCACTACTAGGTATCACTCAGCTAAAGGTGTTGATGGTGTCCAAAATTGCCTTCTTTATTCATTTAAGGCCAAAATCCTTATTTGTTCCAAACCTCGAAAGGTTCGATATAGCTAGGGCTCAACTTTTCTTTCTTACCAAATCAGGATGTCCCTACTATTGGTGACACCTAAGGAAAACATGTTTCCCTACTTGAAATTTCAAAGGCCTTAGTCCCTTTTTCGCACCGTTGTTTTAGCAGCTTTGCCCTATTCTTAGTCGATCCTTGGTAGCCTTAATCACATCCATTAGTTGCCAAACTATCTTTGAACCGGTTATCCCCATTTACCTGACCTCGCTCCATTAAACTAGAGTTCCACAAGCTTGATCATACTTTTGCTACAACACTCAGATAAAATTTTATCCCAAAAGTTCTCTCTTCTGGTTTAGCACAATAGTTCGATTTATTCTTGCCTCATTCGACATTCTAGACACCTATCAAGAGTCACTCCTTGCTCAAGCCCTCTAGCCCCAACGACCACTCTCTACCTTGGTCGGATAAGTTGTTATAGGCATCATCGAACTATATATCAACTAGCCAAAATTCCTTTTTGGACATGCATTAACTCATAGAGGTATTATCCGCTTTGGTCCGTCTTATACTGGGCCTCATGGTCTTAACCTTAACTGAGCACCTTAGAGTGCAAAGTTTTCTCCAATTTGTCAATTTACAAGGTCGTTTCTACAGGATCACTCATCGATGCTTGTACTTCAATCCAACGAATTTCTCATCAGATCACCCTTTTTATTTTCTCAAGTCCATAGCTTTCTTCAACCATTTGAAGATTAGTGCAACCCAACTCTTCTTTATTGCACCAAAAGCTTTTCCGATTTTGATTAGTACCCTCTATAGCAGAGTTAGGAATACCCTAGCCTTATAATGTATGTAAAATGGCCATTTTGATGTAAAACTTATGTGGTCGGAAATAGCCATGTAATTGTCACTACTCATGTAATGTATGAAGTGTGTTTATGATGTTTGTATCTCTTGTTTCCATGATATTTGTATCGGGGATTTTATGTTTATGTATTCTACATGCACATAAATATAAAGGAATTCGGAACAGCGACAAAGCCTAGGATGTCGCAAAATAACCCATAGCTTAGACCTTAGTATGGGTGTCGTTACAACATTCCTATGTGGTGACCTAGAAGAGGATATCTACATGGTACAACCATAAAGTTCTCAAGTTCATGGGAAGAAAAACTATGTCTGCAAGTTAAAGAAAAATTTATATGGTTTGAGACAGACCTAAGGAATTTGACATCTTTATATGGTTTAAAAAATTCAATGACTACTTAATTATTTTATTGTTGTAGGTGGATAATATGCTCATTGTAAGATTTAGAATGCGGTAGATCAGTATAATGAAGTAGTAATTATCAAAGGAGTTTAAAATGAAGGATAACAGATCAAAATTTTGGGATGAGGATCACGTGAGATAGGTTAGAAAAAATCTAAACTCTTCTCAAGAAAAGTATTCCGAGAAGATGTTGGACAGATTTGGAGTTCAAAGTGCAAAGCCTAAAAACTCTCTTTTAAAAAGTTACTTGAAGCTCTTGAATAAGTGATCGTTAAAGATAGACCATAAGAGTACATGGCTAAGGTACGTCGTGTGTCAGATATTGGCAATTTGATGTATTATGTGGAAGTTGTGAGTAGATATAATTATTAATTTAATAATGAAGTATTGAGAAGTTGTAAAGTCACTACTAAGATACCTAAGAGACATTTTAGGCTTGCCAATTTGTTTTATGATAAAATACTGTAACTTTACAAGGCTTTGTTGATATAGATTTTGGTGATGATATTGACAAAGAAAAGAGCACATTGTTTTTACCTTAAGCATCAATACAATCAGTTGAATATCTAAACTTTAGAAGTGTTTTTTTTTCAACCACTAAAGTAGAGTACATTGCCATATTTAAAGCTGTTGAGAAGATGATTTGCGAAGTTTTTTGAAGGAAAGGAGCAAGGAACAAGATATCAATGTTCTTTTAAGTGACAATCAAAGGGTTTTTTGTCTTGCAAAAAATCTAATAGGACAAAGCACATTTGATTGAAGTATCATTAAATTGTGCATTGATAGTTAATGTAACATCATCATTAAAGAAAATCGTTGACATAGAAAATCCAATATATATATTAACCAAGCATGTTACAACCTAAAAACTGAGGTTTATATTGCCTCGCTTGGCTTCTTGGGTTAATGATGAGGAGGTGCTGTTGTGCTAGGACAATTTGGGAAACGAAGATGAGTGAAGATTATGTGAAATTATCATTGTTTTGAAATTTAGCTAGAAAGTGAGAGGGTGATGGAGTTGAAGAGTTTAATAGAGGAATTTACCGTTAAGAGAATATATCTAATTTCCATATAATTTTTCTAGACTCCCATTAAATATTGGAGTAATCTCTCTTATAAATGTAACTCAATACTAATTGTAAAAAATATTGTCCAATGCGGCACCATAATTTTTGCCTTTCTTAATTCTAAAAGGTTTTTCATGTAAAAATCATGTTTCTTTTTCTCTTCTTTTCTCGTTTACTTTTCACGTTCCTACTACTCTCCCTTCAATGAAAATAAATCTTCAGTAATAAAAGACCAACACCACCAACCAATTGCCGCCCACTGCCATGTCTTGGACAATTAATGCACCATCACACCATAGATTCAAATCGCCATCACCACCGGACTCGACCAACAATGCTGTATCGCCACCATCACGATATCAATATCGCCACCATCGCCAAACACATGACTTGGGCAGCACCCCTATTGCCACCGCCGCTACTGCCACCACCACCAAACTCGAAGCAGCACAATCAGCATGAAGGTCCTCACCAAACTTGACTACCACCACTAGACTTTATCCCCAACACCAACATTAACATCACCAATGAAATCCCATCGATTTTCGTTACAAATCTATACTACTCAGATGTGGACTGTAATCTTCAACTTGAGGTGGCGGCCGCCGATCTTAGGTCGCTAGGTTAGGGTGCGTCAATGGGGTAACTAAAGAGAGAGCGGCGCCGTGATGCCTTTACTAGCGGCGGCGGCGGGGGCGGCTTTGTCCATAGTGGAGAAACAATAAGGAAAAGAAACTACGGAGGAAAAACATATGGCGAAAAAGATGAGTCGTAGGAAAATGAGGTGCTGATCCACATCATTATTTTAGCTCAGTCGATGCTGAGTTGGTAGTCCACGTACATGAAATAATACTTTATTTGATGAAAGGACCACAATGAGTCAATTTAAAAAATGGAAGGATTATGTTATATAAAAAGTTAGGTACCATTAAATAATGAAAAAGAATTCAAGAACTTACGATATCATCGCTTCCAAAACCTTCCGAAGTAAGCACACTTGAACATTGCTACGAGGGAAATCATTGGGATTTACTTCAGTAGTTACCTTTTCCATATGAGAAAAAAGAGGTAGGGTATTCAAATATGCATTTTCTTAGAGGGTTGGGATACGGACATTTAGTTTTATATATGAGTTGCAATTCTTATATCCTATAAAGATGCTGAGTAAAAGTTTGAAAGTGAGTTGAGAGTCAAAGTGGGTTGGAAAAGACAAAAAACATTGCTATGTGGTAATAAATTCGTGAACAGACGACTAATGCACCTAATCCTTGATCGACGTAGCACCTTTTTTAATGGAATAAAGTTATCATTTGGCTCGAGAAGGATGCATCCTAATTCTATCAATTTTAACTAAGATAACTAATATAATGTTGGATGGAATTAGATGTGGAGGGTATTATACTTATATAGATTTCCAGGATAAGTGCATTGGAAATTCTAAAACTTATCACAAAAATGCAATTAAATACTAATACTTTTAAAAAGATTAAGTCTTAAAACTCGTCAAGCCATGTCTTTAGTTGATAGCATTTTTTGCAATTGGACTTTTATGATAAGTTTTAGATTTGATTGTACTTTATAAAAATTTTAAAACCCAATTACATATTTATAATAAATTTTAGAACTTCTAATACATTTATCTCTATATTTCCCATGTACTGTTTGCACTCAAAGGATCGTTCGATTCATGCCATGTGTCGATCAGGATACTCGACAAAAAAGAACCTTAGTTTCCTCCCACCTCTCCTCTCCTCTCTCAACCCCCACATGTGCCACCGCATCACGCCCCCCAGCATTGCCGGCCTTTGCCTGCCGCTCATCCTCCAGTCCATTGGTCATTTTGGTTTCTGATTTCTCGCTATCTCTCTTTGCTAACTATTTACTATTGTCCGCAGCGTACCGCCCCTATCCTTCCGTCATGGCCATGCTGTCAACCATATTTGAATATAAAAAGAATTGTGCAACTGTGAGAAATTTAACAATTGATGTCCTGCCTAATTGAGATTCTCTTAAACTTAGGGGCAAATTTCGAATAGAGATTGAAATAGCACCACAAGTAGGACTTCAAGGCCCATATTATCAATATCTGATCTTCATATCCTAATTATTATAATATTTAAATAATAAACCACACATCCATCCATTAGCTTAAGTTTTTAAAATATTTGCTAGTAGTCACATAAATATCACATGGTATCAAAATTAAGAGACCCTAAGTTCAAATATTCAAGATTTCTATTTGCCTTCCCAATTGCATATTTTTACACTTTAGGCTAAGGTCAAAGCCTAGTCTATACGTAAAGGAGAATGTTGGAATATTTAAATGATAAACAAACATTCATTTATTAATTTAGGTTTTTAAAATAGTCGGTAAATAGTTTCGCAAAATTTTACACTAATTATGGCAATTAGGCAAATTTTGCCCCCTCCCTAGCCACAGTGGAGGCCACCACATCCGACCTAAGGTTGCACCTCAAATTGGATGGTCGTCAGCCTCAATCAATCCAGATTGAAAGTCTCCTAAAAATCAAGGGGCCTTTAATTCACGAGGGATTTATGCGCTGATGACCAACACTTATTTTGGCCTCTAAATCTTTCCCCTACACATCATCTCGTGAACTCTTCCGATTACCCCTTGCAAGAAGGTGCTCTTGATATCAATTTGAGAGTACGAACCAAAATATTAGCTAGAAGATTTTTTTAATGTAAGCCAAGCAACTAAAGCATGCACTGTTTGATATAGCTTTCTCACAACATCAATCGGGAAATAGTTGCTGTACTTTTTACTATATAATCGATTAATAAATACCACGATAGCTGCAGCAATCTAAGCAACTCTTAGGAAACTGCTCCACATGGATTCAAGGTGCTCCAACTCTACAATTAACATTGCTAACTATGTAAGTTGCGGATAGTTCATGCTAGAATAGTCATAAATATCGTAATTATAACACAGTCAAAACTATACCAAATCTAAGTGCTCTTATAACATTTGATCTTCACATCCTTTTGATTCTTTATCTAAATTGAAAGGTAAGCATTCATCTTGCGATAATCGGCACCTACAATTGTCTTATTCCAGTGCCCTTTTCCAAACCCACTTTTCCATTTTCTCCACCTCCATTAATGGCTAACCAATCGATTTCAGTCGCCCTCAGAATATGATGAAAAGCCACTTAGCCAGCTCCATCATCGCGTATTGATGCATCACGCTTTTGCATATCGGCTGCTCGAGTTGATTGATTTGACATTGCCTCACTCATGAATCAATTGTTGGCTTCTTTCCATTTGTTGTGTCGTGCGATAGTTAATGCACGTGCCGATGTTTGAGAAAGTAATATATAAAAAGGAAATTAACCATAATGAGTCGTAATCTAGGTAAGGAATGATGAAGCTCTAATCATAGAATTGGCCCCACCATTTACAAAACGCCTTAACAGTAGTTTTGGGATTGGGATGCGCATTTACAGTTCTAGGTTAGATAGGCTACGAAGCTAGGGACACATAGCATGATCAGCATCCTATGTAAATGAATAAAAAGTTACATCAGTCCATAGAGAATGATCCAAACCATCATGACATTAATTAGACAAAAAGAATATGTAAATTGTGCTTTATCTTTGCTGTCAAATCCAATGCCTTTGTGTCCCTAAGGAGCTCTTTGGGCCTAAGTCAAGAGAACCTTTTGTTATCCTAATCCAACATCGATTTGCCACCACCATTGTATGGATATCATGGCAGGAATATTGAAGTAAGTTTAAATTCCTTCGAAGATGGCTTTTCCTTAAAAGACGTTTCAAAGTTTTCTCCTCCTCACGGGATAGGTTAATGAAATATTATCAATTAATTAATTAATTATCACAACTGTAAAAATTTTCAATTACAAGAAAGTTCTTAGTGCCTCAATTCAATAATAAAGAGTATGGGCTATTGGATCGATAATAATGGGTCAATTAATTTTGTAGGATATAACTATTGCATGAAGTATTGTTTTGCCTTTCGGACTTTCTTGGACAATCAAAAACAGTTTTAGTTTGCGCGGGCCGGGTTGGAGAGGCAACACGATTAGATCAGGCTTTTGGACTATGTCTCGGCTCTAAGCCCACTGTCAATATTGTAAATATGAATGAACACACCCAAAGTCTGATTAAAAAATAATTAAATTTCTAGCCCCACACGTTTTGTTGCTCGGTCAAAGTAAGTGAGACGTGTAAACTACTCATTGAGTCTCTACCACGTCAACTAAGGTCCCTATAAAAAGTAGTCATACATAGATGTCTTCTTTCTACCTTTTTTACTCGTAAATGTCATTTTACCTAGATATATTTGAAGCCGTGATCTATTTTTTTCAATTTGTTGGACATTTCATAAATTTTGAAATTCTTCCAAAGCCTTTGTGTAGATTGATGAATTACACAATCCCTCTCCCTCCCCCCGAAAAAAAAGAAATAAAAGCATCCCCATATATTTTCCTTTAAATTTTCCTCCATCCTCAACTCCAATTGATGGATTATAAGTTGTGAATACTTAAATGAAGACTTTACTAAATACAGTAAACTACCAATGAAAGATATGCTTTAACAAAACTTTCGATGATCCCATCTCGTTTGTTTGGAAGCATGAATGTTCTGCATAATGGACCTATGGGTTTTCCCTACACATTGTGCACGACAGTTGGCGTTTGATGGCATCGTACGCTTCCTCAATTGCATGAACAAGCCAAACGCATTAAGGATCATAACATTAGAGTCACCTCATCTCTCTTAATTGATGACTCAATCAAAAGCTTTCATTGCCATTACTTCTAGTTTATCTGGTGTACTCCATAAGTGAAGGACGCCCCTTAATAATTTATGAAGAGTAATGCTTGGCATATTCAAACTGATATGAAATTGTTTTACAAAGTAACATGACGTATTATAATTGAGTATTTGAATAAATGAGCCACATTCACAATAGTAAAGTCTGTCACATCACTTAATGAATCTATGTTTAAATTGGTCTAATTTAGGGAAAGCCTTCAACATAAGTGGAGGAGGGAGGGAGGGAAAGCCTTCAACACAAGTGGAGGGAGGGGGAGAGAGAGTTCACATTGAAGACAGGATTCTATTCTAATGCCTTAGTGGGAGCTCATACAGAGTCAAAGACCAAAGAGGAATATGAGGAGACATTTTTGTCCCAAATTAAACGAAAGACTTGACCCCATTATGCACATTTGGACAAAGTTGTAGGGCCTCTACTTTTTCATTGTTAATCGGATTCAGGAGAACAGCCTTGGTCCTTCAATTCAAGCTAAAGTTCTCGTTCAATAAACGCCTCCTTGGCTTTTTCCGGGTTGTCTTCATGCGTTTAGAAGATATACCTTGTGATTCTTACAAGACGTAATGGATACGTGTGACGTCTCCAGACCAATTAAACGTTCTCATTTTCAATTACCTTCATTCATGTAAAAATCAACACCGTCTTAGTTGGTTAACGATATCACAGCAGTTTATCATGTGATAAAAACATTTAATCTATGCTCAACTTTTTCCTCCACACATGCGATAAAAGAATCGGCCACTCATATCCTTGGCCATTTGAATAAACAAAAGAAACCCTTCTTTTCTATATACTCATTAGTTGCACCCACACGGTGACAAGTCCGTAAACCCTATAATTCTTTTTTTGCTTACAACTTATTTGAAAGTGACTGCACTGTTGTCGTTACTGTTCTTTGCAAGAAGATTATATACCACCTCCCCTATATTGTGGTTTAGACTTTGAATAAGTGTCCCCTGTTCAACCTACACGGAATAAGCAATTAATATGATATCCGGTGTATATTTTAGAGCATCCCGGTGTATATTTTAGAGCATCAAGAGTAGATGATCTGTAAGCTACTTTGTTGTGAACTCTTGAAAACGAAGCATTCGTGCTTTTGTCTCTTCGTCGTTAGGCAAAAACATTGTCTTTGACGTATGCATGTCTTAATCGAATTAATAAGGTGCTTTAAACGTCAAGAGTTTAGTTGCTAGATGTGTTGAACTTGAATAGATTTTTTTGGGGGGGGGGGTTGTCCTTCTTTAAGTCCTGTAACACGCGGGGAATTGATAGGGACATGATGAGATGCATGTTTAATTGTTAGTGACTGGGTCTGGCTTCTTGAAAGGAGAAACCCTTTTGTCTTTTAAATGCTCTACTTGGTTTGTTGTGACTAGATTAATATGTCACTTATAAGCAAAAATAGAAGAAAATTAATTATTTTCTAACGGTTCAAATTTTTAGACCAAGTTTGATAGTCTCGTTTTATGGGAAAATCTGATATGGTATGCATAGTTCCACATATACTATTTAGATGAGAGCTACAAATCATTTACAGCCAGATAAAATTATTTAAAACTTCTAATCATGGCGATATGATCATCGTGCTCAGACACATACACAAATTACCATATTATAATTATCCTTTGATTGTAGATATCGACATGAACAAGGCACACAATTTTCTCCGGTCTTTTGGGACACTATTCAAGCGTCAATCCATTTGGTCGAGGTTTTATTTCAGATGTCTCGATAGACATCTGCAGATGCATACTCTAGATCATTATGATTCACCCTTACGAAGAAGACAAACATGGTAAGATACTTCTATTTTCCTCACAATCATCATCCTAGATTGGGTCTCACCACATCCCACCCATTGCCAAAGTTTTAAAAAAATGCAGGTTTCTTCTAGAATGAGAAGAAACAATTTTAATATATGAATATATATGTAATAAAAGGAAAAAAAATTAAACCCTAGATATTTGGCAATCATCCATACACGTGCAATGGCCCCATCTGCAACTCTGATGTCGGCTTGACCAGTCTTAAGGGCACAGAAGTCAGCATCATTCTCCAACACCATCTTTTGTCCTCACAACCAAACTCGTACTCCTCTTCATTTCATAGTCTTTTTATTTTTCTTCTTTATTTCTTTGTTTTTTGCTTGCACTCCTCTCTCTCATTTGGAAACTCTGGAAAAAGACACATGCTTTAGTAAATTGGTTGAAGGTACCTGTCATTTTTCATGTTAGGTCCTATGATTAGTAATCTTGGTTTGTCAAATCGAAGCTTCGTTTTCACTTTTCAGCTGGTCTTGGGCAGTTTTGTTTAGTTAAATGACTCAATTATAATCTGAAAGAGATGAATTGTGTTAATTTTAGTCATTTAGTTTCTATTTTAATACTTCAAATTTCTTTTCATAGAAAAGTTTAAGAGTTTTGTTAGGTGGCAAGCGTAATCAATCATATAATGCAAATCATCTTAAAGCTATACATGCAGGTTAATTCGTGCAAGATGTACCACAACAATGTGAGTGCCTCTTGGATAGTAAAAGTCCTCATGTTTCACCGTTTTTACTGATTATTGGTCAATTAACTTGCAAAGATTGGTCTTGTTAATTAAAACTAGATCCCCAATTGGAGGAAACTTGATTTTGTCGTGTCTTTAATTAACGGGTTATAAGTTATAGACATCACATGCACATAAAATTGACTAAAATTTTCATATGTAAACCATCAATCAGAAAATTGATTTGGGGAAAATATGACCCTAGTAGAAAGGTAGAGCCAAACACTTCCCGACAAAAGAAGCGGCAACAAGAAAGGGAAATAATCTGAAAATGCGATGACTTGACAAATCATGATATAGTCAATGTAAACTTGAGGAAAATTTGGGAGATAAATCTTTTTTAAATGCCATATTCACGAAGGAATAATCATAAAGGAAGAAGTGGCTTAAGGAAGAAGCGAGAATGACATTGTTTAGTAGGGACAACTACTGTTTTGTTGCGAGTTTCCTAGTTCGCGCTGACAAGGATAGGCCTTTCTCTCATGTTGATGTATGACTGCTATTTCATCGTTTTCGACGATTCCAAGGCTCCGGTGATAAAGCTCCACATTCACTCCCGCTGGGACCCGCACGTGCGGCGGGTTGATTGGATTGTGATAAAAAAAAAAAAAAAAAACAAGTAGAGAAGTCACAAAGATGATTACGCCATCTACCGAGTTGTTTAATAATTCACCGCCAAGATAGCTGGTAATCACTTTGTCTTCAACTTGGTCAGAGGTTCGATCTGTGTCGTAAGCAAATTTCTATACCATTTGTGCTGCATTGTTTAAATGCTGCATATCTTATTTAGAGTGACTCAGTAATTGTTATTATATTGATGAGTCAAAATTTTAGATTGCAGATTATGCAAATTAACCATAACTCAATTTTATATTCGGCAACTGAGTGTAATATCAACACAACCCTCTTCAATATCCCATAACTCTCTTCATTTCTCTTCCTATTGGAACCAGAAAAGAAGTTCTTTCATGTATATAAACATTGGATTTGCATAGCCAAAAGAAAAGTCCTTGGGATGATATAAGTGGGGCACCTGCATAAGATTAAACAATTAATGGAGGTGCTTATTGATTAGTCAAGTGCAGTTCTATTCATGTACCCTTTTGAATTAAAAAAAATACAACCTTTGATGTTTTAGCTATAGGAAAGTTCACAAAAACCTTTCATAAAAAGTCAGATCCAAGAGTCAATTTTTTTTTGAGGGATTAATAAAAAATTTCACAAAAGCCCGCTTATATATATATATATATATATTTTAAAATTTGATTGAATCAGCCTAAATTATTTTGGACTGATTTTGCTAGCATTAACAAATTTATTAAATGCTCAAAAGTCACTTTTAATTCGGTATCACAGTTTTCTAAATATCAAATTATCACCTCACATGCCCTTAATTATGGACATTCATTGCGCAACACTTCTTGAACTAGTTATTCACAAATTTATTCATTATCAAAGACTGGCATTGGAAGTAGCAAATAGATCATATTCAAGGTCAAATCAAATTGAAACTAAAACTAAATCTTTCGGTGATCAATGTGTCTTATCTTTTGTGGAAATGATTTTTCTTTAAGATATTTCTGTGTACTGTTCTATCACGCAAAAGTTGGGAAGAACCCCTGGGGGAAAGTCAAGAAATAATTAAGTAAAGAGAGTATATAATAAGAGATGGTTAAATTATAATATAGGAAGAGGTAAAGATGGAGAGACCGCGCTCTGACGGTGGATTCCTCTTTTAGCTAGAAAAGTTAAAGTGCGTTGGCTCCCATTTTATGCTCATGCATTCATTATAAGATCTCCTGGCTTACAAAAAGTTAAATTAAAATTATTAGTCTACATTTCATCCTATTTTGATATAACTCTTTTCATTAGATTTAACTTTGGAAAAAGTACGTCATAAATTTTTACAAAGTGTGACAAACACCTAATAGTTATGGATCATCCAAGCCGTAGCTTACCAAAACTTTAGGAAAAACTCCACCCAACTTCAAGGTGTTATAGCTCTAAATAGGGATAAAAGTGGGGCGGGTATAATCGAGTACTCGATCTGTTCAAACCCTAATGGAATGTAAACAGGTAGTGGGTTCGGGAAAGCAAGGTGGATTTAAGGTCAATTGGTAAAATCCAATAGTATTTGGAAAAACTAAGGGGCTTGGGATGTAAACAGGCAATGGATTTGGGATGTTGCGTTTGGATAACTCAATAACCGAACCACATACACACACATATTATATATATGTATTATATTTAATTAAAAGTCGCCATTCCTTTATATTCTTTAAGGTTGTTGAGTGAATATAGATAATTATTCACTCCATCGATGTTTGGAACGATTTCAGGATATGATAAGCTTTCCTAACTTTGTTAAAAAAAACTTTAAATTATTTATAAATTTTGCAAAATCTACAAACAAAAAATATAATATAATCTTATACTTTTCAGCAAGTTCCACCAGTTCACAACCCTACTTCTAATATTATTAGATCTTAGACTTTTTATGGATGTGGATCCTAAATTTTTCCGTCTTATATTTCGAGACTCCCAAGATATTCTGATTTATAATGCCTGTTTCGATAATAATTGTTGTCTTTGCAAATTCAAAGTTGTTTATTATATGTATAGTGTATGATATTTTCCATCAAAAATATTATAGCCACTTCCCGTGAGGTATCTGTCTTTTAGTGAAACGAGTTTAAGATATTATATCAAAACCCCTAACTTGACTTGGAACGAGTTTACAGGGTAGTGGAAATTCGATGGAATGGGTTTGGAATGACGCCATCCCACTTCCAACCTACTTTTAAAATATGTATTATCAAATACATAAGTTACAACGCACATCATAGCTACACTATATTTATTATTTATAACAAATACACTCTAAGGATCCGTATGTTTGAAGGATAATTTTTTTCTGGGAAATTGTTTTCAACTTTTTAGTATTTGGATAATGAAAAAGTAATAGATCTATAACAAACATTTTCCATTAATTGAAAATAATGAGTTTAGATCCAAGGAAAACAAGACTTCTCCTTCTAACAAGGAGGAGATTGCTTTTCCTAAACTACCAAATAGATTGAAACTAAGTATTTTTCTTTAAAATGATTTTCATGAAAAATATTTTCTTTTATTATGAAATTTTTAGTGAAACAAATGCACCATAAATCATAATTCCTATATGCTCAACTCCTCTACTCAAGGGATCTTCCTATTTGTTACGAGAGGTACCTTCTGTGTCCATTAAGTGTTTCAAAGATAGTTGTGATTTATAAGTGAGGACTCACCAGATAGTTCATGATGGAAAAAGCTGGATGAAGCCAAAGGAAAAGTTCAAGAAACTTATGAAGAAGAGTTTCTTGCCTGACAATTACAAATAAGACATGTTCCTCAAATTGAATTCTCTATAGCAACATAGAATAAATGTTGAAGATTACATTAGGGAGTTTGAACAACTCCTTATAAGGTGTGATATTCTAGGACTGCTGAAGCAGACAATTGCTCATTTCCTTGGTAGCTTGAACAAAGTGGTTGCCAATTTTGTTAAACTTCAACCATATTGGTCTTTGAAAGTGTTTGCAAGCTAACCATGAAAGTGGAGAAACAACTGAATGTGGCAAGGGCTTGTCAACTATATCATTGACAAGGGGGACATCCTTCTTTAAAGGTACTTCTTCTAGTAATGTCAAGAATATGTTAGAGAAGGATAAAGACAAAGAGAAAGCCATAGAGCCTATGAAAGAACTCCCCCAGAAAGATTGCTGGTGTTAGTGTTTGAAAATGCTTCAAATGCCATGGTTATGGACACTTCAAAGCCGATTGTCCTAATCGAAGAGTTATGAATCTCCAAGAAATCAAGAAGATCAACTTAGCATTTCGAGAAGCTATGCAAGCAAATTGAGATTGAATATGAGGAGGAAGATGAAATCATTGAACAACCAGACAAAGCAGAATTGCTTATTATCGAGAGAGATTGGCACTTTACAATTACTCCAAAGGCAAATGAGCAAAGAAAGAATATTTTCCAAACCCGTTGCACCGTTAATGGGAAGATGTGCAACTTGATCATCAATGATGGAAGCTACACTAACATAGCATCGACAACTCTTATCAACAAGTTGAATCTTCCAACTTTCAAACACTCCCAATCGTATAAGTTGTAGTGGCTGAACAAAGGGAAAGATCTCCAAAATAAACAAGCCTTGATTTCGATTTTAATTGGGAGAAATTACTGAGATTAAATTCTATGTGATATTATTCCCATGGATGCATGTAACTTGTCATTAGAAGATGTTGGCAATTTGATAGGAAAGTTTCCATTATGGATAGACAAAGACTTACTCATTCTAGAAGAAGCAAAAGCATATCAACATTGTCCCCTTAGCTCCTTTCATGTTTCACAAGAATCAACTTGGGGATGACAACACGAGTAAGGAAAATGTTTTCTCGAGTGAAACTCGAGTTGATAGAACCATCATAAATAAATATGTTTTTTCTTTACTGGTGGCTGAAAGGAAAACAAGTGAGAAAGAGAGTTCCCTAAGCCCTAAAAGTGTGTTCTTTAGTGAATAAACTTGAAGAAGTGTTTTCAACATTGAAGAATTTCAATAGGGCTCAAGCAAATATATTATCTAATTTGTTGGAAAGCCATCCGCGAAATTTGTCAGAATCAAGTTCATTTGGTAAGTGTTAGGTGAATTGCAAGTGCACAATATCGACAAGTAATAAAGTGATGAGTGAGTATCGTTCCCACAAGGATTTTTTTTTTTATCCAATTATTTATCAAAAGTGATCAATCCAAAAATTTAGCTAAACAAATCGAAAATATGAGTAAAAAATGAACTAAACCAATTAAAAGATTAAAATATAAAAGATTAAAAAAATTAAAGGATTCAAAAGCTAATTAAAATTGTAAAATAAAAATAATCTAAAGCAAACTAAAAATTAACAAGGCTAATTATCAAGATTTTAACCAAATCACAAAGCGTTAGAGCATTCAACTTCACTTAACCATTCATAATTAATTTTCTTAACTTGTCATGCAACAAATTAATTTCTAATTGTGTTGGTGAAATTTCCCTAAGATGAATTACAAGCCGACTCGGTCTAATAATCCTTAATTAGGTATGTTAACTCACTAACCTTAGGTGAATTTAAACTATCTAAAAGTATAAAGTTCTTGTGGAAATTCTAGATTTAATCTAAGTAGTCCCAACCTAGATCTACTATCATAACTACATAAATAACCTAGTGTACCTTGACCTAGATTTAATTTATGGTTCAATATCATTAATGTGCATGCACACATTCTCCACCTGGTATCATGCATACATAAAAAATAATTCAAAAGTTAGACAAACTTTTAAAATCATTAAGATCATGATAGAGAATGGCACAATCAAAACAATTCTATTGCATGAGAAAGTTTTTGAAAATCAATCAATTATGATTAAGATCCATTGTAGCTTTAACAAAAGAAATTTAGAACATAATAAAAGCTAAACTAACAAAAATTAAAGAGAACATAATACTAAATAAAAATAAATTCATCAATTTGAGATACAATGAGTTTTAGGTTTGTCTCATCCTTATCTCTTGACACGCACCAACTCCACTAATAAAATGGAAGAATAAAATCTAAGTAAAAACCCAAAATCTTCTGCAAAGATGGTGTCTTCAAGGATTCTTTCCCTCTTATATGCGGCACAAGAGCGGTTTATATAGCCTCCAAAAATCTGCCCTAGGTCGACTCCCACTAGGATTTGGAAAAGATTCCTCCTTATCTCCTTGATTTTCTTTGAACCTTATCCTCAATTCTGGTCAAATTCTCCAAATTTTTGATTTGGGCTGGCTTTTTCTTCAATGTGAAATATTCTAAAAGATATTGCAATATTTTGAAAGATCTGAAAATATGTCATACAAAATAAAATTACATGAGTAGCAATTAAATTCACCCAAAATTCATCAAAATTTAGCAAATATCAAGTATAAATTAGCAAGAACACTCTATTAAAAATAGAGTTATCAGTAAGATGATTGGAGCAAATTAACTACTTTCAATCTTGGAGATGAGGTAATGACAGATTTGAGGGCAAATCTTCAACAACATGGTGAGTTTGATCAACTCGAAAGCTCAATCCAGACCTCGTTAATTAATTCAGTTTAATCCTTATATTTGGCAAAAGGCTGATTTTGGCTATAGTTTGATTCAATGGGTTCGAGTTGAAGGTGTCAATTTTGCAAGAGTTATTGATTTAGTGAACAAATTGTCAATTTCATGGTTGCCAAAAGCTACCTATTGTCGATTTACATGACTTATTGTCGATTTCAAGTCGACTAATCAATTACCTAACAACTAGAGGGTGTTATGGTAAATTTCCTTCACCATTTGTTCAATTTCCAAGGTTCTTCTTCTGCTTCCAAGACAAGAGCATGAATTTAGAAAGTCTCATCAAATTTCAATGCATCTACTAATTAGTCGCATGCATTTAAGCCTTTTAATTGACGGTTTTTTATGAGTTTTTATTGAAGTGCTACTTTCAAGAGTCATAATTATGTGAACTACCTTAGAATCTATTTGGTTTCTAGGAATTTTAAGAGTCTTTTCTTTTGTTTAGCAATGCCTCTACAAATAGAAGTGTAATCTCCATAGTAAAGAAATGACTTGAGTATATGAGTATATGAGATTTTTTCTCTATGAGCAAATATCTATCCCTGATTTTTTTATCCTTGGAAGACGGATACTTCTTTGTGGTGAGCCAAGAAGCCCTTTATCCTTGACTAGCTAATTTCCCTTTGAATCTTGGTGGTGAGCTTCTCCTATCCCAATTCCTTTATCTTTGAAAAGTGGATTATTCCTTGGTGGTGGACGAAGAGGCCCTTTATCCCTAGCTGGTGATTCATCCATTAGACATCGGTGGTGAACTTCGTCAATCTCAATCTTAATTCTCATTTAGGCTTTGGCAATGATCATATTCTATCCTATATTTATAGTTATACATCAATATTCATCCCTATACACTCTAATCTACATGTACTTCCATCAACACTCAAAACATCAATCACCCACTCTCGCAACCACATCACTCTGTCTCTGTCTCTCTCTGTCTCTATCTCTCTCTTGCTCTCTTCTAATTTTTTGTTCATTCCTTTATATAATACCATATCAGATCCACATGTCCAAAATTTGTCATATTAGTCATTTGAAGTTGTAAGAAATGGTAGATGAAAGAAGGACTTGATTGCAAAAATCATGAATGTTACGGTGTTACATAGCACAAAAAATAGTTAGAGGAACAAATGGTGTAAATAACAAAATTTAAAGAACTAAAACCATACTTAATCCTTTAGATGACTGTCATTTAGTGTCTCTTCTAGGTTTGACAATATGTAATTTATAATTGTGTTTTAATCGTATAAAAAATCATCACTCCTAAATTGAACACAATTGATTCCTAGCACTCTACTCATGTCATCTATAGAAGACACCATCCAAAAAATTTCATACCTATTCAATACTTAAAGCATATAGCTTACTTGTGGGAGAGAGAGAATGAAAGGTTACCATATTTTCAGCCATTAGTGAAAGGGTACCGTATGGAATAAGGTCTAGTCAACCTAAGTAATCATGTAATGGGGATAATATTTTAACACCACTTTTATGTGCTAAGCAAATTGAAACCATGCAATGAAGCATGTGAACGTTTGGCTTTAATACCATATTGGAAATTGCTTTGAACATTCAATACCTTCACGATGGGGAGAACCATGGAGCAATAAGGCATGTAGATGTTTGGCTTCAATAACAATAAGTGCATTAAAATCCAATACCTTGATGTTGGGGAGATTTAAGAGGATGCTTAAACTCGAGCACCGACATATGTAGCTTGACCCTAATTCACACACAAAAAAAAAAAAAAATTGAGCCGCCAAATTATGAGCAAAATGTACTCATCAGTTGTTTCTTCTTACTTCAACAATCCAATGTGAAATCTTTGTTTCACACCCCTTCACATTTGTTTTATAATTCTCTCCCTCAATTGTGGGCATTTAACAAATTACTCACTCAATTTAACTATAAGAATTATCTACCTAGTTGAGAATCATATGTAAGCTACTTCTTTGGCTCAAAGGTCAATATTCCTATACATAAGTACCAATGACTCCGCACTAATTCTCTCCTTGAAATAGGGATATGAGGTAGTTTCTAATCTTTTGATTTTTTTGAATTGATAAGTATTGCCAAATTCACCCCTCTCTACATGAAAAATAATGGGAAATGGGGTTACTTATTAATTAATTTTATAAAAATTCATCATGGGGCTTAAGCATAAGTGACAAAATAGATGTTATTGAAAATGGAGGATGAAGTATTCATGTACATACATTTTCCTTGTAGAAGGAAATAAATTACAATTTCTAGTACTTTAAGGAAGGCAAAAAGGTTCAGGTGTTCACCTTTTGGTGAAATTCTTTAATGACAATGTTGGAAGCTAGATATAAAGTCACACACATGCTGAGTTGATGGTGTTGTCTTTTTGAGATTAGTTGAACCCCTCCTTCTACATTATTGTCTATAGGCTTGATTATTTTAATAATCCCCAGGTATTAAACATGCCTTCTTGTCTCCGAGACCACTCCTACCCCTTTTTCCTACCTCAAGTGGCCAACACGTACACATGACTAAAAAGCCATATGGACATCCTCTCATGAGTTGGGCAATTGCCATCACGGAGACATTTTGAGATACGTTTCCATTCTTGTTGATTGGTAATTAGGTAAGACTTGAGAGTTTGCTTTAGTGTATTATAATCGTGTTTGCATTTGTGTTGATACATGCTTTGAATTTATAAGTTTAAAACTTGTCTTACATTGAAATTGTGCATGTTAATTTGTTTGTTTTATGACTATTGAGGTTTACCTTAGTAGCCATGCTTCCCATATAAAAAGGGAGAAGTGGAGGGTTCGAATCCCCACCTTTTTAGGGGGTTGGAGTATGGACAATTTAGTTTGAAATGTGTGTTTTGACTCCCACATCCCTAAGGAGATATGACAAAAAGTCTGAGAGTGAGAGTTAGAGTAGGAGTAGAGTAGGACCAAAAAAAAAAAGTTTGTTTTATTATTCAGGGCTCGACCATAATTAGTCAGTTCCCTAAAAGGGAATTGATATAATAACCTATCGTCATTAGGTCAATCCCAAGGCAGGTTGTGTATGTACAAACTATCACATGCATTTGGTGCACAACCCTAGATTGATCCCAACTATTGGTATTTGGCGCATTCCCTACTAAATTTGGTCAATCACAAACTTATGAGATGGTTATATGGTTAAAGAACAATTATATATGCACATAGATTGGATGTACAACATAAGTTTGACTCTTTACCTCATGAGATGAAAGTAGTATTATCCAAATTCTATTACTCTAAAGTGAGTATTCTTGTCATAAAAAAAATGATACCAAAAGATCGATTGGTCTAAATGTTATTAATAAGATGTACCTAACGTTATGATGATAATTTTCTAGTCATTTGAGTCGAAATATATAGAGGCAATGCATAGTTATGATTGTGAATATATCCAGTTAATCATAACAACTGATGACATTCTTTTGCACTAGTTAGCTAAGTTTCAATTAAGATGAAAATTACAAGAAGGATGGAAACGAGAAGGTAACCGTACCATCATATTTCAAAACTAAATGGTGCCTTCACATCAGATTTTTTCACGGAAACCTCTAATATTCTTTGGTCAGTTTCCTTGTGAAAATTAGAATTGGAAAGCCTCGCTTGGTGGGATTTCCACAAATCTCAATACATGAGATTCCTTAAATATGGAAAAAGAAAAAAAAAATTAGTATTTTCCCTAAGAGTTAGTAAAAGTGACAAACCCATTTGTAAACACGAGAAAAGTGGTTGCACTTAGAATAAAGCCAAGTGAGAGACATAGTGTACGAGGAGCTCATTATAAACACTTATAGTTTATGATTTAGAGATTGGTTTTACTATGTTGCGTATAAAGTGCGATAACGATTATTGGTGCATCCAATAGTGGGATTGTTGTATGAGAAAGTTAGGTCCTACATACCAGTAGGTTCTACACTTTTAACGAGGCAATAGGGTACTCTAGGCATAACTGATCGAATTCAGCTTATTTGGACTGCTTAAGCTGGAAGAAAGTAGGCACAGCCAAAACAAACGTCAATAAATATCGTTTGCAAATTTCCTTTACCTAAACTCTTTAATTTTTGTTGTTTGTATTACTAGTTCACCTTGCGCATAGAAACAAAACTTTTATTGGCGTTGATTCTGCGAAATTACTTTGTATTTTTATGAAAATCCAATTCAGCCCTCTTTGTTTCTTATTTGGGTGTAACAGTTACTTCCTTATACTATGACCCTAAGTGAATGCACCGAGTAGAAATCAAACTTAAGATTTCATGCTTTTTGAAGCGCAAGATCCTAGTCGTTTTCCCAATTAACCAAGCCGATTCTATTGAATCTATTTTTTGACACTTCTGTTACTTTCAACTGAGATGGGCTTCTAACATCACCCAACTAAGCAACTATTATTCCCGTATACTACTATGATGAAGTAGAAATCAGGTCAAAAAAATTGTTAGCCAAAAGTGACTCTAATCTCCATGATTAGCTGACTTCCAAGCACCATTTAATACATATAAATTATCAGATTAGTGTCAAGAAAGCTGCTTTTCACAGGTCATAACTCCTAATCTCCTCATTAATGTCTCAGAAATAAACCAAAAGCTGCCATAGCATTTTTGTTCCCTCTTACTTGTAAGAGCTAGCTAGCCCTCACTAGTTTTCCTTTGGGGGTTGAACAATCAATTATATTTTAGGGTTAAAAGGAGGATTTGATAAGATGGGTGTTTAAGTTGGGGTGTCATTATTATTGGGGTTGAACGTGGGGCCAAATGCACATTGGGCCAAGGTCTACATGTTGGTGCCTATGTGTGACACAACCAAGTGATTGAGAGTGATCAAGGATTATAATAGTGATTAGTTAATCCCAATAGTACCGTATTGCTAGACAAGGCTTGACCTACTAGCCCTAAAACATTTCAAAGTGCACAAGAAAACAAACTCTGTCTCTGTTTCTCTCTCTCTCTCTCTCTACCTTGTCACTATCTTTTGTGCCATCCATTTTTCAGATGCATCTGTTGTTTATCTTTCCTTCTTTTCTATATTGGTATCTCGATTATCTTGCTACTTTGTGATTTAAATTACTCTCATTTGAATAGAACCGTGGAACGGAAAGCCAACATATAGTACCAACATCGCAGTGGCAAGGCAAAAAACCCAATATTTTGATTGGCTCTCATTTAGAAAGCTGTATGGGAATCATCTAGCAGAAAGTTCTAAATCCCAATATAAATACATTCATTGCTCATCTTACAATTTGGCGATTGTGTGACTTCCCCATTAAACAAATGTGGCTCTTTCCCCTGAAATAATTTGCCATGGACACATTCCAATTTGCATTATAAATTGTTCAGATTCTCATCGATGTTTACTATAATACTTGAATGAAATTTGAATAGCACTGATTCAATTGCATTTCTCTATATGATTTATACTTTGTTTAACTTTTGTGCACACGAGTGGGTTCTAGGTTAGATCAGCGATATACATCGTATGGGAACAGCCCCACGCAATCAAAATGCACGAACAGGTGTACCTGCTGCTCAAGATAGTCCCACCATCACATGCCATCAACCATGCCACACTCACCCAGATACATCCAACCAAGAATTTTCATGTCCATGCCTAGCTTTATGTCCAGAATTATTTTTCAATGGATCGTGTCCCTTCAAGACGTTCATCATTCTGGCTGGACCATTGTCGGATGCCCATCCGGAGTTTGGTTGGATTTAGTAGAATAAGTTAACTGCCAAGAAGTGAAAGGTACACCTTTAAAAGGCTTATAACAGGGCAAAAGGGATATGAGAAATCGAACTCGGAACCGCTAAATAACTATAGTAGTAGATACAAGTCGAATGCACATCTATTTTTGCAAAAACCTTAAAACGTATGAAAAAAGTGATATTTTCTATATTAACAAGTACGTTCACGAAACCAAAGCAGGGTAAGAATTTACTTGATATCTAAACGAACAAAAGACTTTCATTTGTGTTTTTTAAATTCATCGGTGGCTTCTGAACTCGAAATAATAAAAAAAGCAAGGGTGAGAAAGCCAAATGTTCATTTCGTCAAACGACTACTGGAGCCGGTAAGTAAGCGGCCAAGCCGAAGGACGGCCATTGGGGAAATTTCAAAAGAAAATTTCAAAAAAGAAAGAATGAGAATTGAATGGTGGAAATGGCGAGGGGCCTCAAACTTTGTGACCAGGAAACGCGAGGATGCTATTAAGGACAAATTGGTTTGCGAACTCCGACATCTTGCTTTCATGAAGATTCCACTTCATTAGTTCGCCATTTATTTTAGGGACGTGCGATAGACATAGTAGAACCTACAACCTTGTAAAAGCTCGCATGCTTTTAGTAGGTTGCAGAGTATTCGACAATACAATATGAGTCTCTACATTTTGCGAATGATTATATCTTCCTCCATCTCCATCCGGTGGAAAAGTCATCCAATCACGTATTTTATCAGTAAATCTAAGTAAATATAAACATGGTTGCTGTCCATATCTGTAACCTACCAATCGAATATCTAACGTAGGAAAATTCCTTTAAACCGAGAATGGCGGGTAACATGATTGAATACTTACGTTGGAACTAACACGCTTCTAATTAATAAATGGACAAGAAAAACACAGACCTACTTTGTCCTTTTGTGGATGATACAGTAATAAAATATATGTTAGAGGAATTTCGTCCCGGAGATAATATTGTTCCAAAATTGTCCTCCAACCAAAATTTTCACATGTGATATTAATCGGCAGTACTTATGGAGTTCTTTTCACCTCAAGGAACTTAGTTCAAATAAATGTTATAGTAACTACCAGTAAAATGAAGCTTTACACAAATGGCCAAGAAACATATGAAAAAATGAGCCACATAGTTGATGAACCCAATCATCAAGCAAAGTGGGCAATTGGGTTCGGTTTGTGCTTGGCTCTTTTGTCGTTTAAGGCTGCGCCTATACGCAATAACATATGGCAACCGAATTATGGTATAATAAAATTAGGACGGAGGGGGACGAAAGGGATTTTCATTTTTTAATAACTACAAAGTGCTAAATAAATGAAATTTGTAGCCCATTAAGACGACAAAACGGTATTTTAATAATCATTAAAATATCCCCCCTGCCTCTTCCTCGAGTGTTTATAAACTATGGCGATTAATGCCTCCTTCCCACAAGCTAAAGAGCTAGTAGCCTGCAAGGAAAAAATCAGTGAATCTCCCCCGAAGAAAGCCCACTTCCAAAAATTAAACAAGGATCCACCATGACTGGTTCTGGGTCTCCTTGTGGAGCTTGCAAGTTCTTGAGGAGGAAATGCATGAGAGGCTGTGTCTTTGCCCCATATTTCTGCCACGAGCAAGGTGCGACGCATTTCGCAGCCATTCACAAGGTCTTTGGCGCGAGCAACGTGTCCAAGCTCCTCGCAAACCTCCCTGTGAGTGACCGGTGTGAGGCCGCCGTGACCATCTCGTACGAGGCTCAGGCACGGCTCCAAGACCCCATTTATGGATGCGTCTCACACATCTTCGCTCTCCAGCAACAGGTTGCTTATATAATGTGATGATATGCATATTACTGCAACCCACACACTCTGATTTGATGAGCGAAAACCCTATTTTGAGTGAGTTCATGATTTTCTTGATCACGACCCCTTGCAGGTAGTCAATTTGCAAGCACAATTGGCTTCTCTCAAGGAGCAAGCTGCTCAAGGCCTTTGTGCTCCCTCTTCCACAAGAGCGAGCCTTCATGAGAAATATTCTGGAAATAAGGTCATCTCGAACCAAGCCCTCGACGTGCAAAGTTGGTTGCACATGGCAAATCCAAATAATTTGCCTCATCAGTTCAGTTTAGAGAACATGAGCAATGTGAACACAATGCCTTACTATGAAAATGGGTCGATGGAATCAAGCTCCGCAGGAAACAATTATGACAATTCACTTGTCCTAGAGGAGAACATCTCCTTCGGGAGCTTAGAGGAGGCTTCTGGTGGTTCGATCTCTTCAATGGATATGCAAACAAGCAACAGACAGTGGAGTTTCCGGGATACTGACGACCTCCACTCCTTCGCGTTTGGGTACATTCACCATTAGTGAGGCGTCAGCGAGCATTTGGTGAGAGATGAAATTCAGTCGAAGATGATCACCATTTGTTCAATTTTTTAGATGCTGCTTGGCTATAAGCTGAGAAGAAAACCCTAGAAATGTTCATGCACAGTTAGAAAGCCTATTTAAGCCATCTACTGTTGTTTTTTCTTGTTCGACATAATCAACAATATCCAGTGGAATATAAGTATAGGTAAATTTTCTAAAACTAAAGCAGATTCATCATCTCGGTTGATTAGAATGGTTTTATGTGTTTTTTTTTTGCTAATAAAATGATCCAGTAATGACCAAAATTCTTGACCTAGGAAAAAAACAGATGCATAGGTTAACTTTTTCTGCGAGACTTTCCCTTTCCTACAACCCTGAAAGTTTTAAGAATGATCAAGCGTAATCTGATTAGGTCTTCTTTGGAACTTAATGGAAAGAGGTACCTACAACACCCCGGACAAAGTCAGAGACCTTGAGAAAAGTGACTTTCGAGGCATATCTAGCACAAAAAACTCTCCGGATATAATTTAAAAACTTTGGGATAATTTGCACTTCACTATATATCTTACCTCACTCATTCCCACTATATAGTAAGCCGGTGTCATTAGATTGATCAAATTCCCCTTTTACGATACAGAGAACAGCATGCCATTGAGGCCACAACATATTGCAAAAGATTGTTAAAATAGCAATATGAGTGGAAAAAATTTCCGGATATCTGTTTTTCTGGTCGGTTTCACTAACAGATGGGTGTAATAAGTACCAGCATCAGTTTCCAGAACAACATATATTGATCAACAAGAGTGCATGTTCTTTCTTGATCATGAAAGCACCGGTTTATCTTTTAATGTCTTGTTTCTGGAGTTCGAAGAAAACAAGTATTGGTGCATGTTTGTGCTTTTTGTTACCACTGGAGTCCTGTAACATCTGAATTTCCTGGGATTGAGTAGAGGAAACATTGTGACAAACCACCCATTTTCAGGCATTGTTGTGAATTTCTAGAGAGGCCAGTGTAGCTATCGGTGATCTTTCTCATAACAGGAAATTAAGGCAATGTGGTGCATGGATTCTTCTAAATACATAAAACTTCAATTCGTCTAGTGAATTGCCATTTGCGTGATGCTCAATGGTTGTCTTGGTTTATTGTGAAGCGCAAAACAATTTCTGAAACCTCTTTTTTGTTCTCTTTTTCAGGTGTGCCCTCATCTTTTTCCGAAGTAATATCCTTGTTAAGGAGATCTAATGATTTTCTGGGCGGAAAGCTTCTGCTTCCATCTCGTTGTCCGCTGGTTTGGTTAGGTAACTAGATATTGTAGAACATATTATAACGGCAATCGTCGTAGCAGCTTCAGATTGCACATAACAATCATGCCTTGTGTTTCTCGAGCATTCGTGTTGAAAATAATATAAGGTCGATTGCCCCCTGGATGCAAGAAAGAATAGATTAATGTACCATTTGATGTACCATATTATACACCATCATTAGAATTATTATCTTGTCTCGGGTTGTGTTATGTCTCTCCTGCTTCTGATCTCGAGGATCGATTGCAAATTGCATTTTATATTAGCTGCTTTGATTCCTTACAGTGATTCAGACAAAATGATGTTTTACCATGAAGATATATCTTACACAGAGAACCATAAATTTGGTAGATTCTTTAGATTTGCAAGTGTTCATTTGAGCTGAAAGATTCCACAATGTTAATATGGGATGATATTGCCATTTTGGAATTGTGATTTTCAGGCATGAATCGTGAAATTTATGGGATTATAAAAATGGGTATATATATGTGCTTCTAGGGAGGCCCTAATGTGTGCTAGATCGACCTGTGACACTTTAGGAAGCAAAATCTATGATCCATATATACATTTCAAAATATGTCACCATTATTCTTTATTGTTTATTTCTTCTACTCGGATAATGGTGCAAAGGTCTCGGGTCCCAATTTTGGAGTTGAGATTCCGATTCTGCTGCTTTCTTAGTGCTGAGATGAAGGAGGGTAGACAAAGCTTGGTTTCAGAGCTTCAATGGAGGTTTTGGGAAAAATTTCATGGTGAAGAGAGTAGATGAACAAAAGAAGATAGATGAAAGTAAGAAAAATGGAAAGAATAAACTCAGAAAACATAAAGATGATGTGGAGGTGGATATAATCTACACGTGGAATTGTCGCGTTGGATTTTGATGGCAATGTAAGGTGGAAAGTTAATGGGACTAAATTCGGGTTTTTGGTATTTCTATTGGGACTCGATTTGATATTGATGTTCTTTTAGAGAATTTGGCTTATAATGGAGCAGAAGTCCCAACTGTGGACTATAACATCGACGGATTGTTAGATGATTGCACATGAAAGATCATTTTCCTTTCGTTAAATATCAGAAAATGTAATTCTTTCCCAGCCCAGTGGTTCACACTTCTGATTACATTATCATTTACATGTTGCTGCCTCCTTTTTCTCGCCAAAGCTGGAGGCATATTGAATTCTGCATGAGCTGTCCTAGTATGTCTATACATGGTCTCTTTTACTTTTTGGTAGATTAAAAGAGTTTATTTTGAGGATAACAATGATCCACGTGCAAACCTATCAAATGCTAGAGGAGATGAAAATGTTGCTTTAACTATAGTTTACACAACTATTGGTTGGTTGAGTGGTCCAAAATTTAATTTGCAAGTCGAAGATCATAGTTCAAATCCATAGTCTATCCTTACTCTTAGGAAAAATTAGTTAGTAAGTGAAATACAAGCTTGGGTTGAAGTGTATCGCCGGTCTTATGCCTCCCCACTTGTATATTGTGAAATTGCAACGACAGGTTCGCCTTGTTGGTGGTTAGTGTTTCGTTAACACCTTGAATTTCAGCAATGGGTGTACTAGGTTCCATCCCTCCAAACCTTTTTTCTGCTCTCACAAAACATTTTAAGTTGAACAAAAATTCCAGAAAGAAAATGTCACCACAGGAGAGAGAGAATCACGATTGTGTTCACTACTCCGACCAAGATAACAAAAGAGCAAAGTTCGTACACAGGGGATAAGTTATTAGATGTTGATAAGGTTATGACACCATCAACATTTAAATATTATAGTACTTTTTTCATTTTGCTCCTATTCATAATTTATGAGTTCCAAACATGAAAGTATGTAAACTTTGCTTAATGCCTCCAATATTCATAAATCACTATATGGAAGTTATATCATGAAAAAAATCCATCTTTTTACTTGGAAACTAATGAACATGGAATTTCTTGCAGTGTCAATCGATTTATAAGATATGTTGTGTCCTAGGCTACAAATTAGGTGTTTGATGAGCAATATCTCAAAACGCATAATTTGACATGAAATGAATGTTCCAGATTGATTTCTTTAGATTTCTATATAAAGGATTCGGATATTCTCGATAAAATAAACAGCTAGGGTAAAAGTCAAAATTACAAAAGCTTTATTTACCTCTATCTTCATGGGATAACCTTATTTTGGTTAGATTTTTCAATATTTCCTACAATATCTAATTCTACCAAGTTGCTTATGCTTAAAATAACTCCATTCTTTGTAAAATGGAAATAAATTTTGCAATAAAAATTTTCATTTAAGCATCGATACATTGCACTTACCATGAGCATGTACTAACTTGCAAATTTTTTAAGCTTAGTCCCAAAAAAAAAAAAAAAAAAATTATTCAACTCATACAATGGCCCATATTCATTAGCCCAGCCAACGTATATCACTGAGTTGCATGGCATTGTTGACTCACCCGCTCGAGTTCGATTTACTTCTATCAAGAAAGAAGCCATTTCATCGACATCAAGCCTACACTGAAACTAAGGGTGATCGGTTCTAGTCCGATCCGGTTCCAAAGTGGAATCGGGAATCGTATTGGGAGGACCGGTTCCCAAATTTTGGGAACCGAGGACTTGATCATCCGGTCATAGGACCGAGAAGTGGACCAGATCGTCGATTTTGGTCCGGTCCAGTCCAATCCAACTGAACCAGAAACTCTTTTTTTCACCAAAGAGAGGTCATGCTCCAGACCAATTGATCTAGTTTGGCTCACGGGCGGTCCCAATAAAACCAATCGCATATGTTCTCACATGATAAAGAGTCAAACTCTCCCTTGTATTTAAGTTTATATATGTGTGTTTAAGAAATAAAGTAGTCTATTTAAGAATTTATTGCTATTTTTAAGAAATTAAAAATATATACTTAAAAAAAGAGTCGGTCCAATCCGGTTCAGTTTCCTCCCAGAACTGGGAACTGGATCGAAAATCACCGGCATTATTTTTATGGAATTAGGAACTAGACTGATATCTCCAAAAACCGAACCAAATTGGCTAGTCCGGTCCAATTGGGTCCGATCTCGGTTTGGTTGGTCCAATATTCTCCTCCCTAATTGAAATCATATTCCCAGCCCATCTTTTGAACAAGCCCATGATTATTGAACTAACGCAGCCACATAGCTCATAAGCCCACTAACTAACACCCATCCCAACGAAACCCATTAGCTTATCTATTTACATCTTCTTGAGAAATGGGATAAGCACCTGAGAAAGGCCCGAGTTATTGTAAGACGCGTATTTTAGTATTGTAGCAACTTTAGGAACCATAATTTGCTTTTGGAATCTTAACTCATTCATCAAAGTTACATTTACGACTAAGTTTGCCCAGGGATCTTGAGTGGTACTGGCGTAAGAATAAAAATCTGATGCGATTTATGAAGAAATCAATATTTATGTGCATTTGTTTCATGGAAAATAAATAATTTGAAAAATATTTTTCTAAAGATAATTACTTATATCGTTTATAAAAATAAACAAAAAAATTTCAGTCCACGAAATATTTCAATATAAATTGTTGTCGGTAATGAAGCACTTTTTATTGATTAATTATTTCAATCAATACAAGAGATTGTTTTTAGAAAAATGTTTAAATGATTTTCTTCACAACAGATAGGGCCTTAAATACATATGAAATATGTGATATAATAAGGCAGTAACTTGGCCAAACTTGAGAAATAATGTTTAAATTGCTTCTCCTCGAAACCCTTGCTCTAGTTTCAGCAAATCCATCCCAACTTCTATGGAAATCCCAATTAGTTGCTGAAATGTTTTGGCACAACTTAAGAGTGTTTATTCTTCCTCCGTGCACTTTCATTTTATACTCCCGAGATTTTCTTGGGCGGTCACGTGTAATCCCTTTTTTAACTCCTCCACATTTTCATGAGCTTCTCTACTTTCGTGATTTCAATAACTTTGGGAGCAATCGTGTGTCTTGCAATGATTTCCTTCTCTCACACAATCTAGTTCAATCTTTTTAGACATTTCGGCTTTTAGCTTTGATTGAAGTGAATGTCAACATTTACTAGTATATCAAATTCGAGTTGTTCAGTCCTCATATGAAAGCTCAATTTGTTATGATTCGAGTCCTTACTCCTCGAGCTACCCCTCTGCCTCATGTTGAGGATGAAACTTCTCCCTAGATTTGGGCCATAAAATTTTGCTACCAACACATGCCTCCAAATACTTTATCAAATTTCATTTGGTGAAGGGTTTCCAACTTATATTTTGTTGGCCCAGATATATTGGGCTTGTACAATCTCAGCCCATTTGCCTGACTTTAGCTAGCTCCCGCCTTTGATCAAAAGAAGATAGCTTTTTGATTTGCCAATCTCTTCATTTTATCAAGAGAATTGCTCAGTTTTCAAAAACCATAAACCTTTTAATTGAGTTCTTGTAGCATTCCTGATTTTCTCAAGGGAAGATGAAAATATACCTATGTTTGTGCTTTTTGTTACCTGCCAATATTGCATCCGTAGTTTATCCTCTTTGTAGTTCTTTACTAGTTTGTGTATATGTGTCTCCCACACATTCTATGTTTGGCATAGGACACTAACCAACTAATGCCAAAACTAGTCCCTATAATAATTCAAATTGAGAAATGCAAACAAAGAACATGCTATTGATATTAAAAAGCAAACAATTGACAATGACATAACCTTTTATTGGTCGCTCATGAATGCCCACCCTTCCCCATTAGTTATCTTCAGGTGAGCTATGATATTTTTTAGGAACTAGGATGAAATGTCATTGTTCTCTATCTTGAGAACAATCTAAGCTAGTGGAAACATTTGGCTATCACATCTCTTCCAATTGCGGTCAACAATTTTCCTTTGCACAAGCCCTTCAAAAAATAGCCATCCAATCCTATAACCTGTCTACAACTAGATAAAAATTCCAATCTGTATGCATCAATTGCACATAAAACCTATTGAACCGAGTCCCACTATTAGGAAGTGACCTCTCCACAACCTTTAGATACACTCTATTTGAAGGGTTTTGAAGCCTACGCTCCCAAGCATAATCCCAAACCTACCCATATTCTTTGATACATTGACAAATGAGTATCCTTATCACTTCATTTTTTGCACTTATTCTTGGACACATTAACGCATACATACTCCTTCACTAACTACTTAAATCGAGTAATCTTTATCTCGACCATCACCTTGATCATATCGAAGAAATGCTTAGACAGCCATGCATTTATTACCCTTTTGTTGTCAAAATTAATGGAACAAGAATGTTCCTCTTGGAAGGCTTTCACGCCCGAAGCAACCCCATTTCACTTGAAGTCTAGTTGTACGACGTCCACTTGTCATCGACCAATTCATTTTATCTTGTAATTAAGCACATGCGGAAACGAACGACTCCCAAACCAAAGAACATGGATTCTTTGACAGTATTTTATATATACGAAGGTTTTGCCTAACTAAGTACAAGTGCCTACTCGTTGGCCTCGGTGGGAACGCTCTCTTTGATCCACAAGTACTGCATCATCTAGGGTCTGAAAAGGTTAACCACGACGGGTTGAGATAAACTCAGCAAGTTAAAGCCCTAAGCCCCGGTTAGGAACTTCGCTCGCCTCAAGAGTTTAACATACAACCTAATTCAACAGTCAATACGGTGCAAGGAGAAACCAAATCAGCAATCCTACTTGGCCTTGGCACACGTGACCTGCAGAAATTGTCAATCATCTCACAACAATAGTAGGAGACATACAAATAATCAGAGCCTTGCACAAATTATTCTCAAATCTCAATGCTCACACATGCTCCGATTATTATGACCCTCAAGGCCACGGCACAACCTTATGGTTGGCGGTCAACTGGTCGTAAACCAGGCATCGTCCTCTACCTCGAGGCACGACGACGTCATGGGCTCTCCCCCACCGACGGCATTCCCTAAGGAGCATAGGGCCCGTCCCACTACCGTAGCCCCGCATCTGACCACTATTAGGCGACCCAATGGTCACGGCACAACCCCGAAGGATTGGCGGTCATCCGGCTCAACCGGGCTATCAACTTTAATATGACCATGCAACACATCAGCAAATAATTCATTCTTGTTTTTGCTTTTGCTTGGTCGTGAATGCAACATAATTCGTGCTCATACGATATGCTATTGCAGTTAACACACTTATAATGTCATGCATTCTAATCATTCACGAAAGTTGCAACAATCAGCAGTTCAAATCACAGTCTGACAATCAATTTCGACCAATCAACATCATAACACTTGCATACTTGTCCAAAATAATCATGTACCTTAATAATTACCGGTACCCACTCAAGTGACTCAATGTTCAACAATAAATAAACACGTATTCTCACGACTACGACAATCAACCATTCCCATAATTAATTACCCAACCCAATTAATTTCATTTAATAAAACCCTTCTTTAAACCAATGTCATTTAACAAAGTAGTATATAAATACTATTGACATTAGAAAATTAGACCATAGAAATTTTCCCACAAAATTACTCAATTAAAAACATTTCCCATAAATAATCACAATTAATTATTTTCCCCAAAAATAATTAATTTTCAGATATGAATAGTAATAATAATAATAATAATAATAATAATAATAATAATAATAATAATTCGAAATTATAAATTAATTTAATTAATTAATAATTCCGAAAATAATATATAATTATTATTTAATCCAAAAATAATTATTATTATTAATACTAACGATGGTTACAAAATTAACTCAACCCTAGTTAATCTAACCTAACCATGATTAACATTTAACCTTGATTACTTTAAAACTAACTATAGTTACTTTAATCAACTAACCATAGTTACTTTAATACTAACTCTAGTTACTTTAAAACTAACTCTAGTCAACATACTAATCTCAATCAGCATAATTAACCATACTAATCCACTAATTAACTATAATTAAACACAAACATACAAATACACTAATTACCCCTAAAACAAGATTAACCCCTAAACAAGGTTTAGGGAATCAACTTACTTGGATCGGAAATCCGGCGACACCGGCGCGTAGAGGGGAACGAGGGCTACGAGGGGTAAGCTCGGGGATGGCAACGTATGACGAACGGTGGACGAAACGGGCCAAAACAGTCCGGATTTACTGTTCACGCGGAACCGGTGCAGCTGCGCGAAAAGGGCCGAAACGGGCGGTCCGGGGCGACCAGGGGTGTGCGGCTGGCTTCCTAAATTCCGTGACTACACTATGGGCAGTGGTGGCGGCTCTGGTGATGGCGGCAAGGCCGTTTTCTAGCTGGAAAACAGCAAGGACAACAAGAAACAGCGGAAATGGAAGGGAAAAGAAAGAGAAAAAGGGAGAGAGAGAGGGGCTGCTGTGCTGAACGAATTTGGGGAGAAAGGAGGAGAGAGAAAGCTGCTGGAAACTTGAGGGAGAAGCCAAGGCAAGTGGGCTTGCCACTTGCTTCAAGAGCCGATAAAAAACAAGAATAAACAAGCAAAACAGCCCACATGGGCCCAAAAGAAAAAGCCAAAAGAGAGAGAAGCCCATGGGCTGAGGAGGGAGAGGAGAATGGGCCAGCTTGGGCCCCCTTTGGGTTGGGCTAGATGGGCGCAAGGCCCATTGGGCCGCCGGTCTTGGGCCGGCCCACCGCGGGCCCGAAACCCAGTCCAATTTTTCCTTTTTATCGGAAAATCCAAAAATAAATGAGGCAAAGTCCAAGTATTTAGTCTTGACACCTTGTTCCCAAAAATCATATCAATTTGGAAGAAACTTTCCTCACTTTTGACCCATGGTCAATCATTCTTTGACCCACGTTGACGACAGCCATGCGTGTGATTTATTAATCCCCCAGATGAAAAGAATTCAGTTTACCATCGTTTGTTGAAATCAAAATTCGATTTATTTCCGTTTGCTTAATAGAACAAGAATGTCCTCATGGTCCTCGATCGAAATTACAAGTCATACGCGAATGTAATCCACTATCCCACGAACACACGGTTCGGAGTATTTGAAGGCTCGACTAATATTGCCCTTTTATAAAATCCCAAAATGGGGTCAATTTTCAGGATGTTACACCCACTCTTCCTCATGAGCGTGCCATAGATCTTTCATGGACAATTACATTGTGAACACTTAGCTCTTATAAATGCCTTAGTGTTTCTAATAAATTCAAGATTCCTTTGTTCAACAATGAAGTTCTTGAGTATAACTTCCTAAATTGTTTCACATTATGAAATTTTATACTTACACACAAAGTAGAAGAGGCAATAGATGGATCATAGGAAGGAAATTTACTTTTCCTTCTATGCACAACTCCTTGATCTTCTTCAAGCTCATCCTGTGAAGTAATATTCTCGATACTTTTTTCATAATCAATAACATCACCAACAACACCAGCATCTACAGCTCCTTTGTCCCTATTTACAACTTCTTTAGTTATTTGCAAAACTGCCAATTTACTTGTCAAAAAGTTCCTTTACTTTTTCCGTGACTGTACAAGCTCTTCATTATCATCATCACTTAGGAAATTTATGAGAGTCAAAGCTTCATCATCATCATCACTAAATTGAGTTACTTCCTAATTTAATCTAGTGATTGTGTCATCACTTATGTCATTAGCACTTTGTTGAACTGCATCCGCACCCCTCTCCTCCCCATCCTGTCATCTTGTTGTCCTTCATCCCCAACTTCAATACTAGCTTGAATCCCATCTCCCACTTCTTTTATTTTGGTGCTCTCTCTATCATCATCTTTATCTCCATCATCACCATTGTGCTCAACGTAGATTTTCGCATCTTCGCTATGAAGATTATGGTACATGACATCTCTAAAACCATTATCATCTTCTAAGCTTCTCAAACTATCTTTCAAGCTCTTCCTAGGAACACAACAAGGCAACTTTTGTACTTTACATAACAAATAATACACTATTTCCCTAACAAATTCAATAGAAGATGCCTTGTTTATATTGACAAAGATAGTGCCCAAATTTCCCTTGCATAATCCCACTTGTCCTCCCCAATCGCAAACTCCCCACTATACCAAACAATAATAGCAACATAATCTTAATCCATCTTCACTATTTCATGTATAGGATCCCACGACATTTAACAAAACCTAAATTCCCTATCCTAGTGATTGTGTGCACATTCATAGTAGCACATCACTATAGTGCATCCTAGCCCTTCAATTGCCCTTTGAGCCCTATTTTCCCATTTGAGCTCTACATTTCCTGCCTAAGCCCTAATTTTCCCATTCGACCCCTCCAATCGCTCTCTAAGCCCTATTCTTGCTAGCTAAAAAGAGAGAAGAGGACACACTTGGGCAAGCGACGACAGCAAGTGGAGAGTGACTGTGAGTGAATAGCAAGCGGCAATAGAGCCTCAGCGAAAAATGACCAAATGTGAAGAGCTGACCTTGAGAAGGACGGTGAGCGTGAGACAATACTTGATTGGGTCAAGACACTAAATGACATCACTTATAAACCACGTCAAGATGACATCTTTTAGCATTGTCATTTGTCTTGTCCATGTGGACGGCGTGAGGTCATTCGTCCAGTCCACGTGGATAATTTTTTTTTTAAAAAGAATTGCACATGTGTTAAAAATCTCGCTAGAAAAAGCCACGTTAGTTGTTTAGCCAAGAATTCTTGTCATAGGCCCTTAAGTGTTCATTTCTTCTTCGATTTAGGCACTTAAGTGTACATTTTAAAAGTTGTGGAACTTATGTGTCTACTTATGCCAATTTTTGACACTCGGGGTGTTCTTCACCCTAAATTTGATCATTTGCCATAATTATAATGAAAATTTTGCACATGGCCTTTTAGAACAACAATTGTATTGTCTTGAGTCCAAAAGTAGCACTATTTATTGAAAATGATATCATTTTCAATACAAGTTCCAGTTTTGTGCTTATCTTCAGGATAAATTTCCAATTGCCAAAATGGAGTACACTTTGGCATGGATGAGACTAGAAAGCGAGGAATTTCGGTGTGGTTAGAGGAAACTTATCATCTTTGAGGAATTGATTGAGAAGTTGGTAATTGATGACCAATCTTATCTTTCCTCTATCCTACTTAGCACTCTTATTCACCTAGAATGCTTCACAAGCCCATTGAGATTTAGATGGCTTAATTAAGCAAAGATGAAGCAATTTTGAACACTCTTTCTATGTTACAAGTAGATGATCTAGATTTATTCTTAAATGGCTTGCTTTGGTAGGATTTGATATCCTCATTTCTTTTGAAAGGGAGATAGATGAAAATGTTAGAATTTTTCCATGAGAGTTTGGACATTTTTGCAAATTCTTAGTGGGATTCCAGGTATGGATCTAGAAGAATCTACATGCTAGGATGTAATATGCTCATATGGATAACAATGAATTTTGGATGTCCACAAAATCCATAAATTGTCCTTTGAACCATAGTCCTTAGATATAATTTTAAGTTTAGGAATATGTATGTGAATATCCCAACCAATAATGATATCTTTATCTAGTGAACTAGAACCAAGAATTTTGGTGGTGATGAGACATTGCGGATAGAACTGAAGGATGATGGGTTTGCTTTGAACTATTGTAGCAAAAGTATCTTTAGAAGTAGAATTGAAATACCAGGTATATAAAGTCTAGTATTCTTCTTGGAGGATTTTAGTATAAAGAATTGAAGCCCTTGTTCTAATGTCTAGTTAAAAAAAAAAAAAAGCCTGCGTGGATTTGTATTTTTTAAGATATCAGCAATATTATTAATGAATGAATCAAAAATGAGTTATACAATGTGATGAAGCACGTGATATCATATGAAATGACAGTTTATATTAATATGTTGGGGGTGCTCATGGAAACATTATTATGGTCTATTTGAATAGCATCGCGGTTACCACATTTAATAACAACTTCATCATTATGACATACTCTCATGTCTTCTAATAACAATCACAATCATAGTAATTCTGATGTTGTATCAGTAAGGGCATGGTATTCCGGTTTTGGTGCTAGATCGAGTGACGGCAATTGTGTATTTCTTACCACGGCATGAGTGAGTTTTCTATAAAGAAGCAGTACCTTGTAGTGGAGTGACAATCAAGAGGGTTGCTAGCCTAGTCATCATCAAAATAAGCCCTCAACTCTAATGGTAGAGGGAGTAAAAGAGTGAAAACCATGAAATAAGGCACCATTGACATGGCAAAGAATAGTAGCAAAGTTAGTCAAATTTGGCATGTTCATAAAGCGATTGACAATGTGAATAACATAGGCAATGTCAAAATGATTAATAGTGAGATATACGGGATTGTCAATTAACTATCGATAAAGCGTAGGATTTCGAAGAAGAGTTTCATATTTGTAATCAAATTTTGCGTTAGTCTCAATGGGAATCATAGCAATTTTCTTATCAGTGAATATGCTCGAAAAAGAAGATTAGTGGTTTATTTACTTGAGAAAGATTATTGTCAGAGGAATCTAAACCAACCTCTAAGCTTAGGAAATAATTGAGTCTCCCAAGATCTTTCATTTTAAATGGTTGATTAAGATACTTATCGACATTTGTAACGCTAGTACGATCATTGGCAATAATACCCATGTCGTCTACATATAATACTAGTAGAATAAGCTCACGAGATGTTCGTTGAATAAATAGAGCATTGTCATAAGGACATATTTAAAGCCAAGATATTCCATTGTGAAACTGAACTTGGAGTACCTTGCACAAGGAACTTGTTGGAGTCTATATAATGCTTGATGTAATCAACATACTTTATTATAAGTAAGAGTGTATCCAGGAGGAACCTCCATTTATACTTCCTCAATAAAATCGCTATTGAGGAAGGGCTTTTTAACATCCATCTAGAATAAAGGCAATTGCTTAATAGCGGCAATAGCAAGAAGACTTCAAACAAAAATAAGATGGCAACGGGAGCAAAAGTCTCCTCATATTTAATACAATACTCTTAAGTAAAGCTTTTTGCTATCGATCAAGCTTTGTAAATTCCATCGTACCATCAATTTTAGTTTTGATTTTATACTCCCATTTACAACCTAGAACAAACTTTTCAAGAGGTAAATTAAACAAATTCCATGTATGAGATATTTGTCTAATACTTGTTGCTCATTTGTCATTGCTTACTACCAAAGATGATTAGTACGAGTTTCTCAACATGTGTGAGGCTCATGAAAAGAAGTAATACTATATTAACAATGGAAATCGTGAAAACTAGATAGAAGGTTCACTTACACATGTGGCACGACGAACAAGAGAAGAGAGCTAATGACTAATGGTGCAAAATACATGGGTGGTGCAAATGTGTTAGGAGCTGCCAAAGTGGAATTACGAAGGTACCAGAATAAGAATAGGGGAAGGCAACTTTGAAGAGGAAGATTCAAGTATATCATCTTTAGGAAATAAATCCACCAAGAGATTGGTAAATAAGCAAATAGTAAGAGATAAGTCAAAAGGACGAAGCGATGATAACATCTATTGTTCCTATAAGATAATATGATGAGATATGCGAAAATGATCAAACACAGGAGCTCAATATCTATACCCTTCGTACTTAATGCCATATAAAAGGAAACGACATAACTGAGTATGAGGTTTTAACTTCATACATTCATTTGGAAGAAGATAAATAAAACAAACATTGTTAAAGACTTGAAATTTTTTTTCATTAGGAACATTGCCATTAAGAGAGTGTATACGACATTTAAGATTTGTTTATATGTTGATGCTCCACTTGACTACTTTGTTGGGAAATTCTTACATAAGAATGATAAATGATATAGCATCGTCTTGAAAAATAATTCTAAGAAACTCCCTGTCTTTATATATCATTGCATTATAAATATGAAAAATTTTGATTTCTTTATTTTTTTTTTTGAAGATTGGTAAATAATAAAGCAATACAGATGAGAAAGAGCAGTCTCTTCCTGTCTCTCTGTATCTCTCTAAATCTCCAACTCTCTGTTCGAGCGCAACCAAGCTTCGCATCAATGGCGGAAGTGGAGAGAGCAACCGCCGCGAGAGTCCAAACCATAGCCCAGTCCAACCCGCCGCAAGTCCCTCCCCAATACATCCAACCCCCTCAAGCTCGACCCATTTGCTGCTCACCATCCGCCGCTCCCGCCGCCGGCAGCATTCCCGCGATCGACCTGTCCGGACTCGATCCGACCCACAAGGACCGGGTCCGGGCCGAGATCGGGCGGGCTTGCAGGGACTGGGGCGCCTTCCACGTCACCAACCACGGAGTCCCCAGCTCGCTCCTCGACCGCGCTCGCGCCGTGGGCTCGTCCTTCTTCCGGGATCTCTCCATGGACGAGAAGCTCGCGTACGCTTGTGACCCGAGCTCGTCCGCGATGGAGGGGTACGGAAGCCGGATGCTCGAGAACGACGACTCGGTGCTGGATTGGAGGGACTACTTCGATCACCACACCTTGCCGCTCTCTCGTCGCGACCCCTCTCGCTGGCCCAGTTCGCCTCCTGATTACAGGTTATTGATATTGTTTTCGAATTCTATTGGTTTGAGTGAGTCAGACTTTGTCGATTCTTGGTAAAGGGTTCGGTCTAAGAAGGAAATGTTTGTCGTTTGGTGTTGTAATTTGAGGCCTGGTTATTAGTGGAGCAGTGCAAATGAGTGTTGAAAAAATGATGGGTTGTTTTGATGGATATTTGTTGAGGCAGAGAAGTTATGGCTGAGTACAGTGAACGAATGGGATTGCTGGCGAAGCAGCTACTGGGCCTAATTTCGGAGAGTTTGGGATTGCCAGCTTCGTGCATCGAGCATGCGGTGGGGGAGTTCTACCAGAACATTACAGTTAGCTATTACCCTCCATGCCCGCAGCCAGACCTGACTCTCGGTCTGCAAGCGCACTCCGATATGGGCGCGATCACCCTTTTGATCCAGGATGATGTTGGGGGACTTCAGGTTTTGAAGGACAGGGAATGGATCACAGTCGAGCCGTTGTCAGATGCCATTGTCGTCCTTTTGGCTGATCAAACTGAGGTTTTACCTTTTCTCTTGAATTTTTGTTGTCCCTACTGGGTTGCTTGATTCTCCATGCTGTTTTAAACAATCTAAAGCATTGATTCAAGAGCAGCACACAATGAAATTCAAGCTTGTTCACTTATGTTGTGATATGTTATAGGCACTGTAGATGCTTGTTACCTTTGTACCAAATGCTAGTCTCAACCCATCCGTGTTGTTCTCTTACTTCATTCTAGCATGCCATATTGCTAGAGTCTGGACTCTGAATTCAAGCCCCATCATTCTCCTTTAACAAGAGGAGTTGATATTTGATTCCTTATTTGCTATACAGATATTTAGTTAAAAACATGTCAAAGTCCTTGGGGCAAGATAAACTGGGAAAAAAATGTTTTTCCAGGAGTTATCTCAAGTAAAACTGCTCTGCCTGTGCAAGCGAACATTATCTTTGGATTGCTCTAAAAGTGATTGAGCTGTGTTTTTCTGTGAGTTGTAAGGCATCAGTTTGAGTTCCTCTGGGAAGTTGAAATGTAGCAAATTGATTGCCTTTTGTATCTAACATTGTCAAAGGGCCATTACCACTGAAGAATTTAGTAGCCTGCTTGAACGATAGCCCAACAAGTCAAGATAATACCTGCATAATTGGTTTATCTCAATCCTTCCTGGTTGAAACCAGGCATAAAAATGATATTGCCATAAATTAACAAGGTAATATTTCCATTTCTTATTCAGAAGAGGCGTATCTTTTGAAGCCAGAACTGATTTTCCTTGATATTGAACATAAGGCATGAAAGGATCTTTGAAGAACCATAGGATGCACTGATCAGGAACTTTTGTTCTCCCAACATATAGAAAAGGTCCTTTTCGCTAGGTTTAGTGTCAATATTTTTGGGCTTTGATTTGATAAAAGAGCCTGCAGCTCTTTGCCTTTATGAAGTAGAGGAGGGGCATATTTCTTCCTGAATTGGAGAGGCAAGATGAGGAGTTCCGTGAGGAGTCATATTTGTGCTGAATTATGAAACCGTACACTCTGGTTCATGTGTTCATGTTCTATGTAAATCATCTCTTCTACACCTCAACACATTTCCTTTTTTATTTCATGTGAGGCAGTGCACTAGTGATTATTCGACCATTATATTTAGCATATCAGCTAATTTTGCTGGACTTATCTTCCAATTGCACTCTAATTACGTTTCCCTTTCACTTTGAACCGTAATTATTTATGATCAAACCTAGATTAATGCTCTGCCTGTAACTGATACTTCTATCTGCTTTTGTGTTTTCTATGCTAATATCAGTATAATCTTATTGCTTAGTGCTTTTTCTATGCTAATACCATATTAATAGGTTGATGTTGGAGTTCCATGATTGGGCCAAATCATTGTTGTCAAGTAGAGGCACTTATATACTTTTTGAGTGATTTCAGGAAACAAATTCAGAAAATTCTTATTCTTTTTAAACTGCTTAAGAAGAAAATAGATTCTTAAGTGCTTTTTATGGTTCTCCAAGCCTTCTACCGCTACTCCAAAGTTGCAGCGAATGCTTAATTCCTTAGCATTTGCTTGATGATTCATTTCCTTGTCAAATAAAGTTAGTGGTCTAGGTAACTTTGGGTACCTTTAAAGATTGCATCCAATTACACTTACCCAAAAAGGCAAAGAATAAGATTGAATCCTGTTACACTGTTTCACCCGGTTGGTTTGGGAGTCTGAAACTTAAACACACTATACTTGACATTGTTCTCCCAAAAAAGATGTGTTTGTGTTGTCTTTTGCCTCTAGTCATGGAGTTTTTTTAATGTGTACTGGATATATCAAAGAAGTAGCTAAATTACTTATACTGTCCTCATCAGTTACTATGAAGACACAAGAGGATGGAAACTCTGCCAGATAATGCAAGTTTCTCCCAACTTTATGGTTTGTATATGCATGTATGAAGCTGTTTTTTTTTTTTTTTTTATATAATGGTGATAATTGCTCTTTCATGCATCCCTTCAGTTTAGGACATTATCATTAGTTGTTGTTTGATTGACATCTTTTGTCATCGATACCTGGGTTGTACCTAGTGTATGAGCTCACCACAACACAGCCTAATAGAACAACTATTGATGCCTGAGTTTATTACCCAAAATTTCACATCATTTCTTACTCTAGCAAATGATAACTTGTAGTACTCCCTGGACTTATGATTGGATTGTCTTTTGTTTCAGATTATGACCAACGGAATCTATAGGAGTGCAGAACATCAGGCGATAACAAATGTGAGCAGGGCACGGCTTTCAATTGCAACATTTCATGATCCTTCAAAGGCAAGGAAGATATCCCCTGTTTCTGAGCTGGTGAGCGACTCTTCCCCTCCCAGATATCGTGAAGTTGTATATGGGGACTATGTGTCTTCATGGTATACCAAGGGACCAGAGGGGAAACGGAATATTGATGCACTTCTGCTATAAGTCTTGCCTTACGGAAGATCCCCAATAATGACCAGACAAGTGAATAAAAGGAAAAGAGGTATACAAAAGGTCACCAATTGGCCCCTGCTTTCATCCTATATATGCCCACACGCAGCTTTTGAGAAATGGAACCATTGACCAAGTGGACAGCAAAAGCGATGAAAACAATATGCATCGGTCCTCTTGGAGGTTTGCTTCATCCTTGGTTTTCATATTCTTGTCAAAATGAGTATGGTCAATTGACTAGCCACCTTCTGAAAACGCATGTTCTACTCAAGAGTACTCACAGATGATGATTCTATTTCAGTTATAAATTCATGTTGTGGTAGACAAACAATGAACTTAAATGGCATGTGCCATTGTAATTAGCTATGGTCGATATACATTGTCAAACATTGGTTGAGATGTAAATTGACCAAGCTGACATGTCTCCTTCCATCAGCATGCAATTCTTTCTCGATGCCTGCAATGTTGCATTGTGATTTCAAATGTTAGCTGGCGGAGTTTTAGAGTAGCCTTTTGACATCCTTGACTCTGAGAAGCCAGAGGGAGTATCCTAAGTTTTGGTCAGCGCAGCATTATAAAAAAATTGTCTTACTGTCTATCCTTTCATTATTTTGTTCCAACACTGACTAGGAATTGCACGTGCTGCTTTAGTTTCTGTGGTCAAATTGAGCATATCATGTCAGGAGTTGTCCCAAATCTTGTCTTGGAATAAAAAGATTAACATAATTAACATAGGCCATCATGCATCCTTGTCCTGGTTAATGCAAGAAGAAAACTATTGTTCGGACATGTAGATTGAACACAGAAGACATATAAGCCATGAGCTTTGGAAAAAAAATCTCGAGACTTTGAAATCTAGGATAGAATAACATGTTTATTATTGTCCAGCATCATCATCAGCAGCAGCAGAAGCAGCGTCGAAGAATGTTTTAATAAATGCGTTGTTCTGACTTCTGCTTTGCCATGATTTTTGTGCATCTTTGACTGCAATCCGTGTTCAAAACCCTTTAATCAACTTTGTCAATTGCTGCGACTCTGGTGGGTTCACACTGATTTTCTAGAAAAAGGTAGAACCAACTGCTGAATTCATTAGTTGCCAAGAGGTGTCGACTGGGGGCGCTGCTGTGACTTTGAAGTGCTCAATGAAAGCTGAACATGCAAACAGTTGTAAGTCATCTTGGCAGTGGCACTTTTTGCATGTTCCTTCAATGGAACACCTTGTGTTGTAGGACTTGAGGAGTGGTGCAAGTGCCTTGGTCTCGGCTTGATGTTTGCTCAAGATTAACTTGCCTAATTTTGACTCGGCCTTGAGTTACTTGAGTAACTAGTGGAGTCAAGCTCAAGCTTGTTAATATTCAAGTCATGAGTCTAATCAAACCTTGAAATGATGTACTTCAGCTTGCTCCCAGTACGCAAGCAACCCCCACCGATCAAAGAAACTATGCGTAATAGTATCCTAGCTTATTATACTCTAGCATGGTGCGAAGTCGATCATCAGGCATCAGTATATGAGTCAAGTTTCGAGCATCAAGTGTATGAGTTCAGCTTAAGCTCGGGAGCTTATCGGTTTGGCCTTTGGTTTAGTTGAACCAAAAGGTTTGGATAACAAAACAGTTTAATGCCCAGGTTTTGTTAAAAACCTGTCAGTTAAAAAAGTTAAGTGAATGATATGTGACGAAGAGTAAAACGTCAGTTTAATGCCCAGGTTTTGTTGATTTTACAGACTCGGCAATCTATCAATGAGGGCGTGTAAATACATATTTATAGAAACATCAGTTTTGGGATAGTTGTATGGTCACATGAACATCTATACATGCATTCATGCATATAGGTATAAGTTTTAGGATTATTGTATTGTATGGCCAAGGAGTTTCTATCCTTATGCATTAACGTCTAGTTATATAGAAAGTGCTGACTGCTAGGATCTTAAATTTGAGAGTTTATTCATAGTCGATACATGTAAAGACAGATTGTAACTACTCCGTTAATTGCATTGAAAGAGAGTGAAATGCACAAGGAATTTGTTGTCGTCAACGATGGGGGCTAATGGGAAGAAATCATCTTATTAAATGGATTAGAGAGAGGTTGTCAAATTAGCTCAACTAATTGGTATTGTAATAGGCTTAATTCTTAAAAAAAAAAAAACCCAATTTTAGTTTTGATCCCAATTTTACCTTGGATTTTTTTTTTGTCTAAAATAACATTAACTTTAACTATGGTCCCTTTGTCCAAAATTCATTGCTAGTTTCTCCAAAATCATCAACATTAAGACTAGTTATATGTACATTATTAAAACCCGTGTTTTCACAAACATTGTTACATTTGTATGGAACAACAACCTCCTGACATTGGTACTCTTGAAGTAACCAATGATGATTTTTGGAAGCAAGCAAGATTTGGACTAGAGCTAAAATTTATTAAAAAATTTGGGCCAATATTGGAATTAAATCTAATTAAATCAAAAGTTGAGGTTATTCTTATTAATGAATTAGGCCTGTTTTAATGAGTACCAGAAGGGTTCACTAATATATAATTTATATATCTTAAATCCCTTATCATTATTAGGAAGGATCTAAGCACATGGATGTTTGAACTAGTCCTTAGAGATCAAAGTGTAGAGCCGATTCCAAAATCCTATCTATCTTATATATTGATCAAGAGATAACCCGATTACATTATGGCCCATTAAAATAAAACAACTAGCAACTCTATTTACTTTTTAAGATAAATGATTCCATTTTCAATTGCAGATTGTTGACAATTATCCTCTTCAAGCACACCTTTGTGCAGTCCATGGTCTTGTGCAATGAAGAATATAAAATCCATCACCAACCAAGTCTCCAATAGCTCAGAAAGTCGCTTGTGGCAATTAAGCATCTGTATATACAATGACACTTTAATAAATGCTTCTCAGCTGAACATGGATAACAACATGAACATGGACGCCATAAAGCATATGCATATACCTTTTTTGAAATCATTTGCAAATTATGAAGTAAGTAAAAGACCCAAAGGAATTGGAAACGAAATTCGCAGCTCTAATTGATGTAAAAACCTTGGGGAACCCCCATTAGCTGTTTTAGCTATTTCAACCGTGAAATAAAGGGGTTATTTAATGTTTAAATTCTATAGCATAGACAATACTAAGAGTAATCACATATCTAGCAAACTGTAAAGCCACATTCCAAAAGCACTCACATCATTTTTGGCAGCAAGATATAAGGAAGATGCTACTTGGCTATAGTAATCATCAGGATTGGAAATATCATTTGATGTCTTGTGCAGTGTTTATCGGGTGATCGTTGTCCCCATTTTTATTTTTATTTTTCCTTTCATTTGGAATTTACTTCAATTCCCGACACACACAAAAAACAGCAACAGGCACGACAGCCAAGAAGGCACAAATGATATTCTGAGCTTTCACATGTCCTTCGAATCCTTCCATAGGGTTGCCCTCTGTTTAGGTCCTTGCAGTCAGACATTTACCCCCGAATGGAGTTAATATATGACCCACCTCATACTGATATTTTTTGCATGGACAAAAGATATGCAATGATGAGCTAAATATAAATTATTGCATCTCTAGATTCGACATATTATTATATATATGTCAAGTAACAGTGAGATTTATATTAAACCTCGTATGAAAAGACACACACATTTTCTCATATATCTATGCACAACATAAAATGCGTTATATATCAAGGAATATTTTTTTTGGGGTCAAAATATATCCTGTAACATGCAAAGTTATTATCATATGCTAATTTTCTTGTTAATGAACCTCATATTATATGTATTATATCAAAGTATATAAATCTCTCTTCATGTCTGATGATTTGACCTTTTGAGCCTAACCTTTTAACATGACGACATTGCAATAACTATCAAGTGATCATGGCCCATTCTATGATTTGCTTAGTTTGTACTTTTTTATGGAACTTTTTAAGGTGAGTTTTCTAGAGAAAAAGCATGATTGTATCCCAACAATTCTCTCTCGCGTGGGCGCAAAAAACACATAAAAGACGAGCAATCACAAGACTAGATTCACTAAACACGTCACGTCAATAGATGTCCTGTATATATCATGAGCCCTGAATAAAAGGGAAATCAATTTCCATGATCTCAAAACCTAACAAAACCCTAATAATCTTTCTTTAGCACGCATCCACACACCACGCATGCACACAGAAGAGACTCGGCAACGGCGAAACATCGATGCATCATGTATTATGTGGTTCCTACGAATAGAGATCAAATCCCGATGAAATCAATCGCATAGCCAAAATATTGTACAGAGGAGAAAAAAAGGCCAAAGGAAAGAAGGCGATGCAGCAAACTATTCGCTCAGAAAGCGATCCGGACGTTGCTTGGGAAAACCCACTTGGGATTAGCTCATGATCGAAGATGAAGAAAAGAGGAAGAGCCGATCGATACATACCCAGAAAGAGGCTCGACTGATGCAACGCGAATGGCAAAGCTCTCTTGAAAACTGTTGAGGGGAATGAAGCCTGGTCCGAAATCACCAATCCAGTTTCGCACGAACGCATGCGATCAAAGCTCGATCGGCAACCCCATGAAAGAAAGAGCAAGAGAAATGATCTCGAACCAGACAACATTCCCCTCAACCTAACTCATCATCTTCAGAGCACAGAGAGAGAGAGAGAGAGAGAGAGAGAGAGAGAGAGAGAGAGGGGATTGATATGGCCATGCATTGGTTTTGGATCTTTTCGTGGAGGAGGGGTCCATGAATATATACGTAAAAAGTGTGAAACGACATGGAAGTCCACTTTCTACACCGTCCTACTTTTACTTTTCTTCACACGTAGGGTCAAAGATGTTTAGTTAGATCTGTCCCGGCGATGCCTCCCCGCTCCTGCAGAAATGAAAACCTCGTTCTTAACTAATTTGTATGCTCAAGCTTTTCAGCAGCCAGACACGAGGCACGGATTTTCTTGGGACCTTAATCAAGACGACTGCCTAAAAGTCAAACCCTCTTGAGCTAATCGCGCTGTCGCGGAACTTCCCGCGTCACCACACCGTTCTCTTTTTGGCTTTAACGAAAGGAGAGAGTGGCCAAATGTTGGAACTCTTGAAACTTCTGAGCGTCGTTGAAGGAGGACAAACCATTGCAATTCACTGTCTCATGAAAAAATTAAAAGAGAAGGAAACAGGATTAATCTCGACGGAAGATGTAACTTTAAAGGGTTGGTTATGCGATTGAGCGTTTGGTTCGGATACGATACAGATTGGCGTATTTCACTTTTGAGTATTTTCGAAGGTGTTACTTGCCATCTTGAGAATGGAGCTTTGCTCGTTACTTTGTCGGTGGAGCTTTACTACTCGATGCTAGTGGACTTTAGGGCTATTCTTGTGCATCCTTGAACACGAGTTCAGCCGAGCTATTCATCAATATACGTGGTACATTTTACTACCATATATAAATACCCAAGCAATCGCACATGCCTCACGAACCCGATTTCCATGGGGCAAAAGGCCCCAAGATTGGCCCGAGTATGTTGGCTACGCTGCAACTCAAACACGTGATTGTATATCACGACTTTTGATTTGGTGTTGGGTCTCAGCCAATTTGAATTGAGGGAAAATTTTCCTATTGCGGTTTTGTTAATTCGGTCTTAAACCTTTCAATTTTGCCAAATTTGATCCTAAATCTTTGATAATTTGCCAATTGAGCTTGGTCGGGAATTGATGATGTGAATGTTGGTCATCCTACATGGCACAATAGGCGTTGGTGTGGAAATCTTTTGATAATTTTGAATTTTTTCTATGTTTTTCTTTCCCTTTCTTCAACTTTTCCTTTTGTTTTTTGGACTAAGGGCTAGCGACGGCATTTTGGCCCTTGCTATGCTTAGTGATGGTTGCCATACGACGACCTTGCTAGCCAAATCAAGGGCACATAAGCCCTCACCCAAATCTAGCAAGGGCCATGAGGGTCATTGGCCTCAATCTAAAATACAAAAAGGAAAAAAGGAAAGAAAAAATTACAAAATTCAAAAAATTATCGAAATATTATTAAAAATGTCCACATTACCAGCTCATGTAAGACGATCGATGTCTACATCAACAATTTCTAACAAAAATTGGCCGGATGTACTCGATTGGCAAAACGTGAATATGTTTAGGATTCTATAAGCAAAATTGAAAGGTTTATAACTGAATTGGCAAAAATATATTACGTTTAAAACTTTTTGGACAATTTCCCCTTGAATTTTTCAAGATTAGTAGTGATGCTTTGCTTCTTCTTATTAGTTGCTACTATACTTCAAATGTCGATCATAAATCGAAACCTTAAAACAGATTTTAAAAAAAAAAGGACTTTCTTTGTATATACAATTTCACGTATATTAAAAAAATCACATTAACCTCCAGTTGGCTAAGCATATATATCCAGCATCTCTTTTTACCAATTTAATTCAACGAATTGACAATCCGATTTTCCTCTCCTCTCACGCAAAGGATATGTCCTTTGCTTCCCACTAAGGTAAAGCAAAGGCCGACGTTCATCAATGATTGCAGACTTTGATTCCGAAGGTTATTCGGCGTCCTGATGCGACTCCCATAACCGAAAATTAAGATAACGAATCCATTTCTTTTCCTATTAAAGCTAATATTTTTGGACCACCTTTATAAAATGAGAATTTTGAAAAAAAGAGACAAAGAGAGAGGCAAGAAAAAGTCAAAATATGTTCTTAACGTGTTATTCAACCTTTGAATATTTTTATACATTTTTTTCTATAGAATCCCCAAATTTGCGATCGATAATTAGGATCCCTTTGTGGAAAAGTGGCTAAAGAAGTGCGTCGTGGTGTAAGAAGACCAAAATAAGTAATTTCAAGCAAAGTCATGATTCCCCAAAAGAAGAGGAAGGAGGGAAAAAATTTCACATGACCATAGTGCTTACGCTTCGATGTTTCACATTCGAGGCTATGGCACAATCAAATCTACAATCATTAGACGGCAAGAAAGTGAATGTGGCATTTAAAGGAGTTTTGCACTTTCTTCTCTTTTTGACAAAAGCAATTTGATGTAGGGGTGAAAGGTGAATCTTGATAAGAATTGAATGGAGTATTTCTCAAATTCTTGACATCGTATGGCCATGAAAGGAAATTCGTATCGTTGTCTTTTGTTTTCTGGTCTACTACCCTTTGAATCACATGGAATTTTTGTTTCCATCCATTTTTTTTAGGAAAAGTTCCAAAAGAAAATTCCTAAATTTTCCTCATGGACTTCAGTGCCATGCGTGATCACCACCATGTCCGATTTTTTATGGCCATCATGCTCGGAATTCTAACAGATGGTTTTTTTTTTTTTTAGGTCATTAGTACAAGTTTGGAGTACCGATGAGTCCAAAGAAAGTTTGGGATGTTAGTGTCCCACTAGAAGCATTTTAGGGTTTTCGGTGAGATTATTCTTTATTATTTTTTAAATGACTAACTCCTTTCCTACATAGTTGAAAGTGTACGCCTTTGGAGGTATTTCCGAAGGTCAATTATAGTGTGGACCAATGGAGCTTGATCTTGGAGGATCTTGTCATCTTTAAAGCACCTCGAAGTAACACTATTTGAGTATTTGTAGTTTTATTATATCTCTTATTGCTCTATTTGCATATATAGCCCAAAAAAATTGATTGAGCATCCATGCTGGGTTTGCTTTGTATTTTCTAGATCTGGTTGGTAATAAACGGAACGTCAATCATACGGTTCGGAATATAATGAGGGTATATCACTTCCCTTATAAGGACGCCAAAATTACTATTATAGAAACTTCAAATGAGCCATCATGATTTCACAAAAAATGTATTATGAATAGCAATAGCTTACATTTGTAATATCAGAACTATTTAAATTACAATATCTTATAAAATTTCTGTATTTACTATTTTTTTTTTTGGTTACTATTTTGTGCTATCTAATGAGAAATCACAAGAATAATATATTTAATTCTTAAATATGAAACAAAAATAATCATAGTTTGGGCACATAAACAAGTTATGATATGTTATATCATTGATCGACTAACGAAAAAACCTCGAGTAAGAGAAGTATATTTAACCTAGCACAATAGAATGAGTGCTTTTTTATACATGTCTAATTGGGTTTACTTCAAAAGAATAAATATTTTTCCATAATTTCAAGAAAGATGTAAACCTTACTAAAAATTGTGTATCTACGTGCAGTATATGTAAAAGTACAAGTATTTTACTAACGGAGTTATAGAAAACTTTGTAAAATAATGTTCTTGTTGCCATCTTTTATTTTTACTAGCAAAAGTGCACATGCATTGTTGTACGGAAACAATTGGGTCAATTGACAATTAAAGGATATTTGCAAAATTGCTTATTACAAAGTATTTTGAATTATTAATTGATAAATAGAAATTACCACATGATGCGAAGAAATTATACACACATGTGGGAACAGAGAATATTCCAAGATTTGAATTTTGTTCGGTAAGGTTTGTGTGAGATGAAAAGATTCAAATTTTCAAATTGGATACAAGAGGTGGTGAAATAGAATTATTATTTATACACTTGTCCATAGGTAGAATATCTATAAACTAAATAGATAAGAATATTTTGGAAAAGAAAAGAATATTTTGGAAAAGGCCACAAAAAAAAGATTTGTGATGGTATAGATAGATTGTTGAAGTCGAAAGTTTTTTATAGTTTTTTTTTTTTTTTTTTTGAATGTTTGCGAGGATGGCCTTGCCAACGCCGAAGTCAAGCGAGGGTCACTCGAGCGGCCCTTGCGGGCACCCACTGCGTCGGGCGAGGGCCGCTGAGCCTCACTAGGCATGGTTGAAAATCATTTGCGTGCCGACTTCCTCCATTCAATAAAAAAAAAAAAATAGAAAAAAATGAAAATGACGAAAATGCCCTTTAGCCCAAAAAATTGAATCATAAATAATATAATTCGGGGTAAAATTGTCACAAGTGACATAGTTTAGGGATTTTGGTGGCACAAATTTTTTTTAAGGTAAATGTGTCACACGGGATAAAGTTTGAGATAAAGGTCTTTTTAAAATAATAGTATAGATAGATTGTTGAAGTGCTTATATACACGCATGATTGAAAAAAATTTATACACAAAAAATTTGTATGATTCTTTGATTAGATCTTGAGAGAAATAAATACAAGATTCCGTGGAACCTACAAGGATCGTGGGTTTTGGTTTTAGGTTATCGGCAAGTTTCCTTTTTAAGTCTGACATGTGTACATATGGTGTATGTATAGAACATAAATTATTATTATTATTTAATTTAAAGTATGAACTCACATTTCTAACGACAAATCCTTTCACACGATCGTCATGTGGCGAGACAACGAGGTACCGACAAATCCTTTCAGAAGATCGTCATGTGGTGAGACTAGAAGGTACTGACAAATCTGACCAGCAAATGCTTCAGTTGCCTTGATTTTCTCCAATTATGTAGATCTTGTACTTTAGTCAAATCTTTTGTATTATTCAAATGACAATGGTCAAAAACTTTCATAATCACCCCATAAACCAACATGACTAATATGAAAGATGTGACTTTAGGCCTCACTAGTCTGCGGATTCTTCCTCACGATGCTGCTTTATATTGCTCGTGTATGACTTATAAAACTTAAAAAATTGTAAATCTTTGACTAATTATACTATTGTCTCTTACAAATTATACTTGTACTAATAATAAATCATTTTTGATAGGACAAAAATGCATCCATCAGATCGCGGCACAAAAAAAGACTATAATTCAGTGTTGTGTAATCCCAGTTAATAGTATTGCTTTGACTTGCGCTATTCCCTGCTTAATTAAGTAATTTCGCAATGAATTTAATTAGAGAGAAATAAAACGGATAATCCTCAAAGAACCAAAGTGTTTTAGGCAACACAAGTCCAAGATAGACAATTTGCTTTACCAAAAATTTGATACCAAACACAGAGAGAGAAAAAAAAACAAAAAAGCAAGCAAGTCCAAGATAGAGAAGGGGAGACGTATTAGATAAGGTGTGCGGGAGAAAGAAAAGTCATTTGGAACAATCATGAAAATCCAGCTAAATGCCATGCCAAACATCAAATTCCCTGTTGACCCCAACAGCTGATAGCCTGTATGCAAGAAGCAGCTTCATCTTCATCATTTCAATTGTCTGAACAAGGAAACAAACAAAGCGTTTCTCAGCGACAGCTCAGCAATACTGCCAATCCTTGTTTGGTAATGGGGTCATCCTAATGAAGGTTAGATTTTTCTGGGGCCCCTATACATCTTGGAAATTGCTGGGTGAGAACAGAAAGAGGAATGGAACTTTTAGAACAGCTGAAGATTCAGAGGGGATTTCCATGCCACTGGTCAACTAAACACAAAAGGGGTTGTTGAATGAGATGCCAAAGCAAGGCTTTGGGAACAGCATCTTTGACTTAAACCTAACAGAGACTCTTTTGGTCTTGAAGTTGGGCATAGACAGATCAGTTCCTTTCTGCAGACACGAGGTATAAAGTAAACATTAAGTCCTACCTGCATCACTAGGACAGAACCTTCATGTCGGAAACATTCAATGCATTTGCCTGGAGATCAAGTTAAGTTCTGATTCTGTCACCCCAGCAAACAAATAAAAAAAAAAAAAATCAATAGATAGGATAAAAAATAAATGGCAATCGTTGATCATAGAGTGATTTATCGTGAGCTATACAGATCATCCTAAAATTTTCCGTTCATTCAAACTATCTAGAGTACACTCGTTTATGCATCTTGTATTCAGCGAAAATCAAGTCGGCATTAATTTCGGCATGACTCCTGTAAAACCACAAGAAAACGACAATAAAAAGGTAAGGGAGCTATGCATTATTCAGATCCAAGATGATCCATCATTGACTAACAAGACAAAGATAAATTTTACTGTTAAGAACCTTTGTTTTGCCGACATTAAATAGAAAGTAAAGATTGGATTCATCGATACACATTAAAATAAAGTAGTGCAAAGCATCAAAATCTCTTCACTATTGATCACAGTAAATACACGATGCTTTCTTGCCACCTCCCCCAAAAGAAAAAGTACCTTGATGCTTTCAATGACAAAGAAACTTACTCCCCTAAGTTGGTTCTTATTTTTTATTTTTTTTAGCACTCGACTAACTGTAAGTTAAATATCTGAGAATATGCCTGCAAAATTTCAAAAGCTTACCTAAATTGCGATGCTTCTAGGTCTACATATCAAAGCAGAGGAGGAAATTCAATGAACGACATTTTCATGATATCACAGGTGAAGTTCCACATGGGGCGACTGCTGCTCTGCCAATCCCTTCAGCTTGTCCATGACTTTATGAGCAAGATCACTATAAGCTCTGGAAACAGCCGAATTGGGAGCCGATAATACAATAGGAAAACCTTCATCACTACTCTCTCTGATGTCTCCTTCCAGTGGTATCTGAGGGTGGAAGGCAAAAGGAGCATGTTAACACTGAACAAAACATGATTTCATGTTAACATCAGACCGGTTGACTACAAACCATGCTGCACCCCTACTCTAACTCATGTATCCTAATGCATTTGTCTAGTAGTCGACTTCTGAAACTTTAAAGTCTTCCACGTATGGACCTAAGACAAGGTTTTGACCATCTAATGGCCAAAAACAAATTTAAGCTAGAGAATCCATTATCTTGAGTGTGCTCTGATCTTTATCCACAGAATTCATCTGCTTGAGATTTGGTCATGTAACCAATGCGAGTCTATCAACCGCATATTCTCCAAGTACATATGTAGACAGTTCCAGACTTTAGAAAATTAAGATCAACTTGTTAACTGGTGAAGCTGATATGTGAATCGTAACTGTCCAAGATATGTGCAGAGCACATATGCCAAGATGTGCAGAGCACATATGCCAAGAAACTTATTATTACAGTGTAGATCTTTTTTGCTCGACTTCCCAAGATTGAAAGGATCCAAGATAATAAGAACATCTCCCATGTTGAACACTTCAAGAGACCAGCAAGGACATTTGTTCGTTAAATAAGCCAACACCCCTTTACCATAGAATTGAATGGCAAACTCAAAAGCAAAAAGGAGAAAGAGATCCTACAAAAGATTTCACATAATTTTATGTCTTAACAAAATGAAGGCATTCTTAAAATGTAATTTTAGAGTCTCTGTTGTGGCATCACATAGGAAACATCACCCTAATTAACATACCTCAGCAATACACTCCAAACCCATCTCATTGGCTGTCTCTTGGACTCCTCCTTTTCCAAAAATGAATGAAGGTTCACCACAATGTGGGCATTTGAAGTAGCTCATGTTCTCTATAAACCCCAAAATCTGCAGGGAGAAAATTTATCACTACCTTCACAGGACAAACTACTAGAATTATGGCATCCAATTCAAATCAAAATAAAAAAATAAATTAAAAATAATGAAAATACACTGTATAATAAACCGACTGGAAGAGATAGAAAATCTGGTATCAAACTACCCAGAATCAATCATGATGTTCACAAGACTGTTGCCAGAAGCATACAACTTGACCCAAACACATACCAGTTTGATACATAAAAAATTGCTAAATCAGAAAGGTCAAAGTGCAACAGCATAAAACAAACCGAGGAAATGACATAATGCCTCTGTATCAACCTACCCACTAATGCTCAATAACATTAAATACTCTGAATAACTACATACACTTTCAGCAAATCAGACATTACATTTAGCATCATAGAAAGTGCATGTTTCCAAAGTAGAATTCTCAACTAGTACTTTACGTCCATTATTTTTTTAACATTAAGAAGCCATTGGAACAGTGTTGCAATGATTTAATGAAAAATGCTGTCATGCAATATTGAACACACACACACACACATAGACAAGAGGTGAAATTTTCTTGAAAATATAGCATTTTTTGGGCACATGCACCATTCAACACCAAAATACCTTCATAGAGCAAAAATTGAGAAGTTGATGATCATTTAAAAGTAATGCAAAATGTAGCTCCGAAAATAGAGAATAAATGTAAACTGTACTTCTTTTGCAAATACGAGATGAAAAGGTGTAATCATCCCTAGAACACATGGTGCACAACATGAGTTTCCATTTCAAAAACAAGCATGCGCATATCCTAGCATCACATGCATGACATAATCAATTACTACCAAAGCCATTACATGTCTCTATGCTATGGAGAATTCATCAAATGGCCCACAACAATTGAGTAGGAGAGATTATGCAAAAATTACAACTCCTCAAACTAATCAAACTCTTGGAGGGGAAAAGGCTTCTCTCCAATACACAAAGTTTGCACACCACTCAAATAATGGCAGACGTTCTAACGACCTTTTAATAATTCAAAGAAGTGGAAGACTGCTTCCTTTTTTCATCACTTTACACTTTTGCCAGTTTGCAAACTCCAATTGATAAGACATTGCCTTTCATCAGCCAAATTCCTCAGATTCCTTGTGATTGTAAAGTGACCCCTTAAATGAAATACACAGATCACAAATATTGCATATCATCCAACCAGATAAGACATCTAAAATGATGAATTTACTGTAGATTAAAAGTCTGTATACATAAAATTCTGCACTCACTGCAAATACAGTTGTTCAAAAACCTATCCAATTTTAGCCTATTGGTCCTCCCATCTGAGTTTGTATATGATTCTGACAGGAAGGCATGGCCAGCAAGCTAAAGAATAAGATGCAAGGGAATTGATGAAGGATTGGAAGATGTTCAATTGTTCATGCAAGGGAAGGTAAAATATCCAGAAGATATATTATGCAGAATACAATCTTGAAACATGCAGGAAGCTTTTCATAATGCCCATTTTTCTTTTCTCTAGACTTGACTTTTATATCCAAGTCAAATTACTAGGAAAAGATAGCTAAAGCTAGGCAAAAAATGCACACAGATATGGGCCATATGGGCGCAAGTTGATGTCTTTAGTGACCTCTGTAATGAAAATTCCCAAAATTCAACAATAGTTTCCCAGAAAATTTGAGAACATAACAATGCTTTGAATGTTTCAAATAGGGAAAAGATGAAACCTGAATATTATTAAGAACATTACATGACACTTGTTTGGTCAGAAAAAATATAATAACATAAAAACATGCCATGTGCAATGGCAGCCCTTTGAAAGTTCTTATTGTAAAGTTGAAATATGAGAAGTGGAAAACTTATCGAAAGCTGAATGCACAAACTCTAGAGAGAGCTTTTCCACATCTCAAAAACCATAGGAACAAAGATATGCAAGACAATGCAAGTGATACAATAACAATGCTGTTCTCAAGGTAGCAATCTTTGTAAGTTACTCATGCTGTATAGTAATTTTGCAAATTCATTTCATGCACACTACATAAGGATGGTCCAGAAAATGATCATACAGGAACTTGAACTTTAGCGAACATCCTAGCTCCTCTTCGAGCATCAATCAAGGCAACGTCTTGGGGAGTGGAAACAATCAATGCACCTGCCAGCATATAACTTAAGCTTATAAATGAATAAAGAAATAACAGAAACTATTGGTGTAACTTCTAACATAAACATTGGAAATACCACACTTGATGTGCATCAAAATTATGGAAATGAAGAAAAATGCTTTTATTAAAACCTGTTGTAACAAAGAACTAGCTTGCAAGTCCATGATATGTACTGATGCAGAACCATTTCATAGTAGAATAAAACCATTTCAAGACCTTAATGGAGCAGAAAACAATGAAATCAAGTACGAACTGAAATTCTGAATGGAAGATTTCAATTTTTTGGATCAGTCCCTTACTTGAAGATTAGAACCAAATTTCTTTTCCATCTATCATAATTACCTCAAGCATGAAAAAAATTATTTTCTTACTTTAGTATTCACATTTATATACATTCTTACACATACATATATGCATATACATTTATACAATTCATATATTTGAGTGTGAATGTGGGTGTGCCTGTGTGTAGGCATGTAAATTCTAGTTGAGCATGTATTGGGTGTGCAGGCATGTATTTATTCAGATATATATATTGTGTGTGTGTGTGTTTTCAATTACCCAAAGAAACACATGGATGTAAATTCTAGTTGAGCGAAAATCCTCTATCAATCTCTGAACAATTAAGCTCTGAACCATCAGTTGACTCCAACACAACAGCAAAGGAACTTGACATATCATCTATTTTAAAAAATGGGCTGAAAAGAAGGCTCTAGCTTAGGCATGAATAGCCACAATCAAACAGAAATGCAAAACTTTTGCGTGGGCTGATAAGTTCTCTTTTTGGGGCTCAATTACTCTTCAACATTACTCAGCCACCTTATATACGCTTTTGAATCATTCTTTCAAATTGCACACCTTCAGCTTTGGCCTTGAAGTACCATTAGTTGTACCTCTAGAAAGGATGAGGCAAAAAAACTAAACAATTGTCTCTTCAATTTCCCTTTTCTCCCCTCCAATATGAGGGGGATTGGTGCAACTAGACCTCATGCTATATACCACTGATTCAATCCTCCACAGCGATTACCAAGTTTTTCTGATTAACTAGATTAAGTTAAATATTTATTAGATTACCTGATAACTGTAGCCTCTGCGTCATACTTATTTGTGTATCACCCGTGCCTGGTGGCATATCCACTACAAGAATATCAAGATTTCCCCAATGGACTCCCCTTGTCAATTTTTCAAGAGCATTCATTACCTGCAACAAGAAAGATTCAGAATCTTTTACAAGCTAAAGCTGTGGAGAAATTTAGATTGTACAAAAAGCTGCAATCACCAACCATGAAGGATTATCAGTAATGCGTATAAACAATCAGCCTATATACAATAGTTAAAGAATCATAGCCAGATCGGATTCATCCACTGTCAAAGCAAGAGTAGATATTCTTATTCTTGTGTACCTACTGCGATTCTAGAGTGGAACCACCTGTCAACTAACATTTTCTCTTTCCTTTGCAAAATGTCAATACTTAAAACCCTGCTTTAGTAGCTCTCCATGCATGCAAAAGGTGAAGCATTGGAAGCTACAAATCTCTTCCGCTGAAGTCCATGTGTTGTAGGTTGCCTTACTGTCTGGGGACCTACTTTTGGGGGAAGATGACCGAATTGATGCCCAAACATGTTGAGGAACAAAGAATGGAATATGGACACTAGATACCTGTCCTTAGAGTATTACATGTTGGCTGTGCTGTGTGTCAAAGTCATATATGGTGGCTACGAAGGAAGCCATCCTTAATGGCAATCAGCACATCATTTGACAAAAATCCATCATCAGATTTCACACAGTCACTTTTTCTTTGCGAGATCATCAGAACATGTCAACATTTCTGCTATGAAGTTAGACAGGAAGTCCCTAAAAAATTAATAACAAAAATTTGGAGCCAGAATTCTCGTGCAACATGTCAGAGGCCTATATTTGGCTAAAGATGCAAAAGATACGCAAGAACTGGTGATCCTGTTCCTTTTCTAGGCATAACACTGGGAAAAATTGTCCTTTGGAATCTGTTACTTGCACTCTGCACCAGTTGTCCTCAGAGGGCTGAGTACAAACAGAATGACCTATCAAACTCCTACTTCTCATTAATGAGAAGTAGGAGTTTGAAAACCCAAAAGGGGGCTGCAGCAGGTGCACTTTCAATCACCTATCTGTTTCTTCCACTGCTATCCTTTTATCCAGCAGATATTATGGGCATCATAATAATAATATATCATTTAGATGGCTTACAGGTAATCCAATCAAAACATCTTCTTTTAAAAGAATTGTGAAAGGATAAATCGGGCAGTATGTCATACCATAGGACCTCTCCAAACGATTGGTGCATCCTTTTCAACAAGCAAACCCATTGACATACACTTGACCGCATACATCTCAATAGGAATCATCTTCTTATCTGCCAAATAATATGAGGGGATTAATATGCACAAAAAGGTATTCTGGACACCTATGTTGTGTTAAGATAAGTACTTTATGAGCAGATGACAAAGAAAAATTAAGTCTGGAACTGTGATAAATCAACATCTATGTCAAGAACTTGCAGGACAATAGGATAGAGATGCATTATCCATTCTTCTAGTTCTCAATCTTAACTTACCTAGAAAAGCAATTTTGTTGCAACCATGATATACCCAATTATTGAAGTTAAAGTCTATTTTACCCCGAATTACATAGAAGAAAAACAATAAAGAGCACCTGATAATATCAGTATTATATAGGAAAGCTTTAGAATTTCAACTGGAGATGAACTCTATGATCTTCGAATTTCACACTGCTATGCAGAAAATTCTAAAATGCTAATTGCTTACCTTCAGTCACGTCTGGCTTCTCATGTATTTGCATCATAGTGGGAACAGATGGTCCATAAATATCAGCATCTAGCAAGCCCACCTTGAGTTGACACATGTTGGCAAGTGCAACAGCCAAATTAACTGCAGATATATTGGCATTAGTTAGCTATACGGATTATAACCAATAAAATATTTCAAACTTCATTTAGCTTAGTATTTAAAAATTAGGGCATGACCCACAATTCCTTACTGCTCTCCAATTAGGCCCTTATTCTTTTTCTAAATGAACATTTTATAGTCCCCATGCTCCAGAGTGGGCACCTAACTTCTTATTATCTAAAAAGTTATCTTTAATTGTGAAAGAAACAAAGACACTTAGCAAATTCTTCATCAGTAAGTTTATCATTTCATTTCCAGATATTGTATGTCAGAGAGGCCCTCCCCACTATGGGCTCATTTATAATGTTAAGTGAAACCCAATTTACAGAAAATCTATACCCCAATTGTACAGAGTCTTATGTCTCAAAGTAGCAACTTGCTTCAAAGCATCGGAACAGGACAGATCATCCAACAGAAAATAAATTTTATACTTCATATAACAGAAAAAATGTGACTATTGTGTAATAATCTATTCCTTGCATACCAAATGTGATTGCAGTAAGCATTCCAGGCCAACTTTCCAATAATAGTTTTAATGTTCATCCATTGAATGTTTAAATAGCCCAATCCAACTCATCCTGCCAGAAATGGACTTGCCTACTAAATCCCAACAACATCAAACTTCTTTTTGAACAGCAATAAAAAATGAGCAAGCACCACACATGATCACTGGATTCCTAACAAACTCTGCGCAAGAGACAGTTAACACTGATACCATCAAACCAAGTACACAATCTGTGCCTAGTTGGCAATTTATTAATAATTGTCAACCAAGTTTTAAAAGAATGCTTGGGGATATTCAGACAAAACCAAACAAGTTGATGCACAGGTACTTTTGCAGATCTATCTCAGAGAGTTGCCAAGCATTATTGACTGTAAAACATCATTTGAAGAACTCCAAATGATTTCACAGAGGAGTTACAGGGACATAAAACCGCACATAAAGCAACTTGAATATTTAACAAAGACAAAAACATTGCTGCAGGAGTGAAAATCCTTAATGACTGTGGACACCTTGTCATTCAATAAATGGCATAATTTTAAGTGATTCTACTTCCGAAGTTAGATGAGAAAGGACCAAACTGGTGCCAATTATTGATCCAGAGATATCTAACATTGCCATCTCTGATACAGTGATTAAAGCACTACGAAGCTGCATCATGAAGATTTAGAATTATCCCCCTAGCATAAGAGGAAGGCACTGTACGTTTTAATGACCAGAGATTTCTATCTCTGGTCATTCGATAAATGGCAAAATGAAAATTGATTGTACTTTCAAATTTAGATGAGACAGGACCAAACTGGTGCCAATTTTCAATCCAGAGATATTTAACATTGCCATCTCCGATGAAGTAATTAATACACTACCAAGCTACATCACAAAGATGAAGAATTATCCTCCAAGCATAAGAGGAAGACACTGTATGTTTTAATGACCGGAGACTTATATCTCTGCTTTTATTGTTTGTCCATGCCATCCAAAGAGAACCCCCTTGCATAAAAAGCAGCCTAATATACTTCAGAATGCATGTTTTACTCCAATGAAAAAGCCTTTTCAGACCAACTCCTCCCTTGTATTTCCGTAGACAAATCTGAGTCCATTTGACTCTTGACCTTCTGACATTTTCAGCATGCCCTCTACATAATATGGAAACACAAGCTTTCTCGATTTTCTTGAGCACTTTCTTAGATATAATGAAACTATTAAAACAACAAGCTGAAGTACTTTGAATAACAGCCAAAATAAGTTGTAGGTTTCCAGCATAACACAATTTCTTTCAGGTGCAACCATAGGTCTTTTTTTTTTTTTTTTTTTGGTCAAATCAACCATAAATCTTTAAATTGCTTATATTTCCGAAGATTACATTGCTCTTCGTTTGATCTACCAGAGGTCAAGGGAACAAAAAAGTATCTCAAAGGTAAAGAGCCAAGTTGAACTCCACTAATACTGAGAAATCACTGTAACAAAGTATCAGGAATGCCTGCTACAACCTTCAGTTTTTCAAGGGTTCAACTTCAAGCCAGACATTATATAGAGCTCGTTGAAGATGCTAAATGTTCAGCAAAAGAAGAGTCTCCATACAGTATTAGATCATCAGCAAAGCATATATGAGTCATTCTGATTGTGCTACAAAGAGGAAGCAATGTGATTTTCCCTTCAGTGGCTGCATTCTGACATTCAAAGTAGAATCTTCATTAATGGAACGAAGAGGTAAGGAAAAAGAATATCCCCTTGCCTCAAACTTTTCTCCCCTCGACATTAAGCATACCAGAGAGTTTAGAAGATCTGATGTAACTTTTAGTCCACCAGATAAATTTAGCAGCAACATGAATAACTTCAAGAAATATTGCTGAGGAAATCCCAACATATAGAACACAAGGCGTTCATGAGATCACCCTTATTGTACATGTGGCCCTGGGAGAAAGGTTCCTTCTACGATAGTTCTCAACAATCTCTTGGGCTAAAAGCACATTGTCCCCAATTCTCCTCCCTCATATAAACTGATAAAATTAGACAAAATCTTTTTCAATCTGTTAGCAAGAATTTTACTGGTGTATCTTATACAATATTGCAACAAGAGATTGGCCTTAAATCAGTCATTCTGAAAAGTTTAATTGTTTAGGCACAAGGGTAATCACGGCTGCATTCACTTGACCAAGCAAAATCAAGGGCTTGTAAAAATAATCATTGGCTTAAACACAAAATCCATGCCCACTATACCCATTCACTAGAAAAAAAAAAGAAAAAGAAAAAAAAAAAGAAAAAGAAAAAAAAGGTCCAGTATAACCATCAGGCCAGGCGCTTATTCCCATTTATTTACCAAAGAACAAATATATTTTTACATTCAATGACAGGGCTTAACAATATGAGTTTTGCACCATCACCAATCTCATGTTATATCAAAGCTTTCACCTCTGCCTAATTTTTTATCAACAGAACCAAACAATATGAGTTTTGCACCATCACCAATCTCATGATAATTAATGATTACCTCAGCTTTAATGTCAAGATAAGCAGCAAGTCTCTGACAATTATCAGAATATATTATAGAAGGGTACCCCTTGGTTGTCTAGCCTTAAGGCGAGCTAACAAATTCTTGAAATCTTCATATAGAAAGCTTTCTCTGCAGATTTTAGAATAGGGGGTTCTACAGAAAGTTGCTTTTCAAGCAGTAATTGCCCAAAAGAACCAGATAATATTGGTTTCTGAACCATCACTAGTTCCTGAGATTTCTGCTTGACAAGCTTCTGAGATATTACTACAATATTCCTGTTAAAGTCCTTTAGAACTTGTTTCAAGCTTTCCAGTTAACTGCAGAACTCAACCGTGGAGTTGGGAAAAAACTCTGAGACCAAATTTAAAAGAACATGATCAATTCTTCTCTCTCTATGAGCTAAAATCCTTTATTACTCCAAGTAACAAAATTACCACAAATTGAAAAACAGAGAGACCTGCTTCCTTTAGCACATTGTTAAAAGATATCATATCAACAACAAAAAGATGAAGGATTGCAAACCAACCAGGTGGTTGGTCGACTAGTCCAAGACTTGGTTTGAAAGCCAAAGGTCCCTGGTTTGATTTTTAATCTATCATCGGTCTCAGGAAACCTTGGTTAGTCTGTGAAGGAATGGGCTCGGGCTTTGGTGTAACGCTGGTCTTGGCCTCACCCACTCGCACCTTGTGAAGCTACAGTGACAGGCTCTCCCAGTAGGCATTTGGTACTTTGTAGGCACCTTAGACCAAACATTCCAACAACAGCTGAGGTAGGTCCCAAACCCATCCAAACCCTTTGTATTTAAGCAAAAAGGAAGAAATAAAGGATTACTAACCTCTCTTTTATCAGTGATAGTGTTAAAGTCTCCTATTACCACCCCAGCTTCAGCACTTTGCACAAAAGCAGGACAATTGCTCTTGGTCTATTCTCTGCAATTATGAATATCCTCATCTTGGGAGCATTTGGGTGTTGTGGGATGATTATGTTAATATTCAGCTCTTTTCTTCCAGTATACAAGCTCTTCATGGTGAGATTACTATTAGAGCTATGCAAATTAATGTGAAGATATTAAAATCTCCTATTTTATCCCTTGATATCCAATCAGTTTGCACAGCAACCAATTCATTGCATTTAAGCATTGGTGACTACTGAGCCCTGACTTCTCAACAATTGTCATCTTTTTCCACGTTCACTTAAAAAAAAAAAATCTAAGAATCACCTCACTACTTCCCCCCTTCTTATAGCACTGCACATGAGAATCAAAATTTCACTGACTTTTTATATTCAATCAACGACATTCCAATAATCTAACATCACCACAGTACCATCAATCCAGAGAAACAGAGCACCACCAATCACAACCGTCCAAAACAATAGCGCACCACAAAAATCCCCCGAACCATATCAAGAAACAAAGGCGTCTGCACAAGTACCTGCGGTGGTGGACTTGCCGACGCCGCCTTTGCCGGAGGCCACAGCGACGATGTCCTTGACCCCATCAAGCCTGAGCTCGCCTCTACTCGAAAAAGCCCGCAAGCCTCCGTACCCCTACACCAATGGCAACGAAATAGAACGGTACCCAACAGCAGCAAACACGACAAAACGCTAGAATTTGAACAGCGGAACCAGTGGGAGAACTCACGGAAAGAGATCGCAACAGACCCTTCATCGGCAAGGAGATATTGGAGTTCTCAACACGTATAGATTTCTCATTGGGGAGAGAAAGAGGGTACGTTCTTCACCAGGAACCAGATGCTTTCGCCACGTTCGTGAAGCATCGGGGATGGAGGAGTGACGCTGACGCTTCGGGGTCTTCTTCAACCCCGGCCTACGGTGAAGCCGGGTTGGTTCTGTTCAGAAGAATAGGTAGGCGGCGAGGCCGGAAATGCTCACCGGGAAATGCTCACCGAGGCCTTCGGTTTAGAGTTTGAGGTATGGCCACTAGGACTGGATCGGACTGGCCGGCTTTAGAGAGTGCCCGTTCACACTCCCAAAAAATTGGGAATCATGCTCTTGGTTTAATTCCCGGTTCTTAGGTGGGATCTCGTTGTATCGGATTGGGAATCAATTACCCTAGTAGCCACTCAAGTTCATAAGACAAAAAAGTTAATTTTTAATTAAAAAAAAATATGATACATTTACCATTAATATACTTTCATTTATCTTCAATTATATTTTATCGTTAAATTGTTGAGCAGTTAATGTGTATCAATTTAGCGTTTTATTTTTTATTTGTTATAAATATACTAATTTATAATTTTTCATAGTATTATTTAATGTAAACAAACAGAAAGTAAAATTATCACGAATGTAGTAATTTATGATTTTTAGTGATAAAAAAAACTGATAAATTTATCATAGGTATATAACAGTATTAAGTGTATATATTTAGGTTTTTATGATAACTCCACCCCTAATTGAAAAAAGTGAAAGGTTTAGTCAGTCACACCAAAGCTAGGTACTGGCCAAAAGTTTAGGTCCTCCTCAGAAATTGCAATGCACATAGAGTTGAGCATGGGCCAGCACGAAAGAAAAGTAGGTCCAGCCCAAACATTCCAAGCCTCGCTCGTTGAGGCTTGAGATGGTAGTTCGGGTTGAAGGGGGCCTTTTAATCTGGACCGAATAAGATTGGGCTGTTCGGGTCGATCAGGCCGAATCCAAAAATTTTATAATTCTTTTTGGGATCTTTCAATTTCATGTAGGAAAGCAGCTACACGTACAAAAACAATGCGACAAGGAAATCCTCATCCTGCCATGCCAACAACTATTTTCTAAGGCAACTTTTATTTTAAAGATTTTTGTACAACTCTCCCCCCTCCTCCCCCCAAAAAAAAAAGGAAAGGAGAAAGCCCTAAAACAATGCTTTTTCATAACTCGGGGTGTGTAAAAGAACTAGAAGCTACTTGAATTGCTCGGAATTAGACCGGACTGACCTAGAACTAGTGGTTCCCATAGGGACTAGTTGAGTTTGTAGTTCTAGGGGTAGAACCGCTCACTCGAACTGGACCGGTACATATTTCAATGATGATTTGAGATTATCCTATGCATTGTGAACAACTTGGATTAATTTAGCATGAGATGGTGTTGAATTTGAATTTGTTTACGTGTTTCCTCATCTTTTAGCCAAAGATAAGCATACTAGAAGTGCCAAAATTTGTAAGATAACTGAGAGATAATTTCTTACTAATGTCTGAAATTTCCTTTTTCAAAGACTCATATTTTTTGCGTACAAATCAGGACTTTCCTTGATTTGTAATTTTTTTTGCAAGACATCAATATTGTATTTTTGAGAAAGATTTTGTTGCTTCAACATCAAATTTACCTTCTTCAATTTGGAGATCTTCTTAATTGCAGACTTGTAATGTTAGTATAATTCGTCAATGAAATCAGGTACTTCATTAGGAATTTTAAGATAACTTATTTTCTTATTCTAAATCTAATTCTACCATAAGACATATGTTCGCATATTTTTCGTCAATTTCTTCACATTCAATATCACTCCAAGTTTCTGTCTTTAGAGCTTTTTGGATTTCTCAAGCTTGCTTTTGTTTTTCTTTAAGAGTGGACAATTTGGTTTGATATGGCGATGTTTCCTGCATTTGAAACAAATTTCGTCCTTTCCTCCTTCTCTGTGCTGATTGACTTCTTTTGTTCTGCTGGTTTGAATGCTTACTTAACATGAGAGCAAGTTTTCATCATCCTCTTCATCGTCTTTAAAATTTGTTCCATTAGAATCAATGTTAGATTTTAAAGCCATTGTTTTTAACATCTCGGATCTTCTTCATTGAATCGTTCAATTTATATGATTGAAGAGTCCCAAGAAGCTCATCGACAGAGAATGCATGACTCTTTGAGTTTCTTCGATGGAAGTGTTGACATGATCCCCATCTTTTGAGAGTCATCAAAGAAGCTTGTTCACTTTCATTGGTGCTGAAACTAGATTTCCTTGATATGCAAGTCCATTAAAAATATCTGTGAATCTATCAAATATTTTAGAAATATATTCATCTGGCTTCATCTTAAAGGATTCATATTAATCAAGAAGAATAACGTTGAAAATGTTAAGCCAATGGTAGTTGTAGCACCACCAAATGCAAACATCCCTCTTACGCTCAACTTGCCAATCAACATTTATATAGATAATTTGACAAAGCCAACTTCGCGGCCAAGGGGGGCAAGATGTTCAATTAGATAGACCTAAATTGCTGAAGAGATCATGTAATGATTGGATTAAATCTAAGAGTTATGAGACCCATTTATAGGAGCCTCATCCCGAATGGGTCCGCATATAGCCTTCTTAGAGATTTTTTGAAGATCTTTGATTTTACCATTTTTAATGATGAAGATGACCAATCTACCTTTGGAACATATCGCTCGATTTGTGGCACAATGTATACAAATGAGGCTTTTAAGACTAAGATCTCTACCTTTGTCTTTATCAAAAACTGCATCTACCTAGCATACTAATTTACCACCATACTCATATTATAATTGGGTACAAATGGGAAGACAATTCCATTCTTGGTTTTATAAAACCATACTCATGGTGCTCGATTGCCAACTTTATTATGCTCCATCAATATAATAATAAGTCAATTGATCAGTTTATTAGCTTATTCAAAAAGCAAAAAATATATGCTTAACTTTACTATTAGAATTTTTTTTGTATTAGTTGGCCTTTAATGTGTTGAAATGCAATGTCAGAGAAAGATTTTTTTTTTTATCGAAATAAAATAACATTCATTAAACTCAAGCCCCTTTACAAGAGTAGGAGCATCAAAACACAGGATCTCCTAAAGAGGAGAAAGATTCGAAGCCCAAGACTTTGTCGATTTGATTCAATGGGCAACAAGAGCGTCTAAATATGAGCTATTATTAAAAGAGAGAGATAAGAAGTTGCGTAGGGAGTTCAAACAAAATGTGGACTTGATTGACTACTATGAATTGGAAGATGACTCTGTTTCCCAACCAAAATTTCCATAAAATTTGAATCTCGAATAAATAAATAATTTTTATTTTCTTCAATCACCCGATAAATAACCAATTTATCTTCAACTATATAATAATATATCCTCAACTAAGGTACATCAAAATTGTGACGTCCTGAAATTCGAGCCCTTTGAGGAAGGAATGAATGTTAATTTTATCAATGCATTGTTGGTTGGTCTTGCTTGTAACTGATTACTCCTGAAATACTGACCTTGAGGGGAAAGGCTAATGAGAACAGAACTTGCGCGACTAAAGAACTTGACTTGGGAAAATGACTCAATCGTGAGACTTGCATAATGACGATTCTATAAATATGTAGGTCGATTCTAGAGACGAATAGAAGTCAATTTGCGAACAGAACATAATGGAATGACGGGTGATTCCGTTACTGTTATCGAGCCCACAAGCGACCCTATGTCAATCCTCGATAATCGTGTATTTTGAAATAAGAATCTATCCTTCGCGATTTCATGTAGTCAAGGACGTCCATGTGTCGAGAAGTCTTAAAACGTGATTTGGCACGAGTCGGTTACGCGTGAATCCTCGAAGCCGCTTGTCAGTCTGAGTTGTACTAAAATGACATTCGGACGAAATTAACAATACATGAGAATCTAGTATTGGAATTTGAATTTTTAGGAACGTCCGGGATGGACTTTTGAATGATGCTTTTTCAACAATCGACGGTGTTAGTTGAGTCAAGTTTTTGGAAAATGGATTTATAGACCAAAGAAACGAGCCTACGAGGACGTGGATTGAGCAAGAACAGTGTGGGCCTCACACCTAAGGTGGGACAACCACCGTGGCAGACCTAAGGCAAGTGAGTGAGCCCATTGGATCAAACCGACCATTTACCCTTCCGAGTTTGTTGTCTAATCTTGAGCTATTTCGAGCCCAACAAATTTTCGAGTCCATTCCTATTCATTTTTTAGCCCGTTTCTTAGGCCCGCCCATCATTTCCAGCCTAAGGGCAGTTTGAGAAATGTGCAAGTTGGAAATGACCATTTTGCCCATAGATATTTTGAAGAAAGAACAAAAGAAAAGAGAGAAGATGATGTCATTTGCTTGGGAGTTGAGGCAAGCCATTAATGGCCTTGATGAGGCTTATCGTTAGCCCTCATTTCTCTCTCTCTCTCACTCTCTCTCTCCCCTTTTAGCTCCAAAACCACACACCACTTTCTCCCTTGTTTTCCTTTCATTCCTTCTATTTTTCCTTCTAACCTTTCTCCGAAAAACCGAGTTGTTCGTGCCATTCCTGTGTGAATCACCGCTTGTGCCACCCACCATCCTGCTCAGGAGAGAGAATCCGTATGCTTGACGTTGGCCATTCGCCGGTTGGAGTCACCGGCCGACTCGCCGATCGGTCAAAAGCCGTTACTCCCCAACTTGGGTGTCACCTTTGTTGCCGTCACCGCTGTTTTGAGCTCAGGACTACCTTGGATCATCATGGTAGAGCTTCTCGAGTGTCACTTTCGTCACTGTTGTCGCGTCCATGTCACCGGCGTGCTTAACGAATGAGTTTAGCTCATAATCCCTTGTTAGTGCCTAAACTTGCTTAGGGTTGGTTTAATTAGTGGTAATGTTAGTTTAGAAAGTTTATTAAGTTGTATTAGCCATAAAATAGGTGATTAAATAGATGGTTAAGATTAACTTAGCTTAATCTTGTTTTATGTGCTAAATTGTGCTTAATTTGTGATTAATTGTGTTTGTGGTTAATTAAGCATGTTTAGCTTAATTGATTGATTAATTTTTTTAATTAATGTTTTTTTTAATTTCTGAATTTAATTTTTTAATAATTGAATTTTGAAATTACATTGTTCATGATTACTGTTCACGATTACTATTCATGGCACTATTCATTTGGAAGCTAAAATGTGCATAATTTCATGTTTTAATTGATTAATTGTTTTAATCAATGTTTTTTTTAATTTCTAAATTTAATTTTTTAATAATTGAATCTTGAAATTAACTGTTCATGATTACTGTTCACGACATCGTTCATGGCATGGCACACTTTGTTCATTTGGAAGCTAAAATGTGCATAATTTCATGTGCTTTGATTTTATAAGGTGAATTGGATGTGTCATTGCATGAACATCCGCATGAATCGTGTGATTTTCACAAAAAGGGGAAAAATGGTTTGTCCGAGGGACATCGGAAATGGACTGGTATTATGAGAAATGATTTGAGATTTTATATGCAAGCATGTGTACATTAGCTAATGCTCAAAGATAATAAATGGATAGTGGTGGTATGCTTGCGTGATCACTAAGTTGAACCCGTTGCCTCGGCCATAGTTCAGGGGGTGATAGTTCGATTTACAGGAAACTCGATAAGGGCACGGAAGGACATAGTTGCACTTTTGCGAAGGGAGGGCGCCGTAGCACCTCAATTGTGGTTTAAATGTAAAGTCGCGGTAGAAGCTGGGCCTATGCTGCTTCGGGAATACCGTCTTGGGAGAGTATCCCTTGATGTCGCCGCGCCTTAAGAGGGAGAGTGATGCCTAGCTATGCTAGTAGACACCGGAGGAAGGGCACGGAAGGGCACTATTGCATCTCTGTAGAGGAAGGGCGTCGTAGCGCCGTAGAGCCTCGGTTGTAGTCCTGTGGGGCAGTAATAATTAGAACACGTGTGTATGCAAGAGCATATGAGAAATATGACATTATTGATTCCGATTATGTATGAGGTGATCACATCATTTATGGAACGTACGCATGAATTGATAACGTGCAGGGTGTGGCAATGGCCAAGGGAGATTGCTTGTGATGCGACTCACATGTGATTGATGAACTGCATCATTTAACGACCATGATATACTGACTTATAACGTGTAGGATATGGCATACCGGGTAAGGTTGATGCAAACCGACTATGTGATTGTTGGTTGCATTACTTGTATTGTGTGAGGTTTAACATGCGGGGTATGACATACCGGGTAAGGTTGCATGCGAATCGACTAATTAATTGTTGGTTGACCCTGTCTGTTGTTGGTTGCTGATTGTTGGTTGCTTGTTGTTGGGTTGAGTGAGTGATGTTTCTAGAGAGATACCCTAGGTTGAGTTGATGTACTAACCGGGGCTTAGGGGAAGAACTCGTTGAGATTTTATCTCATTGGTTATTGTATAACCACTTTCAGGTCCTTAGAATGGTGCAGTGGAGAATCTTGCCCCCGCTCCTCTAGTGATCGACCTGACGGAGCCTGAGTCTGATGGTCCTAGTGATGGTGGTGCTAAACCCTAGGGTTTGTTTTGTATAGCTAGATTAGTCTAGCCTAGTTCCTTTTTGGTTTGGCTTAGAGGATGGATCGGCCCCTTTTGTCAAGCTTGTAAATCGGAAAACGATCATTCATTGGTTAATCCAGTAAGAATGTATAAATGAGTAGTTGATGTTATCTTGCTATTCATCCCTCTAGCCTTGTTTGATCGTGTAATTGTCTGTTGAACTATGGATGGTTCGTCTTCCACTTGCGTATAATGAAAGATTAAAATGAATGGTCGTCGATAAGTCCTAGGACGTCGCTTTCAATAAATCATGGTAAGGGGTTGTTGCGTGTCCGGAGTTCGGAGCGTGAAATCCTTGCCGGTTTGAAATTTGTAAGGACCCAAGCCTATTACTGTGTAATATTGTCTGTTTTGGGCCGAGACCCGCACGGCTTTGTTCTCTAGGTTTCGCCCAAAAATGCGTTACACATGTTATAGAACTCAAGCCTTATAAACTAGCCTAGGACTCCCCTCCTAAGCAATGTGGGACAAGAGACATGTCCCCCTCTCCCTGCGCACATCCGGGGACTCCACCCCGTGCACCGCCGCCTTGGGCTATCACATTCTCCCCTTTTTTGATCACAGCATCCTCACTGGGCATAGACCCACCTCCATGGCCTTCTTGTGGCCCCATATGTTGTTAAGAGTCGGCTCCGATACCATTTGTAAGGACTTGGGCCTGTCACTGTATAATATTGTCCGCTTTGGGCCGAGACCTACATGGCTTTGTTCTCTAGGCTTTGCCCAAAAACACGTTACACATGTTAAAGAACTCAAGCCTTATAAACTAGCCCAAGACTTTCCTCCTAAGTGATGTGGGACAAGAGACATGTCCCCCCTCCCTGCGCATGTCCGGGGACTCCACCCCACACACCGCCGCCTTGGGCCATCACAAAAATCTTTTGTGCAAAAATACACCCTTACTCTTACTACGTACTTTGATCCAATCCTTAGATATATTTTCGAAAACGTTAATCTAAATGAATGTATGTGTAAAAACATATTGGGATGAGTCTAAACTTAGTAAATGAATTCTTTTCATCTAAGATAGAAGATCATCTTGCCACTTGACTCGGGAGCACAATAATATATCACTAGAAATCATTATAATTCAAGATATATCATTCTTCATTTGGCCATAGCATATATATTAAACTTATTTCTTAATTAATTTGTATTTATTAATGAAATATTTTAATCACTTGAGACATACAAGATGTCATGTATGATTCAAGTACTTGTATCCCATTCCGGATACAACACATTAATCATTTCATCTTCCATGAGCATGTAGTCAAATTTCTAATCACTTTGCCACTTGAGTAACAAGGATATTATCCAACTTCAAATCACAATTATTCTTACATTTTCTCAGCAAATTTAATGTGCAAATTGTACATCATATATAAATGTGACAACGGACCTTTAACTAGGCCACTAATATCAATGGGAAGGACTGTAACAATGAAATCCTAACAAATTAAACAACTTTGACTGACTCTAAAGAAAATCACATTGACTAATTCTAGTCAACATTCCTTCCCTTATACTAATGTTATAGACATTTAGTCTAAAAACAATAGATACCTTCCCTCGAATTGGAAGGTGACGAGTTAAAAGGACCTCTTCACTTTTGGCACGACAGCAATAGTAGCCCTTCTGATGGCAGTGGTGATAGCAGACCTGAGGAGTACAACGACCCAAGCGACCTAGAGGAGGAGCAAGACAATGATGGTTGGGAGTAGACAAAGGTCGGTAGTCTAGTAGGTAGATAGGTTTCCATTAGTATGACCCATGATGGTCTTTTTTTGGTGCAGATCGTGAAGATGGGTGTGCAGTGGAAGTGACGTGTACATATGGTCACTGTTGGTGATGCATGGGAGTAGGCATCTTTTTTTATTACTCCTAGGGTTAGGTTTGGTTGTCTTTTGTTGTGGTTGCCCATGTATCTAAATAAGACTAATGCAATGGAAACCATCCTTAGCTAGCTATACTCTGATTGTGTTTGTTTCACATAATTCATATTATAAATGCTAACCTTTAGTAACGCTTTTGCATAATAATTAAAAAAATAATATTAAATGTTGCATTAGTAAGTGGCATGCCTAGGGCATCACATTGATGCTTTTCAAATCTAGCCCCACAAACGTCGGACCTTTAGTTTAGACATACCATCAGTCTTGCATTAAACAATTGAGAGAAATTGAAAGAGTTCACCACTCCAATTACATTAACAATTGCTCTTATGTATAACTAATTAATTGATCTCTATGATCTCTCTTAATGATCCTCTCTCAATTACATCTTATAACCAGTCTCAAATCACATTTATTTAAATTAATCTGGCTTATGAGCTCTGAAACCATTTCAAAGCATTAATTCAGCCATAAAAGCTGAGTCTACCTTAAAGTCTAAATCTGGCTGTTGTTTCTAAAACCATTTTAGAGTAATAATTCAAACATTAATTTTGTAACTATTACAATGCATTACTTCGACCATTAGTTTTGTAACCATTACAATGCATTATTTTGACCATTAATTTTGTAACCATTACAAAACTTTAATTCTTGGGACCAAGTCTAGTCATACTTCTTTCATGAAAGTTGTAGGAGACATCTTCATGCATAACATATTAAAATTTCATAGCAATTGGTGAAGTTTTATGTGACATCTTGAATTTCGACCTATCTCGGGATATATAAAATGGTTATATTATCAATACATTGTTAGTTACGTTTACTCTGAGCTGACCCCTCATGAGTTAATTGACTAGTCAGAAAGGCAATTAAAGATCAATACGTGTACGACTAGTGAATTCAATCAGGGATAGGCTGTCACGCCCCGACTCTCGAGCTCGTGGCAACCCTATTTCACTTGAGGTCTAATTGTACGACGTCCCAGGTACTGTCGTCGACCAATTCATTTTATATTGTAATTAAGCACATGCGGAAACGAACAACTCCCAAACCAAACAATAGTGATAACAACAACAATAGTAGAGGAAAGACAAACAGTATTTATATATCTGAAGGTTAGCCAGCACACCAGCTAATATATATACGCCTTACTACAGGCGACAATCTAAGGCCTACTCAAAAAGAGATCGGCCTATCTGACCTAACACTGTACAAGTGCCTATTCGCTGGCCTCGGTGGGATTGCTCTCTTCGATTCTCAAGTACTGCATCATATAGGGCCTAAAAAGGTTAACCACAACGGGTTGAGATAAACTCAGCAAGTTAAAGTCCTAAGCCCCAGTTAGGAACTTCGCTCGCCTTAGAAGTTTAACATACAACCTAATACAGCAATCACCAAACACCACCTTAGAGAAAATGACAGTAGATGATAGTTTAATAAATAGGTGCAATCATAAACGACCCTACCTGGCCTTGGCACACGCGACTTGCAAAAACTATCAATCATCTCACAACAACAGTAGGAGACATGCAAATAATCAGAGCCTTGCACAAAATATTCTCAAATCTCAATACCCACACGTGCTCCGATTATTATGACTCTCAAGGCCACGGCACAACCTTATGATTGGTAGTTAACTGGTCATAGACCAGGCATTGTCCTCTACCTCGAGGCACGGCGATGTCATGGGCTCTCCCTCACTGACGGCATTCCCTAAGGAGCATGGGGCCCGTTCCACTACCGCAGCCCCGCATCTGACCACTGTTAGGGGACCTAATGGTCATGGTACAATCTCGAAGGATTGGCGGTCATTCGGCTCAACCGGGCTATCAACTTTAATCTGACCATGCAACACATCGGCACATTTATTCTTGTCTTTGCTTTGGCTTGGTCATAAATGCAACATACTTCGTGCTCACGCGATATGCAGTTACAATTGCACACGTATAATGAAACATTGGAACCAATATCCTTCACACACATAGTACAATCCAATTAATCACGGAGAAATTCAATAAACCAAGCTATTTTAATAACAATCGGTCTTTGATAACGTATTTCTTCATATTACACGGATATATATAATAATCGACATATCAAGTAGACAATGCAACCATTCCCATAATTAATTACCCAACCCAATTAATTTCATTTAATAAAACCCTTCTTTAAACCAATGTCATTTAATAAAGTAGTATATAAATACTAGTGACATTAGAAAATTAGGCCATAGTAATTTTTCCAAAAAATTACTCAATTAAAAATCATTTCCCATAAATAATCACAATTAATTATTTTCCCCAAAAATAATTAATTTTCAGAAATGAATAGTAATAACAATATTAATATTAATAATTCGAAAATATAAATTAAATTAATTAATTAATAATTCCGAAAATAAAATATAATTATTATTTAATCCAAAAATAATAATAATTATTAATACTAACCATGGTTACAAAATTAACTCAACCTTAGTTAATCTAACCTAACCATGATTAACATTTAACCTTGATTACTTTAAAACTAACTATAGTTACTTTAACACTAACTCTAGTCAACTTACTAATCTCAATCAGCCTAATTAACCATACTAATCCACTAATTAACTCTAATTAAACACAAACATACAAATACACTAATTACCCCTAAAACAAGATTAACCCCTAAACAATGATTAGGGAATCAACTTACTTGGATCGGAAATCCGGCGACACCGGCGCGTAGAGGGGAATGAGGGCTACAAGGGGTAGGCTCGGGGATAACAACGGACGACAAACGGTGGCCAAAACGGGCCAAGAACAATGCTAGTTACTATTCATGCGAAACTGACCGGCAGTGTAGAAAAGGCCGAAACGGGCGGTCCAGGGCGACCAGGGGTGACCAGGGGTGTGCGGCTAGCTTCCTAACTTCCGTGACTACACTATGGGTGGTGGTGGCGGCTCTGGTGACAGCAGCAAGGCCATTTTCTGGCTGGAAAATAGCAATAAACAACAGAAATGGAAAGGAAAAGGAAGAGAAAAAGGGAGAGAGAGAGAGGGGCTGCTGTGCTGAACGAATTTGGGGAGAAAGGAGGAGAGAGAAAGCTGCTGGAAACTTGAAGGAGAAGCCAAGGCAAGTGGGCTTGCCACTTGCTTCAAGAACCAATCATAAACAAGCAAGAAACAAACAAAAACAATGCCCACTTGGGCTCAAAAGGAAAAAGCCAAAAGAGAGAAGCTCATGGGCTGAGGAGGGAGAGGAACTTGGGCCAGCTTGGGCCCCCTTTGGGTTGGGCTGGATGGGCACAAGGCCCATTGGGTAGACGGTCTTGGGCCGGCCCACCCATCGGCCCGAAACCCGGTCCAATTTTTCCTTTTACCGGCACTTCCGCGTCCAACGAAAAATTCCAAAATAAATGAGGTGATATCCAAATATTTAGTTTTGATATCACTGAGAAGCCAGTTCCCAAAATCGGATTAAAAATCGGGGCTAAATTGAGTCGATTGCGACTGTAATACAATTTGGATTATTGGGCGCCTTTTTAGGACTTTCCTCACTTTTGACCTTGCTCAATCATTTTTTGATCCACGTTAACTTCAATTCTCGAGTCAAGGACATCCCTCGATTGTCGTGTGATGCCGGGGGCTCAATTGATAATCCCAAGTATCAGATGAAAATGATTCGGTTTACCGTCGTTCGTAGTTCGTATCGAAGTCGTGTGGAAATCACCCGCAAATCAACTTCGTATTTCTGCCGAATCGATTTATTTTCATTTCCTTAATAGTCTAGTACTTAGAGGATATCATTTCCTCCTAGGTCCTCATGGTCGAAGGGTTCGTTCTTGATTGAAATTGTGAGTTGTACGCGTATCGTTTCCTATCAGCGCCTCCCTATAATCCATTATCCCACGAACACACAATTCCAAAAATTTGTACTGACCAGGCCTTCAACTAACATTACCCCTTTATAAAATCCCAAATTAGGGTCGATTTTCAGGATGTTACATAGGCCGCTTGACCATAAGGATCAATTGGGGATGATACCACATTGTTGTAGTCCAATTAGCGAACATAAATAAATTGATTCAGCAGAAATACAAGGTTGGATTGTGGGTGATTCCGCATGACTTTGATATTGACTATAAATGACGTTAAATCGATTTCCTTTTAGCTCTATACTTAGTGTGAGCAATTAACCTCTCATGATTACATGACAACCGAGGATTGCCTTGATTTGAATAGGCACGATCGTGGATTGAAAAAATATCAACCACGGGTCATATGTGCGAGAGCCCCTAAATGTCGCTCGATAGCTAGGTCGTACTAAAGTCACGATTAATCGATATTAACCACGAATTTCAATCTGGTTTCGGGTATCGAACTTTTAAAGGTGTCGAGACTAAAATATTGGACATTGCCTCATTAATTCTCGAATTTATCGGTAAGCCCGGAAATTATTGGAAAATGATTCAACGGACTAAAAAATTGGAACCAAGATGAGATGGACCAATTGAAGGCCCAATGGGCCTTGTGCCCATTAAGGTTCGGCTAAGTGGGCCCCAAGCCAAGCCCACCAAGCCCAAGTGAGCCCAACTTCAAGCCTTGAGCCCAATTACATTTTCTAGCCCATTTCTCCACAATTTGAGCCTAAATCCCATATAAAATCTTGGCCCGTATACGCGTATAGTACGATATACTATATTTTGAGGAATTACTATTTTAGCCCTTCTAGAAGTGGCATTCAATGTTGGAGGACAAAAGGCAAGAAAGTCAAGGAAATTATGAAGGGAAATGATGTAAAGGAAGGGAAATTGGACTTAGTTTCTTGCAAGAAGCCAAATGGGAGAGAAATATATATATATATATATCTCTCTTCTCCTCCTCTCTCCTTGGGCGTTCAACCCCTCTCTCCTCCCATTTCTCTCTCATTTTATCTCTTTTCCTCTTATTTTCTCCATGGTTCTTCCCCTTGGATACCTGCTTGACCAACTGGACCACCGTCACCCGCCATCTTGGCCGCCTTGCCACTATTTTGGAGCTGCCGTGCTGCTGTGGTGCTGCTCGTCCGGGGTTGCCCAAGCCATGCCTCTTTCTCTCTCCCTCACGGTTCTCACCTCCACCGAAAACCGCCTTCACCGAGACCCATTTTCGCCGAGCACCCCCTCGAGATTTTGGACGTAGCCGTGCGTAGCCCTCACTACTACCGTCGCACTCGTGTCGTCGGAATCGTCGCCGAGTGAGTTTACGTTCTAATCCCTCGATTAATTCGTTAAACTTGCTTAGGGTAGTTTAACTATGGTTAATGCTAGTTAAGAGGTTTAATTAAGTTGTATTAGCCCTAAGATAGGTGGTTAGATAAATGATTATGATTAGTTTAGATTAATCTTGATTACTGCTTGTTAATGATGGTTGTGAAGTAAGCTTGTTTAGCATTAATTAATTGAATGTTTACTTTAATTAATGTTTTCTTCATTTCTGAATTTAATTTATTAATTATTAAATTATGGTTTTTACTGTTCATGTTGCACTATTCATAATTACTGTTCATGCGCACTGTTCATCCGGAAGTGTAAAATTGCCTAATTTCATGTGCTTTAATCCTATAATATGAATTGGATATGTAATTGCATGGACATTTGCATAAATCATATGGTTTTCACAAAATGGGGAAAATGGTTTGTCCAAGGGATATAAAAATGAACCGTTTTTATGAGAAATGATTTGAGGTTTTATATGCAAGTATGTGTGCATTGGTTAATGCTTGTTAATGCTTAAGATAAAAATGGATTGTGGTAGTATGTTTGCGTGATCACTAAGTTAAACCCACCGCCCCGGCTGAAGTTCGAGGGGTGATAGTCCAATTCATCGGAAACCCAGTGGGGGTCTAGATGTGGAGTCACGGTAGAGGCTAAGCCCATACTCCTTCAAGAATGCTGTCTTGGGAGAGAACCCTCGATGTCGCCACGCCTCATGGGGGAGGGCGATGCCTGGTTATGCTAGTAGACACCAGTAGGGGTTCGGTTGTGGCCTTGAGAGGTAGTATTAATCGGAACACGTGTGGATGCAAGAACACGTGAGAAATATGGCATCATTGGTTCCGATTATGCATGAGTTGATCACATTGTTTATGGCATGCATGAACTAATAATGTGCAGAGTGCGGCAATGGCCAGGTGAGATCGCCTATGATGCGACTTGTATGTGATTGCTGAATTGCATTACTTAATAGTCTTGTGCATTGCATGTATTGTGTGGAGTTTAACGTGTAGGGTATGGCATACCGGGTAAGATTGCCTGCGAATTGACTTGCTTATGATTGATCACTGAGATGATTAAAATCCTGGTTGCATTGTTTATGGCACACATGAGAATTTATACCGTGCAGGGTATGACATGACTGGGTAAAGATGCTCGCGAGTCGATTGATTGCTGATTGTTTCTTATGGGGTTGCCCAGGGAGATCACATTTATAATTAAGGCAAGCGAGGGTTGCTTTGCAATTGATCTGCCATAATGGTGAGGATTGTACTTGTTAGGAACCTTGAAGCGAGTTGGCATCCTAACCGGGGCTTAGGGCGATAACTCACTAAGATAATATCTTACTCGTCGTTGTTAACCATTTTTCAGGTCTCTAGTATTGCCATGGTTTGGGAAGTGCTAGAGTAAGTTGTGGAGGACAACAAGTTGGTGTGCCGTTGGTTGAAGGAATATTAACCATGTTTAGTATTTTGATGGCTATAGAGGAAGTCACCCAATTGAGGGGCTTGTGTATAAACTTCCTAGGGTTAATTAGTTCAAGAATAAAAACGATGTTGCTATTGTTATTTGTGGTCTTTATGCTATTCCTGTTGTATATTGATTGGGTGTTATTGAATTGCTTCGCATGCGTTTAATCGCAAGATAAATAGAATGGTTAGCGACGTGTCCTGGGAAGTCGCATTTATTTGACCAAAGTGAAGGAGTTGTCGCGTGTTCATGATTCGGGGTGTGACGTTTTAGGTACTAGAATGTATTCTTCTTTATGTGTGTTGATTCTAGAAAACAATTCAATTTGTGAGTCTTCATTGTGCAATTTGCTACTCTTTACAAAGAAATAACTAGGTTTAGTGTCCTTCATAAAAAAAACATTTGTTAAGGTCTTATTTATAACATACTAAAATTTTAGAATTTTTTGAACTAATTTCATATGTTTTTCAAATTTATTCCTAAAAATTGTGCATTTTGGTTAAGATTGCCCTTATTTTGAGTTTGTTCGAATTTATGAAGAAGGTGATGGAATCTTGGTTTATGATCTTCTGATGATGGTTTTGGCAATTGACATAGTATCTAATGTTGTGATTATAATTCCAATACAACATCGGTTACTTGAGGATTTAACATGGTGCTTGTCATGCATGCTGAATATGATGTAATGTGTGATTGTTGTGGCATTGTATGAGTGCAAGATGCATACGGTGCATACGATGGTTTGTGATGCCCAAGGCTTCGTGCCTTGGATGCCCAATGATGGCCTTAATTAGATGTCGGAGGAGAATACCTTGGTTAGTAAACCAGGATGCCCCAGGTTTGAGTGGGGAAGCTTAGGACGGGACAAACCCTGGGAGTGTCAAACCCAATGATGCCCCAGAGGGATGTAAGAGGTGAATGCCTTGGTGGAGAATACCCTAGAGTTGGGATGCTTGCGGCTTGGTGCTGTAGATACCCAGCGTAATAGCCAGAAGTCACTGTTTAGAGCTACTTAGGATGGACTGGTAGAAAAGTTGAAATGGGTTGAACCCTAGTGAATTGTGTTATTTTTTTTAGTACTAATTGATTATTGTGAAAACAATTGTTTATCGTTCATTTTCTTTGAGGTTGATTGATTATCATGATGCTAGTTGATTGAGGCTAGATATATCAACTATTGATAATTAACTATTTAATAATCACAATAGGGTGATAAAAGGATGTTGTAGAGGTTAATTACTTGAATTATAACCTGAACTCGTGTTTGTTTGTTGTGGTTGGAAGCTTGTTGTCTTGGAGATTTGAATGTTGGGTTATATGCTTCAATAGTTATGTTTTATGGGAGGTCATTGGATCAAGTGAGCAAGTTTGTGTGAAACTTGCAATAAACTGGTTGTGTGAGCACGAACTATAGTTACAAATGAGAAGTGCAAAGAAATTGAGTGGGTATGTTGTTTGCGCAATAATACCCCCGTTCAAGAATGGGCATGCCTTGTGTTGCCGTGATGAAACCTCGCCTGATTGTGGGTGTGCTTTGCGTGGCCGTGATAAAATCCCCGTATGATTGTGGGCATACCTTAAGTGGCCACAATGTTGACCCCATTTGAGACGGGCATGCCTTGAGTGGGCGTGATTAGTGCCCTGACGCGTATGATTGCATAGGGAAGAGCTAGAGCCCCAAGACATATTTACACTAGGAGTTGTTTAGGTCTTGATGCTTGTTTACACAAGATGATGCCCGGTTATATCAAAAGATCACCAACCTTTGAGTTGTGCTATGACCCTAGGGGTCATAATAATTAAAACATGCACGAGTGCATTGTGTATGAGGAAGTTTGATATATATTCTGATTATGTGATACCTGATTGCATTATTTTTGATACGTATGAGTTTGTATTGTGCAGGGTGTGTGTGCCAAGGTAAGGTGAGAATGCCTATGATAGCATTCAATGACTATTGGTTAATGATGTGGTTGAAGACCTCTGCATGTTAATAGATAAGGCAAAGCGAGGGTCGTTTTTCTATTGATCTGCTATCGATAGAAAGGTTGCATGTTTAGGACGCACCCAAGACGAATAGATTTTCTAAACGAGGTTTAGGACTTTAAAATTGGTGTCACTTTACTAAGTATATCTCACTTGTTATTGTCAACCATTTTTTTAGGTTTATAGTAAGGAGAACTAAAAATTGGTGTGGTTTGTCACGGTGTTGGAAGAAGTAGATTAACCCTAACCCAGCTGGTTCCTTTTGTTGGTTTAGTAGGAAGTTGCCCTTGTAAGGGCTTGTACATGAAAAACTTCTTAGGGTTAATTAGTAGACAAACAAGAGAAATGTTATGGATGAGCTTTTGATTGAGTTTCCTACTATCCTTGCTATGATATTTGACTAGGTGGTCAAGATTCACTTCCGCATGTGTCCTATGACATCGCATTTAAATGACCGCAAGAGAATAGGGGTTGTCGGTTGTTCGAGGGTCGAGGCGTGATACTTGATGATGGCCTTAAGTAGATGTCAGAGGAGAATGCCAAATTAGTGAACCAAGATGCCTCGAGTTTGAGTAGGAAAGCTTAAGAGGGGGCAAACCTTAGGAGTGTTAAACCCGACAATAGCCCGGAGGAATGTCAGAGGTGAATGCCTTGGTGGCGAATACCCTGGAGTCGGGATACCTATGGCTTGAGCTGTGGATGCTTGATGTAATGGCCGGAAGTCATTGTTCCACATTGATCCTTTTGGTCAAGCTGTCTTTCTATGGTCGAATTTTTTGGTCTAACACATTTTAATCCTTAATGGCCTTTCCCAATTGAATAGTTGACTCAAGAACGATCCTTGAATCAATTTATGGTCTATTTTTCTATCTATACATCGATACTTTAGACCATTCCTTGCATTTGAGATAGAGGCTTGAAGTGAGGATGTCGCAACCAAAATTTGAGATTGCCTGTTGTTGATGACTTTATTGATCAATTTTCCTCAAGTTTTGGTGAAGGCTCTAATCGGTTACTTATGTGCAATGTGTTATTGATTTCTTTCACTATCTACCAACTTGTAATGACTTCTATTCTGACCAAATTTTGTTCTTGTTGATCGAGCTTACTATTCATTGATAATGATTGACTTTTGATTATTTTGTGGTGTCAACGTAGACCAACCAAGGTTTCCAAAGACCAAGAATAGATAGGGAATTGAACGTGTGATGTTTGGTTTACAAGCCAAGTCTTGAACCACTCAATGAATCAACTAGTCGAACTCGAAATTTGCACATTCAAACAACCAACAAAAGGATATATTCTTACTTTGAAAATTCCAAAAGGGATTTCGCTGTGACACAACATAAGAAAATACAGAATTCCCAATGCAATTTGAGCATTATGACAATCTATCTAGGGATCTTCAAAGAACTTCAGTGGCAAGGTAGCACCTTGCGGTCTAGGGCATGCTCCCTAGTGTGTGGTGTTGGCTTGGGTGACATGCCCTACGCTTCAAGTTTGATGCTTACTCCTTAGAGTGAAGTGCTTGTTGTATAAGGTGTATGTTGGTTATGATCCTTGGGAAATAGAAAATAGTCACTTTGTAATTATTGGGAGTACACAGTGAAAATCCGATACATTCTTTTGGCAAGATTACCAAGAGGGAGCCTAGGTTCAAGCCTATCAACATATCCAGTTGTATCTACCTTCATTCAAAAGTTTACGCCAATGGCTTATGAGCTAACTAGAATATATTAACTACTCTATAACATACCAATTCTTTGATGTAGGATTTCTTTAACATAATTCACATGTGTGTTCTAACAATCTCTCCCTTCATGTGAGCTTAGTGTTAGGTTTGTTACCCTTGATTCAGGTATATTTTTGCATTTAAACTTGAATTTCCAAGTTATTGGAATGCACTTGCAACAATGCACAACAATGCACAACAACCATTATCAACTACTAACATGGGATTGCATCATCCATGATCTCTATCTTGCATTGCTAGACCGTTATCCATGGCCTTTTCTTGCGAGACTAACTGTGATGGCAATTTTTACCTGAAACAAGCGTCGATCATGAGATTTCTATTATTGAGATATTTACAAAACATTGGAACAGATTGGAAGCTCACCAATCAACTATAATATCATTCGTTAAAAAGTACATAGTAGATACTCGATACCTTCCTCTAGGGAGGTCACTAAAAGAAAGCCCAAATTTGAGCTTGTCAATGTATCTAATTGACTCATTTTCATGCAAAAGTTTAAGCCAATGATTTATAGGCCAACTTAAACACTCTACACAACACCAATTCTCCGATGTGAAATTTCTTTAACACAATTCATATATGCATTCTAATAGTAATTACTCTATTAATTATGGTCAATGCCTAGTTAATTGAGCCACCTGAAAGCACAAAATCTCCAGCTTAACAATTTTTACTTTTAGATAAAAAGAATTGAATTGTTAACAAGATAGTATAGGCCTTTTTTGATATGTTTAATACTATTGGTATGAAAAATACTTTCTTCTTCTTAGCATAAAGATCCATTTACTCCTAAAGTAGAGTATCGAGCGATGGAGAGATTGTTTTATCTTCTCCCCACCTTGTTTTTTTGTTGTTGAAAATGTAAGTATTATGGGGCATATGAAGTATAGTAACTTAGGGGCATCCCCCAGCATTACATATAGAGCTAATAATTCAAAAGGATGGAGGCAGGAAGTTTTGACATAGTAGCCAATACAATATTTGACTAAGAAGGTTTAATATTTTGTTAAAGTGAAGGTCTACCTCTTACATTTTTATACACTCTGGCCAAAATAATATGGATGTCAGTTGATTTGTTTTGAAACCGTCTCTTGTTGCATTCAATTCAAATGAAATATATGGTTGCTTGAAAAGATATTTTGAGGAGTCTCGCCACCAAATCTATGCCCTTTGTTGCCCTAATCATCCATTGAAGTTCCTCATTTCATCCTCCTAAAGAATGTCTAGTCCATGTTGCGCAAGGATACTACGCCAAATGCTGTCTGTCAAAATGCACAAAGATACTATGCCAAATGCTGCTGTCCTTCTCCCCACGTTTCTCGACAAGGAAACCCACATACTGAACTTAGTCAAAAAGAGTGATAGTGGATGTCCATCATCATCCCCATGTGAGACGTGGCTTGTCGCTTTATGTACGTTCTCCTCTATTCGTATCTCCAATTAGGCAGGAAAGAGCAAAGCAATAGCACGAGGCAAGTAGATGGGTACATTTAGAAAAATGCTAATGTTGAGGGGTCTTTTTTCGAAAGCACAAGCCGAAGCGAATCGTCAGTTTTCGGATTGGGTAGATATTAATGTTGTATTTGTTTAGTAAAAGATAAATGATTTGGCAAATATTTTTTCAAATAATTAATCATTTTCATCTTTTACAAAATTAATTAACGAAACATATTTTCATCATCAACAAAAATGCTAGACATAAATTGTTGTTGAGAATGAAAACACCTTTCATCTATTAATTATCTTTAGCACTCATTCTTAGGAAAATATTTTTAAAATTATTTTCCATAAAACAATCTGAGTTTGAATGGGCAATTTAAGAAGTCTAACATCTTAAAAATTTCCACTCCACATGTATAGGGTACTATATTGGGTTATTATCCCCTTGTATAGTTTGATTATACTGGTGCTCATAGCACTCCCAATTATATTGGTACGATATAAATACAAACTACATCGATTTTTTTTCCACATTATTTCGTGTCGATGGAGAACTGACAAATTGCCAAATGGGGGCAATGATGCATAAGCTTCAATTTCAACTAAAAAAAGTGAATTGAGTGATCGGGACAAGCACTCCTTTGCTAGGTGACCCTAATTTTTTGGACCACATGCATTTTGAGGTGGGAACTTAGATTTATCATCGAGAGTCCAATTGAAAAACTCGAGCAACTGGACCCTCAGGCAAAACTTTTTGGGGTTTTCACACTAGCTGGCGTGCAACCCTTGGTTTTCTCCTAAAGATAGACATGTCCATTGTGTCTGGTGTGGTTCGATTCATCCGTCGGGTCAATGCATGTGATTCGTGGATTCACGTGTCTATATTTTATCGATCAATTTAGGACAATCTAGTGTCGAAATGACAGAGATCATCTCATTGCTCTTTCAAAGAGAAATAATGTCATGCATAATAAAATAAGCATGTGCAACTCTTGGGTGGCGTGCAATAGGTCAGATACTGGGGAAATTCCAATTAAAAAATTAGAAGTCATTTCATTTGAATTCCACCTATTGCGAGTAAATTGTTTTGGGTCAGAATCACATGCATATGCAAAAGGTCTTGACATAGTTGATTTATGAAGCTTATAGAGTGTTTCACGAGGCTTTAAATTGTTGGGGCCGTCTTTGCCCTCAAATTATTTAAAAAACCAAAATTTCTGAATTAAAAAAGTAAAGTTACATGTCAAAATTCTAAATTCTCTAGACATAAAGCATTCTTTAGATTATGTTTGTTTCATGAAAAAAGGAATGAGTTGGAAAATATTTTTATAAATTTGCTTATATCATTTACCAAAATGAACGAAGGAAAATATATTTATTGTCCACAAAAATATATATATATATATATATATAAATTATTGTTGATAAGAAAATATTTTTTGTTGGTTAATAATTTTAATAGAGATATAATAAATTATTTAAAAAAATATTTTTCAAAATTTTCATTGTGAAATAAACAAATCTTAGTTTGAATAGCCCAATGTGTTCTTTTTTTTTTATCCTTTTGTTTTATGTTCTTCTCCTGGGGCCGGGGGTTTGGTAGTTGAGGTTGCTAGGTCCCCAAAATTCGTGATTTGCGTGACGCGATGGCTTACGCGTGATCAAAAGGCAGTGAACATGGTAATTGTACTTGAGACTTTGGTGCAGGCACTTTTGATAAAGTTGGGGAGACAGAGAAGTTTGAATGCACGTGGGTAAGGGCATTTTTGGTAAAGTCAGGTTTAATAAATTATGCAACCTAGTGGAGGGAAAATAAGAAGTAAACAGGGCTATTAATGAAATACTAAAGTTAAGGGGATAAGAAAAATAGAAGTGTAATTACTTGAATGTCATAACTTTTTTTTCGATTATTAAAGTGCCACAAATTTAAAAGATTTATTACTTAAGTGCCATGGGTGATTTACCTCATTGGAAAACCCAACATGAACGCTGATTATTTTACGTGGTATTGCCGGCATAGACATGATTAAATTTTGTAATTTTTTTAAAATTGCATTTTCTTTTCCTTTACATTTTTTTCACTACCAGTGAGGGTTACCGGCAACCCTCGTTGACCACAAAGGCCTTTCCTAGATCTGGCAAGGCCCTTCATGCCCTTGCATGTGGTCGCAATGGCCCTAGGTGAGGTCTTCATGGCCTTGTACCCAAATTGAGAGAGAAAGTGAAAGATAGAGCAAAATAAAACGAAAAATCAAGAGAGAGACCCATGGTTGCTCAAGCTTTAAGCTCGTCATGGCCATCATTGATCAAGCTGGAGGCTCACGACAGAGCACCTTTGCCCAGCTGTAGTAGATAGGGGAGTACCTGCGAGTTGTTTGTCGGGAAGAAACCATTCCCTCTAAGCTATGACTTTCGGGAAGAAACCATTCCCATCTTTGTATCACTCACAACAGACATCATGGCTTGAAACTCCGACGGCCATGGCAGCCTCTTTGTCTTTCTCCCTAAATTTTTCTTTTTCTCTCATATCACCGAGTTTTTTTCTCTTTCCTATTTATGTCATATGACGTGGCATTAAATTCATCCTTTTATTTTAAAAACTTTATATGTAGGATTTTCATTTATTTATAAATATTCCATGTCCGAATGGACAATTAAGTAAAAAATCTATGTAGGACAATTTGTAGGAAATAGCAATCAAATGATCAATTTTACTCCAATGTGATACTTGAGTGAGAAAAAAAGTTACGACAATCAAGTGAGTATTGTATGAAAATTATTGCACTATTATTGTTCTGATAACAAAGTTAAGAAAGCATGTCTCAATCCTTCTTCAATCTTTGCTCCTCTCTTCTCTCTTCACTAATCATGACTGGTGAGCTCCTCTCTTGTTAGGGATCCCAACTGATCCACCAAGCCCTCCTTCCTCCCAACTGCTTATCTCTGATGTCACTGCTGCTCTGGTCCTCTGAAGAGCCAAACTCATCAGTCTCATGTCTTCCAAAAGATTACAATTTTGACAGCTCTAGGGTTTTGAGTTTGCTACAATTTTCAATTTTATAACTTCCAAAAACGTCATGAGGCCTTTTGGATGCAAATCCAAAAAACTCTATTACTCCTTTACGAGTTTGTAAAGCAGATTGGTAGTAAAGAATGGCTCCTGCGAAATCTTCTAAATGAAGCAAACACAAATGAGAGCTCCCACCTTTTGATAGAGCAAATTTTCCGTAATCTATGATAATATTGTACATTCTTATCTTTTGTAAAATCTTTTTAATTGTGATTTTCCCACTCATGTTCATAATACAAATATAATACAAATCTCCACATCGATGAGTATGCAATTAAACTCAAATTCATAATCTTTCATGGTATCAAAGCTTCTCAATTTGTCTCATCTTATTTCTCTTCTTCATTACAATGTCTTCTTCTCCAACCTTCAACAGCATAGCCACCGTCACTGCTGCTAACTCTCCATCCTTGTTAGCCCCTTCCTAACCACCCTTTGCTCTTGGCAATATATCCCATGTTCTCCAAATCAAGCTAGATCACAACAATTACCTTAAGTAGCGAGCACAATTTCTTTCGTCTTCATGGGTATCTTCAGTTTGTGGATGGCTCATAACCCTATCCGGCACCCATTATCACTGTTGCTGATAATACTATGGTGGATAACTTGAATCATACTAAATGGCATTATCAAGATTAGCTCATCCTCTGTTGCATCCTCTACACTCTTACTGAATCAGTTTTCTCACACATTGTCGGTCTTGAGACCTCTCATGATGTTTGGACTACGCTTGAGAAACTTTATGCTCCTTAATCTCAAAGCTGACGTAATGCAATTAGAGTGTCAACTTCGGCCTCTAAAGAAGGGCTCTCTTTCTATGGAAGCATTTGTTCAAAAAGCCAAGAGCATTGTGGATCAACTTTCTCCAGTTACTCATCTCATCTTCGATTCCCAATTAGTTCTTAGCATCCTCAACGGCCCAGGTTCGGCGCGTGATGCATTCGTTACCTCAGTCACATCTATTCTTGATCCACTACCTCTTGTTGACTTCCTTGGCCTTCTTTACAATCAAAAAGTTATTCTTTAAAGCCGCACCACTAAATTTCCAATAGAGTCTTCTCAGATTGTGAATGCTGTAGTCAAATCATCTAATGCCTTGAATACTCCCTTCAAAGGTCGAGGATGTGGCCGAGGCCATGGTCGCAATTTTTATGATGGAGCTTCCTCTCATTCTCAAATCAACCGTCAGGTTTGTGGTTGTGCAGGTCATTTAGCTCTCTAATGCTACCGGTGATTTAATCCTAGCTATAAAGCTAATACCGGTTCTCCATCTGCAATGTATGCCTCTTCATCTGGTGAGTCGTTTGACGCATATTGGTACCCAAACTCTAGCACCACTCATCATTTTACAGTTGAAATGGTAAATTTGAACATTTGGACTGACTATTCTGGGACAAATCAAATTCGTACTGCAAATGGTTCAAGTTTACAAATATCACATATCGGTTCTACAATCTTACATTCTCCTACCCGTTCTTTTAAACTACAGAATGTTTATCATGTTCCATTTGTCAAGAAGAATTTATTATTCGTTTCTCAATTTACCAAAGACAATGATGTGGTATTTGAATTTCATCCTACTTCCTATTGTGTTAAGGATCGATCCTCAGGGAACCTCTTGCTCAAAGGCTAGAATAAGAATGGACTTTATTATCTTAATAATGCATGAACCACCAATAGAGTCCCTCAGCAATCAAATAAATCACCGCTAGCTCCATCCTGCTTCATCGGTGAACAAGTTTTTGTTTCTATTTGGCATGAGTTCTTGGGTCATTCGATTGCCCGCATTACTTCTTCAATTATTTTAAAGCATGGTCTGCCGATATCTTCTTCTTCCTCATTTAGCTTCTGTGAATCATGTTAGTTGGGCAAGTCGCATCTGTTCCCTTTACTAGATCATCAACGAATTGTAATGCTCCTTTAGAAATACTTTATTCTAATCTATGGGGACCATCTCCCGTTACTTCAATGAATGGTTTTCGTTATTACATCATTTTTATTGATGCTTATAGTGGATACACAAAGCTTTGTCCACTTATTGTAAAATCTGATGCTCTCTCTACTTTTGTGCAATTTAAATTTCAAGTGGAAAAATATTTCAAATGTTAGATTAAGGCATCAAACTGATGGAGGTGGTGAGTATAAGAAATTCGATTCTTATCTTCATCTTCATGGCATCTTACATCATCTTTCATGCCCTCACATACAGGAACAAAATGGTCGGGCAGAGTGCAAGCATCGGTTTCATTGTGGAAACTAGCGTCACATTGCTCACCAAAGCTTCTATTCCTTATCTATATAGGACTGATGCTTTTCTCATTGCGGTTTTTTTTTATTAAACGCATGCCTACAATGATGTTGAGGGGATTGTCTCCTTATGAGAAATTGTTTGGCCAGAAGCATAATTATCTTGCGTGTTTTTGGATATGCTTGCTATCCTTGACTGTGCCCTTATACTTGCCATAAACTTGATGATAGAACAATTTAATGTATCTTCATTGGCTATTCTCTCATCACTGTGGCTATTGTTGTTTGCATTGCAGTGCCGGCCAAATATATGTCTCTTACCATGTCATTTTCCAGGAGCAGTTGTTCCTATTTGCTAAACCACAATCTAGTCAAATGTCATACCATCGCCAAGTACTTCTATTTGCATTGGTTATTCCTCTATAAAGTCCTCATAGCTCCGGAGGTGTCCACTACCACATCAATTCCATAGCATCCATATGATATCATGGGCAATTCCTCATCACTACTTCACCAATCCTCTTTTTCCACAATTCCATGTGGATCTTCTTCTCTAGAAGCTCCACCCTTATCATTTTCTCAACCTTAACCGCCAACTTCTGCCTATCCAACGGTCACTCGTTTAAAAAATAACATTCATGTACCAAAGATTTTCTCTCCACTAAGCACCCCATACTTACTTGTTTCCACTCATGCTTAACACCAAGTGAATCCACTTGTTTTTCTATTGCAAACAAAGACCCTAACCGGCAACAAGTTGTAACATCCTGAAATTCGAGCCCTTTGAGGGATGAATGAACGTTAATTTCGCCAATACATTATTGGTTTATCTCACTTGGAACTGATCACTCCTAAGATACTGACCTTGAGGGGAAAGGCTAATGAGGACAGAACTCGTGCGACTAAAAAACTTGATTTGGGAAAACGACTCGACCATGAGACTTGCGTAAGGACGATCTTGTAGTCAGGCAAGCCGATTTCAGGGATGACTAGAAGTCGATTCGTGGACAGAAATAATGGGACGACAGGTGATTCCGTTTATTGTTATCGAACTCGCGAATGGCCCTATGTCAATCCATGGTAATCGTATACTTTGAAATAAGAATCCATCCATCGCAATTTCACATAGTCAAGGACGTTCATGTATCGAGAAGTCTTGAACGTGATTTGGTATGAGTTGGTTACGCGTGAGTCCTCGAAGCCACTTGTCAATCTGAGTAGTACCAAAATGGCATTCGGGCGAAATTGACAAGGCATGAGAATCCAAGAGTGGACTTCGAATTTTCAGGAACGTCTAGGATGGACTTTTGGATGATGATTCTTAGTTGACAGTGTCAGATGAGCCGAGTAATTGGAAAAGAGATTTACGGACCGAGAAAATGAGCCTACGAGGACAAGGGACCGGGCAAGACTAGTGTGGGCCTCCTGCCCAAGGTGGGACAGTCGCCATGGAAAGCCTGAGGCGAGCAAGTGAGCCCGTTGGACCAAACAGACCATTTATCCTTCCAAGCCCGTTGTCTAATCTTGAGCCGTTTCGAGTCCAACAAATTCCCAAGCCCATTCCTATTCATTTTCCGACCCGTTTCCTAGGCCGACCTTTCATTTTCAGCCATAGGGCAGTTTGGGAAATGTGCAAGGTAGAAATGACCAAAATGCCCTTGGATATTTTGAAGAAAAGTAAAAAAGAAGAGAGAGAAGATGATGTCATCTTTCTTGGGAGTTGGGCAAGCCATTTAATGGCCTTAATTGAGGCCTATCTTCAGCCTCACTTCACTCTCTCTCTCTCCCCTTCAGCCCTCCTAAACCGCACACCTTTCTCCTTTGTTTTCCTTTTCTTCTTGTAGTTTCAATTTCTGACCTTCTTCCAAAAATTGAGTTGTTCATAGCCTTCCCGTATGAATCACATCCCATGCCACTCGCCGTCATGTTCAGAACAGAAAATCCATTCAAATCACGTTGGCCGTTCGCTGAACGAAGCCTCTAATTGTCTCGTATGGCAGCCAGAAGTCATTGCTCGCCGGACCGCCTATTATAGCGACCAGCCTGCCCAGTTCTACCTTTTCCTCTATTTCTCTCTCATTTTGACCAAACGACCGCCCATACCAGCCATCATCAATTCCCCCTTGACCCCCAGGTGCCGTCGATCGTCGGCCCTCCGCTCATCGGAGCTCCGGTGAGCTTCGTTCAACCGCTTTCCTCTCCAAGCAGTCAATTTTTCAATGTTGTAGAAGGGATCCAAGTTTGTTGCTACTGTTCTTGGCCCCGGGACCACCTTGGATCATCGTCATAGAGGTCCTCGGGTGTCGGGTTCGTTGCCACCGCCGTGTTGGAGTCGCCGGCCCGCTTAACGGGTTAGTTTAGCCCCTAATCCCTATTTAGTGCCTAAACTTGCTTAGGGTTGGATTAATTAGTGGTAAGGTTGGTTTAGGAAGTTTATTAAGTTGTATTAGCCTTAAGATAGGTAGTTAGATAGATGGTTAAGATTAGATTAACTTAATATTGCTTAATTTTGCTTATTAAGCTTAATTGTGCTTAATTTAGGATTAATTGTGTTTATGTGACTAATTAAGCATGATTTGCTTAAATGGATTGATTAATTATTTTAATTAATGTTTTTTTAATTTCTGAATTAAATATTTTAATTAATTGAATTTCGGAAAAATCACTGTTCATAATTACTGTTCACGATTACTGTTCATGGCACTGTTCATGCAGAAACTAATTTTAGTCTTATTTTGATGTGCTCTTGATTGTTGTGATTAATTGAAGTGCCGATTGTTAATTATACTCGTGATTGATGATAAAATGCGTGATCGAATGCCGGTTGAATTGAATTTTGGAATTGTCGAGTGATACGCATGACATATTGCGTGGGTTATCTGAAATGGCATGTCACATGAACATGAGTGCATGAGCGATGTTAAATTCACGACCAAGCAAAAGAAAAGACAAGAATGAACTGTTTGCTGATGTGTTGCATGGTCAGATTAAAGTTAATAGCCAGGTTGAGCCGGATGACCGCCAATCCTTCAGGGTTGTGCCGTGACCATTGGGTCGCCTGACAGTGGTCAGATGCGGAGTTGCGGTTGAGGCTGGGCCCATGCTTCTTAGGGAATGTCGTTGATGGGGGAAAGCCCGTGACGTCGTTGTGCCTCATGGGGGAGGAAGATGCCTGGTTTACGACTAGTTGATCGCCAACCATAAGGTTGTATCGTGGCCTAGATGATCATAATAATCGAAGCATATGTGTGGATATGACGCATGAGAAAGTTATGTGAGATGCTTTGATTATTCGCATGCTCTTAATGTCGTGATGATCGCATGATTTATGGCAAGCACGCATGAATTGACAGTCGTGTAGGGTGTGGCAATGGTCAAGTGAGATCGCTTGTGGCGCGATTCACATGTGATTGATGAATTGTGTCATCTAACGGCCATGTGCCTTGTTTGCATTGTATGAGATTTGACGTGCAAGGTATGGCAGACCAGGTAAGGTTGCATGCGAACTGAATATTAATTGTTGGTTTGCCTTGTCTATTTTTTGGTCTGTTGTTTGCTGGTTGTCTGTTGTTGGGTTGAGTGATGGGTGGTTCTGGAGAGATACCTTAGGTTGAGTTGGTGTATTAAGGGGAGAACTTGCTGAGATTTTATCTCACTGGTTATTGTATAACCATTTTCAGGCCCCTAGAATGGTGTACCCGTAATGGAGAACCTTGCCCTCGCTCCTCTAGTGATTGACCCGACAGAGCTTGAGTCCGATGGATCCGAGTGACCATGGTGTTGAACCCGAGGGTTCTTTGTATACTGTTGGATTAGTCTAGTTTCTTTTTGGTTTGGCTTAGAGGATGGATCGGCCCTTTTTGTCAGGCTTGTAATTCGGAAAACAAGTATCCGCTAGTTAATCCAGTAAATTAAATAATTGAATAGTTACTGTTGTTTTTGCTGTTCATCCCTCTATCTCTATTTGATTGTTTGTTTGTCTAGGGATGGTTTGTCTTCCGCTTGCACTTAACAAAAGATAAAATGAATGGTCGTCGATGGGTCCTAGGACGTCGCTTTCAATTGGCCATGGAAATGGGGTTGCCACGAGCTCGAAAGTCGGGGTGTGACACAAGTTATAACGAGTGAATTTAATGCTTTCATTAAATGGCACTTGGGAACTGGTTCATCATCATCCTTTTATGAATGTGGTCAATTGCAAGTGGAATTATCACCTAAAAACTAAGGTTGATGGCTCCATTGATAGATACAAAGCATGACTCATTGCGAAGGGCTTTACTCAATAGGCCGGCTTGGACTACAATGAAAGTTTCAGTCTATTTATTAAACCAACAACGATTTGAGTTCTCTCTTTTGTTATTACATATAACTGGTCTCCGTGCCAATTAGACATCAAGAATGCAATTCTCCATAGAACCATTAAAGAAGTCAACATGAAGCAACCCCAAGGATTTGTTTATTCGCATTATCCAGACCATTTATGTCATATTCGGAAAGCTCTATATAGAAGCTAAAACAAGCTCTAAGAGCTTGGTTTTCTCAACTAAGTTCATACCTATTATCTATTGGGTTTGTGGCCTCAACTACTGACTCTTCATTATTCATTTAGAGTAGATCTAACCATATTATGCTTCTTCTCATCTATGTTGATAATATTATCATTATCGGGAGTTCTACCTCCCCCCTCACCAAATTAATTACTCAACTTGGCATCGAATTGACAATTATTGATTTAGGAAATTTATCCTTTCTTGGCATTAAAGCCCATAGATCCTCTATTGGGCTATCCCTCACTCATTCCACGTATGCCATTGCTCTTCTTACTCGCATAGACATGGCCGATACAAAACCTTGCTCATCGCCTGTGGCTCTCTCAACTTCTAAGTTGTTGAAGCAAAGTGGTAAACTGCTGACTGATGTCACCATATATCAGAGTATGGCTTGGGAACTTCAATACCTCACTCTTACTATGCCATATCTATCTTTTGCCATCAATAAAGTGTGCCAATTTATGCATTATCCAACCGTGGATCATTGGTCAATCGTCAAAAAGATTCTGCACTATCTCAAACGGATTATGCATTATCTAACCGTGGATCATTGGTCAATCATCAAACGGATTCTGCATTATCCTACCGAGGATCATTGGTCATCATGGGATTACCTTGCAGCCTATACGCTAACTAACGTTCACTACGTTTACAGATGTTGACTAGGGCGGTTGCCTTGGTGACTGAAAGTTTACTAGTGGCTATTACAATTATTTTGGTACCAACTTGGTTTCTTGGAGTTCTAGAAAGTAACCTATTGTTGCTTGGTCCAACATTGAATCGGAATACAAACAGGTGGCTAATGCGGCCTCTAAATTACTATGGTTATCACAACTCCTCTAAGATCTTCAATACTATCTCCATTGGTCACCACTTGTTCTTTATGATAATGTAAGGGCAATCTATTTATTCGCAAATCCTATCTTCCGTGCACAAACCAAGCATGTGAAAATTGACTATCATTTTCTTCATGATTTAATCAGTAGTAAGGAGTTAGAAGTTCAATTTATTCTTACACAAGCACAAACTGGTGATGTCATGGCAAAACCTTTATCCAAATCTTGATTTCTTATTTTATGTGACAAGTTCATAGTGACTTTGCCAACATTTCACTTGAGGGGATATGATAGAGCAAATCTCCCAAGAAAGAGCATCTTTCACAATCTATGCCAATCTCATTGATAGAGCAAATCTCGTGTTGATCTCGTTGATGGAGTCAATCCCCCAAAATTTGTGCAATTTCATTGATAGAGCAAATCTTTTGCAATTTGTGATAACATTGTAAATTCTTATCTTTTATAATGAAATTTCAATTGTGATTTTCTTGCTTATGTACATACTATAAATACGATACAGATCTTCCCACTAATGAGTGTGTGATTAAAATCAAATTCATAATCTTTTACTCTTGTCATCATTACACAAAAATTTTCACAAGTCCTGTTCAAAATCACGAGATATTAACTTCATATTAAATCACAAGACACGACACACATCATAAGACAATGTAGTTTTTTCCAAGTATTGATCATTACTGGATAGAAACATCTATTTGGTTGATAATTTTCATCACATAGAACCTCTAAGCATCCTAGTTATATAATTTATTTATATCGTCCATAATTTTGTGGAGAAAATTATCAAAAAGTCATAAATAATTTATAATTGTGTTAATATAGTCTTAAATCTTTCTTTTTTTTTTAGCCAATCGAGTCCTAAACCATTTGCATTTGTATCAATTTAGTCCATTTGACTAACTTTGGCTGGCCAGGCTGACGTGAACAATTTTTAATAATATTTTGATTTTATCTATTATTTATTTATCCTTTTATTTTTATTTTTATTTTTATTTTTCTTTCTTTCTTTTTTCTTCTACCCTTCCTTCTTCCTCCATCCAATCATCGACAGTGACTAGCCAGAAGTGAGGTCACCTTTGTTGTTTGCTAGTGAGGCCGACCTTGCTATCTCTAAGCAAGGCTCAACCTTGCCATGGTTGGGTGAGCCCTTGCCAAATCTAATGAGGCTTTGTCACACCTAGTTATGGTGAGCGCTTGCCTCACCAACCATGGCGTTGACCTCGTTGTCGCTAGGTGATGGCTTGCCTCACCCAACCATGGTGAGGTGTCGTTGGGCGAGGTGAGCCCTTGTTAGATCTAGAGAGGCTCGACCTTAACCAACCATAGCACAACAATGTTATCATTGCCAATGGCTAGGATGAGGTTGACCTCATTGACACTAGCCTTCGGTCAATCATGGTAATCGACTAGAGGAAGAAGGAAAAAAAAGAAAGAGAAAGAAAATTAAAAAATTCGAAAAAATATTAAAATATTATTAAAAATTATCCACGGCAGTATTGGTTAGTTAAAATTGGTTGAATGGACTAAATTAACATAGATGAAAAAGGTTTAGAACCCAATTAGCAAAAAAAAATTGAGGATTGAATTGACCCAATTATAATAGGTTTATGATTTTTTTTTTTTATGGTTTTTCCCAATTTGGTGAGTTAGCAATTTCTTTTACCAATGTAGCAAAATTTTGTCATCAAGCCTTAGGTGGCAAGTAGAATCTTAGGATGCATAGCCATCTACAAACTTGTTGGGAAAATCCATATGTTGTTTTGAAGATGATAAATGCTACTAATGTGTGTATTGGTTGAGTAGTTCCAAGTGATATATGCATAGGTTGAGGGACAAATGTTGTCATAAATAGCACTAGGTAAACTAATATAAGGAAAGCTCTTCCATTGCCAAGATTGCTCTACCAATATATGAGGTGAACACAGTATTGGGTGATGAATATATCTACAAGCTGGATGGATCTTCATAGGTGAACATCTGGAAGGACTTTGATCGAGGGCAAACAAGCCAAGAAAAAGGGAAAATTTTAAAAAAGGACTTGAAGTGAGCCTATTTTCTCAAATATAGATCCAAAGTGGCCGTTGTGTCAAATGAGGACCCGAAATGGCTAAACCAATCTCAAATAAGGACCTCAAATTGCCAGGCAGCCAAATGTTCGCTAGTCGGCGAGCGTGTGGCATTTCTGGTGGTCAAAATAAGGGCAATTTTGTCAAAAAAATTGATAGAAATTAATAAACCCTAAAAATAGAAGCCTCAAACTCTTCATGCTATTCTTCTTCCACACTTCATCTCTTTGTCCCCTCTTACTCGGAGAATCCAAATTCTTTGTTAATGGAGCAAGATCCCTAACTCCTCGAGTTCTAAAGGTACGGGCCAACAGCCCCCTCACTTGCCCCTCTCTCTCCGTGGAAGTGGATTCGCATTGTGCCCAAGATGTGGGTCCTTGAGATCGAGATCTTCTGTGTCTCTCGGTTGGGTCCATGGAAGTGGATTTGCATTCCACTTCACTCTCTCGGCTCTCAAGGTTTCCTCTCTTGCGATCATCCGCAAAACTCCCATGACGGAATCAAGCGGCTGAGCTCACTCAAAGATCTCTCTACCCAGAGGCAATGGAGACGATTCATCGTGGCAACGATAGCTCACTGTTGGCGGTGCCGCTGCTACTTCTTCTTTTCCTCGCGGTGATATTGCGATGCACTATGGCGTTGCTAGTGGCGGAAAGCTCGGCCTCTGCGACGTGCGAGCTCAGCTTCGCCGACCGCGACAGGCTCTACAACTGAATGGAGAAGAAGAAAATGTGAGAACGTGAAGAATTTTGGGGTTTTGTTTTTAGGATTTGTTAAATTCTATCAATTTTTTTGACAAAATTACCCTAATTCTGACCACCAGAAATGCCACATGCTCGCCAGCCGGCGAACATTTGGCTACCCCGCGATTTGAGATCCTTATTTGAGACTGGTTTAGCCACTTCAGGTCCTTATTTGAGACAATGGCCACTTTAGGTCCTTATTTGAGAAAATAGGCTCACTTTGAGTTCTTTTTTGAAATTTCCCCCAAGAAAAATGAGAATGTTCATGATAGCTCAGCTTGTTTAATCGAGAGCAAACAAGCCAAGAAAAATGAGAATGTTCATGATAGCTGGGCTTGTTTGATCGAGGGCAAACAAGCCAAACAAGCCAAGAAAATTTTGTGTAGAAATTTGGAAGGCAAGATGATAAATAAGAAAAATTTTATTTCCTTACCCAAGGTATATGTTTAAAATATACCATTGATTTAGAAAAAGATCCTCGTTAATCATCACTTGGGATATTCTTCTGATTGGCTAATGATTTGCATAGATTTGCAATCATTTTTCCTCTATAAAATTTTCTGCATTGAACTAATTTCCTTTTTGGTATTCATGAATTTGGATGCTTTTCCTTTTGTTAGTCGGGCAAAAATATACATACTTCTTAAAAACTCATCATAGTAGAAAATTTAAGGGAGAATATCTTGCATAATAAAATAATATCTTATAAAATTCATTTCCACTTTGCAAAATATGACAAAATTGGAGAACATAAAATCAGATCAAATAATCAGAATTATCTCTAAGCAAGATATGAAATCAACCACACATAGTAAATCAAATTCCAACTCACCGTAACATACAATTTAAGGAAAGAAAATTGTGCACAATAATATCTCAATTTTTTTTTCACTAAGGCAATATATGATAAGATCAGAGAGAATAATATCCTTGGGTATTCAATCAATTGAATAATTTATAAATAAAAGCAGGATACCAATCAATCATGTTTATCCAATCAAATTCTGTAAATATGCATTGAACTTTTACTCCAATTTTTTTTTTCAGAATAATCAAATTGAAATTAACAACACACAGTGTATAAAGTTTGAGTAAGGCACAAAATCTTCCATAGAGATATAATATATCAAGTACAAATAAAATCCATAGATATTTAAAATATGAACCTAAAATAAATTGTGAATTTTAAAAATATACCTTCCTTACAAAATCCCTTTCTCCTTTCCTTTATTTCCCACAAGAAAAACATCTCATTTATTCTTTGATACCCAAATGAATTTGGGTCCATTTCGGTTAGAGGAAGTATCAAATCTCCATTTGATTGACTTGGATTTCTTCCAATCAAGTGGACGTTGTTGCTTATAGTGATTAGGATCACCACAATTTGACCAATTATAATATTGAGATCCGATAGGCTTAAAAAATTGCTTACCAAAATGATTTCGATAATGTTGGATTGAAGGTCTATGCCTTAATCTCCCCTTCACTTTCGGAAAATCATTCTTGATCTCACTATCCCTTCTCATAATCGAGGCTAAATTTGTTGTAGTATGGCATTTGTATGGAGAGGACATGCTCTAATGTCTTCGAGCCAAGAGAAAATTTCTTACAAATTTTCGGAATTTCTTCCTTATAGGAATCAATTTCTTTTTGCAGAAAATTTCTCTTCCTTGACAAAAGAATTCTCCTTTTCTAGCTCAACGATGCTCGTCTCATTTGTATAATTTTGCTCTCTCAATTTAGAGATTTCCTTCTTCAACTTGGAGATTTTCTTCAATGCTTTCTTATGTTCTATGCATAATTCTTCAAAAAGGTCATCCTCATCAAGAATAGAATTTGAAGACATTACCTCATCTTCTTTAGATTCAGTGTTTTCCATTAAGCATAGATTCTCATCATCTTTGGATTCAAACTCTGTGTCCTCCATGTCTCGGCCTTCAAAGCTTTATTCTTCTTCTTGAATTTCCCTTTTCTTTTCTTTAATAAAGGACAATTGGGTTTCATGTGACATGGTTTCCTGCACTCAACACATGCTATAGCCTTACCTTCATTGTCATCTCTATTTTTATAAGGTCTTCTTTCTCCGGACTTATTTGTGGACTTCTTCCCTTTAGAGTTGCTTCTTTTTCTCACAAGGTGTTCAAATCTTTTGATTAAGCAACTTCATCTCCTCATCGTCATTTTCTTCATCTTCCTCAGAATCTGTCTCATCAAAATCAGTGTTAGACTTTAAGGCAATTAACTTCTCACCTTTTGGATCTTCATCATTTATACATTCTGCTTCGTAGGGCTGCAAGGTTCCAATGAGTTTATCAACAAATAAGGGCGAAATCCTCAGTGTTTCACGGATAGAAGTCTTGACGTTATTCCAATCCTTCGATAAGCCTCTCAAAAGTTTATTCACTTTCATGGGTCTCGAGATTGGTTATCCTTGATATGCAAGCCCATTCATTATTTTAGTGAATTTGCTAAACATATCACCAATAGACTCTCCTAGCTTCATCTTGAATGATTCATATTGTTTGAGCAGAATGTTGACTTTTGCTTTCTTCACTTGGTATGTTCCTTCATACGTTACATGTAATCTGTCCTAGACTTCTTTTGCTATTTCACAAGATGAAATTTGGTTATATTCATTCGGTGATAAAGCACAGTAAAGTGAGTAGAGAGCTTTTGCATCTAGTGCTTCTCTTTTTTTTATAAAGCATAGTAAAGTGAGTAGAAGGCGTTTTGCCGTCTTCTTTTCTACTAGATGCATACATAACATTAGGATTGATTCCCTTCTCGACAACATCCCATTCCAAAGGATCCTTTGATCTTAGGAATGCCTTCATTTTTTTTTTCAAACATTGTACTATTTCCCATCAAAGCATGGTGGTCTGGTGTTGCTTTGTCATTTGATAAGACTTGGTGCCGAAAAGCTAGCCATAGAAGATCTTTAGCTTAGAAGTAAAAATACTTCAATAAAAACGAGCACTTTGCTTTGATACCAATTGACAAAGCTAATACAAACATCTAGAGGGGGTGAATAGGTGTAAATAAAATTTTATGCTAAATCGATCAACACAAAGTCTGGAAGTAACAGATGCAGAATTTAAAGTTAAAGTCTGTTTGGATGAAGTAGACTTTTGGTATATGCAGTCAAAAATAAAAAGTAAAAGAAGATAAGATTGCAAACAATATTATAGTGGTTCGGCTTTTGTCAAGCCTACGTCCACTTTTTTACGTTGATAGCCTACTAGCTAGATTACACTATATGATCAACAAGAGATTATAACTGTGAGTGTAAACACTTAGTGATAGATCACACTATCTCATTAAGTTACTCTTGTTATACCTCTCTCACTATCACAAACTATTAAGCTCACGAAGGATAAGTGTATATGGTCAAAGTATGCATAGACTTTGGAATTATAGATTCTACGCTTCATCTCTTACATGCTCTTTGGTCCCTTGATCTCCTTATATACTTCTCCACTTCCAAACTAGTAGTTAGACAATATCCAAAGGATCGTCTTCTAATCTACCCATTGGACAAAATTGTATCAAGAAGATTTGGTAGCCGTTGAGTGATAGAAGCGAAATCCCTATCTTGATTCTGGTCGCCTATATAAGCAGAATCTAGGTTTCCATAAGTAGAGTTTCCTATTATGAAAGTTCTTATCTTCGAGATCTAATTACCAATCAGTTTGATTGAGTTAATCAAATCTATTTTGGTGTAGAATCCAAACCAAATTACTAGCTGTTACATGTTCTAGGTCTGCGTCTTGTTATGTTAGATTGTCTCATTCTGAACTTATTTTGTTTCGCCATTAAGTTCTGAACTTGCTTCGATCTGAACATGTGTCTCATTCTACTCTTGTGTTATTCTGAATTTGTGACGTTATGGACTTATAACGTTTTGGACCTGTTCCGTTTGTATATAAAGTCTGAGTTTGATTAGTCTGACTCTGAGTTTGATCAGTATGAAGTAAACTTTTTAGTTTGGACTTGAGTCTAAACATATTCATCCTCAAAGTCTGCTTTTGATTAGATTTAATCTTAAAGTCTGAACATGGTCCGAATAAATTCAGCTTCAACATAAAGTCTATCTTATGGTTCTCTCAAGGATGGTGCATAAAAATATCCTTTACACGTTCTATCATCTGCATAACAACTTGTGCTTCTTTCACTTATTTACTCAATCATCAAACACATTAGTAGCTTTTGATTTATTTTGTTTGTCATCTTTAAAACATTATAAGGGATTTCCCTAACACTTATCACCTCTTGCCAACTGACTTATGCTAATACGGACGAAGCCTGGTCCAAATACGAAACACACCAATGTATTATAGTGACTTAATGATTTGTTACCTTGCCAGTTGAATAATGTCAATATTAGGGGTAATCATCGGTCCAAGGTCAATCCCGGACTGACCCTAGACCAACCCAACCCAATCAGTCATGGTCTGGCTTTGAGAGGATTGGACTAGTCCTTAGTCCTAGGATCCCCGAACCTTACACTGTGTGGGTTGGTCCGGGATTAGACCAACCCTTTATATATATATAATATATTATATATTTTTGTCTACTCTAAACCCAACCCTTACGCCTTTGTCTTTGTTTTGTTTATGTGATTCTATTGTTTAAATTCAAAAGTAGAAACCCAGCCCAGATTTGACCCAAAAAAGAAAAAGAAAATAGAAACCCTCTTTGCTTGCCTCACTCTATTTGCTCACCTCTAGCCTCTCCTCCCTCGCTTCATGAGCATAGCTTAAACAAAAAATTGCTCACTTCTCTTAGCCTGCCTCACGAATGCAACTCAACAGTTGAAAATTAAGATTTTTGTTGTTACTTTATCTTACAATTATTTTTTATATGAACCAATGTTTTTTTTTTTTTGATGACCCAAGGAACCCCGCACCCCGCCGACAGCCGGGGGAGTAAACCCTGGGGGCCACACGTGCTAGCCACCACACACGTGAAACCAATTAAGTCACTCTATGACGAAGCTGTGATTCGAACTCTCGACCTTTTGCGAGAGGAAGAGAGTGCGAGCCATCAGCGCCACCCAAGTGATCAATTAAGTCACTATATGGACCAGTGTTTATAGGTTGATTTCTTAATCTTACATTGTTGATGGATATGTAATTTAAAAGAGTATGTTTATCCTTTTAAGGAATACAAAAAATGAAATAAAAAAATAAATGGACTAGATCCGTCAGGTTAGTTTGGTCCTCGGTCTCAAGCTCAACAAAGTCAACTCCCAGTCCCAAAAATTGAGGACCAATATTTTGTAAATTGATCACTAGGTTAGGTGTTGGACCGGCCCAACCTACACCATGCTCACTCTTAGTCAATATGGCTGAAGTGTTGAAGCCTTATCCAATACAGGATTAGTGTTTAAGCGGCAGTGTCACATGCAAGATTGAACCGTACGTCTGAAAAAAGTGATGACTAACGTGTAAAAGAGTAGCCGAGCGAGTAAGTACTAGATTTGAAGGTAGCAGATTATGTCTTCGAATCATAGTGCCTTCCACTCATACTGACTTTGGGACCATTCGTACCACCAACTTTAGGGCCATTCCTACCTACCCAATTGGTTGTGGTATCTTCACCAGATGAACCTGGACGAGAAGATATGCATGCCTCATTAGTAGGGATGTGGTCCAGGCAAGAATTTTATACGAGACTCCTATCCACAATAAGGATGATGAACATATAATGAGCAGTTATATTTTCTTCTAATGCTGTTGCAGGAAATTTTCTTCAATTATACTCTTTAATTGGTGGTAGTTTACAAGTTATAGACATCGCAAACTTAAATAAATATAAATATTACTTTGTCCATATTTGAGAGCCACCTATCAAAAAATTGTTTGGTGGCATCTTGACTAGAGAAGACAAAAAACCATAATTCAATTTCAAAGGGAAAAGTACTAAAAATGTCTTAAACTTATTATATTTGTACCAATTCAATCATAAACCTTTCAATTGGACCAATTTAGACTTAAAGTTCTTCACATTGGTACCAATTTAGTCCATTTGGCCAATTTAGGTTGTCAATTACTGGCATAAACAACATCGATCTTACATGACATGGCTGATATTGATGAGGACATTTTTTTATAATTTTTAATGATTTTTTCTTTTTTCCTTTCGTGCTTTTCTTTTTATTATTTTCCTTCTGTTTGTTCTGCCAGCACAAGGCCATGGCTAGCGAGGGTTGGCCTTGCCCAAGCAAGAGTGGTGAGGTCAATCCTTGTTGGCCATGGCTTGTTCTAGCCACCAATGAAAAGAATGGAAAGAAAAGAAAATATAAAGAAAAAAATATTTAAAAATTATAAAAAAAGTTTAACGTTAATGTCAGTCGTGACACATAGGACCATTGGTGTCTACATCAGCAATTTTCAGCCTAAATTGACCGGATAAACTGAACTGATATTAATATGAAAAAGGGTCACCGGTCCAAACCTCAATGTTATTTGTCAATTAGTTTACTGTCAAGAGAAATCACATGATAAGCGTTGGCGTAAGACTGTAAGTTCGTACTTTTTTCTTTTCACGTCGTGCTGCATAATTTTTCGTGTATTTATAGCTCGCTCTCAAGTCTCAGTTTTCCACTACATTGAACAAACAAGAGCGACCTGAGACCCCAAGACAAGCAACAGCCATGTTCACCGAGCTGCTCTTCTCCTTCTTCCTCCTCATCCTCTCTCTCTTCTCAATCCTTTTCACTAGCAAAAATTCAATCACTCGTCACAAGAAAACAATACCATCATCACCCACTAATAATCTCCTCCCAAAATCGTATCCCATCATTGGCTCCTACTTCGCGATCTACGCGAACCGTGAGCGGCGTGTTGAGTGGCTCTCTGATATGATCAAGCTCTCCCCGTCTGCCACCTTCGTCCTTGACCGCTTCTTTGGCCAGCACCAAGTCTTCACCGGCAACCCCTCCAATGTTCAGCATATCCTCAAGACCCACTTCGGCATCTACCCGAAGGGTGAACTCCTCCGCTGCAGCCTCCACGACTTCCTCGGTGATGGCATCTTCAACATCAACGATGATGCTTGGAAGTTCCAGAGGCAGGTCTCGAGTCATGAGTTCAACCGCAAGTCCCTGCGCAAGTTTGTCGAGCATGTAGTGGACACTGAGCTCTCAGGCCGCCTTGTCCCCATCCTCGCCTCTGCCGCCAAGACTGGTGCTGTGCTCGACCTGCAGGACATCCTGCAGCGGTTCACGTTTGACAACATATGCAAGATCGCTTTCGGGTACGACCCAGCATATCTTCTTCCCTCACTTCCACCAGCCCAGTTCGCTGAAGCATTCGAAGAAGCCGTCATGATCAGCAGTGGAAGGCTGAATTCGATCTTGCCCATCATATGGAAGCTCAAGAGGTTTCTCTGCATGGGTTCGGAGAAGCGTCTTAAGAAGGCAGTTTCTCAGGTATGGTACCGAGAAGTTATTTTATCTAGCAGTTACATCGTTGAGTGGGGTGACCAACTTATAGCAATATGAGGGAAGTCATGACAAATTTTGCATTTGGATGCTCAAGAATCTCATTTTTTCCTTCTCCGATTGTCATTGACCCGTGGGGTGACAGTATGACTGATGCCTGTAATATGTTTCAGGTACGAGGCTTCGCAAGAGATCTCATAAGAGAGAAGAAAGAGAAGATAAGAGAGCGTCGCTTGCAAGACATCAACCTCGAACTCGACATTCTGTCTCGGTTCTTGATGTCAGGGCACTCAGACGAGGACTTTGTAATTGACATTGTCATCAGTTTCATCCACGCTGGTCGCGACACCACTTCGGCCGCGTTGACATGGTTCTTCTGGCTCGTCTCACAGAACCCGCGAGTGGAGAGAGAGATACTCGACGAGATTGCGGAGAAGACGGGGACACAATTGGCCGTTTATGAGGAGACGAAGGACATGGTGTACACACACGCCTCGCTGTGTGAGAGCATGAGGCTATACCCTCCTGTTCCCGTGGACACGAAGGAAGCCACCGTCGATGACGTTTTGCCGGATGGGACGCGCGTGAAGAAGGGGACGAGGGTGGTGTACCATCCATATGCGATGGGGAGGCTGCCGGAGCTGTGGGGCTCAGACTGGCCGGAGTTTAGGCCAGAGAGGTGGCTGGCGGAGGGGGCCGGAGGAGGGAAATGGGGCTTCGTCGGGCGGGACCCGTACGAGTATCCGGTGTTCCAAGCGGGGCCTAGGATTTGCTTGGGAAAGGAGATGGCGTTCCTCCAGATGAAGAGGGTGGTAGCTGCCGTGCTAGGGCGGTTCAGGGTGGTGCCAGACATGGGGAAGGGGACCGAGCCAGCGTACTCGGCCGACTTGACGTCAAAGATGAAAGACGGGTTCCCGGTGAGGATTCAGGAGAGGAATGGATTGTCGTAGGATATGTACACAAGTGATTCGTCCAAGGAGGTTTCGTGGCTGCTTGTGTTATAATTGCGTTATGATAATGGAAAGTGCGATTTGTATGAGCTTATTTCGAAATGTACTTTTTTTCTTGGACATAGAAAATATCCAAGGAAGCATGTCTAATTAGGCTAGGGTGTTTCGTCCCAAAAAAAAAAAAAAAAAGATTCGGGTGTCTACGTACTCTAATGACAAATCCCAAGGGAATCTCCAACCTCAAAATTATCTTTAGGATTTATTTCAAATGCACATATTGCGTAATGATTCATTACACGACCTACGATTATCATCTTTAATTTTGATAATTAATTAATGCCTTCAATTATAACTATTAATATGAATAACTATACTTGAGTTGAGATTTAGGTAACAAATGAATTACATATACTCCATACCTCGTAAATATTTAGTTCTGTAGAAAGGATTCCAAAATTATATCCATGCTTTTAGGGTTCGCTGTTCAGGTGACAAAAGCATTTTTTCATTTGTCATGTCATGTTTAATATTTTCCTCCACATATTATTACTGTTATTATTGTTGTTGCTACTGCTGTTATTTCATTTGTAACTAGATATCATTTGAAATGAAAAATAAATAAATTTCACAAAATCACGAGAAAAGATTGTGATGTCATCAATGCGCAATATTGTTTCCACCAAAGAATAAAATACTTTCATTGATGTGTGGGGAAGATCGGTCTTTGTTGGGGGGTAATGAGAGCATGAATGGAAAACTAATATCCCACCGGAGCAAAAGGTGGGCATCGGCATATTTTTACATGCTCTTGGAGTATCAATTGTCCACTTTAAGAGGATCATGAAGCACTTGATAGAAGAAGTTTCTTATTTTCCTCGAAACAATCATGTTCTCGACATGTGTGGTACTTATTGAGCACCGGAATGTATCCGGGATGATATGCATGCGCACGTATGAGTGGGATTCCACTTTATGGTAGCTTGACACTTGACAGATTTCCTTCATGTAACATGTGACTTAAAATTAGCGTGATCACAGCTAATTGCTTTAAAAATTTAAATCGTGAGAATGCGTGTTTGATTATTTAAATAATCTCATACTCTCCCTCACATGTAGGATGGACTTTGGCCTAATAGTAAATGTGGAAAATGTAATGATGGAGGCAAATAAGGATTTTGGAAATATTTAAACTTGGGATCTCTTGTTTTAATACCATGTAAAACTTAGTAGGTCTACTATCAATTGTTTTACAAGTTTAAACTATAAGACATGGTGTGCTTTATAATTCAAATACTCTAATATTTTCTCGTTGATTACTGATAGTCAAAAACTTTCCAGGGGTAGTAGGCATGTTATTCGGTCAATCATATCTACGGCGAGAAAATACGAGTGCAAACTGTATTGTTAAGTTAGCGACAACAAAGGTTAGAGATATCTTTATCTAGTCATTTTTGACAGGTCTAGAAAACATTTTTCTTGTAGATTACTTATGGATATTTCATTTCCAAAAAATTTCAAAATTCTCAAATCTTAGATGAATAGGGAAACATTGTAAATAAATGTATTTTAGCAATATTCTTATAAATTAAAATCTCAATTATTGAATTTATTAAAATTCTTGGTTTTTAGATGATTCTTGTAAAAAAGAAATGAACATGTGAATATCCCGCTTTGAACACAAAAGAAGAAGAAATAACAGTTTAAGAAAGGTCGGTAAAAATATATAGATTATATATTTAAAGTATGGTTTTCCTCAATCATCAATCTTACCATTAGTGAGGTCTTAGTAAGGGTTATTTCGAACCCTTTAGATTTTGAGATGTGTTTAAAGTTTTTTGAAGGGTGAAAATAACACAAGCTTTATTTTATTTGTTTCACAAAATCCAAATTGGCTCTAGTCTATAGTCAGATGATTGAACATCTAAGTTTATATTATAGCAAAAGTTGATTTCTCCTCAATATATTACAACTAAGCAATTTTAACAATACAATGAAAGAGTAAATTAAGAACAATGGGACAATATTAGTAAAAATTTATTGGAAATTCAGTTTGCTTACTTTTAACATTCTACTTCGTGGAAATGACTGTAAAATTAATTAGAATACATTTGTTTTGCTGAAAATCAATAACTTGATAATTTTCTTAAAATTGATTTATTGTATTCGTTACAAAGATCAATTAACTAATATTTCTTTATCATAAACGAAAAAAATGAGCTACTCTTCTTCTAATATTTTATTGTCAAGTTCTGACAAATATGGCCTTTCATTGACTGGGTTTATGATGGAGGGCTGACTTATCAAGTGTGTTGAAGCTAAGGAATAGTGTATAATAGGGGTCACCAGTTTCAATGTGAAAATGTTCCAGAGTTGGAATTTGAAATTTACCTTGTTATAATCAATTTCCAGTTTTTGGACCTTGGAACCTATCTTGTTTGCCTGGGAACTAGTTCTTGAACCTACTTTGTTTTTCTGTACAGCTCCATGGTCTACCCTAGAACCTATTTTATTTTTCTATTCCTTTTTTGGTTCATTTTTTGTAGCAAAATCATATAAGACTATGAGTAATAAAATGATTCAAAGTAAAAATTAAAATAAGAATTCCTATCTACCAAAAACAACAATCCATAAGATGAATACATAGTTACGTGCAATTATAAATGATAAAAACTTCAAACAAGTAATGTAAATATAAATCATAAAACTCTATTCCCCATTCATCCATAAAAATATAGGGAAAGAGGAAAGACTGGAAAAAAGACGAATAAAGGTTGAGGTTAGAATTTAGGGGAAAAGAAATTAGGGTTTTGATGGCCATTCAAAGTTGTGACCTAAATTTGGGTTATTAGTGTAATTATTACGTCTCCAATAAAATAACATTTTCCCTCATTAATAATTGAATGAACGAATCAATTGGATGGTAAATTGAAAGTAGATAACCAAAAAATAAGGTTTTACGTGACCTATTGATGTTAAGGCTAAAAGATAATGCATATTTTTTCACTGTCCGAGAGCAGAAGTAGCTCCTGAGTACAAGGAGATAGTATTGATATTAATCATTCTGTTAAGAAGTATACTATATATATGCACTTTTAACACATTTCTTCACAACTAGGGGAAAAATGATTTGTATATTGTATGACAAGGCATCGTAGCACAGGTGAATGGTTTGAATATTATTTGTCAAAAAAGAAGAAGAGGAGGGATTTAAAACCCTCAACTCATTCAGAAAAATTATCCAAAAATCCTAAAAAGAATGTACTTATTTGTGCACCTGTTGTCTATATAATTTAGCTCAATCACCGAAGGAAATGCTGTGATTTTCCAAGCATTGACTTTTTGATGTTATTTGTTTTTAATTACTAGAGAATCGAGCATTACCTTGTTAATTATGTTTTAATAAGTACCCCTAGAGCAACTCTTTAGCATGATTGTTTTTTTTATAAAGATTTTGCTTGGCTGCCGATAGAATATGCATCAAGTGCAGCAAAAGTGAGGAACAGATAGGCAGTTACCTTTTCATCAAGATTATACTTTATGATTTTAGCATTTACTTAGCTACTTGGGGGTTTGTCGTAATGACCATCCTTCCCACATGGGAAGGGGAGGTGGGGGGTTTAAACTGCAACCTTTTAAGGGGAGTTAGGGTGGGGATAATTTAGTTTCAAAGTGGATTTCAACTCCCACTGCAAGGAGATATGGCAAAAGTCCGAGAGTGAGAGTTAAAGTAGGAATATAATAAGACTGTAAAAAAGAATAAGTTTAACATATACTTAACAAAGTACCATTGGTAATCTGGATGCATAATAAGGAGATTGTGCTATTTAGGGGCTCATATAACACAATGCAAGCCTTATAAAACAGTTTAATCCTAATTCTTTGATTTATGCAGATAATTTTGATCAAGAGCAATTTGCATGTAGTTGGTGAGTTAAAAAAAGGTAATCTCCACTTTTGAATGGATAAGTCCTTAATACCCCAAACAACTCTGTCAACCCTAGAAAGTTTGACGAACATACTCTGAATACACATTGTTATTGCAATTTGAGGTTTATTATGGGGTTATATTGACACAGCTTCACTGCACCTAATAACATCATGCCCTATTTTAATTCCATTTCGCGCGGGTGGGTTGTCATTCATCTCATTCTCTATATCTAGATTTATATGCTTACGATTTTCACGGCGGTTTGCACATAATGGAAAACGATGGTCTCCTTTCCTAATTGCATTAGTAGCGAGAAATCTGAAGCAGGTCAGTGATGACTCCTCCAGTGATAACCTTATAATCAACATCTTAATTACCATATCTGGTGACTGATTAAGTGCCATCAATTTTCTAACCCCAGAACTTGTCATTTAGTGAAAATGAACCCACATGCTGTGTTCTTACCCATCTCATAAAGACGAAGAACAAAACATGGATCAAATTCGAGAGATAAATAAAAAGGGAAATGTACTTCAAACCACGCACATGGAGCCGAGCAATACCAGAGAGTTTGGCATTCACTTTTATCATGCATTATGTCAACACGTGTTAGCTTTTTCGCCTCCATTTTCGTCCCACTATATTATGATCTCTCTTTCCTTGCGCTGTGGCGTTTGTCACTAGAAGAAGCCGGAACTTTAAGCAGTGGCGCAGGCACTATCCCAAAGTCTGCACCAATTTTTGTCGAACTCCACTGCAAAATGAAGGAGCCAAAAATGGGTAATTGTTGAATCAGTTCTTAAAATTTGCAATGCTTAATCAATTGAGTCCTTAACATTTAAAAAAAAATGCAATCAAATCCTGAGCACATCATCCATAGATTTTCGACCACAGAAATCTTACGTGACTCTTAGAATTTTGTCACATGGGTTAGAAAAAGGCCACTAGGGGAGAGGTAGGGTTTTTGGCATCGAAAGCCTACCAAGTGCGAGTTTAGGACTTGATTGCAAATTTTTCCAAATACTAAGAACTTATCTGACCAAAATAAAATTCAAAAAACTCAATGAACAAACCTAATGAATCATCACCGAAGCCCATATAATATAGATTTTTCAATAGAATAAAATTGACAATAGTCCCATGATTTCATGCATTCCAAATACTAATAACTTATCAAAGGTATTCGTGCATTTTTTCTGAAGAAAGTATCTAATGAATCGGCACCGAAGCCCATATAATATAGATTTTTCAATAGAATAAAATTGACAATAGTCCCATGATTTCATGCATTCCAAGATTCTGAACATCTAAAACTTAACTTTCTTACATTCGCAAAGTTCTCTAAACGCGACTCAACATGGGTTCAACATATCAAAGGTATTCGTGCATTTTTTCTGAAGAAAGTATCTAATGAATCAGCACCGAAGCCCATATAATATAGATTTTTCAATAGAATAAAATTGACAATAGTCCCATGATTTCATGCATTCCAAGATTCTGAACATCTAAAACTTAACTTTCATACATTCGCAAAGTTCTCTAAACGCGACTCAACATGGGTTCAACATTGCTCATCAGTCCTGTTAAAAACAGTAATGTTGATGTGTATGTTTTGGGGACAAGTCCATAAAGTTTGTGTTGTCAATAAAGCAATAAAAGTACTCCCAATATGATAAGAATGAGTCATGTTTCTTAAAATACCAGCCCGATTTGTTTGACTACTGGATTGGACTGTCTGACATAGTATATCTTGTTAGGACACGTATCAAAATCACAATACTTTATCTTGATGGAGGTGAGGAGCCTTCTAGTGAGAGTTCACTAATATAATTGGTTGGATTTACTTTTACGCAAAAGATTCATTCATTAAATGAAGACGGAATATTTTATTTAAACTTTCAGATCAGTTATTTTCGAACCTCCAAAGTTGTATATGATATTAGAGTAAGAGATCGAAATTTTGAAATTTCCAAGCCCATTATTTATTTTTCTGATTATTGATCTCCATGCTTGAGCGTTGGGCCAAATCTCGATTTAACTAATAGTTTATACTTTTAAAATGGACATTTGGATAGAGTGTCGGAGTTAGGCTTCTGCATCGTCATTACCTAGGCTAATTTTGCATAGTATGGCTCTCAATTCTTCAATTCCACATGCCTGGGTTCTAATCTAACTTGCATGTGAGGAGGTCTCTTAAAATATCATCTCACATCACTCGATTCCCCATTTGATGGAGCATTAATATGTATACAAATGTAATCTTCCTCATTTATTAGTTTAGAATTTTTATTAAACCTTCTGTATGATACTCCTTAACTACCAAGAGTTGATCACATCTCTTTAGTACATTAACTTTATAAATCAATCTTAATATTCAAGTGTCTGTTAAAAAAATTTTACAATATTCTCCTTCATTCTTGATTGAAGGAATATTTCCTTTAAGAATGTCTCTAATTGAAGGGTCATTGATTGTTGATATTTTCACATGTAAAATTAACTATAACAAAATAAGGGTGGGGTCTATATATGTGAGGTACCAAAGGTCGGAGAAATTTTCTTCCGACAGAATTATAATCCTCTTAATGACACAAAAGAAGGGTTGGAGATAGAAATCATAGAATGTATACAGCCCACAATTCATCATGGTGATGCACCTGCAAGTGGGAGGTCAAAGCCCTAATCATTATCACGATATTGGACTGGAAAAAATAAACGATAATTCATGACATGTTTCTGGTTCCAATGTCGACGCTCCTATCCAATCAGATTTGCCTGTTAATTAATGAATGTACATGGGACCAGTCAGATAGTTTAATCGTGGATTTTGTAATCCTAACACCAAATCCCAAAATCTGTTTTCAGAAGAGCAGTTTCAGAAAGCTTTCAAGTGAAATGAATGGAAATGGCTTTTTAATATCATTCCATAGAGACTTATCTTGAAATGCATAATTTAATCACATAATGTTTTTTTTTCCTTTTTTATTACCGAAGTCACATAATGCATTGATACTTAAACAGAATAACTAAATTATATTAGTTTTCTCAAATCTACTAGCAAGGCCATGGGTGGACTTTAAGAGGTGCAGGATCGCGAGTAGTTACTGTCTATTTTGGATTATTTAGACAGTCCTGGTTTGAGAGCTCTAGGGCGAGTTGCGGGGGACCCTAAAGCAAGAACTAGAATAGCAGGAGTCCTGGTTTGAGAGCTCTAGGGCAAGTTGCGGGGGACCCTAAAGCAAGAACTAGAATAGCAGGATGAGTCCTTGGAGGCCATGATGGCGGCCATGTGCGCAAATATAGTAGAGCTCAAGAGGAAGCTCGCTGAATTAGAAACAACATGCATGAACGGGGTGGTCATAGTGCATGTTGGTCCATGCACAGATGCATACAAGCTGGAGAAGTTCAAGGGCTCATGGGTGACTAAGGACGTGGACAACTTCCTATAGTACATGGAATGACACTTCCAAGCCATAGGATCAATGACGACATAACACAGTTAAACACCGTATCCATGTACTTAGTTGATAATGCATTGTTGTGATGGCATCGTCGGCTTGATGGTAGGAGTGGGGATCTTATCATGACGTGGAATGGGTTTGTTGAGGAGTTTTGACGGATGTACTATCCCACATATGTGGAGGAGGAAGCTCGTGATGAGCTAAAATGGCTCGAGTAGAAGGGCACAGTGCGTGACTATTTCAAGTGGTTTCCGGAGTGGCTAGTCCAAATCCTATAGATGAGCAACACTGAAGCATACCACCAATTCATGAGTGGTCTCAAGCCATGCACCAAACAAGAGCTAAAGCGGTGTAATGTGAGTGATCTCACAACGGCCATAGCTGTGGCTAAATCCCTTGTAGAGTACAAGGCGGCTTCCGCTTCCAAGTTGGACTCTCGTTCAAATGACAAGGCTAATGGTTGGGGAGATTGGGGAAGATTCAATCATTTTTAATGGAGACAAACCACCGGCAGCCCCCTCTTAAAGCTCATGCAGAGTCGAGCAACAGATGATAAGGGAAGGGTATGCACTTATAAGTGTTTCTTTTGTGATGGTCCACACATGGCATGAGATTATTCGAATAAGGCTAAATTGGTGGCCCTATGTAAGGAAGAATCGCGATTACATTTGTTGCGAACCTTCAATTCCCTCAAAACCAAGAAGATAAAGGAGTCTAAGGGAATGATGTTCCTAGATGTGAAAATCGGCAGTACCATGATACATGCACTCATGGATACGAGGGCATCCGTCCTCTTTATATCCTAAGAGGCCAAGAAGAAGCTAAAGTTTTGGGTCAAGAAAGGAGACGGTTGACTTAATACAGTGAACTCTAAGTGTCATGCCCCGACTCTCGAGGACGCGACAATCTCCTTTTTCACTTACGGTCACTTGAATGTTACATCCCAGGACATGTCACTAACAATTACTTTTATCTTTTAGTTAAACACATGCGGAAGTAAATCACAACCACCCAGTCAATTATAAAAGCAGGGATAGCAGGAAAACCCAACCAGAAACACATCGAAAGTATCGCTTTATTTATCTACTGATTAACCCCTAAGAAGTTTACAAGTATAAGCCCTCACCACGGATATCTTCCTATTGAGCCAATGAAACCAACAAGGCCAGGGTTAATCTGCTTCCTTCAACCACAACCACAAATCGTAACACGTACGAATTTTTCATCCAACGAACCTGAATATGGTTATACAATAACCAACGAGATAAAATCTTAGTGAGTTAAAATGCTAAGCCTCGGTTAGGAAACTCGTTTGCCTCGGGTGCAGCCTAATCATACAACCTATAAACGATGGCAAATTACATGCAAGGCGACCACTGCTTTGGTCTATCTATAACCTGCAACAGAACTTCAATCTCAAAATATATCAATAGTCATTAAATGCAATCACAGGTGATCTCACCTTACCTTGGCATACATATCCTGCATGATACAATATAACTTATGTCATAGAAACTTCAAGTAGTTCACATAATCAGAACACATATTAAACTTTTCCAAGCATTAGCATCCACACATGTTCAGATTATTATGACCCTTCAGCCATGGAACAATCTTATGATTGACGGTCTACTTGTCCAAAAACCAGTATAGTCCCACCCTATTGGGCACGGCTACATCCGAATCTCCCACTCGGACGACATTCCCAAAGGAGTATAGGCTTGGCCTCTACCACGACCTGCATCTAAATTCCCATAAGGTATTCCGATAAAACGGACTTCGTCAACCACGGATCCCCACCGAGTGACGGCTCTTATGTGACCATGAGAGCACACCAATTACTCATACTCATTTCATTATCTTTTCTTTGTTGCCAATGCAACCATGATTCGTGCTCATGCAACATGCTACTACAATTAATCACACATACAATGCAATGACATGCTATTTAATGATCACGTGAACTTGCATAATTCAACAATTTTAGATAGAGCCATCAAATAGTAGTTCAAATCATAATTTGACAATCAATTTCAATCAATTAATGTTGCAACTCTTGCATGCATTTCGAAAATAATTATCACCCTCGAATGTTACTGTAGCAATCATCACTTAACAATAACTCGTCCACAATTAATAGTACCCAACCACATGTATCAATATTTAATAACAGATAAACACACGTCTCCACGACTATCAACAATAAGTTATTCCCCTAATTAATCAATCATCACAACATAAGTATAAACTAGGATTATATCCAAAAATACTTACTTGTAAAGTGTACAATACTATAGTCAACTGTTTCGAGAAATATAATTTAACTCCTACCAAAAAATATAAATATTACCAATCCCATAAATAAATACCCAATGAAAGAAATCTGATTTCATGAAACCCTTTCTTAATAAATCAAGGTCCATCAACACTAGAGTATATAAATACCATCAACTTTAGAAAATTAAGCAACATTTAATTTCTCACAAAGATTACTCAATTTAATCAATTTTCAATAAATTATCATAATTAATTATTTCTCCAAAATACTTAATTATCCATAAATAAATAATAATTCGATTTCCACAAAATAATTTAACATTTCCATAAATAAATAATTTCCATAAAATAATATAATTATAATTAATTATTCCCATAAATAATTAATCATAATTAAATAAAACTAATTATTCATTAATCACATAAATTAACCAAAGAAAATAGGATTAGTATCATAAAATAGTGCTAATTAACCATAATCCGATTTAATTAGTAAAAAGCCATCTTAAGCTACCATTAGCTTATAATAATCACACTTAAGGAATATAAATCACATTCAAACATAAACCACCCTCATTAGTCACTAAACATACTTAGGACTAATTAACTACCCCTAACACAAGATTATCCCCTAATTAAGGGATTAGGAAAACAACTTATAGTTTCGCGATTCTAACAACATGAATGCGATGGTGGCGGTGAGGGGAATGCCTGGGAACCTCTAACGCGTCAAGGCAAGGTAGCACGAGAAGTGGATCTTAGTCGAGAGCGACTATCCGCAATGAAAGGCTGAGAAATGAAGAAAAATTAGTGGCTGAGGTGGCATGGGACTGGCTAGTGGGTGGTCCAACAGCTCCAGATGACGGCCAGCAGCTCTGGCAACCTCAAGGCGGCTGCAAGCTCAGCTAAGCAGTGGTGGTGTCCAGTCAAGCAAGGTCAGGATGCGGCGGCACAAACCAAAACAAGGGGAGGAAGCGGCTGAGTTGGCGGCCAAGTGGTGGTATGGGGCAAAGGTGACCGGCTCGGGTGACGAAGGTGGCTGGTGGTTGGTTGGCGACTAGGTTTCGTGTGGAACAAGGGAAAGAAAAGAAAACAAAGCAGGGAGGATGGACGATCGTCAAAGGTGCGAGGTGTTGGATGTATGCCCTAAAAGTACTATGAAATAGTTACATATTAGGGATTTCAATTGTACTATCATTAGTATTATTAATTAATGGCAATGACGTATTCATTCATTTGTCCAATTATTTTATGAATGATTCCATAAGATCAGTTGCAACTAAACCTATTCTTGAGACGTCAAGAATATTGTGATGGGTTCATAGTTAGACTAAATCTTTAAATTATTTCCGGTCAATGGATTATTGAGTGGATATATATAATCCTGTTGAGACCGGTGTGTTCTTAACTTTACCATTAAGTATTAGATACTTAAGGGAATGATGAGTCGCAAGTCATTAGATATTATAATACTTGAGTTAGAACATAGGTGTTTGTATTAGACAAATTCACTAAACGTGATGGATATGGAACAATTAACAACATGGAAGCTTTTAGCGTGGTCAATGTCTAATTGTTCATGTTTTGGTCTTGTGTAAATAATCCTTAGACCTGAGGACACAGTGTTAACTTGTGTGTTAAACAACTATGGTTCACGGGTGCACATAATGCCGGGTCGTTGATTCGTCTTTATACCTGATGGTCATAGTTTGTTAATATACGAAGTTGCACGTATACGCAATATGGAATCTATCTCCTTGTTACATGCAAGGTATAATAATGATATCCTATGCAATCTAATTATGACAATGCATTGAAATCCTCAACCGAGGTTGTAACCGAGAATAAATTGTTTGTCTCAAATAAAATACATGTCAATTAGATTTGTGCATATGATTGAATTGGTGACTTGACAAATATTCCATGGTCTTTGTTCAATTGGGACATAGTAAGAGAGGGATTAAATTACATTGTAACCAAAACTGGCAGGATCATTATGTTCTTAAAAAAGCATTTACACTATCTAGGTAGCCATGAAATATTGCTATATATCAATCATGGCTTGTAAGACCCAAAGATTAATTGGGACAATTAATTATTTTGGGAGTACTAATGTGTTAATACAAGTCTTACTACCAGTTTAGTAATGAACCTAGGGATATCACACATCATAACCAATTAGCATAACGTGGAACAAGAGATAAATAATTTTGCAAATGTGTTTGCAATTATTGCAATCGCATTAATTCAACATGAAATTAAATAAAATGGGATTTAATTTAATTTGTATTATAGTCATGAGTCATGTGCATATGATGCACACGCATGCCCAAAGTGGATACATGTTAATGTATCCCAAATATGCACGTTAAGATTATATCCTCTTTTTATTTTTATTTATTAATTAAAAGATCCACACAATCAACAATTGTTGCTAACTATGTGCAACGCACGTGTGATGTACGAAATTTTAATTTTGAATTAAAAAAAAATTGGTGCGGCATGATGGTCAACAACCGTTGCTAACCATCATCATAGCAACAATGGTCGTGGGATCAAGCCACGACAGCAACAATTGTTGGTCATGGGATCTTCATGATCTTATGCCCAACCCAACTCAAGCTTCATCAACCCATCAAGCCAATTTATCAATCATGGAAGCACATGGCAAATTCGTCCTCAACATGGTCCAATGGATTCAGGGCACATAAGATAGCTTTTGCCTATGATTTATGGCTGAAGTAGCAATGGATGTGTTCTCTTTGTATGGTGTGCTATGTTTGTCTTCTTGTGTCTTAATTCCTTTAGTGTGTTATGTCTTCTTGAGTCTTTAATGCAAGACTAGAATGTCAAAGGGCTTTTATTGCAAGTTTGAAAGAATGGGGAGCTAGTCTACATTGATAGGCTGAAGAGTATGAGTGGAGTACACTCAACTTGTCTTCTTACATTAGAGGGTCTTTAATGCAAGTCAGAATTTCAGAGTCTTTCTTGTAAGTTTGAAAGAATAGGAGCCTAGTCTTCATTCCTAGGCTGAGATGTAAGAAGTAGAGTGTGCTGCATTTATTGTAAGAGTCTTAGTACAATGTCCTAGTATGGCTATAAATAGAGATGTAATTCGTATGGATGACACACCTGATATGGTGAGCCTTAAGTTCTTTATCCTTGGCTGGTGGATTGTTCCTTTAGGCCTTGGTAGTGACCTACATCTATCCTAGCTTCGTTTTCATCCATAATACACTTCATTTTGCCTTCATTCCACATTCCAGCTAGTTCCCACCTTAACAGAAATCACCAGCACGTTTTATCTTCCATTTATCCAAATACACGTTTATCAATTCACTCTTTCCATAAGACGCTACCCAAGAAACGAATTTCTCACCTCTTCGTTCCCGTCACGCATCATTTCCCATGATCGGCAACGGTTGCTGATCGTAACCGCACGTGGAATAGTTCTTATAAAGAGTGTGAATGTGTGTTTTTGTGCATGTACGTACACAAATGAAAAAGAGAAAAAAAGATTTTCTCTCATTTGGGCTATGGCTAAAAATATCAAGGATACGAAAGATTATCTCCCTGAAGTTACTAGCACAATTGTAGTGGTGATTATCTGCAAATTCTCTCTTCATTCGACATCCATTGTGGTGTGTCTAAACTAGAGGTCCAATGTTTGTGGGGCTCGAAGTGAAGAACATTTGAACAAATTCGTTTAAAGCACGCTTCAAGAGGTAATTCATTTAACTCCCTTTTTATATTCAGATATTTTATTAAAACGCATGAACAACGCCTTTGGAGATACATGTATAGAAATATTTCATTTTTGTTACCACTGTGTTTATATTAAATTGCCTATTCATAATTCATGAAACCCCAACAGTGGTATCAAAGCCAACTATATGCATTTTCGTGCGTTTAATTGATTTATAGTTCATAGATTTTTGCGTAGACGTTGATTAATTTATGAAATAAATTTAATCAACTACGCAAAAATTGGAACTAAATCAATTTTGAATCAAAAATCCGTAACTTGTTATACTTTCCGTTTATATTCTGCATATGATTTACAATTGTGAATTTAAAGATGACGATGCAACTTTCATTTGGAATCACACTCGTGAAATTTGTTTCATCGATTTGATTTCTTGACGTAATTTGCATTGTTCAACTTTAAATTTGATTAAATGCATAATTTTATTTATGCCTTCCGGAGCTTTAAATTTTGAATTTATGGCTCGCAAGGAAGGGTGGTGATCATGGAAAAATCCCTAATCATTATGATTGTTATATGGATGAATGTATGATAATTACAGGTATTCATTTTTTGGGTTGTAATTATTAAATGAATGATGCATCCTTCCTTTTATTTTATTTTAATTTTTCATGAAATGTAATTTTAGCATAGTTTATTATATCAATTGTTGATGTAAATGCTATGAGTTTGAGAGGAGCTATTGGAGGAGCCATTAAGCCAAAGAGCTCTATGGGCCCGATCTTTAAAGAGTTCAAAGATTGAAGAAGAAGTAAAGAGCAAGTCCCTATTATTAAAACATTAAAATGGCTAAATGGGTTTCATTAGCTCGAGACCCATTGAACCATAATTCCATGATCACCACGTAAGATAGATGTTTATATGATAATTATTTAATTTTGTGTTTATGTTATCATGCATGTTAAACCAGTTAATATGCAAAGTGAAATCATTAATAACAACCCAAATCTCCTTATTAATAATATTAAGTCGAAATGGGTTTTGGACTCGTGGCCTTCCATCGTCGTGGTTTGATTCCATTATTATGGTGGTTAATTGATTAGCTATGGACATATAGGGGTTAATTACCATTCATAATATTGGACCACTACATTATGCATGTGATGCTGTGAGGTTAGAGCAAAATGATTTCTAATAACTGTCAGGTGAGGAAATCGTTTGTGTTTTTCAATACTTGCATGAGACAATGGGTTAGACTTAACTATGATCATGATGCCAATAACTATTAGGTGAGGCTTTCATGGCCTAGAGGCCAAAGTTATGATTGGGACTCACATATGATGCGTTGAACAAGTTGGTTCACTCACTAAGTTCATAGGACACCAATAACTGTTAAGTGATGTGGGCTTTGAGCTGGTGGGACTCCAATCCCCACTAGTAATCTTTACCCAACAAAGATTATCGCTTCTCGTCTTAAGGAGTATGGGATTTGAATATAAATTTAGTGGGAAGATCTATTTCATTTAAAAGCCAAAATGAAATAGTTATTTTAAAAGATACAATGGCTACTAATTTATTTTCTACAACAGATATATTATTACTCTGAAAATGGTGACTCCAAATCCACTCACTTCTATACTTGACAAGAATTGTTTGACTGGATCCAATTTTATTGACTAAGTGAGGAATTTGAGAATTGTTCTCAATTCAGAAAAAAATCAGGTATGTGCTTGATGAAAAGATGCCAAACTCCTTTCCTGAGAGTGGGACCCAAGAGAAACGAGTCACTTATGATAAGTGGCGTGATAATGACTTAAAAGTTAGGTCATATATGCTTACTTCGATGAATAATGAATTACAGAAGAAGTATGAATCTATGGAAGATGCTAAGTCGATCATTTTGCACTTAAAGGAATACTTTGATGAGAATGGTCAAATCTTTAGATATGAGATATCTAAGGCATTGTACCTTATGAGGATGGCTGAAGGATCATCAATTAATGATAATGGTTTGAAAATGATCTGGCACATTGAAGAATTGGCTAAGCTAATCTCGTTATGGACAACGAGTTAGCTGTGGATTTGATCCTCCAATCTTTGCTCGATTCATTTTCTGGTTTTGTCTAAAACTTTCACATGCATAAGATGGAGAAAAATATTGTTGAGTTACATAGCATGCTGGTAGTTTATGAGAAGAAAATGCACAACACGAGGCCAAATGTAGTGGCTATGGCTAAAGCTTCTTCTTCAAAGAGTAAGACTGTTTTGAAGAAAAAGAACTGAAAGAGGCTTGTCAAACTTGTTATACAACCAAAACCCAAGAATGAAGAAAGGGAAATGTCATTATTGTGGTGTCAAAGGACACTAGAGGAGGAACTATAAGAAATACCTCGCGAGCTTGAAGGTCAAGCTCAAGGACCAACCTTGTGAATGTATGGTGCCTATGCTTATTGAAACTAATCTTATGATTAGTGCTAAATCATGCTCATGGATTCTAGATTATGTTGCAACTTCACATATTAGTATGTCTTTGCAAAATCTGGAAACAAGCAGGATGCTAGGACGAAATGAGATTATCCTGACATTTACCAATGGAGCAAGAGTTGCTGCATTAACTATAGGGACTTTTCATTTATGTTTGCCTTCTGAACATGTATTGGTTTTAAAGAACTATTTGTATTATAAGAATGATGTTAGGAATATCATCTCTATACCACGTTTAGGTAAAGAGAATTATGAATTTTCTTTTGCTGATGATATATGTTCTATTTATCATAATAGAAAATGTGTTGGTTCTGTTTTATTAACTAATAATCTTTATACCATTATAATGTCCGGTAATGCGATTACCAATGTCAATAAGCAAAATAGAATTGATATAAATGTCACGCCCTAGAGACGGTCAAAATAAAAAGTATGTTTGGCATCTCTGATTAGGTCATATTGGAAAAGATAGAATTAACAAGTTGAGTAATGATGAGTACATTGATCCATCAATGTTTGAGTCATACTTGACTTGTGAGGCATGTCTTCTAGAAAAAATGACAAAAGCACCCTTTGTAGGACATAGTGCGTGGAACTGAAACTGCTGATGATATATGTTCTATTTATCATAATAGAAAATTGGGTTTTATTAACCAATAATCTTTATACCATTATAATAATGCGATTACCAATGTCAATAAGCAAAATAGAATTGATATAAATGTCACATCGATTAGGTCATATTGGAAAAGATGTTGAGTAATGTGAGTACATTGGACCAATTAATGAATAGATGTATGTGGCAATTAAGAAGTGGTTATTCTTACTTTATTACCTTTACCAATGATCAATCACGGTATAGTTATTTATACCTAATGAAGTATAAATCTGAATCTTTTGAAAAGTTGAAGGAATTCAAAGCTGAGTTGAGAAACAAACAAGAAAAAGTATTAAGGCTCTTCAATCAGATCGAGGAGGTGAATACCTTAGTACTGAATTTTTAGACTACCTTAAAGAGAATGGCATTTTATCACAATGGACACCTCCTGGAACTCCATAACATAATGGTGTATTTGAATGAAAAAATCGTACTTTATTAGATATGGTTCGATCTATGATGAGTTATACCGATTTACTTATATCTTTTGGGGATATGCCCTTGAGACAGCTGTATATTTACTGAACAGAGTACCGTCTAAATCTGTTCCAACTATACCCTATGAGATATGGCATAGTAGAAAACCAAGTCTTAATCATATTAAGATTTTGGGTTATCCAGCTTTTGTTAAAAAGCTAAAAATGAACAAATTAGAGGCAAAATCTGAACAAGGTCGCTTCATTAGATATCCAAAGGAAACTCTTGAATATTATTTCTATTTTCATTCAGACCAAAGAATTTTGGTGAGTAGGCACACTTCTTTTCTGGAGAATCAGTTCGTCCAAGAAGGTGGTGCTAGGCAAAAAATAGTCATACAAGAAGAAAATAATGAAGTACCAAACAATCGAGTTCAGATAGCAATCTCTGATTCAATGGGAGCTTCTGATACACAATCTCTTAGGAAAAGTGCAAGAACGTCTCGCCCACCTACTCGTTATAGACATTCAATTGATCTTATTTAACCACTATTCATTGTGAATGATATTGATCAACCCGGTGATCCTAAAACGTATGAGGAGGCGATGTCGGACATCGATTCTAGTAAATGGCTAGAAGCCATGAAATCTTAAATGGATTCAATGCATTCCAATGATGTTTGGACCTTAGTTGAATTGCCTGATGGTATTGTACCAATTGGCTGTAAATGGATCTTTAAGAGGAAGATGAATACTGAAGGTCAAATTAGAACTTACAAAGCACGACTAGTGGCAAGAGGATATAGTCAAAAAGAAGGAATCGATTATGATGAAACTTTCTCACTTGTGGCCATGTTAAAATCCATTCGGATTATGTTGGCTATAGCTACACACCTTGATTATGATATATTCCAAATGGATGTTAAAAAAGCTTTTCTAAATGGTTTTCTCGAGGAGGACATCTATATGGAGCAGCCATGGGGTTTTAAATCCAATAGTGAAAATTGGAAGGTGTGTAGGCTTAAGAGATTCATTTATGGACTCAAATAAGCCTCCAAAAGTTGGAACGTTCGTTTTGATGAGGTAGTCAAATCATTTGACTTCATAAAAAATCCAGATGAATCTTGTGTATACAAGAAGATCAATGGGAGTGCAATTACATTTCTAGTTTTGTATGTCGATGATATACTTTTGGTTGGGAATGATGTACCAATGATATTATCAATAAACTATTCTTGTCATAGAAATTCTCCATGAAAGACTTAGGAGAGGCAACCTACATTTTAGGTATCAAAATCTATAGAGATAGATCGAGATGATTGATTGGCCTCTCACAGTCTACATACATAGACAAGGTGCTAACACGTTTTAACATGCAATGTTCCAAGAGAGGAATATTGCCTTTTAGGCAAGGGATCCGTCTTTCTAAGGAGATGTGTCCCAACACTTCTAAAGAAATAGAGTGGATGGCGAAGATACCATATGCATATGATATTGGAAGCATAATGTATGATATGCTATGTACTAGACTTGATATTGCACTTGCTATAAGTATTACTAATAGATATCGGTCTAATCTAGGACAAGAGCACTGGATAGCAATCAAGAATATTCTTAAGTACTTGCGAAGGACTAAAAATTTATTCTTGATATATGAAGGAGAATTTAAAATTATAGCTTATACAGATTCCGATTTTCAATTGTATCCTAATGATTATAAGTCTACGACTGGGTTTGTCTTTAGATTCAATGGTGGCGCAATTAGTTGGAAAAGTTCCAAACAAAGCATAACCGTTGATTCCACCACTGAGGCGGAGTATGTAGTTGCTTCTAAACCAACATAAGAAGCCGCTTGGATGAAGAAGTTTATTTCTAAACTTGGAGTCGTTCCTTCAATTGAGCAACCGATTACATTGTTTTGTGACAACAATGGGGCGATAGCTCAAACTAAGAAACTAAGGTCTCACTAGAAGTCCAAGTACATTGAGAGACGCTTCCATCTCATCAAAGAAATTGTTGGGAGAGGTGATATCGCCTTGCAAAAAATTGTCTCAATGGAAAACGTGGTAGATCCCTTCACTAAGGCCTTACCTCAGTCTTCTTTTGAAAGGCATATTGACAAAATGGGTTTGAGGTACTAGACAAGTTGGCTTTAATACAAGTGGGAGATTGTTGGATGTATGCCCTAAAGTTTCTATGTAATAGTTACATATCAAGGATTTCAGTTGTACTATCATTATTATTATTTAATTAATGGCAATGATATATTCATTCATTTGTCCAATTATTTTATGCATGATTCCATAAGATCAGTTGCAACTAGACCAATTCTTGAGACGTCAAGAATATTATGACGGATTCATAGTTAGACTGAATCTTTAAACTATTTCCGATCAATGGATTATTTAGTGGATATTTATAATCCTGTTGAGACCGGTGTGTTCTTAACTTCACCATTAAGTATTGGATACTTAAGGGAATGATGAGTAGCAAGTTATTAGGCATTATGATACCTGAGTTAGAACACAAATGTTTATATTAGACAAATTCATTGAACGTGATGGATATTGAATGATTAGCAACATGGAAGCTTTTAGCATGGTCATGTCTAAATGTTCATGTTTTGGTCTTGTGTAAATAATCCTTATACTTGAGGCACAATGTTAACTTATGTGTCGAACAACTATGGTTCACGGGTGCACATAATGCCATGTCGTTGATCCGTCTTTATACCTGATGGTCATAGTTTGTTTATATACGAAGTTGTATGTGTACGCAATATGGAATCTGTCTCCTTGTTATATGCAAGGTATAATAATGATGTCCTATGCAATCTAATTATGACAATGCATTAAAATCCTCGGCCGGGGTTGTAACCGAAAATAAATTGTTTATGTCTCGAATAAAATGCATGTCAATTAGATTTGTGCATATGATCAAATTGGTGACTTGACAAATATTCCATGGTCTTTGGTCGATCGGGACATGGTAAGAGAGAGGGATTAAATTACATTGTAGCCAAAATTGACAGGTTCATTATGTTCTTAAAGCATTCACACTATTTGGGTAACCATGACATATTGATGTATGTCAATGGCTTATAGGACCCAAAGATTAATCGGGACAATTAATTATTTTGGCAGTATTAATGTATTAGTACAAGTCTTACTACCAGCTTAATAATGAACCTAGGGATGTCACACACCATAACCAATTAGAATAACATGGAACAAGAGAGAAATAATTTTGCAGATGTATTTGCAATTATTGCAATCGCATTGAGTCAACATGAAATTAAACCTAATGGAATTTAATTTAATTTGTATTATAGTCATAAGTCTATGTGCATATGATGCACACGCATGCCCAAAGTGGATACATGTTAATGTACCCCAAATATGCACGTTAAGATTATATCCTTTTTTTTATTAATTAAAAGATCCACACGGTCAACAATTGTTGCTGACTGTGTGCAACACACATGTGATATGCAAAATTTTAATTTTGAATAAAAAAAAATTTGGTGCAGCATGATGGTTAGCAACCGTTGTCATCATGCAAGAAGCCACAACCAGCAACAATTATTGGTCGTGGGATCATGCATAAAGCCATGACCAGCAACGGTTGCTGGTCGTGGGATGGTTTCCCACAATCGGCAATGGTTGCCGATTGTAACCGCACGTGGAATAGTTCTTATAAAAAGCATGAATATGCGTTTTTGTGCGTGTATGTACGCAAATGAAAAAGAGAAAAAATGATTTTCTCTCATTTGGGCTGTGGCTGAAAATATAAAGGATACGAAAGATTATCTCCACGAAGTTGCTAGCATAATCGTAGTGGTGATTATCCGCAAGTTCTCTCTTCATTCGACGTCCATTGGTGGTGTGTATGAACTAGAGGTCCGATGTTTGTGAGGCTCGAACTGAAGAACATTTGAACCAATTCGTTTAAAGCGCGTTTCGAGAGGTAATCGTTTAACTTCCTTTTTTTATTCAGATTTTTTATTAAAACGCATGAACAATGCCTTTGGAGATACATGTATAGAAATATTTCATTTTTGTTTCCGTTGTGTTTATATTAAATTTCCTATATATGATTCATGAAACCCCAACACAAGAGCAACCGGTTGCCAGAAGGGATTGATCGTGGTTGGCTCCGGCATGCGGTTGGTTACAACAACAATGGCCAAAATAGAAAGAACGGAGGAGACAATGGCCGGTTTGGCTATGGTTGGACCTACGAGAGGCGAATGGACAACGGCTGTTTCGAGTGCACAGCCAAGCGACTATGCTGAATTGCGATAGAGGCAATGGCTATCGACCAAGGCAACAATGGACGATGGGGAGGACAGCAACAATAGTTGTCGACAGAGGGAGGAGGAAGAGCTACAGCTTCGGGGGTGGCTCACAGTGGCTTGGCGTCGCGTGGTGATCTGCGTGTGCGGTTGAGCTACGACGGCATCTGGTCAAAGCTATTGTGGTGGCTAGGCATCGGCTACAGGGATAGACTAGACGAAAAAGAAGACGTGGTAGTAGCCGATTCCGGCAGGTGAAGAAGAAGAAGAAGAAGAAGAAGAAGAAGAAGAAGAAGAAGAAGAAGAAGAAGAAGAAGAAGAAGAGGAGGAGGAGGAGGAAGAGAGGGAGGCACACATGAGCTGTCAGAAAAGTGAGTGGAGAGAGAAAAAGAAGAGAAGACAAGTCAAAGGTGGAGGGAGAGATGGGATGGGAGCAAGTGGGATGCTGCAGAATGGGGGAAAACGTGCAAAGAGGGAAGGAGGGGAAACATGGGGAAAAAGTGAGGGAAAGAAAGGGAAAGAAATAAACACAAAAATTTCATACAAGCTCCTAGAAAGGGGCATTTTGGTTTTTTTTTTCCCTGAAACACAAATTCCCAAATATCCGACCCTAATCTCAACCCATTAATTCACTTCGGGTAATTTCCGGGCTTACCAATAAATTTAGGAATTAATGAGGTGTTTTCCAATATTTTAGTCTCAACGTCTTTGAAAGTTTGATACCCAAAATCAAATTGAATTTCATGATTAAATTCAACTAACCACGACTTTAGTACGACCTAACTTTCGAGCAGCGTTTAGGAGTTTCCGTGTGTTTGACTTGTGGGTGATAGCTTTTCAATCGACGATCATGCCTATTCAAATCGAGGTGATCCTTAGTTGTCATGAATCATGATGGATTAATTGCTCACCCTGAGTACAAAGCCAATGGAAAATCGATTTAACATCATTCGTAGTTAATATCAAAGCCATGTGGAATCACCCGTAATCCGACCTCGTACTTCAACCGAATCAATTTATTTCCATTTGCTAATTGGTCTACAACAGCGTGGTATCATCCCTGTTTGATTCTTATGGTCGAGCAACCTATTCCTAATTGAATTCACTAGTCACACGTGTATCAATCCTTAATTGCCTTTCCGAATAGTTAGTTCACTCATGAAATGCCAACTTAGAGTAAACGTAACTAACAACGCATTGATGAAATAACCATTTCACAAATCTCGAAATCGGTCGAAATTCAAGACATCACACTAAGGAGGTCCTGACTAGCAGCGTAGCTAGAGACGTAGAGCTTCATCTTGGCCCATAGTCGAGTGAAGAAGACATCGAGGTAATCCCTCTAGATGACTATGATTTTGTGCTGAGTCTAGGATTTTTCGATAGGATCAATGCTAGTGTTCGACCATTTGCAGATTGCATTTGTATCTTGGACAAGCGGTGTCAATGCATGGTTCTGATCCATCGCACATCGGGTCTCGATCGGAAGATGTTGCCGACCATGTAACTTTCAAAGGGGGTTCGGAAGGGTGAAATGACCTTCTTAGTGACATTGAAGATCAAGAATGATAAGGACAAAGGGGGATAATGTTCTGACTGAGGTGGCCTAAGTCCTCAATTCATTCAATGACGTAATGCCATCCAAGTTACCTAAGAAGCTCCCACCTTAAAAAGAGATGGATCATCGAATCGAGCTGGTGTCTGATGCTCAATTGCCTGACATGGCACTATATTGCATGGTGCCCCTCAAATTAGAAGAGCTAAGGAAGCAACTCAAGGAGTTGCTCGATGCAAGGTACATTCAGTTGTCAAAAGCTCCGTTCGATGTGCTAGTCTTATTCCAGAAGAAGCACAATGGATCACTCTAGATGTGCGTAAACCACTAAGTACTGAATAAGCTCATCATTAAGAACAAGTACTCAATCTCACTCATTGTGGATCGCTTCAATTAACTTGGAGGAGCTCAATAGTTCACCAAGCTTGATCTCTAATTAGGCTACTACCAAGTTCGGATCACCGAAGGAGACATGCCGAAAACCGCATGCATGATAAGATACGACTCGTATGAGTTTCTCGTCATGCCTTTTGGCATAACTAATGCTTTGGCTACCTTATGCATCATGATGAACAAAGTACTCCACCTATTCCTTGATCGGTTTGTTGTGATTTACCTAAATGATATTGTTATATATAGTTGGATGCTTAAGTAACATGTCAAGCACTTGTAGCAAGTCTTCCAAGTCTTACGTGAGGACAAGCTGTATGTCAAGTGTGAGAAATGTGCCTTTGCCCAAAGGGAAGTTCCATTCTTGGGGCACATTATCGAGGATGGTCAAGGATGGTTGAGTACAAATGGATGGTGCCAAGATCCGAGCCATTGTTGAATGGGAGCCACCGATTAAGATAACGGAATTGAGGTAATTTCTTGGCCTCACCAACTACTACTGACGCTTCATTTGAAACTACTCAAAAATCACTATGCCACTTGTGGACGTGCTAAAGAAAAAATAATAAAAAAATCGATTTTTATAATAAAATAAAAGAAAAAGAAAAAGAATTAAAATATGTGGTGAAATAAAGAGTAGGTAAAATGTTTTCAATTTTTCAAAAGCAAAAATCATTTTCCCCACTTTTAATGGTGTTTTTTCATTGACAAAAAATGTTTTCTGTGAAGCAAACTTCGAGAAATTCAAAAAATGTTTTCCTATAACTTATTTCATAACCTTAATATGACAAATATGCTTAGTTATGTCTTTGACAATGTCCCCAAGGCGACATCTGTATTGATCTCTCACGAATTATTAAAAATCTCTTCATCTCCTTCCACACATCCGTTCCAATGGGCATTGCATATTTGAACCCAGCTTCACACGTCTTGCTCTTGGCAACAAGTTCAGCGCAAAAATGAAGTCGAACCGAAGCTCGCCGTGTAACATCAGCTCTAGTAGCATTATGGATTGGAAAACGCACTTCCGTGAGCCCAATGATGCTTCATGGAGCATCGTTGCAGCTTTTGGTCGGTTCGAAAGACTTGACAATTTATACATCCTCGGTTGGGATTTCCAAAGCGAGTTATTCAGAGTCTCTAGTCCTCTCCAGACAAAATCTGTACAACAGCATATACATAATCATATACAGGGAGCTACCATCGCAGCTTATGTACGACGAATGACTTTGAAGAAAATACAGACTATACTTTTACTCTACAGATGAATGGTGCACATAACTGCAGTCCTAAAATTCAAAGGGCAATGCAATGGTGACTTTGCGACAAGAGTTCGCCATGTCTTCTTCCTTGGACAATAAACCTGAATAAACAGAGCTCCTCCCCTCCTGGACAATCGTGACCGTCGGCTTTCTGCTAAATCATTTCCATTTAGAAGAGTCATAACATACAATTCCCCAGCCAGCGCAACAAATCCAAATGAACAGTTGCATGGAGCCTTTGTCGGGACACTGGACTCCTTTCGCCAACGATTTGCCACCATGCAATATCTGTACATGCGTGCAAGTTCAAAGAAAACCAATAGAGATATCAGCAGAGATACAGTTCCCGCTTTCACATGAAAACCACAAGATATATACTTAATATACTAACATGCATAGCCAAGTTTATCTCCATATCACAACAGTAGATGCAACGCCACCCCAAGTTTCAAAAGCCAGAAAAGGTTCATGTGCCACCCATAAGCTCATCCAGAAACATAAATTCAAGCATATTAAAGAATTAAAAGATAAGCATATAAACATTAATTTTCAACTCTCTTGTGTCTCCTACCTAATCTCCCAGAAATAATCATGTTTAAAAAGTCAAAGCAAGACCAATGAAAATAGAACCTCCAAAGCAATAAAAGAAGAACATATGACACCGGATAAGTTAATATCCTCCAGTATTAATGAAGTCCTCAACCATTCTTAATGGCAACAGAACTCCTGGAATGAACTTAGCAAGCAACAAATTTGCATCTACAGAGGCCAAAACATTCTTTAAAGAGCAAATGCAAAGAATCAAGCAATAACCACAGTATCAAATTGATAAATGACAACTATTCACTTTGTAAGTGCAGATTTCAGCAACAAAATCTCCCACATTAAAACCACCAACTTTCACTTCTTCTAAACAGAGCACACTTACTTTATTTCCCAGGACTACCTCTTTTATTTCAATCTGCTTGTGAGACCAATTTAGACCTCCAACATGCCATATTAGTTTATTGGTCATGAAAAATTACCCAGATAAGGAGCCAAAGCTCCAGGATGAGATCTCACCATGGACTTCCCATATCTTCTAGCCTAAGAAATAACAGCCTAAGATTTTCACTAGCAACAACAGCTGCCCTAGGCTTCTTCCTAAACTATGATTAATATCTTCAATCGTCTCTGGGCAGGATTTATGTCTCAGCACCTCTTGAGCAACCTCATGACCGACAGAAGACTTAGCAACAGGCTTTTCTTCCAAAGAGTTTAGTGCTCATAGGAATTGTGTACCACTGATCCCTTCTCCACAGCAACAGGACAAGGTCTAGAATCAGTACTATCAGCATGAATTTCTTCCTCAAATTGAATCTGTTTCTTAAGAACCCATTTCTTCTTTCCTTCCACTACTTTCCAGGAATCTGCAACTTCCGCATTAATACCACATACATAAGTGACTTCCACTTCCACCATCTCAGCATCAGACAACATGACAGGTATAAAAGTTTCACAAGAAGAAATCACATTAATTTTCACCCAAATTAGCAGAATTCAGACTCATTTTTCTCTGATGCTCTATATAAACATTTTGCAGGTGCAACCTTTAGGAGTCATCACACTCATAGGCACTTTCCTCAATTCTAACGAAACAGGCTTCTTAGCTTCATCAATCAACAGAACAGATAGGTTTGGTTCCCATTAACACAACAATAATGGCTGATCAAAAATATGCCAAGGGCCATGACTTCCAATCCAATCAGAGACCCTAGAATTTGGGCAGTGAAAAATATGCAGCCTAAAATCATTCTCAAACACCTCAATCTCACCATTACATCCCCACAATCAATTCACAACAATGTTATAGATCAATTTCACATCCAATTGCTTGCCAACAACTTGACCAACAAGACTGTAACACCATGTTCTAACCCCCTCATCAAGTACTTCTCTCAAAGACTTCAAGCCAATTTGCCATTAAGCATCTCAGGCTCAAGAGAGATTTTATAATTCAGAGGAGTTCCCCAAAAATGCTTGTTTGCACAAATTCTCTATGTTAGGGCAAATAGGAATCTCACTCACAATCAATTACATCAGGCAATTTCTTGCCGTTTGATTTATGCATAGCAGATTGAGTCACATATAGGCAAACAGCAACAATCCCATCAACTGCATTCAATGACTTCCCAAAATAGTTCCACAGCAAATCACACAAATCAGCCTCAAAATCTTCTAAATTATATAACACATCCTTGTCTTAATGAGGATCTAATGCAGTAGTAGAAGCCAAATGATCAGAATCCAACTGATCGACAGGCTCAGAAAGCAGCAAGAAGATCAAGAACTTCTTCTTGGTGCAAATTTAGCAGCATCACAACAAGAGGAAATTTCATTTCCTGCCATCAACAATTTTTTTATCACAACATCATTTGATGTTCTAACAAATTTATACTTCTTAAGATAAGAATGTTTTCACCTAACTTTGATGTAGAAGCAGATTGCATCCTTTCACAACTAAAGGAGGTTTAACTGTATTCTGATTCTCGTTGAATTAGTAGTCTCATCTACCAAATTCAATAAACTTCCTTTTGCATTTGGAATACAATATATCGTGCTTTGTCTCTGTTTGTTGGAAAATCTATCTTTTCGTGTGCTTTTCCCATTTCTGAACAGCTCTTATATACCCTTTTAATTCTTTCTATTTAATAGTTAAGGGAGATTCTTAACTTTAACACACTTTGTTTTGAATTATGTGATGCAGTTTTTTTCGAGTGTGAAGCTCAAAAGAATTTTAAGCCTGATACTTAAAACGCTTTAACCACCCCAACGAACATACTCATATTTCTGTTCAAATTCTCTATCAAATCAGGCCCAACTATTTGAAGCAATCTTTCATGCATCAGTTTGAAAAGGTCAGCTATTGTAGACAAGATTCCAAAGTAACAAATCCAGATATAGAACTTGAAGAAAAATCTCAGCGAGCAATAACTTAAAATGAGTAAACTTTTAGGCATCACATCTGAGGGACATTTGATAACTTGTATATAACCCAAGATAGATAATGCTATCCAAGGTTTGACGATGCACTATGGACGAGATAAATTTGAATAAACCCATATCCATGGTGCAACAGGAGGATTTAAATCCCAACTGGATACAACAACAACAAATAAACCAAGCCTACTCCTAGGAGGCTGAGTTATTACACCATTAAGCTCGATCCTGTCTTAGATCCTCTGTAAGTCCAGACGTTTCCTTACTGTCTCCCTCTCATGTCCGTTCAGGTTTTTCTTGCTTCATATAACCAATCTTTCCATCTGTCACTCACATATCATCAATATGACCGGATCACCTCCAAGAACCTTCTCCTTTGTTATCTTGATCGGGGCAATACCTACTTATTTTCTAGATGAAGTCATTTTCCCTGCATGTGCACATATCCCATGAAGCATTCTCATCTCTGCCATACTCATTTTGTGTGCATGTTGAAGTTTAATTGCCTAGTATTCTGTGCCATAAAGCATAGTTGATCTCATTGCCTTCCCATAGTATTTTCTGCAACTTAAGTGGCATTTGAAAGTAGCTCCGACCAATAAAATATAAAAATTCAACAAAAAGAAAAGCCATTTTATATGCTTTTGTTTTGTTTGGCAATGATGGGATATAAGGGGTGATTTGATGGGACACGTGGAATAAAAATTTGAGAAGTCATGGTCAAGAGTAATAATGAGACTATCATGCAAAGGCAATGCCAAGTTGAGATGGTGGGGCCACGCATTTATCCTTGTAGACCAGGGTTCCGATCATTCTCACATCCTATTGATGTTCTTAAGTACAGCTGGGGTTTGTCATTTGACTGGGACTGATCCTGTTGCTATTCATACAAAGATAGACAGGCAAAACACCAAGCTTAGCTCCAGGAGCAAGGTGTTTCAGTTTCCCTCATAGCACATGTTACTTTCATGCTAATCTAAACAAAAAGGTCAAAACCAAGTTGCTTGTTATACCTGTTGAACCTGGTCAAATCTAGTTTCCCAACCAAAATATGCTGGAAAAAGAATTTGGACCTCAATTCAATCCAATTACCAAATCAATGACACAGATCCAATTATGATAGACTACTTGGCATGATCATCATTAATTTTTGCAAACCTGTGTGTTTTCCTTTATAAGCATCCAATCTATCAGATAGTATCCAACTAACATCCATAAGCAAGTACATTGAATAGAGTAAGGCTTAATATCCAAAAGTTAGGGAAAAAAGGCAATCTGAGGACACACCATGGTTGGCAAAAAATACAAGAAGATGCAGAAAATACATACTCAAGATTTATTTGCCATTCAAAACCAGTAAGCAACAGAGCTTAGCAAGCAAGTCAATGTGTGTCTGGGTAGACTTTTACATTTGCTCATTTCTTATTCTAAATCTTGCAACTGACACACTTTGATTTCTTTATAACATGAAACCCCTGAAACTTTTACAATATATCAATTTTGGCACGTAATTTACACTCAATTTTTTTCATCATTTCTTGAAATTTGGATAACATTATCAATTACGGTGGGAAAGCAAAAACTTGCTTTTTGATATTTAAAAAGTATAAACAAACAGGCTAAGTGTTTTCACTTAGAAAAAGAAAGGAAAGAAAAAAGGCATATCACATATCCTTGATCAAAGATTTCATTACGAATGCTCAAAAAAGTAAAGATGAAAATAAAAATTACCATCAGTTCAGATAGTTGTACCAGTTTTCAAAAAGGTGAAATGTAAATAGCTCTTTCTAAAGCAGTCTATTCAGGCATCACATATGCAAAGGTGTTAAGAGATGAGTACTCATCATTATGAATCAAACTGGAACGTATTATCCCCACTCAAAATCGATCCCTCTGAAATTCTGATTAAATGAAATATCCAAACAACTTAAATGCTTCAAAGATTCTGACCCAAAAAAAAAAAAAAAAATTGCCCAATAGATCTGGCTCACATGTTAAGACCTTGGTTTTACAAATACAGTGAGAGCATTGGCAATAATAACTAACCTAGAACACAAGTATCATACTCAAGCCCATATAACTAGCAAATTCAGCTTCAGTACCATTTTTCCAAATTTTTTGTAAAATCAAGTGTAGCATTCTAATGTCATAGTTGGATCGTACACGTGTCGCATCAATGAAATCATAAAGGTAACGATATGCGTTCCTATACAAAAACCTACAGCCCTAGTTCCAAAAGTGGAAGCCCACAGATAGAATACATAAATAAATTAAATGGACCAGCTAGATTGTTCGAGTAAATTAAGGTACCTGAAGATATCATTCTCATCAAGCATAAATATGCCAGGCATGCCCCGTTCATCATCATCAAGAACAACAATCTTTCCCAATCTCCTTCTCTCACCTTCTTCCCACATATCCCCCACCTCCCTCCACTTCCCGCAATCATAACCCCCATCATTCAACTCAAGCACCACAGCATCCCTATAATACTCATCAACCGGAAACACACCTGAGATGGTCCTGGATCGGCCATACCCACCCATTACCCAGAACTCCCTATGTTCACTGCTCCCCACCAGAAAACCCACACAACCCGCCCTGAATCTAGGAAGCCCGTCCAATGCAACCCACTCATCCTTCTCAATATCGTACCTCTCCACCGAACTCATTCTACTCCCCGCCGCCCCAAACATGTTGTGCCGAGACCCACCTCCGGCGACCAAAATCTGGTCCGAGTTGGGAACAGGCGCGCAAGCGAAGCTCCCGCGCGGGGAAATCATTGGGGCGAGCCTCTCCCACCTGTTGGTGAAGAAATTAAACCGGAACGTTGAGGAAGACGGCAGAGGGCGATCGAGGGGGAAGGACCGGGCATCGAAATGCGACCCGCCAAGCACGTACAAGTGGGGGCCAATGGAAACGGAAGTAAAATTGCACAGACCATAGACATGAGGGTTGGGTGGGAGAGGAGGCAGAGGGCACCAGGCCAGGGAGTGAGGGTCGAAGAGGTAAGGAGAGGCGATCGAAGGGTCCTGAGGGAAGATGCAGAGGAGGTGAGAGAGGGCCTTAGGGTTCCGGCGGCGAAGCGAAATCAAGGCCCTGGAGGAGAAGAAGACCCGCCAGGACTTGCAGGTGGCCTTGAGCCGGCCCTGATGTGGATAAGGAACGAACGACAGCACCAGCGCTCCGACGTCGTCGGGGAGGCCGGGCAAAAGGGTCGCGGCTTCCTGCGTCGCCGGCGGCGGCGGCCTCGGGGACGACGAAGACCGCACCATTTCCGAGCCTCCAAACAATCGTACCTCAATACCCAGAGTCGCCACAACACTTGGATCGATCGATCGATCGACACTCTGCCCACGATTCTCGACGGAACGGAGCTCCGATCGCCGGAGCACATGCAGCGGAAGCTCCCGATTCTTCCCTTTTTCCGGCGACGCCCGATGCTTCCGGCAATGGTGGGGGGGGGAAGGAGAGGGGGGACTCGTTCGCAATTACTTCCCAGGTATATCAAGCAAGGACAGAGAGCGAAAGGAAAGGCACTTTCCGGAGTCAAACCACACGTGGCGTCGCGCCAGGAGTCGCCCTGAATTTTCGATAAGACCGTGTGCCGTTCGCGTGCGATTTTTCCGGTGCATAAAGCCCGAAATCACAAACTCTTTTCTTCCATAAACCTTGTTTGTGCTAAAGGGTGATCGGTTCCCTATTCGGTCTGGTTATAAAGTGAAATTGGGAACCGAACCCAGAAGATCGATTCCCATTTTTTGGGACTGTGGACTGACCATTTAGCCAAAAAAAAAATTAAAAAATCAAAAAAATACTAAAAGCATTATTATTTTAAAGTTTATTGTATTTTTTAAGAAATTTAAGAAATATATTTTAAATAGAAAATTATTAGTCCGGTCCGGTTCGATTCCCTCCGAAATTGGGAACGGGATCAAAAATCACCGATTCTATTTTTATGGAATCGGGAACTGGACCGATGCTTTTGAGAACCAGACCAAACTGACCGATCTGGTCCAGTCCAATGTGCTCATCCTTAATTTGTGCACTGTCCAGATCGGATTGAAGTTGGATCCCACCTAAATTAACTCATATCTATTTATTCTTTTATGATATGTTTATAGCGATCCATTTTTGGTCCAACATGGGCTCAGCTCGTACCCAATTCAACTTGCTTATTTACTAAGCTTCGTTTTAATCCTGAAAATTATTGGCTGAGAGGGAAGACATGTGAAGTTTGCCCAGCGGACCACTAACTTGCAAACGCGAAGCAATAAGATAAATGACAAGTTATTAATAAATTTTAGAAAATTTTCAAATAGGGTTTTGAAGTGAAGTTATTTTCTCAAAAAAGTTTTTAAAATAAATTTTGTCTTAAATAGATTTCTAAAATGTATTTAGTCTCGAAACATATCCCAACATACTGTTTGACCAAATCTTCTCTAGCTGGCGCAGACATCTTACGCTACTTTCCAAGCCATGGCTAGGACCATTTTCATTTTAGAGAAATTTTTTTGGAAAAAACTATCAAAAATCCTAAAATATGTAAATTGTAACATATTTATTATAAAAAAATTGTGATATCAAAATCCTTAAACTCTCATTGTAACACATTTAGTATGAACTTTTTATTATGATACAAAAAAAACCTTAAATTTGTATTTGTATGACACATTTCCACTCTATTGAGGTTTCATCAAATGATTTTTCAACCAAAATGACATCATCTTTCTTTTACTCAAATCACGTGGGTATCATGTTAATACCATTTGCATCATGTTGTCTATTTAGGCAAATTATTAACATTGTTCATTGATGGAACTCTGATGGACGTTAAATATGTCACCTATGTATAAATTTGAGATTTTTAATGTAATGAACAAAGTTTGGAGTAAATTTATCAAATGGGTATAACTCAGAGTTATGCTGACCGTGGTGTGTCCAAGGCATTGTAAAATCGACTTTAACTGATCCAAGTATGGCAAACTAGAGCTTATGGCTAAAACTTCAAAAAGGCATAGGAACTCTTGTTTTTTGGAGTACAAAATTTTCCAATGCTCAAAGAAGGATACAATCCCTAAAACATGAACCCCAAACCATCATGAATGGCAATGAGATGGAGCATGGCAAAGAAAAAGACAAATAAATCAAGGAAAATATAGAGACATTATGGAGATAGGAAAAAATGTATTAGGCATGAGGTCAAGAATTAGCTGGACAAAATGGGGAGATAGGAATGCCAAATATTTTCATGCTATGACAATTCAAAGAAGGATGAGAAATAGAATTTGTATGTTGTAGATTTCATACGGAGAATTGAGCAGGGATTTTGAAAGATTTTAAAAAGAGACAGTAAACCATTTTGCTAAGCTGTATAGCTCAGTTGGCCATCAAAATTTCCAGCCCATTTTTTATCAATGCCCTTGCTTGGTGGGAGAGGGAATGAATAATGCTTTAATAACAAAAGTCACCTTACAAGAGGTGAAATAAATTGTTTTCCAATTAGGACCAATGAAAGGATTAGGTCGGATGGAAATAATGGGCCATTTTTTAACATGACTATTTGGAAATTCACATGGATATTTTGAAATTGGTAACTGATTTTACGCAATCTAGTAAATTAGACCTGAATATGAATAAAACCCTAATTTCACTCTTTCCAAAAGCTCTAAACCTAGAAAGATTGAACCAATATCGTCCCATAAGCTTTTGTAACTTTACATATAAGATTATCACAAAGTGTTAGCTAATCGCTTGAAATCCTGGCTACCCAACCTGATAGAAATTGTACTAAGTGCCTTTGAGAGTGGAGGACAAATCCAAGATGACATTTTGATTATGCAGGAGGTGCTCCATCATTCGCAAATCAAAAAAAGAAAGGAAACATTACAGCGTATTGAAGTTAGACATATAGAAGGCTTATGATAGAATTGAATGGGATTTCTTGAAGTCTTGCATGTTGGGCTTCAACAGTGAATGACTCTCATGGATTATGAAATGTGTGACTACCATTTCCTTTAGTGTGAAGTTCAATAGAGAACACTTACCTTACTTCCAACCTTCAAGAGGAATCTAATAAAGTGACCCCCTATTTCCTTACCTATTCATACTCATTACTAACGTTTTGTCACTCATGATAAAAAAAAAAAAAAAGCAAGGTAAAGTGAAAGGAATTCAACTGAATAGACATTGCCCAAATATTTCCCATTTGTTGTTTGTGGACAATTCTATCTTCTTTTTGGATGGAAAGGTAAGTGAATGCCTAAACCTTGTTGATATTTTGAATCAATATTATTTTACTATTGGTCAAGCAATAAATCTGAATAAATCAGGGATTTTCTTTGGCTCAGGCTGCCCTTAGAACCTTAGAAGAAACATGACCAAGAGTTATGAGTCCCAAAATAGCTAAAACGGGGAAGTATTTGGATATGTGATTGAATTGGGGAGCTTAAAAAGGAGATTTTTGTATGGATACTGGCCAAGATAAACATGAAATAGGAGGTTGTAAGGGAAAACTATCATCAAAGGCAAGGAAGGAAATTCTTTTGAAAGTGATAATTCATGCATTATCATAATTAGCAATGTTAATTTTCAAAACACCTTTATCAACCATTTGTCAAGCCATTGAAAAGAAAATCACCTCCTTTTTGTAGAAGAATAATGAAGAGAAGAAAGCTAGGATACACAGAAAAAATTGGCATGTTTTAAAAATGAGGAAGGATGATGGAGGAATTGCTTTTAAAGATCTTATCACTTTCAACAAAGCGAAGCTAGGAAAGCAAGCATGGAGACTAGGTCTGTTTGGTTTGGCTTTGGGCAAATGTTCTTGAGAAAATGCAAACATCTTTGGCTTAAAGAGATTTTTCGAAATGTAAATATCGTATAATAAATTATAATTTTAAAGTGTATTGTGAAACAACTTTGGCTTAGATGCTGTTTAGTAAAACCTACATTTTGCAAACAATTTTTGCTAATTTTTGTATAAAATAGTTATATATATAGTTAGCCACAAGCAGCCATTTGGGTGCGGACAGCCTCACCTAAGATCACACGATCTCTAACCCAAGTGACGCTTGAAGTCGCGCAACCATAAATAGTTGTTGCTAGTGTGGGTGACCCCTTGGCCAGTGGTTGTTGGTCTTTTCTTACTTCTCTGGATAAGATGAACAATACTCATGAACAATGAACGGACTTGAATTCTGAATATTCAAAAGAGTTTGGATCTACTTTGGGCTAAAGGTTTTTAGAACCCTTTGGAGATGCAATTACATATGGCCAATGTCCTCTAAAAATTTAAACCAAATGAGTTTGCATTTGACCAAGGTTCCTTAGAGCGCAAAAGCCCCTTCCCAAAGTCGAACTAAGTGGGGCTAATAGTTAAAACTCTATGGAGTCAACTCTTAAAGTGTAACATCCACGATTCCGACTCCGTGAAGAATGACTATAGAGTTCAATGTGTCAATTGTCACGACCCCCTTCCAGGGTCCGAGCTATGGGTTATTTTTGCGACATCCTAGACTTGTTGCCATCTCGATTCGTTTTATCTTGTTTATATGCACATGCGGAAGCATAAACAACAACATCCCTAACAAACATCACTGGAAGAACATGGGACATAAGCATATATAATACACAACTAGTTTCATTAGTAGCTTGTGTACAACTAACTTTCACATTACATAATATAAAAGGGCTTGGGTCTCTCTATCTTCGCTACCACCGTGGCTTCCAAAATTGGGAACCCTTTTCCGTTACAAGCCGTATCACTAATTAGCATTCATCCCATCAGACGTTGACCCTCCACTTGGGTTCATCGGGCCTCTAAAGCCATGAATAGGCCCGATCATTTCATCGTCCGACTAGACGTACCATGCCTCGTAACGGTGAGGGACCAACTAGACTTGTCTCTTGTGAATTCATATGGCTGAGGTATACTTCGATACGTTATCCTTGCTTTGACGTGTATGACGTCTACGGTAAACCCTTCTATTCTCATCGGTAGACCAAAACATACAAGAGGAGGGTTAGCCATCTTACCAACCTAAAAAGGTAAAGGGGGTGAGTTTTGGGGAAACTCAGTAAGTAAAACTTCTACCCTTGGCTAGCATGATATCCCTTCATTAACGACTAGCCAAAGCAACTCATGCAAACAATGTCGATGGCAAATCAATTGCAATTCACATGTAATGCCATGACTAATGCAAGGGCTTTACCTACTCACCCATCAACTAACACATGAACATATATCATCCATACTCGAGCACATACACAAAGATTTCACTTACTCATGTATCGGTTAACACATAACACATCTCATCCATAATTAAGCATAACCAGCATTCATGCAGATCACTTTATATCGTCCTGGCTCAACCAGGCCCTCTTGACTCTTGCCGAGGCTTCTTGAGGCTAGTTTCCTGAGGCTTCCGAGGGTTACCTAGGACATCTCATTGTGGGGGTACCAGTTGATGTTGTCCTGGCTCAACTAGGCCCTCTCGACTCTTGCCGAGGCTTCTCAAGACTAGCTTCTCGAGGCTTCCGGGGGTTACCCGGGACATCCTGTTGCGAGAGTATCATCATCTTTCCCATCTTTCATGGGGTGATCTCAGAAATGCATCATTTATGCCGGTTCTTATCCTTTCCTTAAGCTGACTCATTCATGACTCAACAACAACGTTATGCTCATACATAATCATGCGTGCCATGCTTTCTATGACCCAAGTCTAATGATGCCATGATCATTTTAAGTCTGAGGTTTGGCTCAAACTCTAAGTACCAAGGGTTCCACATCAAATCCAAGACATGAGCTCAACATACTTTGATGCCAACCAAGACCTTGTGGGCTTGAGCGATCCCCATACCAAATGAGACTAGGTGTCGGCATGTCTTGATGCCGATCCAAGACCTCATGGCTTTGTGCGATCCTTGTACCACGCAAGACTTGAGTTTCGACACTTCGTTACCAACTCAAGCCTTATGGCTTTGGGCGTTCCCAACTTGCGTTGAACACTAACGACAAATCATGGCATCATCTCGATCGTGAAATAATCACGCACATGCATAAGATTCACGTATGAACTAACGTACACATAATCTTCCATACAATCACGGTTCAACAAGAGAAGACCATGTAGTCCTCATGATAGAAATGATCATACTAGGGAGAAGTAAGAGATTCTACTTACCTTGACAAACCTCACAAGACTAAAGAAGCTACTTGAGAGAAAGAAAGCGGCTTCTTTGAAAACCAAAGGAGAGAGTGGGTGTGAGGAGGAAGAGGGCGGCCAAAGGAGGAGGAAGGAGAAGAATGGTGCAAATGGTGAGGGAGAAGGAGATGCTTCTCTTATTTATAGTCCCTGAGCTCATCATTGCATTTCTAACCATCCAATCCTCTCTTTCCAAGTGGCCCGCCTAGAATCCTTAAGTGGCAAACCTATTTATTCAATAATTGCACCTAAAGGATGACTAGGCAAAGCTAAAAGGTTCTACTTGGTGGTCTAGTGAGTAGACGTCATCGATGATGGCCTGCCTTTCACTTTCCTATCATTCCACTTGTTTCCCCTAATGTATTGGCATTTATGAAAGTTTGACTAGGAAGTCACCTAACTTCCCAACTAAGTTTCTAAATTTCCATAGGCTCATAATGAGGGTTTGGGTGTCGCCTTCTGATTGGGCCATGTGTAATCTATCTCCATCATAGCCCCCAAGATGTTTTTGATCACCATCATGACCTTTGAAAAGTAAAAGATAAGCCTTATCCATTAACATTAATGAGGCTTCTAGATAATTCTTCTCCTTTGTCCTTTCTTACTCAAGAAGGCGGTCTAGAGAATTTCACCATCTAGATTGGTTTTGAGGCCGGAAAAGGGATCATATTACATACCTTGGAAAACCAAATAACATATGCCCGAGGTTGGACCACATACCCCAAATTCGCCCAAACTACTTCCTTAGGAGGTGGGTCGATCACGAGGGTTAGCCCTTTGGTCAGCACAATGGCCGGCCCTTGGGTCGGCATAGTCGGCTTCTGGACAGCTCTAGAACTAGCCCTCGGGTTGGTCCCTAGGCCTCCTGCCAAGCTTAGTGCGACTTTCCCTCATAATTCGATCATTGGTCCTCGGATCAGTTCAATGCCAATTCCAAGGCTACCCATGGCCTAGCACTAAGCCAAGGCACTCATGGACCTTAAGAATTACGACAGAATAGTCGGGTTTATCCCGGGACTCATTCCGATCGACACCCGATCCATCCGCATGGTTCATGGCCAGTGTATTACCGATCCATGATCAAACATCACCAATTCGATATTCATTTTTGATCACTAAGAATTAAATAGGGGATGATGCATTTTTGGTCGGAAAACTATCACTTTTGGTTAAGTTGGATCGTCCATGTATCGATGCATAGCTGGGCGAAATCACCCGTGGCTAGGCGCTATGACCGGTTGGATCAACGCATGACCATCCGCCGATCCAAAATCGTTCCATGATCAATTCTCGTGACCAAAAAGTCATCTTATGAGCTGGTAATCCGTTCCCATCGGTATGGTTGGTATACTTTTCACGACCGACACCTTGACCAATTCAGGACTGGTCAGTCGATTGGGCTATGACCGATCCTTGATCCTTACCAATCGAATCAATTGATCCATGGCCAATGGCCCATGGTCGACTCATTTAGGACCTTAAGGCCAATCCTTACGGGGTTGGTTTTCGAGGATGTTACATCAATAGTAAGGATCGACTATGGACCATTCTAAGGATCGATTATGGAATTGATCAGCTTGATCAAAATGGTAACTAAGGAATTGGTCATGGATTGAGTAAGGGATTGGCCATCCATCAACCCACAACAATGCAACTGGAACCAAGCCATTCAACCATGGCATGGTTACTCGACCATGAGGATTGATCACGGAATAGTCATGTGCCATCACGAATCGATGGACGATCAAGGATCAATCTCAATTGATTATGTCCCAATTGCAAGTAATTCCACTTGGTCATGTATCAGTAGTGGACAATCATGAGTCGATTCGGTGCAATTGTGTATGGGTCACAAATTGATTGATTCTATGCAATTCATTGATGATTGAGAGTCGATCATAGATTGAGCATGTTTGATCATGAATCGGTCATGAATCGACCATGAGCCCTTGTGATAGATTGAGGGCCCAATCGGAATGAGTCATGAATTGATTTGGCAATCCTTACACTAAGTCAAGAGATCAATTGTGGCTAAGCCATGTGCTAGGTTAACGACAACCTTGAACTAGTCCTTGAACCGGCTAATAGATTACACACTATGTTAGGGGACTCAATTGCGAGTAAGCCCAGCGACAAGCTTAGCGACCAACCAGGGGGGCAATCTTGGACCCATGCGACCTAGCCATTATGACTAGCGAGCTGACCAATAGGCCAACTATCGTACAGACCCAAGGACCGACTGCCGAATGACCGACCTAGTTGAGTGAGCAGTTTTGCTCACTTAAGGCACTCTGTCCCGAACCTCGAACCTATCATAATTGTTAATCTTCAGTGTACCTAAGGATCTCTCGTTCGGCCCCAAAAGCATTTTAAATGATCAACTTCTCATATTAGCCTTATTCTTGAGGACGTGATAGAATTCTCTAGAATTCTTAATCATTAAATGACTATGGTGAGTCACTATGTGAGTTGTCCAAATAGAGATTTTGTCATGATGGCTTGAGATTTTCCTTGAAAATCAAGGTGGTGAGTTGTAGCATAGGTGGACCAATCAAGACAAGGTTCTAGAGACTTACTTTAAAAGCCTATGGACTTAAGTGCCACATTGGCCTACATAGGCACCACCTCACCAAGAAAGCATTAAATACCATTCAATGAAGGCAAGCTTAAGTGAACCCATGGTGAGGAAATAAGTAAGCTTCCAATTAATCCATTTAGGCTTAAGATATGCCTTGGGTAGCAAATTGGTGAATTATGGCATAAATAGACAAAAGAGAAGATTCTAAAGACTTAAGTTGCCTTGGTGAGTAAGGTAAGGATAAGAATAAATCCAAAGTCAATGATTACTAAATCTAGGCATTAAATGAAGGAGGTGAATCATGAAGCTTAGGTGTCCACATAATTATTACATGTCATCATTAATGGATAACATCACATGGTCTCTAGAACTTTTCCTCTCATAAGTGAGCTTGGAGAACAAGTATACTAGACAAATATCTAAGCTTAATGATGACAAGCATTAATGAAGAGGATGAGTAACTATCTTAGGTATCCCCTGTTAGATCTGGTCATCGTTACACTTAGATTTTCCTTGGAAAATAAGTAGGCCAAGTCATGATGGCTTGGTATAGGTGGTCCAATAAAAAGAAGGCAAGTGTTCTCTTGGAGCCTTAAGCGTACCATCTTTCTAATTTAGGCCATGTTGACAAAGTAGGTGCAACACTCGAAGAAAGATAATTGGCCCATTTGGACATGTCGTGATAAAGTTGAGGTCTATAAACAAAGAAAGCCTCTCCTCTATTCTCACCATTTTTGCTCTCCTCTCCTCCTCCCTCTTCTCTTTAGGCGTCTCTCTCTCTCTCTCTCTCTCTTGCCCCCTCTCCTCTCTCCTCGGCTTTACACCACCACACATCTACCAAGCCATTTTCTCTAGTTTTGAGGTTTGTTCAAGTAAGTAGAGCTTCCTACTTCTCCCTAGAATTGTCATTTTCATCAAGGATAGACGGTGCTCACTTGTTAAGCCGTGGGTAGATGGGCGACTATGTGTATCATTTGCTCGCTTGAAGGTCTTAAATATGTTGTTGAGCCTTGCACAACTAAAATGATGCCAAGGTTCATTGTTTGTGTTCAACACAAGACAAGAATTCCTCAAAGCCATAAGATGTGATTTAGTATTGAGGCATACCGAATTTATTCTTGAATTGGTGCGGAGACTTTGATACTTGCGATTGAGCAAAGCTTGAAACTTAGGATTATTCACGGTATATTATAAAATCAAGTATTTATGTGTTGCTTTGGATGTGTGCTTGTATGTGCTCACACCCAGGGCGAGGTTAAGATTCACTTGACTTGAAATCAACGTCAAGATGTGATGGCCTAAGCTAAGAGGCTTTGAAATTGGTATTGGGATATGCTGAACTCAAGTCTTGTACAGCACGGGGATCGCCCAAGGCTATGAGGCTTTGGATTTAGATTAAGGTGTGCCAAATCCTAGTCTCGTTCAGTTCGGGGATCGCTCAAACCCACAAAGTCTTGGTGTGACATTGAGGCGTACCGATTCCAAGTCTTGCTTGGTATGGGGATTGGCTCTAGCGTTTAGTTCAAGCCACGAGCCAAGAATTGTACCCGACATGTTATATAGTGTGATATTGAAGTTAATGGCATACACTCTTTAATGAGCATGATAGTGGGCTATGTATGAGTCAGCTAAAGAAAGAAAATAAAAATAAGCTTGTATGATGCATTATGTGTGATCACTTAAAGAACAATAGAACTGTCATCACTTGAAGTAACGACAATGCCTCCACCCGAACAAGATGCCTCGTTAATAAGAACGAGATGCCTCCATGTTAATAGAATGCCTGGGTTGGAGCCTAGATGTTTTGAGTGATAGCCCCCAAGATGCCCCACACCAACAAGATGCCCTAATTGAGTCAAAAAGTCCAACATGAAGCTAGAAGCCTTGATCGAGCTGAGAGGGCCTGATTGAGTTAGGATGATGTTAAATGAAACCTTTATGAATGCCGGTTATGCATGAGTGAGTTATTATGATGTGAATCAAGTCAATATTGTATGAGAGTTTTGCATACCATCAACACTATTTGCATGTGATTTTGGCTAGTCTTTAATGACAACAAATTTACTAGCCAAAAGTTAGGAGTTTTACTTATTGAGTCCCAATACTAGCCGAAAGTATGGCCAATTTGTCACTTGAGTATTTTTGTCTCCTTGTAAAAACGAAAAGACTCCCAATTTTGGAAGCTGCAACTATAGCAGTTATAGGGATACCCTAGCCTTTTGTTATCATGTAAAATTGGCCAAATCAGAAAGTTAACTTGTATGTAGAACTATCAATGTAATATGATAATGTACTTTGTATGATGTCTATCCCACGTTCTTCCAATAATTTTTGTTAGAGGATAATATGTTCATGTTTTCGCATGTGCCTATAAGCAAGATAAAATTAATCGAGATAGGGACAAGCTTGAGGTGTCGCAAAAATAACCTGCAGCTCGAACCCTCAATGGGGTCGTTACATAAAGGGATTTTACTTCCTTAAAATTGATTTTTGCGTACATTATGGGGATGGCAAAACTTGCTGGTTAGTTGAGATGTGATATCAAATTCGGTAATTTGGTTAGTAGACAGTGGGCAATCAATCATAACATGTGAAGATAAGTGGTTAAAGTTGGACACAATTGTTAGAACAGCAAATAGATATGACCTTCAGCTTGTTGCTGAGTTAATTGGGAGGCATAGCACCTCCTAGAGAAAAGACAGTTTTCAAACTTATTTGAAGACAATATTATAAATGGAATTTTAGCAGTTCCCTTCCCTACTATAGGTGAAAGAGATAAGCTTATGTAAACAACAACTAAGTCAAGTACTTATTTAATTAAAAGTGGGTATAATCAGTATAGGAAGAATGAATAAACTATCTTTCAACTGGAGGTCTCATCCTCATACTAAAACTCTAGAGATTTATGAAGCAAAGTATGGAATTCACACAAAATACAAAAATTACGCTATTCATGTGGAATTTGTCTCAAAATGTCTTGCCTACAAAGGAGAATTGTGCAAATAAAGAATCTCACCTGATCCGTTATGCCTGTTGAGCAATTCGAGCTCGAAAACAACTGAACACCTATTCCTTCTCTATCCATGGACAAACAAAGTATAGTCAAACCCATCCCTACGTATCAAAATTCAGGAAAGAGGACTCACAACCATAAATCAATTGGTGTAATCTTACGAAAGCAAGTTATCTGACTTACCTTCCTTCCATATGGTCACAATCATACTCTACGGTATTTGGAAAACGAGAAATGGGGCAATATTTTGAGGGAAACAACTAGATTTGAAAGGTGTGGTAGCTGAAGCTCCTGCATTGAATGGAAATTTTGGAGCTTAGAACACATATAAAAATTAATATCCCAGAAAAGATCGTGACTTACTGGATAAGTGGGTTCCGCCGGTCTTTGACTCTCTCAAACCGAATGGCGATGGCTCCTTTGTCTGCTGGCTCAACCATTGTGCAATGGCCATCATTTGTAGGGATGTGACAAGGGTGGTAATAGGGGACTTCGCTCGCATAGTGAGGGTCTAATTGGTAGCTCACGTCGAAATGCTAACCATTGTAGAAGGGATGAAGTTCATGAGGAAATGGGAGACGAGAGAGAGTTCAAATCTAATAGCTAGAGTTAGACAATTTAAGTGCAAATTCATCTTTGTTGAGTACTGATCATGCACCATGGGTTGTAGAAGCACTTATTAAGGAGGGTTGAGCCTTGCTCTCTCTTTTACCATATCTTCAGATGGTACACTGCTATGGAAACCTAAATAAACCACAAATTGGGTCATCAAAGCCCAAATTCATGAGTCTCTCCCTTTGAACTGATTTTTAGTCCACACTAACCCCTCTTGAATGCATTATGTTCTAAAATCCATTTGGGTTATTATGTTTGCATGTTGTGGACAACAATGAAAAGTAATTACATCTATCAATACACATCCACAAGCCAAACAAGAAATGCAATTGAGTGGATCATAGAAAAAGAGAAGGATATTATAGATCCAACTTATTAAGATGAATTTTTTGACGTAGTATGATTTCATGGTTATTTGAAAAAAAAAGCATGACCAGTACCAGAAGACCCCCTTGCTCCACCAACTTTGCTCGCTAAAAAGATCATTAATAAGAATATTAATGCTCATTGGAGTTCACGAGCTTAAATCTTGTTAGATTTCTTTGTCATACTCTTTTAGTAGAACAAATGAAGTCTTTTAATCAATCAATTTGGAGTCATCTCTTAAAGGGACTCCGCATCCCTAAGATTGACTTTTGGCATATAAAACAAAGTCAATGATCATCATCGGAACGGTAGAACTTTTTGGTTAGTAGGCAATGGGGAGTCGATCATAGTACATGAAGATAAGTGGTTAAAGTTGGGCACAATTGCTAGAACAACAAATAGATATGACCCTCAACTTGTTACTGAGTTAATTGATAGGCATAGCACCTTCTAGGGAGAAGAAAGTCTTCAAACTTGTTTGAAGACAAGATTATAAATGAAATTTAGGCAATTCCTCCCCGCCCTTACCCCCAACTACAGGTGAAAAGGATAAGCTTGTGCGGACAGCGACTAAGTCAGGTACTTATTGAGTTAAAAGTGGGTATAATCAACTAAGGAAGAAAGAACAAAAAATCAATTAGTGGCAGGTGTCATCCCATACCAAAAGCCTAGATTTTTATGTAGCAAAAGTATGGAATTAGCACACAATACCAAAAATTAGGCTATTTGTGTGGAATCTATGTCGAAATACCCTATCTACAAAGGAGAACTCATGCAAACAAAGAATCTTACTTGATTTATTGTGTTGGTTGTGCAATTTGAGCCTAGAAATGACCAAACACCTACTCCTTCTCTGTCCATGGACAAACAAAGTCTAGTCAAATCCATCCCTATAGATCAAAATCAAGGAAAGAGGACTCACAAGCATAGACTAGTGGGTGTTATCTTATGAAAGCGAGTTACTTGACCCACCTTCCTTCGATATGGTCACAATTGCACTCTGGAATACTTGGAGAGTGAGAAATGTGGCAATTTTTTGAGGGAAACAACCATATCCGAAAGATGTCAGCTTATCAAAAAAGTGGGTTCCACTGATCTTGGGCTCCCTCAAATTGAATGACGATGGCTCCTTTGTCGTTGGCTCAACCATCGTGCAGTGGCCAGCATTTGCAGGGATGTGACAAGGGTGGTAATAAGGGGCTTTGCTTGCATAGTAAGGGTCCAATCGGTAGCTCCCGCCAAAACACTAGCCATTGTAGAAGGGATGAATTTCGTGAGGGAATAGGAGAGGATAGAGAGTTCAAATCCAACAGCTTGAGTCAGACAACTTAAGTGCAGTTTCATCTTTGTTGAGTACTGGTTATGCACTATGGGATGTGGAAGCACTTATTAAGAAGGGCTAAACCTTGCTCTCTCTTTTATCGTATCTTCAAGTGGTTCACATAGAGATCAAAATAAACCACAAACTAGGTCATCAAAGCTCAAATTCATGAGTCTCTCCCTTTGAACTGGGTTTTTAGTCCCTCCCCAACCCCTCTTGAATGTATTATGTTGTGAAATCCATCTGGGTTATTCTTCATCTTTAACTTGATGACAATGAGAAATAATATTCCAACAAAAAAAAATGATGTTCGCATGTTGCGGACAACGGTGAAAAGCAATTTACATCTATCAATACATATTCACTAGCCGGATGAGAAATGCAATTTGAGTTGATCATAGCAATACATAAGGATATTATAGGGTCAAACTTACTAAAATGAATTTTTTTAACATAGTATGATTTCATGGTCATTTGTAAAGAAGGGTGACCAATACCAAAAGACCCTCTTGCTCCACAAACTTCACTCTCTAAAAAGATCATTAATAAGAATATTAATGCTCATTGGAGCTCATGAGCTTATAACTTGTTAGACTTCTTTGTCATACTCTTTTAGTACAACCAATTAAGTCATTTGATCAATCAATTGATGTCCCAACACCCCCGGGCCAGGAGGTCCCTCTCTCTATTTGTCCTTGTGAGGCCTAGCTTTTGATGTGTCACATCATATGCCAACATGACCGAATTGATTAGAAGTACAAATTTTGTCCTACTTGGGTGTTGATAAAGGTAAGTCTCGGCGATATGATAAATTTATGCAATTGTATTTTTGAACATTCCTTTGGCCTGTGCTGGTCGATGAGTTTCCCACAAAGATTAGAATGTGAAAATGGAACACTAGCATCAATCCTATGTAAGACTTGTTTCTAGAGGGTACTAAGGGCAAAAATCATGTATTTTGTCCTTGTAAGATCACGAAAGAGTCCCTGGTTTTTTCTTATTTTGAGATTACTCATGATGTCATTGAAATTCTTATATGACTTGCTAAAACAACATTTAGGCAAAAGTATAGCCCAAGTGCCAAAACTTGGCACGATGGGATATTTAAGTGCCAAAAGTTATGAAATGTACACTTAAATGCCAAAATCAGAGTAAACGGATCAGTTAAATGCCAACGGCGAGAAAATCCGGCCAAAATGCTACCGTGGCACCTTTTCGACGAGTTAGGGTTGAAACGACGTCGTTTTGAGTGCTGACATAACCAAATAAACCCAAAACGACTTTGTTTTGAGTGTTGATGTGACTAGATCGGCTATGATGCCATTTTGGCCAAATTTTATTTTTTAATATAAATTTTAATTAAATAATAAAAAGTGAAATTGAAAAAAAAAGGAGGCAGAAGTGTCCCCCTTGAGGCCATTGCCCTATCGTTGGTAAGGTGGCAGCGACGAACGGTGAGGGTCGTCAACCAAAGGCGAGGGCCGGACGGCCCTCACCAAACGTTGGGAGAGGGCGGCGACCCTCTCTCAAATCTAGGCAAGGGTCGGTTGCCCTTGCCCCAGCCTGGGCAAGGGTCATCGGCCCTCTCCCTAGCACTAATGCCTGTGCGAGGGCCGCCGGCAACCCTCGTCTAGGCTGGGGCAAGGGCGATCGACCCTCACCCATATTTGGGAGAGGGTCGCCACCCTCTTCCCACTTCCGACGAGATTTGGACGGCCCTTGCCTCGGTTGATGAGGGTTGCCAACGCCTAGGCGTGGGTCGATGACCACAGGTTGGGCTGCTGTCTCTTTTTTTTTTTAAGATCGTTTTTAATACTATTTAATTAATATTTATATTAAAAATTAAACTTTGACCAAAATGGCGCCGTTTTGGGCTTATTTGGCAATGTCAGCACTCAAAATGATGCGTTTCAACCCCAATTCACCGGAAAAGTGTCATGTCAGCATTTTGGTCGGATTTTCTCACTATTGGCACTTAACTAATCATTTTTGCTCGATCTTGGCACTTAAATGTACTTTTCGTAACTTTTGACACTTAAGTGTTCCTTCATGTCAAGTTTTGGAGGGGTCCGGCTGTCCAACATTTACTATGATAGTATATTTTATTAGTAATTTTAAGGTTGGCTTGGTTAGACTCAAATTATCATGTTTAGAGAGTTATGTCTAATGATAGGTTTATGAATAAAAAAAAACATAATTACTATGATAGGTTTAATCAGCATAAGTGGTGTTAAAAAGAAACAACTCTCGTAACCTAACCACCATGTGAGAGAGAGAGAGAGAGAGAGAGAGGGAGGGAGGGAGGGAGGGAGAGAGAGCCACAAGAACATCAAAAAGAACGGCGACATTGTTGGTTATACATAAGCTGCCATCGGTTGGTCTTTGCTTAGAAACACTTAACCATGACCATGTAAACTCAAGTTTCAGATCCTAATCACCTCGAATGGTATACTTTTTCTTTCCCTTTTGGAGATCTTTCTTTTCCTTAGGAATGGCCGGAAATGGGATTATTCATCGTTGGCGGTTTCTCTGGTTCGTTGAATGAAGAACAGGTTGCCCGTCTTCTTATTCTTATAGATGGTACGTAAATTTCATATGGGCAATTCTTTCTTCGATACTCGTACATGTTTCCCTTGATTTTCTGTTTTCGATTCTTGATGATCATGACCCCTGGCTTTTCTCCCTTGGATTGTATCAGATGCTGTCAATTATCTATAGACATGATTTATGTAATAAGTGGTGCTGAAACAAATTATGTATATGATTCGATAACAATAAAAAGAGGTTGAGAATCGTCCTTTCTGTAGCATTGTGGTCATTGCAGTTCTTGGCATTGCAACCTGCTGTAGTAATTTGGACAGGCGAGTGATAAAACAGTCATTGGAAAGAGACAAAAAAATGGGCTTTTAATCATATTTGCACATCTACAAAGTCTCACATTGTTATTACGTACTTTCAAAACCTACTTTATGATAGAGGTGCTCAGTTGGAGGGTAGGTAGATTCCATATTAATGACCCGTAATCCACCGTGTCAAAGTCAGTTTCTCATTTTTGGAACTGGGAATCAAATCGGCCAATCCTAAAACAAAATTAGCTAGTTCCACGCAGTTTCCAAAGTCAACCTATCGACCGCCAGGGCTGCAGAATTTTTTAGTGGACGAGTGGGACATTCAATAGAACTTGTAGGTGTTTTGCTTAATCATAATACCACATTTCATCAGTGTCGATATATTGACTACATTTCAAGACGAACACGCTTTATGGTACATGTAGTTCATCTAAATCCACTTAGATACGAATGTATAGAGACCTCCAGAAAATAGATAACTGTTGCACATCAATCTTTTCAAAACAGACGTTAAGAACTACGACCTGAGATGTAACATAACTTCACTTATTAGCTGTTACTTTTACATGTCTAGTACCATTTTAAACATTACATATTTCTTACTCCCTTAGTGGATACCATATAAAGAACGTAGACATGTTTCTAAGTATATAATCTTTATAGTTTGCAATTGTTGCAGAACACAACCATGAACATCGTCATAGGTTCGCATGTTTGGGTCGAAGACCCAGCTCTCGCTTGGATAGATGGTGAGGTCTTGGATATCAGGGGACAAGATGCTGAAATTCAAACATCAGCAGGCAAAATGGTAAGCTGCTCTTCCTCCTGAAATACAACCTTTATAAGCACAAACAAATCTTTCAATTGATACTATCTTCTCCTTTTATAAACTCACTTCATCCCATCTGACATTGGCCAGGTCGTGACCAACTTGTCGAAGCTTCATCCAAAGGACATGGACGTCCCTGAAGATGGAGTTGACGACATGACCAAACTGTCTTACTTCCACGAACCAGGAGTGCTGCATAACTTAGCCACTCGATTTGCCTTAAACAAAGTCTACGTAAAGTCTCTTAACTTTAAAACTCATGTCTCCGCATATTCAATAAGTTTCCACTTTAGTGAAAGGAGTTAAACTAATTAAATGCAGCTGTGGAAGGACTCTATTATAATTTAGTGACAAAAATCATGGCAGACTTACACAGGAAACATCCTCATCGCCATCAACCCTTTTCAAAGCCTCGAGGATTTATACAATGCCAGCGTCATGGAGAAGTACAAAGGCAGGCTGCTAGGAGACATGAGCCCGCATGTGTTTGCCATCGCAGATGCTTCGTATAGGTTTTTATCGTTCGACTCAGCTGCATTACATCTATCTTTTTTGCATACATTCGAGGCCATTTTATGCCTATTGAGCTATTGAAATTGAATGGAACAGGGGGATGATCGATGAGAGAAAGAACATATCGATACTTGTGAGCGGTGAAAGCGGGGCTGGCAAGACCGAAACTACCAAGATGATCATGCGTTATCTTGCATTTTTGGGAGGACATACTTTCGTTGAAGGACGACGAACAGTCGAACAGCAAATACTAGAAGTAAGTTAGGTACTTATTCTTTGCTTTTCTTAGCGATAGGGATTATTCTTGAGGATCTAAGGGCATATAGAGTGCATTTGTTTCATGAAATACTCAAAGTTTGGAAATATATTTTTGAAAATGATTTGAGTATATCTTTTAGAAAAAATTAGTCAATGGAAAATGTTTTAACTATTGACATAAATTTATGCCTAATTATTTTTGTGGGTGATGAAAATATTTTGCATTCATTCACTTTTATATGGGTACAAATGGTCATTTTTCGGAATAAATATTTATCAATTCTTTAGATTTTCCGGAAAGAAATGCAATCTTAGTAGTGATTTCTTTCTTGAAAAAGGGACCTACAAAATATATATTCTCCACAATACAGTCATGCATATGGATTCAATGATGGAGCCTGAATTCTAGAGGGAAGGGGGCGAAATGTTGAATTTACTTGCGTTTATATTTAATTAAAATTTTGTTATTAATACATGTTAGAAAGAACACCTCGTGATAAATCAGTAGAAAAGTTGTTTTGGACCGAAATAAAAATACTAAAGAGTAGCATTGAAATGATTATAGTAAGTGGCGTATGTTAAATTTACTTATGAAAATTCATACTTTTTATAGACACCAAAATTATATTACTAATATTGCACTTAAACTAAAACATAAATATTTTAAAGGTTTTCTTCTTATTTGTGTTAATTAGAGATGACCATATTAAGATATACATATTTTCCCTCTGATCGCTAATGTGATGGAGTTCTTAAGAGAATTATATATAATTTTTGATAGTAAAAATATTTACAGAAAAGCGAAAAAGAAACTGATATTAGTGTTCAACAAAAAAATTTATGCGGGTGGGAAAAATGGTCAAATGTTTATTCCTTTTATATTTAAATTGAGTTATTGTTTAATCATTTAGAAAAGCTCTTATGCTCAAGTCTAGTTTGTTACTTCTTACAGTCTAACCCAGTGCTCGAAGCTTTTGGCAATGCGAAGACCGTCAGAAACGATAATTCCAGGTAATTCAATATATGAGGCTCTCTAGTCAATTTCTTTATAGCAATCTTGTCATCACACTTTATAATTTTGCCATAAAATGTCTATCCATATTCATTCCAGAATAGATTTGATTATGTAATGGTCTATTTATTAATAAAGTGTAAATTAAGTGACGACTGAACTTTAGTATGTTTATATTGACATCACTAAACTTTGTCTAAGACTCACCAAAGACTATTGACAAGTTTGATATGGAAATATATGCTTGAAAACATAAAATTGACAATGTTGATTAGATGCTACTTGATAAATCTTTATGTAATGTTTTGTTTCGAAAATAATTTTGCAGTCGATTTGGGAAATTCGTCGAAATCCAATTTGACAATTGCGGAAGGATATCCGGGGCAGCAATACGAACATACCTCCTAGAGAGATCTCGCGTTTGTCAAATTTCGGATCCAGAACGTAATTACCATAGTTTTTACCATCTTTGCGCAGCTCCACAAGAGGTTCTCTCTTTTCTTACACTTTTAAATGGAGTTTGAACGTGATTATAAGTAAACTAGGCAATTCGAAAATGATTTTTTTTCTTTGTGCTTAGTAATTTATCTTGTATTACATTAATGTAGGAAATCGAGAAATACAAGCTGGGAAATCCCGAGTCGTTTCACTATCTCAACCAGTCCAATTGCTATCAACTGGATGGCGTGAATGATGCAGAGGAGTACCTTGCCATCAGGAGAGCTATGAATGTAGTTGGAATAAGTGAGGATGAACAGGTTTAACATATATATTTTTTCTATGTAACTTCACAATAATCCGTCGTGTCACTTAGTTCTCATTAGGAAAAATAACGTGATTGTCGCGTTTTTTTTAGAACTCGATATTCAGCGTCGTGGCCGCAATTCTCCACCTCGGAAATATCAACTTTTCAAAGGGTGAAGAGGCGGATTCCTCGGGCGTGACAGACGAGAAGTCCAAATTTCATCTCGAAATGACTGCCCAACTTCTAAAGTGATAAATTATTATCCCGTTGTTTAGTTTTCCCCACCTTTCTTTTCATGAGACTCTTTTTATAATTTCTTATAGTTAATTATTATTATTAGGTGCGATGTTCGTGTATTAGAAGATGCTTTGTGCAAGCGTTTAATGGTCACTCCAGAAGAAATAATCCAGAGAAGCCTGGATCCCCTTGGTGCAGCAGTTAGCAGAGATGGCTTAGCCAAAACGATATACTCACGCCTATTTGATTGGTGAGAGTCCAGCACGCATTATTAGTTTATTAAAATATTTTTTTTTTATTTTTTGATTATGCTGGTCATATAATATTTATTCATGTTGAGAATTTTTAGGTTGGTTGACAAGATAAATATCGCCATCGGACAAGACCCTGATTCAAAGTACCACATAGGAGTTCTCGACATTTATGGGTTCGAAAGTTTCAAATCTAATAGGTAATGATTCAGGGTTTTATTTGTGTTTGTGAAATGATTATCACTAATTATTTACTCCATTTTTCACGAGAATGTTTTCCTGAAAAGCAAGAGTAAATTAATTACAAATGATTTAAGAAACATTAATGTAGTGACATATAGAAAAAAAAAAGAAATATCCGTTAATTTTTAAAAAAAAATATACGTTTTTGTCATGCCATACCACTCTCAGATTTTGCATTTATCTAATGCGAAGTACATGAATTCTTCCAAGATATAAAAGTGTTTTTATTATTATGTAAAATGATGTATAGTTAGTCCATAAATAAATAAATTTAAAAACATTTTATCCATGTTTAAATTTCGAGGGGAGAAAAAAAGTAAAAAAGAATATTTTGAAGTAGAGACGAGCACATCCATCATAATTAACTATGTACAAAAAGTGAAGAGCCGTATGATTATTTTTTTGTATGGTGATATAATTTGAAATTGTCATAATCTTTAAAAGTTTTACCCATCATTCAATTATTGTTATTTCGTAGTTTTTCTAATTTATGTCTTACTATGTGCAGCTTTGAGCAATTTTGCATAAATTATACAAATGAAAAATTACAACAACATTTCAATCAGGTATCAAGTCAACCATACTTTACATATTCTCAAGGGTAAATTCCCTGTAAAAACCCTACTCTTTGAGATTTTCATCCATTGACCCATTCTATTTCCAAATTTTTAAAAAGTATCCCTTATTAAAGGGTCATCTGGTCAAAATCTCAAATTATAGGGGTTTCTCAGATAATTTACCCTAATATCTAGTTATCATAACTTTCCCACTTATGACTTAACTACAGTGATTATCATTCAGCATGTTTTCAAAAAGGAGCAAGAAGAGTACAAGAAGGAAGACATAGAATGGAGCTATGTGGATTTTGTTGATAATCAAGACATCTTGGATCTAATTGAAAAGGTATGCTTCTGGAAATTATAATAGATTTTGCTTTTGACCTCAATTGCGAGTTAATAGTGTTATTCGTATGTTCTACTCATGAAGTTTGGACATGTTTTTTTCTTTTCATAATTATTTTCACAAAAAATGTATAAGAATTTCTGTCAGTTAAGTCTGATTTTGAAACAAATTTAGATACAAAGTACAACATTATAACTGCAGTTACAAAATCTTGATTATACCCTAATTAAAGTGTATGTTTTTTTTTTCTGAAATTGTAGATAACTTGATAATAACCTGTAAAACAAGATAACCTTTGGATGCCACATTGATATCACACAAATGAAAAATAACACATTAATATCTCATATATAGTTTTATCCGTTTCTCTTTTAACATTAGGGTTTCCACACTTTTTATCGAATTAACACTTTCCAATCTATCTGATAATGTAGAAATCAGGTGGAATCATCGCTTTGCTCGACGAAGCTTGGTACATCCGACTTCTTAACTTTGTATGTTGGTTGTGCGCTTCACTTGATCATTCCAATGATATAGGTTTGAATTTTCAGTATGTTCCCTAGATCAACTAGTGAAACGTTCTCTGAAAAGCTTTACCAGTCATTCAAGTTCCACAAGCATTTCATCAAGCCAAAGTTAACACGTACTGACTTCACGATTATTCATTATGCTGGAGAGGTAAGCCTGGAGATACTATCGCCATTATTATCATCGTTACATCACTGCCAACTAAACTTGGTTTAATTGAATTAGGTGAGCTTTTTTCCAGGTTCAATACCAATCTGATCAATTTTTAGATAAGAATAAAGACTATGTTGTTCCAGAACATCAAGACTTACTGAGCACCTCTAGATGCTCTTTCATAGCAAGCCTTTTCCCACGGCTTTCAGAAGACTTGGCAAAGTCAGCGAAATTTTCATCTCTTGGATCTCGGTTCAAGGTATGATTATTCCTTTTCATTTACTTTCTTTAACCAAATTAAAAAAAAATGATTAAATTTCCTATTTCTTTAAAAGAATAATTACAAGGAAATATGAATTCATTCACTCTTCTCCACTTAAAACACTGACGTACTTGTCATGCCATTGCATGAAGCCTAGATTCAAACTAGGCAAGTTGAATATTCCCACAGTTCAAACTAGAGTTATTCTGTAATACAAATTTATCACAATAAATTGTAGGGAAGAAATGGTTGCCCTCCATAAAATAAAGGACCAAGACTTTTTATTGAAAATTAAATAATTCAAATCATTAGCCCAATAAACCTTATAAATGAAAAATAATTAAGAGGTCTAAAGATCACAAGTATTCTCAAAACTAGAATTTAAAAAACCACCGGCTTTAGTAAACTTTATTCAAAGACCAAAATGAAGTCCTCAACCACTCTCAAATCTCGTTGTTTGAATGGTTACACTTGAGTACTTATTTTGAGGCTTCGGCAACAAATGCATAACGCTCTCGGTCATTAAAGAATATTTTAGGTAGCAGGTGCCTCCATGTCCACTGCTTTGCTTACTTTTTGGAAACCAAATCCTACTCAACCTTTTCAAAGCACATTGGAACACGTGGATAGTAGTTCCACAGGTTACGGATCGGCACTACCTTCATTGAAGTTCGTACTGATTTCTTTTATATAATTATAATATATGTACAAACTGTCTTTTTCCAATGTATTTATTAAATAGACAGAATTTTTATGCGTGCTCACCAGCTAGCCACATTTTTAAATTTGCGATGGTGTTAAAATCACAATTAAATAAATGTTAATCATAGACAATAATAGGTCATAGAATAGACAAACAAAGTTGCACATAAATAAATACTTTAGGAATAGTAGGTCCTTAGACTATCTTAAATTGACCAGATAAAATTCAAATGAATGCTCACCCTATATAGGTATTAAAATGAAAAAAGGGAATATGTAGTTATGTTTATAGGAGTGTAATAGTAATATCTGTATATAGTACTTTCCGTGGCGAGAGCTTACTGTTGTATATTGGTTTTAAACTTTTGGAATTGTGTGAATAATATTTTATTCTCTCTAATATCCAGTTTAGAATATGTCCAGTTGACAGATTCCATAAAATATTTCTCGTCCTCAACGAAGTAATAAGGCTATAATTGTTTAGTAAAGAATCTATTATCGACTAAACATATAAGTTCATCAAATTCTATCTTTTTTTTTCCATAAGAGCTATTGAAAACAACATATTATCAATTTCGTTTGGTAGAATTTGCTGCAATTGTGGAAATTGTTTCGCGTCTTACGTTGCAATCAAAAGTACTAAATTGATGCTTATCATTTTCTTTCCAGACATATGTCTCTACTATTTATTGAAAAAAAAATGGCACTGACATTTATTTAGCAAATTACACAGAGAATACATTTTAAGTAATTAGCTCTCTCTACTGACATTTATTTAGCAAATTACACAGAGAATACATTTTAAGTAATTAGCTCTCTCTCTCTCTGTCTCTCTCTCTCTGTCTCTCTGTCTCTCAATCTCAAGTATGCTTTACACTTAACTACATAGTCAATGTGTGAGGATAAATGTGTAAGCTAGCTACTTTAAAATAGGAAAATTCAATTTCAAATTAAATTTTATAAAGAAAAAAGATAAAGCCCATCGTCGACTTTGCATCTTCAATTTTTCTTTTGAAAAAGAACTTTATGCACAGGTGTCTAACACAGCTAGATATATTTTGGGAAAGTGATTGATTGGGAAATGTAAATGACAATGTTTTGAAACTTTTGGACTCATAGTGCATGATTTGAAATTGGAAAATGCATAGTGCAACAAGGAAACTTTACTTTCATTATATGACAAACTTTTGGAAAACCAACCCCAATATCATATCTTCAGGGAAATTGTCCAATCAATCTTAAACTTATTGTATTGATACTAATTCAATTCTAAATTTTTCAATTTTATTAATTGAGTCTTAAAACTTTATGCGAAATTCTATTATAGTCAGTCCGGCCAATTTTCACTGGAAATCGCTAATGTCGAAGCCTTGCATGTCAATTTTGTTGACCTAAGAATCAAACGGTAAATAACAATTGCATCAATTATAGATGCCATTTTCCAACTTAACGTCATAGTTATGTGTGTGGTTCAACAACATGTTGGCAAATAGTGGCATGATACCTTGGATATACTGATTGCAGCTACAACTCCAACAACTGATGGAAACCCTAAATTCTACAGAACCTCATTACATCAGATGCCTGAAGCCAAACAGCAAGCTAAGACCTTTCGTTTTTGAGAATATGAGTGTGATGCAGCAATTACGTTCTGGTGTAAGTATAATATAGAGCTGCATATTTATTTTTATAATTCTCCATTATATCAGAGTGACGTGATAAGTGAAAATTATAGGGTGTTCTCGAAGCAATCAGAATCAAATGCGCTGGATATCCTACTCATAAGACCTTTGCAGAATTTATAAAGCGCTTTGGTATACTTGCACCAGATGTATTAAAGCAAGAGTAAGTTAAATTTGCATGATAATCGATATGTCAATTTTCATCCTGCAAAGTTCATATCCTAAGAATATAAGTTCCATTTTCTTACAAATTCCTTCGATGTAGGTGTGATGATAGAGATGCTTGTATAATGATGCTTGAAAAATTAGCTCTTCGAGGTTTCAGGGTACAACTGTTATTCAACCTTTCGATATATTTGTTGATTCAAAGTTAATTACCATTGCTTTTGAAGGTTCTATATTGCAATAAATTTATCAATGCATTGGCAGATTGGAAAGACACAAGTTTTCTTAAGAGCTGGGCAAATGGCTGAGCTAGATTCATTGCGATTACAAGTGCTTGGTAGCTCTGCCAAGATTATTCAACGACAGATGAGAACTTACATTGCTCGCAGACAATACATCTCTTTGCGAAAGAGTTCAATCCACATACAGTCCTTTTGGAGAGGTTGGTATTTTAGGAATATTTATTGTTTTTTTGCATTATGCTAATAAAGGTTGCTAATTCCGCATGATTTATTACACGAGTTTAAAGAAAATTTCATTAACCTCTATATTGTTCTATGTTAGTGGCAACTGCAAATTTTTGACAAAGCATTATCATATTTCTTGCAGGAAAATTAGCTGGCAAATTGTATGAACATATGAAAAGGGAAAATGCAGCTACCAAAGTACAAACCGTATTTCGTGGATACTCGAGTAGAAATGCATATAGCAAGATGAGAGTCATTGCAATTACCATGCAAGCTCTTATACGAGCAACAGTTGCCTGTAATGAATTCAAGCATAGAAAACAAACCAAAGCAGCAACTACAATTCAGGTTTGATATTTCAAATCATAGGCTATACTCTTAAATGCTGATGAATGATATCATCTGTTTCTTTCTCCAGTGCAACTGGCGGTGTCATAGAGATCAATTGCATTATAGGCAACTGAAAAAAGCATCAATTCTTCTACAAGGCAAACGAAGGAAAAAAGTAAACATAATAGAGCATGAAAAGAGAGAGAAGGTAATGCTTTTCTACTATTTTTACTATTAAAATTATATGTGCTCTACCAGTATTTTTAATATTTCTCCAAGCTATTAATGTCCTGAGTTCCCATATATCTAAAGTATAGCATTCATCTTCTTCATTGTGTATCTCTTATGTGTTGGCTGAGTCATCAGATGAGAAGAGAAACAAATGAAAAAGAAAAGCTCGAGAAGCAAGTGGAGGAACTCACGTTATCTTTGCAAATGGAGAAAATGGCTCGGGTAAATATGAAAGCAATCACTTTTATTCTATCTTTTATATTTGCTTATATATATAGCTGCGATGTAGCTCTAATAAAGATATGCAAGAGTATTAAATTTGCATGACACGATTGATTATAATGTATGTTTTCGCAAATGATATATGCAGACTAAATTGGAAGAAGAAAAGGCCCAAGACATAGAAAGATTGCGCCATTCTTTAAATGCTATGAGAGCAAAAGTGGATGAAGCAACTGCTTTATTGTATAATGAAAGAGAAATTGCTCAAACTATAATTCAAGATGCTCGCCAACTGATGACTCCCGTCAGAGATTCTGTTCAAAATGCTGAAAAAATTCAGATTCTCACCACTGAAGTGGAAAATCTTAAGGTACTTATATCTCTTATATGAATTATTTAACTTCTATTATTGATAAAGTCCCTAAATTTATAAGTATATCAAACTTATTTTCATGTTAATCTACGTGACCAATTGTTACTGGTAACACACACACACTGTTAGAGTTCTTACACTAATATGCAGTAACCTTTGTTATGTTCAGGTCTTGCTGCGGAGAGAAAGAGAAAGAGCTGATGATTTTGAAAGGTTATATATGAAGGCTCAAGAATCAAGTGAGGAACAGAACAAGAAGTTGTTAGAAACTCAAGGAAGAGTTGATCAGTTACAAGTATACCTGAACAGGTACGTAGCACTTGCGCATACTATTTCAAAAAGATATTAATTTTGAATTCAAACATCAATGCTATTGAAGAGGAAAATCAAAATTTGTTTTCTTTGCATCTCCTGGTATGGGATGAATATTGTAAAACCTTGTGTTTTGTTGACTTTGTCCCATGTTTGGATGTGCTAAATGCATAAACTAATAGAACATAATGTATTGCAAACCCTTTTATCTCTAAATTTGCTAATAGATAATGTTTTAGACCCATGTGTGATCGATTCATTCTATATCTGATTTAGTGTGCCTCAGGATGATGTCAAGTGTCTCAGACCAAGTCTCGGAGTTGAAATCCTTCTTGTGCTCATCAAGTTCGACTCACACTTCTATAACTAGAGATCCTCAAGATAATGATGCTATTGATCTTATGGAGACTTCATCGAGCGATTCAGACTTCACTTTTCCAGCTCCGATCTCAACTTCATATTCGTTCCAATACACTGATGGACTCCAATTAATGGTTCAAGATATATCGACTGGCGAAGATCTTGGTTAGTTTCAACATCTTAGTTTATCAAGCCCTAAGTCAAGAGAGTCACTGTGTTTAGAATCTCTTAGCTTATAACTCGATTTGTTTTATTTTGGTGACCTTATAACTCGATTTGTTAATCTGTGCAGGACTTGAAAAGTCAGAGACTGAAAAGGAACGTGCATTTGATGATTTCTTTTGACGAAAACTAATGAGGGTTGATGATGAGTGTGATAGCCATTTTCGTTTTCTTTTTCGGAGATATAAGTTGTCGATCTTAAGTAGCTAGGTTAAGTAGAGAGAGAGAGAGAGAGAGAGAGAGAGATTCTTTTGTATTGTATGTCCATGAAATTCCATTTGTGTAGATTGTACCACTCTAGTTCGATAAGAAAAATCTAGAAAAACTCATTAATGCATGTTTGTACGAACCTCAGCCTTTATTTACATTATGGGGTGTTATTCCAAAATTATAGTGCTTTCTTATCATAGTTTGGCAACATTGTGAACAGTAATAAGGTGTTCAGCCGGTAGTACTTTAACATGTTGGAGTAATTAGGAAGTTACATTAAAAGCGTGTCTTCAATAAATTTGCAGGCTGTTTTGAGTGCATAAACTTAGAAGGGATCGATTCTAGTATGGACCGTGGGTTCTTACACGGATGCTTTTGCTCTTTCACAAGAGACCGCTTCCTTGGTCAATATATCAATTGATAATATAACAATATATTAAGGGTGTGTTTGATAATATTTCTATTTTCATGAACAATTTTTTTTATTCCCTAGAACAATATTTTTGTAAAAGAACACATTTGGTAACTGTATAAAATTTCTATTTCCAGAATAAAAAAGAATAGGAATGTATTTATGACCTACAAATTTTTTGTGACGTAAAATTTCTTTTAATTTTTAATGATTTTTGAGATTTTTCTTTATTTTCCTTTCTTCTTCTTTCTGTGGCAATGGAGGTGGCTGGTGGCAGCGGTAGAGGCGGTGGCCGGCTGGTGGCAGGCAACAACAAGCGGTGACCAGTTAGAAGAGCAAGAAGAAGAAAAGAAGAAAAAAAAAATTTATTCTGTAAATTGTTCTCGGAAATAAGAGGTTACTTTACTTCTTATTTCTGTTTTTAATTTATTCTTTGAAATAAATTCCTATTATAGGAAAAAAAATCGTTAACTAACGTTACTAAATGGATTTTTATTCTTATTTTTATTCGAGAAAAAAAAAAAAGAAAGATTGGATACTTTTTGGGTTTGAGCTCGAGAGAACTGTAGTCGATCATTGCCTGATCTATTACATGAAGTTCCGCGGTGTTGGGTGGGCTCAGCAAAAGCTCCGAGAACGAATAGAGTGGGCGAATCATTTGATATTATGGTGCTCCTCACACTGTCGTTCATGTCTACTTCAACCTTTTCAAGGGGAAGATCTTGCTATATATAGATCAGGCAATGATCTTCACTGTATTACACAACTGAATAAACTTTTGTGTGGTAATTTCTTGTTGAAGACCCTAAGCATATTTAGGGCTTGTATATATAGGTATAGTATATATTGACTTTTTGGTTTGAGCGTTGTGAAGGAAGAGATCGGTAGAGACTTTGGTTCTGATTAAGATGCATGATTCAGGGGAAATAAGAGAGTGGTGAAGAATTAAATGTTTTGCTTTAATTATTGGAGTTGTTTATTTACTTATATGGTTTAAATGTGTTATTTGGGTCTGAGCTGTTCAGATTAAGATCGATACGATAAATGTTGGCTATTTCGTTCTAATTTTCCTCTTTTGGTATATGGGTAAGCTTTCTGAAAGGCAGTTCCATAAATACTTAATCCTTAAATTTGCCAGTTCATAGTGGCTATGTGAAGAGAACTCTTCACCCTTTAAGCTTTTCAGCTTGAATTTCATCTTCTTGGTAATTTTCATGGGTGCAGGTTTGATTGACAGCATAGAGTGAGCTTATCTCCTGATTTTATGTAATTTTCTTTTAGGGAAGGCCAAATCCAGAAAGCTCCAGTGTGTTATCAAGAAGATTTAGATATTTGGGCTGCTTGTTTCTTGTATCCTTTTGTTCAGGTTTGGATCCAGAAAGCTTCAGCATAGAGTAAACTTTTCCCTAGACCCGACCCGACCTGGGTTTTGCTTCTTGTCTTATGCGTCTCAGGTCGGGTTGGGTCAGAGCACACAACCCTTATGATTTCAGTCAGTCAGATCAGGCAACATCGAAACCTGACCAAATTCATTGACAACTTAACTTATCCCCAACTTATCCATAAGTGGGAATCGGGGAATCATGTAAAGAAGAAACCGACACGCCCATGTTCATATGTAGAATTTTGGGATTCACCGGTCATTCATAATGAATCTTTCATAAAATTGGCACTAATAACTAATAAGGATGTCTCTTTTCCTTTGCTCGACTTTTCTGAACTTTTTCTAATTTGGATTTTCAACTTACGAAAACACTCACTCTTCTATCCCAATTCAATGGTCTTTGGTCAATAATCATACTAGTCTTTCACGATATCTTACATTAATTAAGTATTAAGTATTTTTAAGTACCAGTGATTTAGCCATAAAATAGTTTTTTTTTAAATGTTTAAGAGTAGCTAAGATGAGGCATTTTATTTATAATCTAAAGGCATAATCCTAACAATTTGGAGGTCACGGAATACCCTACTGGTCCTATTAACCATTAAGTTGAGATTCATGGAAGGTACAAGTGACTTTGATCTAGAATAATTTTATGACTAGTTGGTGGAATTTGAACAAGTGATCTTTAAGTTTTGAAAATTCCAGACGCTCTAACCAATTGCGCAAACAGGAAGTTAAGGCATTTGAAATAATCTATGCACCCCTTCAGGACAATTGAAAGAAAGGAGCTGTAAATGAATTTAATTTAGTTAGACAATGAGAAGTTCTCGTTTCTACTTTTACTGTTGCAAGATAAAATACATCATCAAGAGGAAGAATAAAAATGGGGGGGAAGAAGGGACATAGGAGCAGTACTGAGTATGGCCCAGTCACTAGAACGCCACATCGTCAACAACTTTTCGCCCTTATATTTTAAAGAAATAATTATAAGAAATGAGAAAGTTTATAAAAACAGCTTCAAAAGTCTATTAGCATATTGTGGTTGATAATGCACCGTTGCATTTAAGTGAATAACAGTACAATCACATAAGCATTGTATGAATGAAAATAACCAAGATGTCCAAAATACCGTAAATGTACCAAATTATAAATTCTTGGGGACAATTATTTAAAAAATCATAAACTTATTACATTTTTGCCAATTCAATTCTAAATATTTACATGTTTTGTTAACTAAGTTCATCCAATTAATTTTGATCGAAAATTACTTTTGTTACCTAAATTTTGGTTAATTATTTAGAATTATTTACACAAAAAATTAGGGACCGACCTTGGTCCCTAACAAAAACGTTAGTTTACTTTAAATTGCCCACAGCATTGTATGCGGTGAATGGTTCTAGATTGAATGGAAGTAATTGAACTAAGCATACATAATTCGGTCAGATCCATTAATTTTCAGAGCGAGAATGAATGAGGAAATTGAGCCCATGTGGAATAGAAAATCTTCAGCATTGCTAATATAGGTCTCCCACGCGAAATATCCACCATTGTTTATGAAGGAAACGGATTTTGGAACAAACGAATATCAAACTAATTGAATATCAATCAACAAAATATGCGGAAACGGCCCAAGGACACATATCATACCGATCGGAAGGCATATAATTTAAATGGACATACCTTATTTGCCACGGATTAAGTGCTTCCTTTGTAACGACGAGAATTCTTAATTTTAGAACGAAAATTTGCACTTAAAAGAGCTTTTTTCCTTTTGTTTTTTGTGCGGGAGATTTCTCAACATATGAGTAAAAACTGTTAACTTCCCAAAACTTTTCTATTCTTTTTACAGTTTTTCTCCCACAAAAATAGCTATCTTGGTAGTTTTCCTCTCTCATGGGCCTCTCTCATGGGTCCTTTCAAATGGGCTGGGTCTAGCCCAACATGGGCAGCCCATCATTAATGAAAAAACCCATCATCTCCCACTCACACATGATGGGTTAAACATAACTCTCTGCTTTTTGCAAAGTTCATATAAGCAAATAATCTGTGCGACCAACATACTTCGAGAGCTTATTACCATGCATCTGTTAGGAATACATAGTAGCTCAAATTGGGCATGACTTTTTCAAGTAAATATAGTATGTAGTACCCTAGATCAATTAGTCACATTTACATCTCTCTTGATCTCTTTGCAATTATTATATATTGTATTCACAATTATGAACTAATCACAATTGGTCAACTAGTGAATACAAACAAAATGTGGCATCAATAACAAATTGATCTTCCTCTTTCCTTAAAATTCTCAATTTCAATTTAACTTACTATTCTAGAAATGTCTCGTTAGATCAAATCAATTCTTGATCATCAGCAACATTCTAAGATAGAAAACATTAAATAGAAATCTTGAGAATAAGCAAGAGTCATGAGGGTACTTAATTGAGGAACTCTTTTCCTTAAGAGTCTCACACGGCTTAAAAGTTGAGATCAAAACTTTTGTCACTCTTATTGGTCGTCTTATGCATACATAGTATGAAATACGTATTATGGTATTAACTCATTTTCCATAGAACATATGTCTTTACTTAAATACCATACATATGATAGTTCAGACATACCTAATGTCTAACTTGAGTTCACAAGTCTACTCTTTCAAAGAATCCACTAGAACTCACATCTAGGTAAAAAAAAAACTAGATAAAGTAAAATATGTGGGTTATTTTACTTTTGGACATAGTAAATAGTATGTCCTCATTTTAATACTCAGTTAAATCGACATTTATATTTTAAGCTTGAGCTCTCAATTATCACTTAGATAACAAGCTTAAAATGGTCTCATCTCCATTTTTCACTTAGTAAATAGAGGCAATTACCCGTGTGAGTGAGTTAATCTCTTATCTGTTCGAGATACTTTCTCAAACATAATACACTAAGCATTGAGATGTATAAATGTTAAATAAAACTCATAGACATTAATAATGATATAAAATATCATCAACAATGAATATTTAGGGAAAATACATTATTTAGTAAATCAGCATTTACGTAGTCCTAGAGATTTTACATGATTACAGAAAACATCTCTAGGTATTGCCTTTGTCATAGGATTTGCTATCATTTTATGCGTAGATATGTACTATAAGTTCACATCTTTTCGTGCAACCATATCCTTGATAAAGTTATACTTGGTATCTATATGTTTAGTCTTAACATGATATTTCGGATCTTTCGTATACGCTATTGCTGCTTGGCTATCGCAGTTAACCAACAATGAGTTTGCAGCATTCTCAACGACACCTAAATGATTCAAAAATCTCTTAAGCCAAACACTCTCTTGTACAGCTGCTGATAATGTCACGAACTCGGCTTCCATCGTAGATAAGGCTATACACGTTTGCTTCTTACTACTCCAAGATATGGCGCCATTGTTTAGTAAGAAAATAAATCCGGAGGTAAATTTCCTTTCATCTAAATCTCCTCCCCAATCAACATCTGAGTAACCTTCAAGCCGCAAATCCTTCCCTTGATAACTTAGCATATAATCAACAGTTCCCTTCAACCACCTCGGTATTCTTTTGACAGTTGTCCAATGTGCTTGACCTAGATTGGATTGGTATCTACTCACCATTCCAACTGCAAAACATATGTCAGGTCTTGTACATATCATGGTATACATTAAACTTCCAACAACACTAGCATAAGGAACATGTTACATTTGTTCCTTCTCATGTGGAGTCTTAGGACACAATCTATTGCTCAATCTTCACCTTTTACGATAGAAGTATCTATGGGTTTACAATCCTACATACAAAATCGTTCAAGAACCTTATTTATATATGTTTCTTGCGAAAGAGACTATTCTCTTCGAACGATTTCTTAAAATCTTAACTCCAAGAATGTATGCAGCCTCAACCATGTCTTTCATCTCAAAGTTGGAAGATAACCAACTTTTGACAGTATTGACAAACTCCAAATTACTTCCAGCAATTAGTATATCATCAATATATAATGATATAATCACAAATTGATTTTTGGACCTTTTGATATATACGCAATGATCCTCATCAATCATTGTAAAGCCATATGCCACTATGGCACTATGAAAACGTATGTACCATTGTCTCGATGACTACCTAAAGCCATATATTGATCTCAAAAGTTGACATACCTTTTGCTTGTGACCTTTTAAAATGAAACCATTGTGTTGTTCCATATAAATCTCTTATTCTAATTTTCCATTGAGATAAGTAGTCTTTACATCCATTTGGTGTAGTTCAAGATCCATACTAACCACTATTGCTAGAATAATGCGAATTGAGGTAAATCTCACAAGAGAAAAAGTTTCCTCATAATCAATTCCTTATTGTTGATTATATATCATTTCGCCATAAGGCGAGCCTTATATCTTTCTATTGAGCCATCAGCTTTGTGCTTTAATTTGAGAACCCATCTATTCCCAATGACTTTGCATCCTTTTGGAAGATCAACCAGTTCCCAAACATAGTTTGACTTTATTGACTCCATTTTCTCTTCCATTACATACATCCATTTTTCCTTATGAGGACAATTTAGAGCCTCATTTACATTCTTTGGCTCATCTTCATCTCGTGGAGCAACCATGAAAGTTTCCCCTTCAATGTTAAAACTTCGACGGGGAATACTTTTGCGACTTGTTTGCCGTATGGACGATTGTGCACTTTGCACATCATTCTCTATCATGCTTCCACTCGGATCAGATAATGACGATATCATCCTTTTATATGGTTGCAATTGAGATTGATCCGAATTTAATTTTTCACTCCTCATATTGCTCCCACTTGGACGAACTCCATTAAATTCATTATCTTGATCCAAGGTTTCAAATAGGGAGTAGTCCTCACCTATTTCACCCTTCTTAGGAAATTCATTCTCCAAGAACATGACATCTCGTTATTCAAATTCAGTTATACTCCAACTTTCTTACTCACCTATAAACACATACCCTTTCGAGTGCTCTGAGTTTTTTTATAAAAATATTCTTTTTACCTCTAGGACTCAATTTCCCATATTTGTGAGATGGTTCATGAGTATAGGCAACACAACCCCAAGGTTTAAGAAAACTCAAATCCGATTTTCTACCTATTCATAACTCATATGGAGTGGAAGTAACTTATTTAGAAGGCACACAGTTAAGTATATAGGTAGCAGTTAACAAAGCGTCACCCCAAAAGGTGATGGTTAAGTTAGCTTGTGCCATCATGGACCTTACCATTTCCAATAGAGTTCTATTTTTTTTTCCGCAACACCATTTTGTTAAGGAGTATAAGGAATGGACAATTGTCTTTCTATTCTTTTTCATCACACAAATTTATGAACTCATCATATAGATATTCTCGACCTCAGTCAAATCTTAATGCTTTTATTTTCTTGTCTAATTGATTTTCTACTAAGCTCATAAATTTTTTGAAGCAACTAAAAACCTCAGATTTACAAGAAATCAAATAGACATGTCCGAACCGAGTATAATCATCAATAAACGTGATGAAATAAATAGCTACATGCCTTGCTCTCACATTCATTGGACACAAATGTCATAATGGATTAATTGCAAAGGAAATTCAGCTCTTGATCCATTTCTAAATGGTTTCCTTGTTGTTTCTTAGTTAGGCAATGCTCACAAGTGGGCAAATCAACTTTTCCGATATTACCCAATAAGCCATCTTTGGCTAATCTATTCATTCGTTGTTGGCCTATATGACCAAGTCTAGCATGCCATATATTCACATCATTATCACATGAATTAGAAGACGTGAAGAGGGAATAACATACATTAACATTATTAGAGTCAACATCCAGCACAAAAAAACCATATAGAAAGTGACCACAAGCATAGTAACTCGTTCCCAAAAACAAGTCCACACCACTATTATGGAAATTCAAATTAAAACCAAACTTAACCAACACTAACACAAAAACTAAATTCCAACGAATCTTCGAAGCATATAATACATCATGTAGGAATAAAGTGCATCCACCACGTATATTTAATTGGCAAGTGCCAATCCCTTTTACTTCAATTCTGGAGTTGTTCCCTACATAGATCCATTTCATTCTAGTTGGAATTTGTCTGAACTCCACGAAGGCACCTCTGTCCTTCATTATATGGTCTGTAGCTCCCGACTCTACAGTCCACAAAGGATCAAATTCAGTTAAAAGTACAGAACTTCATACAAAAACAAAGTTCTCAAGAATACAAGGGGTGTTTACCTTCTTTGGCTCTCTACAGTCGTGAGCATAGTGACCTTTCTTACCACAATTGTAACACTTTACCCTTGACATTCCCTTCATATGAGAACGGATTCCTCTCTCATGTTGGTCAACTCTTGGTTTCTTCCTTGAAGAGCTCACTCCATTACCTTTCCACCTTTTGAATGAGTCAGGATGCTTACACTTGGAGCTTGAAGCTCCTTGTGAGCTAGAACCTACATAATAAATATCAGTTTTTAGCTTTGCCGCCAAGAGGCAATCCTCTTCTAGCTCAAGATGGCATACTGCATCCTCAAAGGTCTTAATGTTCTCATTGTGGGTCAGGTGCACCTTTATATGCTCCCAACGTTGAGGCAAGGAACAAATCACTACTTGTACTTGTTGTTTGTTAGTCAGAACGTGGCCAGCATCCTTCTGCTCATTTATCATGTTTGACATCTTCCTTAAGTGTAGTTTCATAGACTAACCATGAGGCTTCTTGTACAAGTCAAACCTTATAATGAGCTGTCTTAGCTTGGTCACCAATGTATGACCAAATCTTGTTGCCAATCCTTCCCATATCTCTTTGGCATTCTCAAAACGCTTGAACTCTTGCATGACATCATTCTCCATGCTACTCAGCAACGTGATGCGATCAAGGGAGTTCTTTCTTTTCCATGCAACAAATGCATCCTTATCTCTTTTGTGTTGTGCAATGTTCCCATCTTCAGGCTCTTCCATAACAAGATTAAGAGCTTCAAGAGCCTCTTGCTCTTCTAGCGCATACTGGATTTTCATATGCCATGTTTCATAATTATCACCGTTGAGCTTCTCTCCTTTGTTCAATTTAGCAACTATACTCTTAATTGTTGAAGCCATTGGATCTGAACATATCAAACACACATGCACGAAAAATTAATGCCTATCATTTATGCATCTATCTAGCATAGACTAATCATATTAATGAATAATTTTAAATAAGACTTCAGAATCAAAAGGTCACTATTGTTTCCAATCATCATCCAAGAACCTTAATCGGAATTGTCATTAATATAACCTTCTATGCAAAAATAAGTCCTTTGAAGCTACTTAAACTTCCATAACTACCCACAAGAATTAATAGTAACAAAAAGCAATAGACATTGAACATTCATTAATGAAAAACATTTTTACATAACGAAACTAATACATTAGAAGTCACAACATCAACATGGAAGAAACTATTTACATAACATAACTAATACATCAATAAAACAACCCATGAACAAGGAAAGACTTATAAAAGCGCTTTGAAAGCTTAAGCTTCTTATTTGGCAATCATGGAAAGACAAAGGGAAAACCCCTAGGGTTTCTCCCATGCACATTCATTCCCGCCTGGTCGTATTCATTCCTAAGGTCTAAGTCCTCGAGGCCTCAATCTTAAAGTATTCCCTCACAAAAGCCACTACAAGCTTTTTATAATCCGAAACCACGTTGACATCCCATAGACGATTGAACACCACTTGCCATTACGATGGAAGAGTGTTAACCATGGATTGCATTATCTCAAAAGCTAGCATGGGATAACCTTTCCAAATTATTTTCTGTATCTTCTTATTGACCTTGTGCACGTGTACCCTTATATCATCACTTTCCCATCGATAATTTGCCAACTCAGCTATCAACCTTTGAAGTCTCCTTTTTTGTCTTCTTGAAAATGCGTGACTAGGTGTACGCATGCGAATGGGAGCCATTGTTCCTGCAACAAATGTAGAACATAAGGTACTACACATACTCCATAGTGAAATTTTTTTTTTTTAGTCAACTATGGTCAACACAGGTAAATGAAAGTCAACAGTCTTAGGTCAACAAAGAGGTCAATGGTCAACAGATGACCGAGTCAAGTCAAAAGGTCTCGGGTCAGGTCTCGAGTTGGACAAATCGACTCCCGAACAGCAGGCTGACGTCAGCCACACGCACGGGCGGTTACCCATGCGCGTGCAATGCACACGCCCGGGAAAACTGCCTTGGCGTGTGTGTTGCATGCGCCAACAACAGCAACCACTTCCAGCCGCGCATGGCGGTGCGTCTAGCCACCTCCGGCGGTGTGCCACCACTCATTTTTCTCGTATCGACAAGAACTATGACCGTGTGTATTCAAAAACTAATTTTGACATACGAAAAATCATAAAAGGGGAACGAACAGTGCGTCGGGTGTCGAGATCTTCACCCTCGATCACTCGTCGTCGTCAAAACTTGAATTCCAGCCATAAAATCAATTATAAACGACAGTAACAATCAATAACAACAATCCTAGGCTCCGATACCAATGAAGGAAACGGATTCCAGAACAAACGAATATCGAACTAATCAAATATCAATCAATAAAATATGCAGAAACGGCCCAAGGACACATATAATACCGATCGGAAGGCATATCACTTAAATGGACATACCATATCACGTCAAGTTTTGCTGTAGTCGTGCTGCCCTCAACGCCGGATCACCCTCTAAGCCGAGAGTAGCTTTTTTTTTTTTTTTTTTGTTACTGTCCGTGCATGTTCCAAAGCTAGTCGCTAGCCACTCAAATAGCATCGAAACCGACACGTAACACATTACGCCAACATATTATTTCTAAAAAAATAAAGAATTCCGACACGTTGAAACACATTATTTATTAAATGTGTTTTTTATATGTACATGGTAAATTATCAATTTTGTGACTTTTCAATCAAATTAATTTGATTCCAATCCACAAATAAATAAATAATAATAAAAGAGTCTAGAATGAATCTACAAACATCAATCCACCATTTTCTTAATATCATTCATTATTTCAATTTGACAAGTTCAACTACATTGCATTGCAATAATCCATAATACTTTTTAAAAAATAAACAATCCACATTCTACCATTAAATTTAACATTTAACTATAAGTTGAAAAAAATAACCCACATCTCACCATCAAATATAATAAGAAATTATTCATTTACATTATCCAATCCTTATGAAAAACAACAGACTCCATCTTCAGCTTATCAAGTAAAAGACTCACAATCAAACATGTCCAATGCATCTCTGCCAATATCCCACATCTTAATCACTCCTCCTGCACTATGAGCTTTTGCATTATAGAAGATGAAGGTTGCTGTGAATGAAAACCAAATCTTCTACACATTTTGAGGTCATCTTGTTTCTTCTGACCAAAGTGCACAAAGGAGTAAGTACTCCAATTCCTCTTGGCACACGATGAGGAAAAATATTGTGTAAGAAGCTTTAAGGCTATATTTTGAAGCACAGGTGCACCTGCACTATGATTAACCCACAAAGTATTAAAATCCATGTAGAATATCGAATGGTATCAACTTCGCTAAAATCCCCATTTTTGCTCATAAAATCTACATACTCATAATTTACGTTGTTGCATTCATCCAAGTTAAGAAAGTATTTCCTAAGGCATTTAGTCTTTCTTAGTCGATCTCCTTATCCTTGTACGGAGAAACTCAAGTAAGATCTTTATTGAGCCATTAATCATTATAGTACTTTATTTTAATAAAATAAAATAAAAATAGTAAATCATAATGAGTAAAAGTAGTATTATATTATCATATCAAAAAAAGAATAACCAATAAAGTAACTATCTTATACAATCTTAGATTACCTAGGAACCTTATAAAATAAAGTGAAGTGTTGTTCCTAGTCAATGATCCACAAAAATTATATGAGCCACCTCATAAAATGAAGACTCCCCATCTAGCCTTTTTCACTTCATGCATATATATAGCTTTCTTCACTTTTTTAATCATTGAATCTCACATGTCATAAATGACATGCGAACCCCTGGAGTGCCAAAACTTGGCACGGGGGGACACTTAAGTGACAAAAGTTCATAAATGTACACTTAAGTGACAAAATTGGAGCAAAAAGATCAGTTAAGTGTCAACGGCGAAAAATCTAGCCAAATTGCCATGTATCATTTTCCGACGATTTTATTTGTTGAAGGAGCAATTTTTTTCAAAATAAAATATCCACGTGGCAATTTTTTTTTAAAAAAAGAATTGTCCAAGTCATACCAAAAAAAAATTTTAAATCAATATTATTTATAAAAAAAAAAAAGAAGGAAGGGGAGGGTTCGGTGAAGGCTATGCAGCCCTCGTTGCCCCCGCCATCACCATTGCCACTGTTGTCGCCACTGTTGCCCCACCATCACTAGGAAAGGCTGACGACAGTGGGGTGAGGGTCGACCGGGGTCGCCAAGCCCTAGCCAGTGGTCGGCAACCCCAGCTGACCTACAATGAGAGCCTACGGGCCCTTGCCCAGATTTGGGGCAAAGGTCACAACCCTCCCCTAGATCCGGTGACCCTTACCAGACCGACCTATGGTGAGGGCCTACGGGCCCTCGCCGCAAGTCAGCCGAGGTCCCCGGTTGACCCTCGCCCACCGTCACCAGCCCTCGCCAAGAAGGGCCAGTGGCGGTGGGACGGCGACAACAGTGATGGCAAGGACTGCACAGCCCTTACTCGATCCTCCCCTTCCTCTTTTTTTTTTTTTTATAAATTAATCAATTTTATAATAATATATATTTTAAGTTATTTAATATTATTTAATTAATACATTTTTAAATGCCACGTTATCACAAAAGTGACGTTGTTTTAGTTGAGTTTTTGCTGACTTAGCTTCCAACGAGCCACATAAGTGAGTTATATTATTAAAATAAGCCATGTTGGATTTCCGGTGGCCTTCGCCGGAGTTGGCACTTAAGTAATCTAATTTTCAAAAAAAGTGTCACATCGTGCCAAGTTTTGGCACTTGGGATGTACTTTTGCCTATCATAAACTAAGTGAAGAGAAGGTATATAGTCAATTGAATCCCACCAAAAAGCATCTAACACCTTCTCTTGGACAAACTTAACCCCTTGATAGGTATTCTATTTGTCGTAAATTACCAAGCTTTAAAGATCACTTTTTATTAACTTAAACCTCATAAGCATCACAATCATCAAAGGAAAACATGAATTTGCTTTGAAAAGCATTTTCAAGTTAACAAATTCATTATATATTACTAATCTAGTGGAATGGTTCATCATGAAGTGTTTGATGTGCATAACTTCCCCAACAATCTTTGAAATCCAACTACATTCCCCATAAACTACTTAATTGGTCTCCGCATTCTTTGAGGCATAAATGTTTTTTCAAAGTTAGACTAAGGGTGTATACTATACAAGGCGTCCAAAAAATGGATAAAAATTCTTGCTCAATAAGTTGTCTTATGTCCTTACATTTTGAATCATTATTTGTAATTACTTGTACTACATTCTAATGCCCAATCTCATTGATTACTTCTTTTAATAAAAAAAATGAAATGCATATCATTTATTTCGCCTGAACAATGAGCTAATTTCATAAACTTAGATTCTCCATCCAACACCACCATAAAATTAATAAGCGATCTTTTTTTGTGAGTCACTCCATCCATTACTAACAATACGTACATTATTCTCCATCAACATGTTTCTAATAGGTTTACACAACATATCAATATTTACCTTCTCTTTTTGTAACAAAGTATTAATTAACAAATAATATTTCATTGATATATACCTTGCAATATTATAATTAGTGGCATAAGTAAAAGCGAATTGAAAATAAGGATTCTTTACTAAGTTAAACAGTAAGCCCCCAATAGAGCATCCAAGTAATCTCATAATCTAAACGTTTCTATTGAGTCATGTTGAATGCCTTCTCAATTGATATTCCACTCTTACTTCCAATATTCCTTTTTTTGGAATCGAATGGTGAATACATTCCGCCACTGCTACCATCACTAATTGAAAAACTAGAAAGGGCAAAGATACATTTTTAGGCGCATTACTCATTAATCTAGTATTAATTTCTTCATGTAATTTTTCCATCTCCAAAATATCCTGTTTTTTTCCACTTATCATCAACAAATGGGCCATAATGCTCAAGTATGAACTCTTAAAATCTTTTTTTAATTACATTTCCAAGACAAATTCCCCCCTCCCCTTGCATCGTTATGAGTTGCTGACTTAGTCATATATCTCCATAGTGGTTTATTTTAATCTTCATTACTAGAAGTAGGCGGTCATGTACTAGAAATGCTACTATCTATTTTTGAAGTCATTTTACAAAAAAATACAATTAAAAGAACTATAAATTTAATATATAGTGCAAGTAAATGTGATCACAAAAAGCAAAAACAAATATATATAATAATATTCATTGTAACCTCATATCATTATTGTATCGCAATAATGTTATCATCTAAACCAGATTACAACCATTATATACGATTGACTTAGGAATAATGTTATTATATGCAACTGATTGAGGAATAGACTACAAATATTGCAAACTCATATTCTAAAACAGACTACAAACAATGCAAACTCATATTTCTTGAAAAATCATAAACTAATAAAGCACTCATTTAATATAAAGAAACTGAAGCTCTACACTAATCGATGAACTTCCAATATCCAACGGACTACTCATGAAATTAGCCTCAAATAATCGAGTAATCAACGATCATTAAGGAAATTCTTGAAGCCTACCGTTGAAAGACAAAAATTGAACTAAATGCTTGGTTAGGTCATTATGATCCCAAGCTATCTATTTATAATGAAGCCAAAAAATTGTAAATAAACAAATAATTAAAAAAAAGCATAGAATGAATTTATACTAAAATATTAATTCATCATTTGTTAACATCATTCATTGTTTCAATTTAATAAATTCAACCACGTTCCATTCCAATAATCTATAGAACTTGGAGGAAAAGAAGTCAAACAACTCACATTCTAAAATCACGCGTTGGAAGAGGAGAAAAAAAACTTGGAGGGAATTGTGTGTCATAGGAAGTGAAAATCAGAAGAGAAGAAAATACAAGGTTTTTCTTCTTTCCATCTTTATTATTATTATTAGTAGTAGTATTATTATTATTATTATTATACATATTTATATTTTGACCCTCATTTATTGAAATTTTTTAAAATTGACACCATGTATGTCGGAATCACTTGTCAAAATTTCAGACTCGCATGTTGGAAGAGTTGATCACGTGTCGTTATGTCAAACATGACAACGACACAAAGGCTCCCTGAGCATCAGCGCCTCCTAAGTTACAAATATATCCCTATCAGCAAAATACTCAACAACACTCTCCCTCAAATTGGAGCATAGATATTATACATGCCCAACTTGACTGAAACAAGATGAAACAATTTAACCATTAGTCCTTTAATGAACACATCAATGAGTTGATCACTAAACTAAACAAAGGGTGTACAAATTAAACCGCTCTCTAACTTCCCTTGATGAAGTACATGTTAATATCCACATGTTTCGTACGATCATGCTGTATAGGATTGTGAGCAATATTAATAGCAACATTTTTATCACAATATAGCATCATGGGAACATGAACAAATACACCCAGATCTTCAAGTAAACCTTTAAGCCATAACAGCTCACAAACTCTTTATGCTATCATGCGAAACTTTACTTTAGCACTAGATCGAGCAATTATATTATGTTTTTTGGTATGCCAAACCATAAGATTCCTTCCTAAGCATGCATAATACCTAGATATAGACTTTTGATCAGGGGATCTAGCCTAATCAACATCTGTATAGGCTTCAACTTTCAAACCATCATAAGCAAACAAAAGAATCCCTTTCCCAAGAGTAGACTTCAAAGACCGAAGGATCTAAAGAATGGCATCTATATAAGTAGAGTATGGATCATGCATAAATTGACTCTCTAGGCTCATGGCAAAAGAAATATCAAGTCGCGTATGAAACAAATAAATCAACTTGTCCATTAACCCTATCCACCAGATCACCATCATTTTTTCAAAGATGAGTATTGGTCTCAATAGGTGTATCGGAGAGACGACTTCTCAATAATTCAACTTCTGTCAAAATATTAAGGTCATACTTTCTTTGAAATAGAAAGATATCTTTTGAAGATCTGACAACTTCCATCCCAAGAAAGTATCGAAACTTTCCAATATCCTTTATCTCGAACTCTTGTCCAAGAAACTTTTTCAACCTATTGATTTCATCACTATCATTCCTTGTGATAACAATATCGTCTACATAGACAACAAATGTAGTGACTTTAGCACATGATCTCTTCACAAACAAAGTATGATCGGCATTACTCTATTTATACCCAACAAAATTTTTGAAACCTACGAAATCAAGCTCGAGGTGATTCTTTTAAACCACAAAGTGCACGTTTCAACTTACACACTTTACCTTGATTTTGTCAAAAGAAAAATCTAGAGAAATCTCTATATACACTTTTTCTACGAGCTCTCCATAAAGAAATGAATTCTTCACATCTAATCACTAAAGATCCCATCCCTAGTTAACAACACAAGAAAGTACAACTCGAATAGTACTCAGCTTAGTGATAGAAGCAAAGGTTTCTTGATAGTCAATTCCATAAGTTAGTGTAAATCCCTTTGCTACTAACTGTGCTTTATATCTAACCATAGTGCCATCCATCTTCTGTTTGACTACAGACACCTACTTACATCCTGCTAGTTGTTTTCCAAGAGAAAAGAAAACATTATTCCATGTGTCATTTTTTTTTCAAAGCATGCATCTCTTCCGCCATTGCTACCTTCCACTTCTCATCTGCAAAATCTTCTTACTAATTCCAAGGAATAGAGACAGAAGATAGAGAAGACACAAAATACGATAGGAATAGACAAAGCACCATATGAGACAACATGGGATATAAGGTGTTGAGTATAAGTTCTACTATCCTTTCAAAGTGCAATAAAAAGTTGAGAAGGAGAAGCCTCACCAAAAGGAGTAGCAAAATCTGGCTCCATGGATGATGATCAAATAGGCAATGTATCATTGTTCTTAATCAGAGTGTTGGTAGTGGGATCCCTATGACGATATATCTTCAACGTCTCCCCTTGAAGTGGTTGTTTTATTATCTCCGCTGAAATACTATATTATCCTCTTCTTGTGTTGCATTGTTCACCTCTTGAGAAAGAGGAGAACTATTAGTGACCGTTAGAGGAGGAAGATAAGTAATATCTTCATGAACATTTAGAATGGGCAACACCTCTATACTAGGACACTTCTCCTAAAGAGGTGGAGTAGAATAATAGGAATTAGACCCATGAAAATCACATCCGTATATACAATGGTGTGCCCAGAATGAGGATAATAACACTTCTAATCTTGTTGAGTAGCTAAATACCCGGGAAAAATGCAACGAAGACAAGGGAGTTCCACCTTACTCTTAGAGGTGGTGTTATGAGCTTAAAAAACAAAACCAAAAATTTTGGGGGGAAGAATTTTAGTCAGCATTTGATTGATTAAATAAGCAATGGTTAAAAATAACATCACGCTCCAATATTGAGCTGGGACATGACGGGCAAACATAAAAGACCTAATGACCTCTAACAAATGTCGATTCTTTCTTTCAGCAACACCATTTTGTGCTAGGGTATCAACACAACTAGTTTGATGAATAATGACATGATTAGGGGGATATCGTTGGAATTGACTCTCACTGTACTAAGTGCCATTGTTATTGCAAAAAATATTCACAATAGCGTTGAACTGAGTTTGAACTATTTTGTAAAATATTTGAAAACTGTGAATAACGTTATTTTAACAAATAAACCCAAGTTGTACGAGAATGACAATCGATAAAAGTAACAATCCATCGATGATTGGAATTAGAAGTATGATGGGAAGGACTCCGCAAATTCATATGAATCACATGAAATGGGAAATTACTTTTATTATTTGAAGATGAATATGTTGTACAAGTTTGTTTAGCCAAAATACAGACTTTACAAAAGACTCATCTTTATTACAAGCTGAAATGAGACTAGGAAAAACTTTTTAAAAGTTCCTAAAGGGAGATGACCTAATCTACAATGCCATTGGTGGAGATCCATCAATGTCGAATTAACTTGATGAGACACAGAAGGCAAAGTTGAAGTAGAAACCCCACTACCCTCAAGTAGATAAAGACCACCATTCAATTTACCATATCCAATCTCCTTTTTTGTTACCATATCTTGAAGAACACAATGAAAAGGGAAAAAATGTTTCTTTACAATTTAAGGCTCGAGTTAGACTACTAACATAAAGGAGATTGGTAGAGAATGATGAGATATATAAAACAAAAGATTAGGGAAGAGTGGAGGAACAATTGATGGAAAAATATTTTTCAGCAATAGAAGAAAGGATTCCATCAACTACACTAACTTTGTCTCTGCCAGAAGTAGGGGTGTATTAATTGAAGAGACTAGAAGAACTTATCATGTGATATGTAGCCCCTGTATCAATGATCCTTGGGCTGGAAACTACTTATGTATTAAAACCCTCAAAGAAGATGCTTGAAATGGCTAGGTTTGAAGCATAAGGAAAAGGTGAATTGGTAATAATAGAGAAGGTAGCACTAGCAAAAGCTTTCAATAGACATCGAAATGCCTAAAGTTCTTCCTAGGATAAATCAATATCAGCAATAGGTGCAGAAGCAATAGTTTCAGTATGGTTTGCCTTGTTTTTTGTCTTTCTTTGTACCCTGTTTGCCTCAAAATCTGTAGGTTTTACATGTAACTTCCAATACGTAGCCTCAATATGATAATGCTTATGACAATGCGCACACTCGACAACCTCTTTAGAGTTATCACAAGCTTGAGCAATTGAATCAGACATGATAACAGTGCCTATACTAGTTTGTAGAATGGATTGATCCACAATAGTTGGATAGAGCATTGCTGGCCGATGACTTTCTTTAGAGTGAATTAATGCATATGACCATTCTAGAGTAGGGAATGGAGACCGACTAAGGACTTGAACACGTATCTAATCATATTCAACATTTAATCCTACTAAGAAATCATAAACTTTGATCTTGTCCACATGCCTCTTGTATGCAGCAATGTTCGCAGATTTGTTAGATGATAATCGGCATAATGCTCTAGCTCTTGCCATGAGCTTCAAAGCTCAACATAATATTAAGATATAGTCATCTTTTTCTGAATGGTGTCATGAACCTTTTTTCAAAGTTCATACACCTGTGCATCATTCCTAAGTAAACCATAAGTATCCCTTGCAGTCAACCAAATTTGTGCAGCAATATCAAGAAGCAAATATCCTTTTGCAATATGTGGCTACATCAAATTAAGTAAAAAAGACATTACCAAATAGTCATTTAAGATCCACTTGTCCTGAGCATTACTTGATGTATCTAGCTTCACAAAAGTGCCATTGATATTTCCTATAAGCTCATGGCCTACAATGGTCAAGAATGCATATCGAGACCATATCCTTTCAAGTCCGTACCAATTCGTGATTTATGATCCAAAGTTATTAACATGCAAATCAATTTTTATCTAGGAATCACCAATAATCATTTTTTTGTGACTATAGTATCGGGATAATTACTTTACTCCTACGAACTAGAGATTATAGATTCAATGACTTGATTATGCTAGATTATACTAACACCCTTTTGGTACCTTTCTTTTACTTCATAAAATGTTTTGCAGGTTGTTTGAAATGATTGTGACTTAGTCATTATCATGTAAGTTGAACATATTGGTGTGCAAACATTAATACAACACCCAATAATCAAAGTATTAAATAAATTACAAGGAAATAGAGGAATTACTTATCTTGAAGCAAATTAAGCATTTGCAATGTGAACTAGAAAATCACATTTACCAACATAAATATATTTTTTAATTAACATGGAATTCCACTCCAATCTATTTAGGGTTTCTGTTATTTAAATGAAAACTAACCTATATGCAATGCATGTAATATTATTACTCTTAATGCAATGACATAAAAAAATATCTATTTTAACATAGAATGCAACTTTAAATGAAATTATTCTACATGACATGCAATTTAATCAAAAAATCTAACTCTAATGATGGGTAATAATATCACAAAGACCCTAAACTGATACATCTATGACAAATTTATCCTAAACTAATATTTTGACCACCAAAATCCCAAAATTAGTATATCTTTGACAAATTTACCCTAAACTGGTACACTTATGATAAATTTATTCTTCATTAGTTTTCGTTAAATTTTTCCATCAAATTGTTAAGTTAGATGACCCATGATAGTTGATTAATGTATTAGTTTGTGATTTTACTCTTCATTTGTCACAAATGTACCAATTTTGTGATTTTTTATGGTATTAATCTAATGTAATTGAGGGTATATTTGTCATAAATGTACAAGTTTTGGATTTTTGGCAATCAAAAAATTTAATTTAGGATAAATTTGTCACAAATATATTAGTTTGAGGAGTTTTATGGTCACTTGGGGTAAATTTGTCATAGATCTTCTAGTTTGGGGGTTTTTCGTGATCAAAAAATTATTTCGGGGTAAATTTATCACAAGTATACCAATTTTGGATGTTTCATGGTACTAACCCTAATTAATATGCAATCTTCTAACATGACATGCCATTCTAGTTAAATTACTTTATATGACATTAATTTAATCAATGACCTAACATATAATTACTAAGGCTCCGTTCGTTTTGCGGAAAATGACTTCTAGAAAAATATTTTCCAGATTTTCCGGTGTTCGGGGGGCGGAAAATAAGTTGTCAAAGAAAATATTTTCCGATCAATGGAAAATCCCCTTCTAAAAGTGTGGAAAATGATTTCCTTTTTTGCAAAATGGAAATCATTTTCCACAACCCTGCATCTCCCATTCTAAAGTGTGCACGACTCTCACCCATCTACACTTTTGCCCATTTGTCACAGCGTCTGCACTTTTCCCCCTTTTCTCTCGCAAAAACTAGGGTTTCTCCTTCTCGATCGCTCGTAACTTCGAACAAGAAGTCTTGATCAGATTTCGAGCAAGAAGCCCCGATCACTTGCAAATTCGCGGGTACACTCTCCATCTCTTCCTCAAGTCAGAGTCGTTCCATGTTGAAAATGATCTTGTATTTGCGTTGGATTTGAACTATCGATGTTGCTGAAGACTGAACACGTATTTGCGTCACAATTGTGAGCGTTCACTGATCTTCGATCTTTGTTCATCTTCGTTGTCATCAAAATCGAAATCCCCATCAAAGCATTAAGAAAAATCCACCCCCACTCTCAGCACCCACCCACCCACGCACACCCTCACCCACGAAGCTTTCGCACTTCACTTCAATGGAATCACCGCAGAAAAATCTCTTCAATCTCATGGCCTTCCTTCCAATACATTGACTTTGCAACGATATTTCCTAAATCTATTGGAGAGCTCCCACATTGGGAGTGAATACCAACGTCCCCAATAACTTGAGTCGGCATATTGTTCTAATGGCTTGGTCCACTGTTTTGTGCCCAAAATCTGCCTCAGTAGCTCGTTTGGGGACAACCCCACAAGCTTCAAGGCAAAATGTGAAGAAGATCTCATTTCCTCTGTACTCTTCCGAGTCGCAGGTGATTCAATTTGTTCCCAGAGGCATACCACTTTAGAAATTCATTTGATTTAATTTGGTCTATTGATGGATTTTTTGGTTTTTTGCATAAAGTTTGGGTTTCGTGTAGTTTCGTTTATTACTATCTATGGGGGTGATGACTACTTGAATATGGGTTCAGCTCTTATTTGCATCATCTTTTATGGTTAGATAATTATCACATCTCAAATTTATTTGTTCTTTATTCAAATTGTACACCTTGCTTTAGTTGATGTCTTAATTATGTAAAAAACTTTACAATAAGAAGTTGAACTTCATGCACTATTGATTCTAGCTAGAATTAAGTATATAAGAGCGCATTACTATGAAAAGTCGTAAATATGAATAGATGTAGTTAGATTTGACATAATTTATGTTTCTTAATCAATGTATTTCAATATAGATGGTGGATAATAAAATCCTAGCGGCGGTAATGGGTGTAGCTACAGTGGTTATGACAATTGCCACACTAATTTTGGAAGAGTATAATCATTCGGAGAACTGCATACCGAGAGAGTCTCATGTGAATCGAGATTATGATTTGTGATTTTCTTATGTATTAGCTGGTTGGGAGGGTACTACCCATGATTCACGCATTTTGTCTGATGCACTTTCAAAGCCAAATGGATTGAACATTCCAAAAGATAAGAAAATGGAATTTATAGAATATGTTTGAAGTGAGATTAGTAACTTAATAATAAACTTATTTATAACTTGTAGGAAAATATTATCTTGCCGATCTTGGTTATGGAATCCAAAATGGCATCATCTCTCCCTATCGTAGTGTTAGATACCATTTGAAAGAGTTTAGTGATCGCCCACCTAAAAATGAGAAGGAACTATTCAATTTGCGCCATTCATCTCTAAGAACTACTATTGAAAAAGCATTTGGAGTATTAAAGAAACGTTTTCGAATATTAGATTCTGAACCTTTTTAGTCATTTGGAACACAAGTCGATGTTGTCTTGGCTTGTTGTATCATTCACAATTTTATCATGGGAACTTATCCCAATGACTCTATCATGGAAGAGATGAATAGACAAATGGAATCTTGAAGAGAAAATTCAAGAATGCAACTCTCTCAAAGAGATGAAAAGGAGGAAAATAGGATATGGGCATAAAAAAGGAATAGGATTGCACATGCAATATGGATTAGTTATCAGAATATTAGAAGAAGCCATTAGTTTTCATTTTATTTCTTTTGAGTGTTTCATTTAGAATATGTAATTTTCATTCCTTTAATGATAATCATCTTTAAATATTTATTATGTGTCATTATTCATCATTTTTTTTATCATGATGTTTAAAGTTGTTACGTAGTTATCATGATGGGTAAAAGTAAGGCAAAAAAGGAGAATGTTAAGCAATTCAAATGGTCGAAGCCTATGGAACATGTTCTACTTGAAATTCTTGCCGATGAAGCTACTAAAAGAAACAAGCCTTCAAGCACATTCAAACCCTCTTCAATTGCTCAAGTTGTCGATATAATATATGATAGGTTTGGCATTGGTTGTGAGCCCGACCATGTTGAGAACCATTTGAAGACAGTCAAAAACAATTGGAAGATGATTCAAACTCTATGTGGCAAGAGTGGATTCAATTGGGATGACAAGTTAAAGATGGTTTTAGCCGGGAAAAAGGAATTTGATGAATATGTGTTGGTAAGTTTTTTCATCACTTCTTCTCCACTTGAGTGCTCTGGTGTATGTCTGAAGATGCTTATTGTGCTTTGGTTTTAGCTCTTATTGAGCTCTAGTGTGTTTCTGAAGTCGCTTGTTGGAGCTTTAGTTTCTGCTCTTGTTTGTATGTCTGAAGGCACTTATTGACCTTTGGTTTCAACTCCTATTTTCTTTAGTAAAATGGTTCTCAACGTGGTTGGGCTTTAGCTGAGCTTTGGTTTATGTTCTTGTTGAGCTTTGGTTTCTTTAGGTACTATCTAAATTCCTCGCAAAATGCCTGTTTATGTTGCTATTCTCCAGCTTTGATTGTTGTCTATCATCATCTTGTAAAGTTCTTGAACTATTCATATAATCAGCAGCATAATCTCTTTCTTTTGCTTGTGGATCGTGTTGATTTCCTTCTTCAGCTTCATACAATGCAACTTTTAATAACTAAATGAATATTGTGCATTGATAGGTCCATCCTTCTCATGAAAAATATTTGAATAAGATGATTGATATGTATGACGAGATGGCCTTGGTGGTTGGGAGAGACACGACCACTGGAAGCTTTGCTAAACAATTGGGAGACATCGATACAATAGAAGTAGACTCCTCACACAATTGGGAGACATCGATACAATAGAAGTAGACTCCTCACCTATTGATTTAGGTGATGACTTCGATGAGTTGATGAAAGGTTCAAAAACATCTTCATCTATTGTGCCTTTTAGAAAAGTTGAGAAAGGTCTGCCTTTAGAAAAGAGGCCTCACAAAAGGCGAAAGTGTTCCAACAATGATGATAAATTAGCTACATTTTCAACACATATTGGAGAGATGGCATCGACGATTAAGTCATTGGGTCAAAATGATATTGATCCCTCTCAATTGCAATGCACTACTCTCGACTCTACGACGAGGTGATGAAAATGGATGGATATTATGAAGTTAACCTTTGATCGGTTTTTGACCATCTAGTTGAGAATGAAAAAATTGGAAAAGCATTCATGGTGAAAAGTGTGGATTGATAAATTTCTAAGCAAAGAAAATGATCATCAATGAATGATATATTGTGTTGAGCTTTATTGCTATGTTGTTATTGTTAGTACTTTGATGTAAATGTTGTTCTTTAATGGCCTTTTTATGATCTTTTAGCACTTATGATATTGAGTAGCATGGACTTACATTTCAACTTAAAGAATGCTTGATATTTGTTCTGAAGTGATTGGATGTTACTTATTAGATGAAAATGTTGTTTATTGGGTTTACGGGTCGGTAAAACGGTGCATGTCCAAGTGGTGAAGTTTGGAAAACATTTTCCTTACTGAACATTGGAAAAAATTTTTCGGGACTTTTTTAGGTTTTAGCGTACACCAGAAAATAATATCATTTTCCTGGAAAATGACTTTCAGGAAAACATTTTTCGCGAAACACACGTAGCCTAAATGACGTACAATTTACAATCTTACTTTTATATGACATACACATGATATTTTTCCATTTAAATTCATAAAAAAAAATACCCTAAATGAACTATCAAGATTTAAGTGTTATCTACCTTAAACTAGGAAATAATCTATGCTAAATCCTAACTTATTAAAAAATTTATTTTAATCCTCTAGAATCAATTTAAATGAGCATCCTATCTAAACTTAATCTATTCAAGAAAAGCAAATAAAATCTACTCTAAACATATGAAGTTATCCATAAAAAACTATCCAAACCCTACCTAATTTTTTTATTAAGGAAACAAACTAATTCAAATCAACAAAAATAGCAAGAATTAAAATTAAATTACCATAAGATATTCATTCCATTCGAATTGTGTAATGAATAAGATTGATGGTGATGGATAGAATGGAAGATTCTCCTTGTGGAGATAGATCATATCTCATTGTTAAGACCACATTGCCCCTCATATACATGTTGTCAAATTAGGAAATTTTTTTAATTTAACGATATTTTTGGTTTTTTGGGAAACATGCATCATCAATCAAATATTTGATTATACCACAATATCAACAAAAGAAGGCAATAAAGGATTCAAATTAATTTCGGATCCGATAATTACCAAATTTTGCAGATCTTGTTTCCAAATCAGACAGAGATTGGACAGTGGCCGGTGGTGGTGTCTCACAATGTGGTGGATGTGCGGCGATGATGCCCGCAGTAAGGCGATCAAGGATCAGCGGTGGGGAGCACAAGGATGATGGCAGGCAAGGACACCAAGAAGACCAAATTTCCAGCGAACTTCCTTGACAAGCTTAGCCTTGAGGACAAGCCGCAATGAGCTGAGATGGCCAAGTAAGGCAACAAATCTTGCTAGATTGGCGCCTAAGAACCAGCTGGCGTTGTTAGGTAGTTGGCCTACATTTTGGTTCGTTGGGGCTATAAAACACCGACCCAAAAAGAGAAATTGCTGAACGAGCGAAGTACTCTTGCCAAAATCGGGGAGGGACTGATCGCAGTGGCTTGTCTTGACTCAAGCTGTCTTTGGCGTGCAGAAAGAGCGAGTAAAGAGAAAACAACGGAATAGCGAATTGATTGGATTGAGACTCGTCAGGTTGATTGCTGGTGTGCTGACCAACGCCGGTCTGGATATCGCTGGAGAAGCTAGCCTTGCAAGGCGCAGGATTGATCGTTGTTGGCCATGGGAATCAGCAATGAGGATCACGGCTTGAACCAAGGAGCAGCGGTGTTGGGTTGAGGCTGTGGCAAACACCGCGAGACAGTGGCAGGGAGGATCGTCTGACCGAGGGGCAAGGCACATGAGACTTGGCGCAGGGATGGCACAAGAACTGGCTGCGGCAAGGAGCAGGCCCGGCCCAGGACCAGGCACAACCTGGAATGGAGCCTGGTCAGTGACCGGGCATGGTCGGGGACGGGGCCTGGTCAGCGACCAGCGACCAGCGACCAGGCGCGGCCAGGAATGCGGCAGGCTGAGACTCCTCCTTATCACTCTTTTCTCGCATGCATTCTCTATTGTGCTATCAGATCATTAATTGCCGACCTTTCTCTCTCAATTGTGGCCTTATATCTATTATGACTGTCCCACCTCCCCCTCCCATATCCTGAATGAGCGTCCTCCATGCAGTGCTAGGTTTAGGCTAAAACTCTCAATTTAAAATTCTAAGATATACGCTTTACTAATACGAAAACTTCTATTATCTCTTAGAATCCCGATAATATCAAATCAAATTGTACATTCAAGATTTGAATAATAATCAAGATTAATTGCTCCATCATCCAATGAAAAATTTCGGCTTTTATGATCTTCATGGGCTTGGCTATATTTTCTTTCGTTGCGGGCTTAGTCCAATTAGCATAAATTAAGTTCAAAACCCCCCTGCACTCCAGTCCATTAGCTTCAATGAAATGATATGGGTTCATTACAATCGATGAAAATGCTCCTAAAATTTATGTGCAATTTAACTAGTATGTTCTGTTTAGGGGCTGAGGTCAATTCATAATTTTCCAGGTGTTGAATGACTAATTGAGTTGTTAAAATTTAAGTGTTAACAATCACCCTTCTTTAAAGGGAAGCTCACAAGGTTAATTCAAAGATTCCCATTATATCCTTTTCACAAGCTCTTTCTTTCCTCCATTCTCAAAATCAGGGATGGTAAATAAAGGTTTGTGAGAAAATCATGGCTTAAAAAGTGACAGGTACCATTTTATGGGATCAAGTAACGAAATATGCGACTATATAAACATATGTAAGTGGTAATGTGCATTATGAAAGTAGCTCCAACATGCATTCTCAAATAACATGAATATTTCATATATTTTTCCATAAATGCATGAGCCATAACACAAACATGTGATATTGCCAACAAATATGATTCTCAGCCTTTCATGTCCAAAATTCTACGGCCACACTTGGCCAACAAAACTCGAAAATCATATTGATTATGGTTAACTATCGAAATCACCACTTCGACCATAGAAGCTCGGAAACAAGATTGACCTATGCATGTGTACATCATATGTTTAAATGAGCACAAAAAATAAAATCACAATCCAATATGCTGGCATATGTATCATTAATCTAGATACTATTGAGAGAACACAATAAAAATAAGATACTTTAGGTGAGATTGTCAGGGAAAAGCTTAAGTTAGAGCCCATCAACATATCTACATGAACTCACATTTACTTGAAAACTTAAGCCAATTAGTTATGAACCAAATATGACATATTAACTATTCTACACCATATCAATTCTCCAATATAAGATTTTTCTAACACAACTCACATGTATATACCAACAATCTCCCTACATGTGTAAGCTTAGTGTTAGTCAGGTTTGTACACCCCCTTAATTCAGGCATCTTTTTGCAAGAACATGTCTTAACTTGAATCTACAATGGTCACTTCAACTATGGTCTCATTCTCCAGACTAAATTGTGTTGCTGAATCATGATGCCTACCTTCATCCTTGATCTCTTTCACTAGACTAGATGATGAAGATTGCCCGAAAGCCACGTTGGTCATGAGTTTCTTTCTTTGATATATTAACCAAATACCAATACACATTGGGAGCATATCACCAATTAGCCATTGGCTATGATACAAGTCATTGTGAAAATAATGCGGAAGTTAATGGATTTTGGCAATATATGCTTAATGTGAGAAGGAGAAAATTGCCAGAGAAAATAATGAGGAAAATAAAGAGCACTAGAAACTTATATGGCTCAATTCAAGTATTGCTATTTACTTCACAAGAAGAGCCAATCGCAAGAATTCCACTTTAAATTTGAAGATATACTATTTACAATCTCTTAATCACTCAATTGTTTCCAAGCTTAGATTACATCCAAAGAAATTTCACAATTATTATTTCACAATTTCTTATAAAGAACCTACTTAGAGAACTCATAGAGAAAAATCTTAATACTCCTCTTGTTTGCTCCTTTTGTATATTAGAGTAGAATTTTATCCTTGAAAAATTCCAAATAAGGGCTCGAAGGTGTCCTCATTTTCTCAAATAAAGGCTTAAAGTGGACCTTATTTCTAATAAGGGCTTGAAATGCCCATATTAGTCTAAAAAAAAGGACCTAAAGTAGTTATGGCCATTTCAGATAAGGCCCTAGCCTCACCGGTTCGCTAGCGAGCAAAAAATTTCGATCAATTAGGGGTATTTTCATCCAAATACAATTTAGAATTAAATTAAATTATTTATAAAAAAAAAAAAAAAAAGAAATGGAAAACACATGGCTGTCAACCCTCGTCTCTGGTCGGTGAGGGTCACCAGCCCTTCTCCAAGCACTAGCGATCTCGCCAGCCTTCACCACCACCCCACCAATGATGAGGCAGCAACCATTGTGTTTTCCTTTTTTATTTTAGTTTTTTTAAGCTTTTTATGAAAAAAAAAATAGAAAAAAGAAAGCAAAAAGATGAAAAATTTAAAAATTTAAAAAGATGAAATTTCCCTTCACAACTAGTGAGTTCTAGCCCTTTTTGGAGATTGATATGGGCACTTCAGGTCTTTATTTGAGAAAATAAGGGCATCTCAAGCTCATGTTTGAAATAATGTCCATTTCAAGCCCTTATTTAAGAAAATAAAGGCATTTTAAACTTTTATTTGAAACAATATTCACTTCAAGTCTTTATTTGAGAAATAAGAGTACTTCGGACCATTATTTGGAATTTTCCCTTTATCTTTTATATACATAATATTTCAATCCAAAATAGGAAAACCCTTTTAGGAAACGTATTCAAACTCAAGACATATTCTCAATAATCTCCAATTGGCTCGATGCTTGAGCCAAGTTATAGTGCTTTTAATTTATTTCAGCTCTCCCAACACTCCAACAAGAGCCTAACCATCATAAACATTTCAAGCTCAAGTCGAGCTTAGGCTTGTCTAGAGAACTTAGTCCACATGTTCGTAGAATTGTCTACCATGAAAAGTTTCTTCAAGATCACATCCTCTCTTGACATGCTAATAACGTAATAATATCATACACAAATGAACTCAATTCTCCAATGATATCTCTAACTTTGTCGAATGCCACACCAACCCAATGTACCATGTCAAAATCACTAGCCAAGTGACGTCGATGAAACCAATGTGACTCTTAACAACACCTTTCAATTTATAGCACAACTAATAGAAGTAAAGAACCCATTACTTAAAAATTGACCATCTTTTAGGTTCCTTGCATGACCCAGATTCTCAAACCCGATTGTCACCACACTACCTGAATTGCATTCTCTAAAACATAACCTAACATCTATAATCCCTAACAAAACCAAGAGGATCCACTTCACAACATTATAATGTGAACCTAGGATAATCATATACATTCTCTTTACCACATGTGATAGATCAAGCATAGTACTACCCACAACATAAATTAGGCAATCAACATTACTATTAGATGAAGCATGGGATAAGAGTTCCACCTCCATCCCAGTACATGATGTAAGACTACATAATTATAATATGTAGTAAGTGGAGCACTCATAGAATTTATTGACTACATGTTGTATTGTAAAATATTCCCATGGAATTTTGATGATTCCAAAAACTATCATTGCTATAATATCTATTAGGGTATATGCAAATGTTCATAGTGATATTTGAAAGACTGTGATGATATTTTTATAAGTACTTAAATAGCTCAATGAAGACTAGCTACAAGGATGTAGATTTCAATATAAGGTAAACAAGTTAGACATGACAATGTGTTTATGAGAACTTGGAAGGACCATGATACCTCTATCAAGTCTTTAGAAATTGATGTGCTCAAAAGTATTGGAAGGAGAATTGCAAGTCATTATTACAGTTAATACATGGACACCATCAAAATACCGGTGATAAAGTGCACATGCTATTCATGAGCATGGATGTGTGCTGATACCGAGTCGCTAGTGATGTTGTTCATACATTCATCGAAAGATGATCGTTAGAGACAAAGATTACAACTATTGGCAATTGGAAACACAATAGTAGGAGAACTGAAAATTGTTAGTGAGAAATTGATAACTTTTGTTAGACTATTAAAGTACCTAACAATGTGACAAAATGAACAAACTCCATTTTGGGAAAACCATGCTGATTCTAAGGTAAAAAATTGTATGGGTGATCCGTTTTTGGACAAACAACTTCTAACTACTCTCAATGGTTTTTACTCCTCAATACCATCACCAATGGGAAGATGGAAGATTTCTATATAAAGGAGGATTAATATAGTGGAGCTAACAATACAACCTAGAGGGAAGAGAATAAGTTGAATGAGAATAGAAACAAATTAACATAATCAAGTGCGATGTTGATGAACAGATACTAATAATAATGCTAATATTGAAGAGATATAAGGTAGTACACAAAGATTTAAAGTAGTTCAACTTTTTATCCCTAAGCTTATATTCACTCTCCATAACTAATAAACACAACAAGGTTGAAATTCATTAGTAATCTTCAAAACAAGTTACAATTAGCAAGTGTTGCTCCTATCAATTAATAAATTACACTATCAAGACACAACTATTGCTCTTCCATTTACACTTGACTTTATCACAATCACAATTCAATATCACCTCACAAACATATAATCAACAACATAGTCACCATCCATAAAAATAAAGCAAAGAAGAACATTCAAAGAAATATGTTAGATTTATTTATTTCCAACTAACCCCACTACTTCTCTTGGACCAAATATATAGCCATCAAATTTTATATGATCATTTCCAACTCAATTCCATGATGTAGCCATTGGTTCTACCATCATTAGTAGTAGAACATCTCTTTGTTGTTTTCTAGTGCATAACGGCTCTCTCTAATAGTGGTAGTTTTCCCAAACTAGTCAGAGTCCATTTTCTACTTAGTATTGTTAGAACTGCTCCTAATCAACTCCAGTGTTTTTTATGCAAATTCCAAGTCTTTGTAATGGCTATATTGGTGTTATTACTATTCCAATCATATGAGCATGTAAACACCACTTTCCAAAACTCAATATCTACATTATTACTTAATAATAATCAAGATTGTAGATTAACAGTAATTTGTTGATACCACCCATAGATAAAATCATGTGGAATGAAATGGAAAATCTAATGATCCTCTTGACTTCATCAACTTCCAAAGACTTCCAAGAACATTGACATCTCTTTTGTTTCATCTTTTTCACTAATTGACAAAATCAGCATTCAAAGACTTCCAAAGACATCAACATCCTCACAGATTCCTCACCTTCATTGAACTCATCAAGATTATTAATATTGTCACAATCTTCCCACATCATGAAAAGAACTAATATTGCTAACAATATGCTACTATGAAAATCTATACCACTACTCCTAATCGTAATCAAACCTTCTAGTCTTTGCAATCATGTTGGCAATTATGACTTTACAACTATCCACCTGCATAGTCCTTCTAATCTCTAAGGAACATCCCTATTCTAGACTTGTTCGCAAGTGCAGTCTTTCCAAGCTTCAATGAACATTATAGTTCTAGACTTGTTCGCTATCACCAACATCCATCTAACCGTTTCACCTTATCTTAATCCTTTCAAGCCATATGAATGTCCTTGGTCTTCTTCATTTGTTCACCCACGATCAAGGTCCCTCAACTTGCTCACCTTTATAAAGATCTAACTAGCTTGCAGACATCTAGACTCCCAATATCTTTTTCACCTCAAATATTGGCAATGATCCTTCTACATTAGCAAAGCATTTTCGATAGTGGCAAAGCACTCTTCATATCAGGATTACACTTAATAGGATAACATCTACATAGTGCTTGGATATATATCATCCAATAATAATCAACCAATATACACATTAGTAATATTTGGTTGTCTTTATCATCATCAAAACAACATATGAGATTTTTGCAAAATCTCTCCATTTTTTATGATAACTAAACAATCTTTGAATATGCAAATATCTTAATACATGGTAAAAAATGGAATTTTGAGTACATGAAAAAGCAAACACATTTGCCGTGTCTGGCTACTTTTTGGGCATTAAAATGCAACCTCCCTTGGTCTAATCGACCTTGGTTACAAAATATTCAGTGGATCAACAATTCTCTGTTTGGCCATGGCTTTTATGTAGACATTGTCAAGTTTTCTTTTGGTGCATTGTGCTATGTAATATGGAAATCCAGGAATGATCTCATATTCCGCACCACCAAGCTCTTTTTGCCATCTATGCAAAGGCACCTCATCAAGGCGGTCCAAGACAAAGCGCTGGCTTTCAATATGGTTGCTAATACTGTAAGGAATAGGAGACAACAATGCAATTGGGAAATTGACCCTAGAATTTTTTAGTAATCCTTGTAGAGGGTTGCCTCCCTATCGCCTTTGATGTACTCTGTGTGTTTTTTGTGAACCCGGCCCCCCTACCCTAGTGACATGTTGTCCCTTAGAGTGGTGATGGTGCTGAGTTTCACCTCTTGTACATTTCTTGACTGAAAATCATAAATAATACTTACCTTTACCAAAAAAAAAAAAAAAAAAAAAAAGCAAACACATTTGCTTATCTTGCCAAAAATATGAATTTAGCTCAAAGCATAATAAGCACATAATGCAATTTCCAAATATCAGGATATTCAATAAATATAATTGGGAGATAGCAAGTAGAAATATATTGAGCAAACAATATAGATCATCAACAGCTTATGTTTTAACACAAGTCACTTAGTCATATGAATTTTAAATAGGAAAGAACATTTATCATGCGAACTAATACTCCTATCAACATAAATGCATATTTAATTTAACCTCTCCCCTTTTTTGTCAGAATAAGTAAGACACTAATAATGTATATGCAATTTAGTTCATTTTCACATAATCTTCACACAATTGCCATATACATGTTCGACATGCTTAGGCCAACAAAAAAATGTAAAATAAAGCTTGTGTTCAGTGGATCAAACATCCCATGAATCAACAACTATATGTATCTAGTAACCACCATTTTCATCATGATGAAAAGAATTATCTTGTTTATGGAATATAAAGATCTACTTAAATCATTTTAATGGTTAGAATATGAGTAGATATTGATATCTCTAGACATGATAATCTTTAAAGAATAACTAAGACAATCAAAATAAATGATGATGCAAAAGAGATGGAGAATAAAGGCATTGTATAATTCTATTTAAAGACAAGTATTGAGAGATAACATGTTGACAATTGATATAAACTAAAGTTGCTCTCCATATCTAAGTGCTATCATATTAATAAAAACCATTATCAACATATAATTATTATCATCCGTACATATCATGAACAATCATCTTGATATTATCAATTTATAATTATCAATATCAGCAAAAGATTTTACCAATGAGAGAGACTGAAAGACAAATAAAATGGACTAACCATTTTAAGTAGAATATAGCATGTTTTATGGATGCATTCATCTTTTCTTCCATCCATAAAATGATAATCAAGATCCGAGCCAAAATCAACTCAAATATATCAAGGTTTGCCCATATCTCATTGCATTAATAAAGATATGTTGGGGTCTTAACCTTTGAAACTAAAGATTAGACCCCTAGTATTATCTCATATTGAAAAACATGTTATTGGTTGATGTATTTGAATTATAGATATAACATGAACTTTAAATGTCATTAAATGTATTAATCCTCATGCATTTCTCACGTCAAATGTCATTTACATAATTAGAACTTAGGTGCATCCATGGTTTAGGCCTTCTTATTTAAAATAATGCATATAATTTGTATAGAGTTAGAATAATCTAAGGTTTTCATTAAATGAGAGAGGGATAATGGGTGACATCGAACCGCAAACCAATGGATTTAGGAAAGTGAGGAGGGAAGTGTGAGGCATGATTCGTTGGATTGAGAGTGAGCGTCACCATTGTGATCGAGAGGTGTGACTGAAAGTGAGCATCATGAGTGAGGTTGCAACTGGGACATGCATGATTGAGAGTAAGTGAAAAGTGTTATAAGAGAGGCTACAAGAGGCATGACTAAGAGTTTGAGAATGAGTGTTGTAATCAAGAGAAAGGTGTGAGTGAAAAAAGAGGCAATTAAAGGTTTTCACCTTTCAGTGTGACTAAAACGAATTGTGAAGAATGGGCAGTTAGTAATTAGGGCTTTTAGTTTTGCAATAATAAGAATTAAAGATATATGTATATATCATTCCAATCCAAGTGGTCCAAGTGCATGGGTCAGCACTTGGAGAATTTTTTTGAAAGCCTTTCATTTGCTTCTCTTCAATGGAAGTTTATTTTCCCAAATGTATCCTATTTCATTTCTACTAGATTAGTTCAAAATCTTGTCTATTCTTATTCAGAGAAGCATTGGACATTTTTATGTAGTTCATGGATCATATTGAATAAATTAAAAGTTCAAAAAGAACATTGCACATTAGGTTAAAGTTTAGGAACCATATTGAATTAATTACAATTTTATGAACCACATTACTCGTTAATTCAAAGTTAAAAGGCCATTTGTGTTGTTTTTCCATAAAACATTTTTTTTTTGACATAAAGATAACATTCATATATCATGATAAAACTTAAAAGTTACATAAAATGATTTCAAGCCTAGCATATCTCAAGTAACTGTAGAACAAAGAAAAAATCAAAAAGCAAATAACAAAGGACAATCTACAGTTGAAGCACACCCTCATCCCCAAAGAACCTATCTAAGATCATAAACGATTGGCATCTAATCACCAAATTCATTGATAAGCACACACCAAGATTTTCTACTCCATTCACAACAACTTGTGGTGCACATCTAGGTGCAATATCCTCATCACCATCTTCACACAAAGACACCAACATACAAATGTTGAAAGAACAGACCAAATACCTATAAGAAGCTCCCAAATCTATATCTAGATCTAGTTTGAGAGAAGTAAAACTCCCAAAAACTTGACCCAAATATACATCAAGAGAGGAGAGCGGCTTAATCACGAAGGGATTGTGGAGCCACGTTATGAACATCCTTCTCAATGGCTATTAATTGAACGAATGGTTGAATTGATCTCCACGTTCAACCAAAATGAGCTACAAAAATTTATTCACACATACAACTTCCAAAATAGATCGAGAGAAAAAAAAAAAAAAAAAAAAAGACAAAGAAGCTTCAAAAGAGGGAAGAGGGAGAAATAGAGAAAAAAGTCCCTCTCTCCCTCGAGGGTGGCAATTGTTGACCCCTCAAACTTTGACATAAGATTTTCAAAAATTTGACTAAAATGGATGAAAAATAAAACTTTGTTAAAAATTCAATCGTATGGTGTAATTGGGTAGTATTCACCAAGAGATTTTTGAAGGTATAGACTTTGTCATGTTTTAGATGGTCGGATCTTAAGATGACATGCTTTTTAATTGTTCAATCTTGAAGGTACGAGGCAATTTGTGAAATGGACTTAATCTTTATATCAATAAAAACATCAAGTCACAAGTTTTCTGATGCTGCAACAATTACATTAATCGGGCTTAAGACAAAGAAAATACGGTGAGCTTCCGCCATGGCGTCCATTAGACCCCATTCTTACAAATCCGTGATCCTGACAATGTTTTGACAAAGCGGCCTGCACTTTAAGAATTTCCGGGTCACAAGCTTTCTATAGGGGCAAATCGGGTCGAATGGACTATGGTCAAAAAAGTTATGCCGGTTTGGTTTAACTAATTTTTGAAAGACAATTGCATATTTTGAGAGAAAAAAAAAAACTGTGCCAGGTAGCAGCCAGCCTACCTAGGGCCAGACCATGTGTCCGGTCCAGAGTCAATCTGGCCGTGGCCTAGTGCGTGGCCGCACTAGCCGGGCGCTGGGTCGGTCCAGCTTGCTGGATGAGCTGCACAATGCAGCTGTGCAGCTCACTTCAGGCCTATTTCAGTACCCATTCGGCCTTTCTCAGCGCTTTTCTACCAAGTTTAGGCCCATGTTCATCTCTTTTGGGCCCCTTTCGCGAGCACAAAATCACGTTGCTAAATAGAAAGAATTAGAAGTTTCCTTCTGAATCTCCCCATAATCCTCGGAGTTAATTGCTAATCAGATTGAATCCCTTCGAAAATAGGACGATTTAGATGGACATCTAGTTGATTTTATTTCCCTTCTTTTCTTTGTTAATAATCCCTCCCAAACACCATCAGACAATTATGGGGATTACGGAAAAGTGAGGTTGAACGATAATCGATGACTTTAAGGTGTGTAATCACGTTTCTTAAAAGTGACGTTTGCCCCTGCTGTGTTGCTTCCATATTAAGGCAAAGTCAATTATAGTATACAGCAAAGCCACAAAATCACGAAAGAAGCAACATACCTGTGATTTTCTTATGAACTCATCTTGAATTTCATGAAAAGTTCAAGATAAGACAACTCCTTTGAAAGAGATCAAGGTTGATTGCTGGTGATGCTATAATCATGTAATCATTTGCGAAAAAACTCTCATCCATTTCATTATAGTCACTACATTTCATGCAAGATCTTGTATTCTTCATTTAGTGATGATGTACATAATATTACATTTTTCTTTTTTTCATCACAATTTTTAACTACATCTTTGAAAGTCCAATGAGATCTTGGATGTCCAATCAAAATGCCTCTAGAAATAAAACTTAATTGACTATAGAGATTTCACTTGTTCTTATCACTCTCTTCGTCATCAATCTATGGGAATCAATCGTATCTTTCTCATTTCATGTAATTACATGAGAATTCATGGACATTCACAATCTATGTCAACTAAAACAAACCTTTTCTCTTCTTTCATTTCCCTAGCTATCAACCAACAACAGTATTAGCTTAGCTAGGCATTTCTCTATTGCCACAACAATCCAAAGTCCGAAACTTATTATACAAATGCTTTTCTAGATTTGAAGATTTTCTTGTTCCAAAGCCGGCATCGCTAGAGGATTTAATTAGCCACAATCATCATCATCTTACATCAAGTTGCTCGTGCCTCATGGGCAGATCCATTTCGACTGGACAGCAGAACTTTATTAGTTAGTAAGACAACAAAGTTGATGAAATCACGCCATAAATAAGGTTAAGGAGAGATCCAAGTAGAGGACGAGTGATTCGGTAGAGACGTAGAGACGAGCAACTAGCTCGTAAGCACTTACGTTGTTGTCGTGCATATGCTGCTGCTGCTGCTTGCTCTCCCTCTCCCCCTCTCTTCCATCTCTTAACCATGCTTTTATCATGAGTAGCCAATTTTTGTTCTCTTTTCTTTTCTTCTTTTCTTTTCATTTTCTTCTCCACAACGCTTTTGAATCGGTCAAAATCAACGCTAAATGACATGAAAACTCGAACCCATCATTGCACACATCACCAAGCAATCAACGGATGAAACTTCACCCGTCGAGACAAAATCTTCAGCAGAAAAAAATCATGAAAAAAAATTAAATCAAAAGGGGTCATGTCTTCCCTTCTCCTCGGATCATTAGGAGACAAGGACATGCAATAAAATGCCATTTTGTCTAAAATCAATTCAATTATTTTGCTTCTTTTTTTCCGCTTATTAATTATGTAGCACGTGTTGGTTATTAGGTCGAAGGTGAATCAGCATGATTAGGGGATATAAACTAAATTTAAGGGTGTGATTATGATTCTTAGCCACGTTTGAACTTCCTAATACACTTAAATTAACCTACTCCCACATAAGCAAATAAACAATCGCTCTCATGCCAGCTCCTCTCTTGGTGCACACCTTGCGGTGTCATATCTTCTATTCAAAATTTTCTTTTTACGTAAACAGGACTGATTGTGAGTATTGCCAAAAATAGAAACTTATTATTTGTCAGTATAATTGTGAGTTTAATCAATGTATTTAAAAATTATTTCCATATAACAAATGAATGACAATAAGATAGGTGATCACAACGTATACACTTAAACCACCTATGAGTGATTAACATGGAGCAAAAAAATTATTTACCATGCACGCAGCCGATGCGAGGATTTTTCCTTGCGGAGACAATGGGACGGACTATATTTTTCTCCAGCCATACTTCTAATTAGTGGGTTGGAAGTTATGGTTAACGAAAATCATATATATGCAAATTTGACTAAGTATAAATATAGATGATATCCATGTTTATAACCTACCAACTAGAAGACTGATTAAGGGAAATTTCTTTTGAAGAGGAAAATATGACCATAATATAAATCAATGACGTGTGATAAATAGGTACTTCTGCTTACATAAAATTGCAAAAGCACGTTAAAATGAGCTAATAGACAAAGAGAATTATATAAATGGCTCTTGAATTTAGCTCAATGTGTATTGTCGTTCTTGGATTTTTACTTTCTTTAATTTGATCCTTGAATTATTGGTAAATGTTTAATGCAGTCCTCCGTTTGCTCTGATGATAAATCGGATTTGTTTTAGTGATGTTGATTTTAGATGTCGAGTGGATTTTTTAAAATGATGAATCAACATGTCTACTTTTTTATCCACCTACTTTAGAAAGAGGAAAAAAGAAGATTAGGGTGTTAAGATGTTCATCCTATTATGATGACATGGATTATTATATTCCGATTTGAAATGAATGTTTTTTAATAATCAACATGTAACTTTTAGTGTACTATTTAAATGAGTGCTGGACACCGCAAGTGTCAATACTTGGTATGGATGGATATTTAAGTGCCAAAAGCTCCAAAATGTATACTTAAATTCCAAAATTGGAGAAAATGGAACATTGAAGTGTTATTGACAAGAAATTCTAGCCAAACTGCTAATGTGACATTTTTTGACGACTTTTTTTTACTAATGTGGCAATTCTTTTAAAAAAATTATCCACATAACACTATAAGTCCAAAATGATGTTATTTTGCCCCACATTTGATTTTTAATATATAAATAAATTAATTTAAAATTAATTTTTTTATTAAAAAAAAGGACATCAGCACATTCTGTGAGGGCCTCCACACCCTCATTGCCGTTGTCCCACCATCACTAGAAAGGGCTAGCAACGATCAGGCAAGGGTTGGCTAGGGTTGCCAAGCCCTAGGTAGAGTTCAGCAATGGTGGCAAGGGCCTCCACAGCCCTTGCCCTCGCTGCATGTGCTACTGTCCTTCTTTTTATTTTTATTTTTATTTAGTTTTTACAATTTACTTTTATTAATATTTATATTAAAAATCAAATTCATGGCAAAACAACGTCGTTTTACACATTGAATATTAAGTAGACATTCCGGCGAACCGTGGAAACCACTTTTATTATTAAAAAAAAAATGCCACATTGGATTCCTAGCTACCCTCATTCAAGTTGGCACTTAGGCTTCTCTCGACCCAATTCATTTTATTTATTTATATGCACATGCGGAAGCATAAATACAACAAGAGAGGTAAAGGGGCTAGAATAATTTGAACTTGGAACCCGCTACTTTGATTCCATAGAAATTTGTATGGCTATTGTCAATTATTTTAAAAGTTTGAGTTATTAAAAGAGTGCATAGTTTAAAATTTAAATAATATACAAATTTATGGAAATTTTTTCTTAATAAAGAAGAAGATGAAGAGAGCTTGGAAGGATTATTGTACAACTATGAGTAAAAGGGACATGAAAACCAAGAACGACGGGCGTGGGAACTATCGTCACATCATGTCAATGAATTCATCACTAAAAAGCACCTCACAACTCTTGCCACTCGTGATCTGTGTGTATGTGTCCATTGGAGATTGACACGCATGCATCATGCGAAAGGGGTCATTGTACGTGAGGACAAATGCAAACTCCAAACACAAGCGCACTGTTCCCCTTCGTTTTGTGTCGTCAAGGAAGGTTCCTCCACCTTTCCTCAAATCAAAATTATATAATTATTTGATGAGAAAGCTCTCCATCTAATTCAATTTGGAGCTCTTCCGCACCCATGTCCTTGAGTCATCATGACGAGACGACCGGCTATTTAGTTTTCTTTTTTTTTTTTTCACGCTTTATAAATGAAGCACTTTGATTGGGAGATTCCAAACGGGAGCGGAAACTAACACCTTGTGGCTTACCGTATTTGACCGTAATCTCAACAGAACTTGCCCATCGGAAAGACCGCCAACCGGAGGAGACCCAGGTCGGTACATCTAGGTTATTAAGATTAAGCTCATAACCATTCATCCTAAACATTGATAGGAGAAACGAAAGTGGGAAGCATTTTAACCCGATACAGTGTTAGAAACAAGTTGTTGGAATAGGATGCCTATGGAAGGAAGCGCCGAATTACTTGAGGATTCTCTACCTTGTTTGATCCTCGTGCAATGTTCCAATCATCTTCAGTGAATGTGATTTAAAGCACTTTTGGGAGCTTCATATGGTAATCATGATTGGCGCCTTGCGGTCACTAAATTTTATCGTACTTCAATATGATCATGCGCACGGAAAAGACAGCGATAAGCCACCTGAGTTAAAGGGGAAAAGAAAAGTTACTTTTCTCTTGAATAACGTAAACATTGATGGGAAATGAAAGCATGGAGCATTTGAACCCGGTATTCGAGGTTGGAGTAGGATGTAGAAATAGCACTTATCCTTTTCAATACGAACCTAGCCGACAGAAAAGAGAACCACAACCCTCCTAGGTGAAAAATGATTCTTTTTAAAATATTTTAATGACTTGAAGAAGGCTCATGTCGGTCCATTCCATATAGATAAGTTAAATTGAGCTTAAATATTGATAAAATAAAGAAAGGATGAAGCATTCAACTAATCTGACACGGTTGAAGTTAATATATAGAGACATACACCATGTTTATAGAACAAAACTCAATCAAGAGGTGAGAACAAAAGTAGAAAGAATCCAACTTGAGATGTCTAAAGATGACATCTCATTGAAGGGATGGGAATCGTCTACCACTATCCGATCCTGGCACAACCGTCCATTAACATGAATATGTTTTCTTTTGAAATTTGTGATTGAAACCCTTTAGGATTGACATAGTTGATTTGAAGAAATTACCAACTCAATAACTCGAGATCTCTTATTCAAATCCTATCATTTGTGTGCAGACTCTCTAGATCAGGGCCACCTACACATTCTAAACCTTGGAACTCAACTAGTTCATGAGCTTGCAAGGTGTTCCATGAGCCAACATGGTCCATGAACTTTCTAAATCAAGGTTAGCTTCACATGCTTGTGCCCCTAAATTATAAAAATAAAAAATAAAAATTTGAATGACTACATCAAAAGGTTGAGATTATTAGAGCATCAATAGGGTACACCTTAAGGTGATAAAGAATCGTTGCCATATTAAGTTTGAGTCTATAAATATTTGGATCTAAATACTTGAACCGTTAAAAAATGTTTTAAGTGTGGCCCCCTTTTAAGTAAGGGTTACCATTAGATTCATTGTCGATGAAATAACACTTACACATTCACTGTAAGATGAATGATGTGTGTTTGAACTTAATTGTATAAGTGTATTCTACATGTTAAACATCCGATGATGTGTGTAAGTAATTATTTATATCAATGGTGGACCCAAAAAAAGTCCAATGAAAAAAAATGGAAAGTGTTTAGAGAGAGAGAGAATTGCATGTAATTAAGGGTGTTGTTTCTTTTCCTTTTGGTTGTATGTACTTCTTAATAGCATGATAATGCTACAGGTATAAGAATTTTAATACTTAAAGGTTACGTTTTGTTACTAGTTTCAATTTAAATGAGTATTCTCTACTCTAGCCAATCCTCGATGTTATGGTCAAATATCTTATGTTAGCACAAAATTAGAAAGGCTGATCAATTACCCTAGAACGTGTTACCTTTCCATATCATTAATTTAGTAACAAATATATAATTAATTATTGTGGTACCCCTAAAACTAATCATTAGGTATCTGGTTTAAGGCCAATAATATATATAATTAGGCCGGCAATATTTAACTAAAAAGGGGAGGCTGGGTTGAAGAGGATATAATATGGGGAGGAGAAAGATAGAGTCTTTAGAGTCTAACAAATAACCATGTCAAGATAATTAGAGCATAAATTATATGAATTTATAAAGAAATGAACATGTTTCCTGAATATTTGAAGATGCTTGTGGAAATGGGAAATAGGAGTGAGAAAAAATAATGCTTGTGGTCCAATTGAAACCTAGGAACTAAATGATATAATAAAGTCTTATTAAATAAGTTTGCATGTTAAGAATAAAATTCTCAGAAAGGAAAAGGGATCTGTTTTCAACTTAGCTGGAGAACAGTGAACTTCTCTGTTCATTGGCGGAAAGGCAAAGTATAGCAGAAGATGCACGCACCACAATATGAATACGTTCCCAACACGTTCAACTTTCAGAACATATTCAAATTTAGGAAAGTCATTTTCATGTGGTTTAGATTGTAGATAAATTGACAGAGAGAGAGAGAGAGAGAGAGAGAGAGAGAGAGAGAGGACAAAAAGAAGACCGCGTTAAGGAAAAAACCCTGGTTGATAACTACAACAGCGTAAATGGAAGAGAAACTTTGGGATTGAAAAAGTTGATAGGAATAATTAGATATTCATAATAACTGTCTGCTAGGGGTAAATAGGGCATCAATTGTAGCCGGCGAACTAAATCTAGAATCTTCTCTCTCTCTCTCTCTCTCTCTCTCTCTCTCTCTCTCTCGTTCTCTCTGACTTTTCTTCTACAAATCAAACGATACACAAGAACCCTTCCCTTCCTTCACACAAGCACTCCTCCCATGTCTTTACTTGTCTCTTTTCTCATTATAAGAAGACCCTTCTAAGCAAACTCTTTTAGACTGATCTCAATTCAAGCCCACCGACTCTCAAATCATCTCTCATCTCAACCCCCACCATGGAATTCAGCCACTTCGACGACTCGAAGAGCTCCAGCGATGACACCGAGCGGTTAGACCCCACCAACGATGAGATGGGGAGCCCGGCGAGGTCCTATGGCTGTGTCTTCTGCAAGCGAGGCTTCACCACCGCTCAGGCCTTAGGAGGGCACATGAATATCCACAGGAAAGATAGAGTCAACAAATCAAGGCCGTCAAACAACTCAGGCTTCTCTAACATCCTGAGCATAAACCCCGACGAGAGCTACACGCCCCTCAGATCGTTCCTCCCTACATCGAGTTATCCTTCATACTATTACGGGGTGCCAGAACCATCTGCTGTCCACAACCATGGGTATTTGCCGGCTTTGATGTGGAGCTCAAGGCCCGATCCACATGGGCGAAATTACAATGATAATAATCACTTCTGTGTGCCCAGCAATCCATCTGAAGAGAGTACTTGTGATGGAGAGGAGTGGCAGTGGGGGCGGAGCTTGCAAGTTGGCCCTTCACATGTGGTAGATGACAACAAAGAGAAGAGATCACGGGCCGGAGCCGAAGACGATGGGTTGGATTTGGAGCTTCGACTCGGTCATGACCGCTAAAGAAAATTAAGTACATTAGACGTATTTTTAAATACTAACTTTTGCGATGATTTCACTGCCTCACTCTGTACAGCTTTTGGATTCATCCCGAAAACTTTTCGCTGTTTCTTATGTAAGAGGAGGAGTTGGAATGAAGTTATTAATAAGAGGCGTTTTGCTTTCGCCGTATCAATGAGCTAGTATTTGATGATCACACGTGTTTGTGGGAGAGACATTTTTGTGATGAAGAAACTTCAGAGAGGCGATAAACTGTGCTATCAGACACAGGGAAGTTACTTGAGAGAGGTATGATTGTTTTGTCTACCAGCTTCGCACCCCCCTTGAGAATTTCCTGCTAGTACTTTTTGTCCTACTATTGCTTGTGAATTCCAAGATGATGTTCCAAATGGAATTGATATCTCCTTTTTTTCTTGTAAATTTCATCCTTCTGTTACATATCATTGAGTTTATAGAAAAACCCTAATTTGCTTGATGGAATAATCAGTTATGTACTAGCTAGATAGAAGGTAAACAAACTAAAGTACTTAACCATTATCGTTTTGTGAAACTTTTTTACTTTTCCTTTTAGTTGGGCAATTGGGTTTGGTTATAATTGACAAACCAAACAAGTAAACTTTAGAAGCATCAAAGATCATCGATTAATCAACATTCCACAGGAAATTCGCTGTGTTTATGCATATAATTCAGTTAAGATATGCTGATTTTTCCCTTGTTGGGCCACCAAAAGGAAATTTTATCTTAAATCTGATTAGTCTCCAAGATATGTTTGTGGGACTAAAATCTGATGGAGGGTTAGGTTCATCCATGAGGAATTACCTTTTCACTAATTTACCTCAGACATTTATTGTTATTTTTTGTCTTTTGGAACACTATACATGTTTGGTACAATGATTTTGGATTTTATCTTGCTATGTGAAGCTAGCTTAGGAGGAAAAGTTATAAAAAATGCAGCGCGGATGTGGCGAATAGAAGCCTGGGATTTGGTTGTCTAGCTAGATCTTGTGGTTCAGAAAACACGTTAGGGAAAAGAAAAGCGGGCATGTTAATTTGAAGACAGTAAAACAAGACATAAACTTGATAAAAGATGACTTCTTTACATGATAGCCTTTTCTTGAACCTTGGGTGGCTATTGACAAAAGTGCCATTATCCACACACGCACGCAGAGAGAGAGAGAGAGATCAACATAAGCATGCATGTTAATGAACTGATTATGTTAGCTAATTCCATGATTTATTTCCTAATTTGGGCAAGAAGAAATTTATAAGGATTGAATTGGTATTAGAAGTTAGCACAAAGTTTAGGTGACTGTTTATTGAATCCTAGACCTGCTTTTGATGTTTTGTTTGCGTGCTGGTGCTGTGTCAGTGCACGCTGTTTGGATTTCCAAGACCAAAACTGAGTGGTTGGATTTTGAAAACTCAGAGGACATGGAGTTTTCAGCTACGCAAGAATTAAGTTCACTTTCTTTATATATTATCTAAGTGGTAAGTTGTGCTGATCATAGGAATGCTGTGAATCCTATAGCTTAGACATATTGTTCACTTTCCAATTTATCGAATCCTTTAGACTGAACTAATGTCCATATTTTCTAGGATCGTATCTCGATAAACATCTGCTTAGAGGATATGAAAGTGTTGGTTTTGAACCTTGATGATCTTACTGGTTTCTCTATTTGTTTACTCTCGTTTGATTTAGATCTCTTTGATCTTATATTTATTTTCGGGCAAGGCCCTCCAATCTCAAGTTATTTTGCTTGATGAGTCGCAAAAGATTGAGATGTGCTTTTGTAAAGTTTCACTCTATGTAGAGATTAGTATGTGTTTCCAGCAATCGAATTTTTCCACAGAAAGTAGCGGCTATTGTAAGTTTAATTTTAAGATGGAAGCTATTGTTGTCTTAGAAGAGTCATCTCTCTCCATGCATGTTGAAACACTCTACCTTTCCAACCAAAGTAAAGAGAATGACAACTTCCCAGTTTTAGGACAATGCATCTGTCCTTATGTAATGTTAATCAAACGGTTTAGCATTTTACTTAATAATAAATATGTTTTTGAACAGAATTTTACTTTATATGTTTAAGTCCTAATATTTGTCCACAATTGCAAAATATCAATTCTTTCGAGCCATCTTTGTTTTGACATGCTCATGCCAAATTGATCCATGATTAATTAGTAAAACAAATTAGGCATTTCCCCCATGAAGATTTATAGTCGTGCCATGTCAAATACGCAGTCACTAAACATTACTAGAATTTACAATGAGATCACTAAACTTTAATTTCAATGAGACCAATGCACTAACTTTAGCTATTCTGCAATTTATGCTCCTTGGCTGGATTCCAGCCAATATTCCAATGAGCTGTAGATCTTTTGCACCCGTCACCAATTTTAAAGATGTAATCGCCAACGTTAGTAGTTCACCTGAAAGTTCATTTGAAATCTATCCGAAGTGAATCGACTAATATAGGTAAAAGCTTAATACTTTGGGTGATTGAGATCAAAGTTCAGTTTCTTGATTGCATATGCCAGTGTAGTTTAACGACCACAAGCGAAATGTATCATTTTGAATCAATGTATCACTGTTTTTGAATTCTTTCAATTTCATAATCTATAATCCCCTCCAGCTGAACAGAAGGTTTCATAAGTTTGGCTCTTTTCCTTTTGATATATCTTTTGCAAAGACCAACTTCTAACCACTCCACTATGTGCACCTTATTCCTCAGCTGCATCTCACTGGTGTTATATAAATTCACTAGAAGGAAACAGCTTTTCTCAGGAAGAACTTTATGGAATTAATGATGTGGCAACTCTGACATAATTGGCAACTTACATAAAAGTTTAAACAAGGTAAAACTGCACTTCGGGACCCTAAACTTGTGAAATGCTTCCAATCAAGTTCTTGAACTTGTAATCTATCTAATCAAATCCTTGAAGTGCTGCGTAACTATTCTAATCAAGTCTCTCTGATTTCAAATTCAGTTTGTTGGAGCTGACATGTCTGTCAAGCCGACAATAGTACAATGTGGAGAGCTCTAGTGCAAGGTTCATGTCGAAAAATCTCATCGTGCATATGATTGTGATCTTCCTCCTTGGAGAGCTGTAATCCTACGCATTAGCTGATTGTCCATAGGTACAATGACAAAAAGCTTTCCAGTGTTAGATTCTTGCCGGCTTTGATAGAGTGTCAGCTTCAATTGATCAGATCTAGAATTTGAGGAACTTGATTAGAATGTTTATGTAAACTCAAGGACTCGAATACACAAATGGAAAATACAAGGGAAAAAACTTGTGTAAGTTTGGAGATCAAAAGTGGATTTTCTGCCTGAAAACCATTAGATTGTAACATGCTTTATTATTTAAAAGGTTTTAACCTATTTCTATCTATCGAAGGAATAAGTTCTCACAATTTCCCACTGATTCATAGTCCTAAATCTAGTCTGAGAAATTAAGGCGATCTAGATACTTCAAACTTATTGGTATCTCCTCATGTATTTGATGTCAAGGGAAAAATAGGAGATATTGTCTACTTATCTTAGTAGTTTAGCTAATAATCATGATATAATTTAATAGTTATTCTAATAAATTTTTCGATTGTCTTATGAAGGAAACATTTTGTGAACGAGGGCCATTTTTCCTTATAGATCAGCTTCACATACCAATAGCCTGGTAATTATAATAAGTGTCTACTCAACAAGCAAATAGAGTGAGGAAACTATGAATTATCTTCTAAATGAGACCAATTAAGTCAATCTATGGAAATTCACCAGGAAACAACAAAACATATTTACTAATGTCAGAGAGAGATTTGTCTACAATCCTGTGTCGAAAAAGCACAAAATGGCACCGCTTGACACCTTCACAAGATAGTAGTAATTTTTTGAGATAGTATGCTTTATAAAGATATAACAATGGTACCTATAAAAATAAATAAAAGGCACTCCCAATGTGATTTAGCTCCTAAATGATCCAATTTGTCGAATTTAATTTGATCAAAACTCATACATAAGCACATCGTGACGGAGCCGGCATACACTTTGAATTTCAGGAGGAAGAGTCACTATTCAATGATGAAGTGTAAGCTTTTGTTAGAGAACCCTAACTCCAAAGTCCACAAAGCAGGCGAAGCAAATAAATCTTAAAAAAAAACAAAAAAAAAACCTACAAGCCTAAATAATGCTAATTAAACGCAATATATACAAAAATGATGCAAGATTATTCTACCTAATTACACTTTGCGTGAACTCTTTATTTTCTAGTCCAAAATTCACGAAAGTCGAACATGGGTTTGGAAATTGACTGATTATCTCCTGAACTAACAAAGTTATTGCCTTAATTCGCACGTAGAGTTGACACCGATGGTGACATGAACGATATTATCAATAATAATGCTGAATTAACTATGCTAACATCGCCTTTGTTTCTTGTGGTCGCATTCGTAGTACATTAGATTCATATGCAACGAAAGCCAAGTTCATATCACGAATTAAATAAGCGGGAATATAACCAGGGATGGGAATAGATTAAGGCAATAATCTTTGCGGATTTGTTGGGACTGCTTTGCTGACAGCTCGACAGATGGATGCGATCCGGAACGAAAGACCAAAAGCAAAAGGTGGAGAAAATACCAGCAAAAGATGACAACGATGTCACTGCCTGCTAAGTATCTGTCTCCCTGTCTCTCTCTCTCTCTCTCTTGATTGGAACCGGCTTGGTCAATAGTCAACCCTCTACTCCACAGTCTATATATCATTCATGAGTGTTATAATTACGTTTGGCACCCTATCTTCTTTAAGGATTAACTCAGTCAACATTCTAGAATTCGGTTCGTCTCAATTTAACTCCTCAAAGTCAGCAGCATATTTCGCAGAAAACCATCTTTGTTGACAACCTTTTCCTCGTTTTTGTTGTGGTACGCATCTCAGTGCTCCACTGGTAATTTTCCCTCTGCCCCTCCCATACCACAGTTTGATAGTTTCTGACGTCTGTCTAGGGTTGAGCCGTAAGATTTGACAATAGACTTAAAATGCCACCTACAGACGCTTTATGTCCAATCATTTGTGGTATTATTTGAGACAATAAATAAAGGAAAAATATTCTCTTGATCAGCGAAATCGTACAATAAAGTTTTGAAAATACAGTTCACAATTTTGTAGAAAATGAATTTAATTTTTGGCATCCAATAGGACCTCCATCACCGCCGTGATAAGCCATGTCATTCGGATCTAGAACCCCGATGTCCAGATCTAAGATCCCAAGGGCCACGCTTGAGACCCCAGCTGTCTAACCTCGGACATAATGGCCCGAACCTAATTGTTCGGAGTCTAACCTAACATATTTTGTGACAAATCAATTATAAATGGCCTCTAGGAAAAACTAGACTGGTTTTATTATCGCGATTTTGGAATAGCATCCTCATTCTTTGATTGTTTTGGACGACAAACTTTAAAACATGTGATGTCGCTCACATAGCATATGAGAAATCGAGTAGCTCTTATTAAATTTAGGTCTAATATGAACATGACATATTTATTAATTGAGTCATGTTTATGAAATCCATACATATGACCTGTTTGTTAAAAGGGTTACATTAATGTTTGACACATTTGAGATATAATCTAACGTACAAAGGAGTAAATGTATCTGTATATTGATAACCATGTCATGTAGATAGGGTTAATATGTTTAATTTATTGGTAAATACGTCTAAGCATGTGATAATGAATAGAAATGGTTCTTCCGAACTCCGCAATTAATTTTGTTGTGCGAACCGAATTGATCCATTTATAATAGAAACAAAGTTAAGCACGATCTAAACACACTTAACTACATTTCGTGGAAACGGGTCACACCGAGATGCTTCACCTTCACAAATACGCAAAGTGTCCTGGCAAAAATGGTTGGTTTTGTCAACTATGTTGGGGGAGAAAATCACCTTTACGGAAATTGTAATTTGGAAGCGTGTGTAAAATAGTGACTTAGAATTGGTAGCGATATAGAAAAGGCGAAACTATTTCAACGCAAGCTGCATTGCACCCCCAGTCCTTAAACTCAATTGACATTTTAGTTTGGGAGAATTCCAAAAATCTCTTTCGACGATTAAATTACGGCAAGTCGAGCCGTGTTTTTAGTTTTGATCATTTTCAGAATGATAATAAATATCTTTTTCTTCCAACTTTGCAATCACTAAACTTTCATTATTCCAAAAATGTCCTCATCTTGTGTGATGTCGCCGACAAAGGGCTCTTAGGCCATCGACGAGGTCAGATCTGATGTTGGCAGCCTCACCTGAGGTTGCGCAAACCCTGACCAATGTGGAGACTTCTTCGAAAAATATCTTTGAATCAATCTTCTTCATATCCACTCCAAAAACCCACGTAGCTTTTATACACGATTTGTCCAACCGTTTCACGTCAATTTGAGAAAACTTGATCTAGTTTTGAAGTGTTGAATAATGAGATATAGCGAACTTCTTTCAATTAATTAATATTTAGATCACATCAACCAAACAATCGAAGTTTTTTACTTCACGAAAGCTTGCTAATTCAACCTTTCAATCAAACCGTCCATTTATTCTGAATAACACAATCTATTTTCAACATGAAGAATACTCTCTTCAACTTTAAATTGGCTAGCATCTCCTCAGCAAGACGCTAGTTGATGTCTTGTAAAGAAACTGTTCTAGAATATCCTTTTACTTTCACTTGAATCTTCAATGAAGTGCATTTTTATCATTGCCTCCAAATGAATTAAGCATGTCAAAATGGTCATAAACCTATTTCTTAACCGATATATGGTAGGGAAAATTCCTAAAAAGGACCCAAAGTGCCCATGTCTTCTCAAATAAAAACCCGAAGTGAACTTTATTTTAAATAAGATTCTGAAGTGTCATCACTTTCTCAAATAAGGGACTGAAGTAAATCTTGTTTTCAAATAAAGCCCTAACTGTCTGATGGTCCAGGGCATTTTCATCATTTACCATTTTTTCCTTTTCTTCTTGCTTTTTTTTTCTTTCCCTTTTGTTTTTTGGTCCTTCTTCCTCCTTTGTGCCAATGGTCAGTTGGGCACCGGCGATGCCCACAAAGGCTAGGCAAAGGTTGCCTTTGTCCAATCCGAAGGTTGCCTTTGTCCAATCCTACGAGGGATGTCCGATCCAATGAGGGCCACCCTCAGTGGCCATAGGCAAGGGACCACCTCTCCTAGGCAAGGTGACCCTCACCCTAGGGAGGTTGCCCTTCATGGCCATTGACGAGACTAAACCTCACCAAATTTGGTGAAGGCGGCCTCATCTACGACCGACGAGGTCATTGAGCCCTCCTTGGCCATTGGCGATGCCACCTGCACCAAATCTAGGAAGGTTCAACCTCGCCTAAGGTCAATGAGGGTCAACCTCACGGATCGCCACAAAGGATGGCCTTCCCAAAGGCAAGGGTCGCCTCGCTCAGGTGAGGCCATCCCTCACCTATGGCCAACGAGGGTGACCCTTACCTAGCCCTCTATGGGCATCGCTTGTAACAACCCCCTTCCAAGGTCTAAGCTATGGGTTATTTTCACGATATCTCAAACTTGTCACTAACCCGATTCTTTTTATCTTGTTTATATGCACATACAAAAGCGTAAACACAACAACAACAACCTCGACAAACATCACTAGAAGAGCATGGGAAGTAAGCGTATACACTACTATTTTTATTAATAGCTCATGTACAAACTATCTTTTATATTTTACATGATATAAGAGGTCAGGGTATCACATCTCCGCTACCGTTGTGGCTTCCAAAATTGGGAACCCTTCCTGTTACGGGCCGATATTATTGATTAGGGTCCACCCCATCGAACGTTGACCCACCACTTGGGATCATCGGGCCTCTAAAACCACGAATACATCCAATAAATTCTTCGTCCAACCAGACATACCAAGCCTCATAACAGTAAGGATAAGCTTGACTCGTCCCTCATGAACCTACACGATAAAGGTATTTCTCTAGTACGTTACTCCTACTTCAACATGTATGACGTTTACGGTCGACCCTTCTATTCTCATCGGTAGACTAAAACGTACAGAAGGAAGACTAGCCATGCTTACACACTTGTAAAGGTAAAAATGTGAGTTTTGGGGAAACTCAGTAAGTATACCCCTACTCTCTCGGCTAGCATGACATCTCTTCATCAAAGACTAGCCAAAACAACTCATGCAAATGGTGTCGATGGAAAATCAATTACAAACTCATATATATTGCCATGACTAATGCAAGGATCTCACTTACTCACCCGTTGACTAACACATAAATACATCTCACCCATACTTAAGCATAACCGGCATTCATGTAGATCACTTAGCATCGTCCTAGCTCAACCAGGCCCTCTCGGCTTAACAAAGGCTTCCGGCTTCTTGTTAGGTTTCTTGGCTCAACCAAGGCACCTTGACTCATGCCGAGGCTTCTCAGGGCTAGCTTCCCGAGACTTTCGGCTATAACCTGGGCATCTCGTTATGGGGGTATTATCATCGTTCTCATTTTTCAATGGGTGATCACATAAATGCATCATTTATGCTGGTTCTTATCTTTCCCTTTTGCCAACTCATTTATGGCTCAACAACAACATCATGCTCATACGTAATCATGAGTGCCATGCTTTCCATGACCCAAATCTAATGATGCCGTAATGACTCTAAGTCCGAGGTTTGGCTCAACAAGCAAGTAACAAGGATCCCACAGCAATCCAAGACATGAGCTTTTGGCATACTTTGATGCCAACCAAGACCTTGTAGGCTTGAGCGATCATCATACCAAACGAGACTAGGATTCGGCATAACCTTGATGCCGATCCAAGACCTCGCGGTCTTAGGCGACCCACATACCTCGCAAGACTTGAGTTTCGACACTTCATTATCGACTCAAGCCTTATGGCTCTGGGCATTCTTGACTTACATTGAACACAAACAACGAACCATGGCATCACTCTGGTCGTGAGAGAATCACGCACATGCATAAAATTCATGTACAAGTCAATGTATACAAAATCTTCCATACAAATCACAGTTCATCAAGAGAAGACTGTTTAGATTTCATGATAGAAATAACAACACTAGGGAGAAGTAAGAGTTTCTACTTACCTGGACAAACCTCACGAGACTAGAGAAACTAACTTGAGAAAGAGGGCAGCTTTACTTGAAGACCGAAGAAGAGAAAGGCGTGAAGGAGGAGGAGGGCGTCCAAGGGAGAGAAAGGAGGAAGAGGGTGCAAAATGGTGAGGAAGAAGGAGAGGCTCCTCTTATTTATAACTCCCAAGCTCATCATTGCACTTCTAACCGATCAAATCCTCATTTTCCAAGTGGCATGCCTAAAACCCTTAAGTGGCAAGCCTTCTTGACCAATAATTGAACTAAAGGATGACTAGGTAGAGCTACAAGATTTTATTTGGTGGTCTAGTGAGTAAATGTCATCAACGATGGCCCACCTTTTGCTTTCTTATTGGATCATTTGTCTCCCCACACTTATGGTCATTTAATGAAATTTGACAAAAGGGGTCTAGTTTGCCAAGTTGGCATCTAAATTTCTAGAGGCTCATAATGAAGGTTCGGGTGTCGCCTTTCGATTGGTCATGTATGTGTCTTCATTCTCATAGTCACTAAAGATATTTTCAACCACCATCATAACCTTTGAAAAGTGGAAGACAAGCTTTATCGTTTACATTAATAAGGGGTTCTAGAGTCTTCTATGCTTTTTCCTTTTCTTCCTTAAGAAGGTGGTCTAGAGAATTCCACCGTCTAAGTTGGTTCTAGGGCCGGAAAATGGATCATTAGGTACACCTCGAAAAACTGAATTGCATATGCCCGAGGGTCGGGCACCGCGCCCCCCTAACTCGCCCAAGCCACTCCCTTGGGTGTTTGGTCAGCCTGATCCGGTCTGGTCCCTAGGCCCGCCGCCAAGCCTGACACGACTTTCCCTCTTATTTCGGTCCTTGGTTCTTTGATCGGTTCAAGGCCAATCCTAAGACTACCTATGGCCTAGCACTAAGCCAAGCCACTTATGGACCTTAGAAATTACGATGGAATAGCCGGGTCTATCTCGAGGCTCATTCCGATCGGCACCGATCCATCGTATGGTTCATGGCCAATGCATTATCGATCCTCGATCAAATATCACCAATTCAAGATTCTTTTCCAATCACTAAGAATTAAATAAGGAATAATGCATTTTTGGTTAGAAGACGATCACTTTTGATCAAGTCAAATTGTCCATGTATTAGTGCATAGTCAGGTGGAATCACCCATGGCTAGGTGCTATGACCAGTTGGATCGACCCAGACCATCCGCCGATCCAAAATCATCCCGTGATCAATTCTCATAATCCAAAAGTCATCTTATAAGCTAGTAATCCAATCTCACCGGTGTGGCTAGTAAACTCTTCACGGCCGGCACCTCGACCAGTTCATGACTAGTTGGTCAATCGGACCATGGCCGATCCTTGGTTCCTTACCGATCGAACCAATTGATCCATGGCCCATGGTCTACTCATTCAAGACCTTATGGCCGATTCTCATGGGGTCGGTATTAAGGATGTTACATTGCCGATGGCTAGCCTGGCCACCAGCATAGAGGAAGAAGAAAGACCAAAAGAAAAAAGGAAAGAAAAAAAAAAGGTTAAAAAAGAAAAGCAAATTTGGACAAAAACGCTCTTGACCAGTCAAAATTTAGCTGGCTAGCAACCAATGAGATCAAGCCCTTATTTGAAACAATCATGGCTACTTCAGGCTCTTATTTGAAACAACCAACGTCACTTTAGGTCTTTATTTGAAACAATATTCACTTTGGACCCTTATTTGAGAAAATAAGGGGACTTAGGGTCATATTTTGGAATTTTCCCTATATGATAGGTTGACTCATTATCTGCCTTAATTATTCTTAGTAAATGGATTAGGGATGAGTTTGGAATGATAAAACCTAAAAAAATATGGGAATTAAATAGGTTCATAGTATACTCAAATCCAATCCACATTTATAACTCTCTCTTCTCCTTCTATGAGAAAATAACGAGTACCTCGGACTACTGCAAGTTCAAAGAGTGGGCCCACAAGATGCACTCGACTTCAGCCTTATTAAAAATATCAAAACGGCTTCTTCCCCCCCCAATTATTTTTTTATTCATGTATTAAGCTTGTAAGTTTCATCTCTTACTCATGAGAGAATACCTTTCCCTAGTTACATTTGGCTTTGTTATTTTTATGTAATTTATTAATCTTAGTTTTTGTCATTGCAATCCATGATCAAAATAAATCATTTTCGAGATCTTACTTCCATTTACTTAAAATTTTAATTCCTCCTCATTATTTTTTGTTGTCATTTTATAATTCACTGCCAAGCACAATTTTTATCTTTTCCTTAATTGTGAATCAATACAAAGAATGGAAATTCTATTCATTGTTAAAGCCAATTCTTTAGCATCTTATAATCAAAATAACATTTATATCCTAGTAACATATACACATGAAGAGCTTAATGTAAATTAACTATATGGATACATATTTTCATAGATTAAATTAAATATAGAATATTTAGTGATACAAGTCTAGTGTAGGTCCCTAAATTTTTACTGCATATAAATGGGTCACTTTGGGTCGGATCATTTTCGACTCGATCCGATCAAATTCAATCCAACCCAACCCACTCATTTGATAGCCCTATTATTAATCATTATAATCATCCCAAACAACAATTTGCATAACTTTCTCATAATCCCTCTTAACTCTTCCTATTTCATCTGCAAAGTCTTCCAAAAAGAATAAATCTCTTTATTAGATCTAAGGAATAACACAAATGCTCTTCAAATCTGTGATGAACCAAACCTTGCTGGTGAGCAGCATGGCTAGGATGGTAGGGGAGGCTGCGCTAGCGACAAAGGTGACCCAAAAGCAAGCAAGGGTAATCACATATTTCGTGTCCTACATCGCTAAAGGGGAGAGTCCTAGACTAGTCAAAATGGATAATATTACACAATAATAGCCCCGGGTCCTTATAGATGGTATGATAGCTACTTTATGTCCATATAATGCATACACCTTTGGTTGCTGGTTGGATTGGCTTTGGTTGTTGGTTAGGCCAGTTTGATGGCTTTATATGAATTAGCATTTACCCAAAAGCAGACAAGGCTAAGTCCATGTCTTCTGTTCCACATTGCTAAGAGAGGGGTCCTAGACTAGTCCAAAACGGATAATATTACACAATGAAGCCCTTGAGTCCTTACAAATGGTATGAGAGTTGCCTTTTGTCCATATAATGCATACAACTTTGGTTGCTGGTTAGATCAGCTTTGGTTGCTGGTTGGGCCGGTTCGATGGCTCTATATTAATTAGTAGTTTTTGATCCATCTAATCCCGTTCTTGATCCAATGTGGACATAATGTATGTTCGTTAGACCCTTTATGAGGAGCTGTAAGGACCTAGGGGTTACCACTATATAATATTGTCTACTTTTGGCCTTTGGCCCTTACAGTTTTGAAATGCATTACACAAAGTAAAGAACCTAAGCATTATCAACTAACTTAAAACTCCACCCCTTAGCAATGTGGAATAGAGGACATGTTCATAAGGAGGGGTAATGACCCTAGGGCTACCATTGTGTAATATTATCCGCTTTAGGCCTTTGACCCTCAAGGTTTTAAAACATATTACATAGGGTAGAGAACTCAACCATTATCAATTAAGCCAAGACTCCCCCCTTAGCAATGTGGGACGAGAAACATGCGCTTAGCTTTGCTCGCTTTTGGATCGTAGTCACCCACTAATGCAGCCTTCTTATTAAGATCGGAACTAAGAAGAATGGTTGGGCCAACAAACATCGATCTCATTTGTATTTTGGCCTTGCGCCTACCCTCAAGATTTGGGTTGTCACATTCTCCACCCTTATGGCACCGATTTTGGGTCACATTCGTCCGCTGGTGCAACTTCCCTTGCTATCTTGGCCAGCTTAATCGCCCACTGGTGTAGCCTCCCCTGCCATCCCTACAACGCTACCTACAGTCAAGGTCAGGGTCGTCACATTCTCCACCCTTACAACATAGCTTTTAGGTCACATTCGTTCGCCGACACAACTTCCCCTTCTATCCCGACCACACTACCTATCATTAGGGTATGGCCCTCAGGTCCACTCGTAAGGACCCAAGGGCTACCACTACGCCTTTATTATTGCCCCACATGCTGTCAAAAGTTGGCTCTTATACCACCTATATGGACCCAAGGACTGCTATTGTATAATTGATAACTCTATTTTTAATAGAGTATTCTTGCTTATTTATACTTGATATTTGCTAAATTTTTAGAAATTTTTGGGTGAATTTAATTGCGACTCACGTAATTTTATTTTGTATGAAATATTTTCAGAATATTTCATCTTGAAGAAAAAGGCAGCTCAAATCAGATATTTGGAGAATTTGACCATGATTGAAGATAAAGTTCAAAGAAAATCAAGGATGAATCTTTTCCAAATCCTAGTAGGAGTCGACCTAGGGCAGATTTTTGGAGGCTATATAAACTGCTCTTGTGCCGCGAAGAAGAGAGTTAAGGAGCCACCATCTTTGCAGAAAAATTTGAGTTTTCTTAGTTAGATTTTGTTCTTCAATTTTAGTAGAGTTGGTGCTGTCAAGGAGAGAAGGAGGAGACAAACCGAAGCTCCTTGTTTCTCAATTCGGTGAATTTGTTTTTATTTAGTATTATGTTTTCTTTAATTCTTGTCAGTTTAATTTTTACTATGTTCTAAATTTATTTTGTTAGAGCTACAATGGATCTTAATCATGATTGATTAATTTTCAAAGACTTTCATGCAATAGAATTGTTTTGATTATGTCGTTCTTTATCATAATCTTAATGCTTTTAGAAGTCGGCCAACTTTTGAATGATTTTTGATGTATGCATGATCTTTTGGGTGGAGATTGTGTGCATGTGCAATAGTGATATTGAACCATAAATTAAATTTAGGTCAAGGTACACTAGGTTATTTATGTGACTACGGTAGTAGATCTAGGTTGGGACTACTTAGATTAAATCCGGAAATTTCCACAAGAACTTAATGCTTTTAGGTAGTTTAAATTCACCTAAGGTTAGTGTGGGTTAACATACCTAATTAGGGATTATTAGACCGAGGTCGGCTTTTAATTCATCTTAAGGAAATTTCGCCAACACAATTGGAAATTAATTTGTTGCATGAAAAGTTAAGAAAATTAATTATGAATGGTTAAGTGAAGTTGGATGCTCTAACGCTTCGTGATCTTGAATTTGTTTTAGATTAATTTTACTTAGCTTTTAATTCTTTAAGTTTTGACCTTTTCTATATTTTAGTATTTTAATTAGTTTAGTTCACTTTTTACTCGTCTTTTTGATTTGGTTAGCTAAATTTTTGGATTGATCACTTTCGGTAAGTAATTAGATAAAATAAAATAAAAAAACAGTCTTCGTGGGAACGATACTCACTCATCACTTTATTACTTGTTGATATTGTGCACTTGCAATTCACCTAACAATAATATTGTCTGGTTTAAGCCTTCGGCCCTCGTGGCTTTTAAATCCATTACACAAAGTAGAGAACTAAAACTTTATCAACTAGCCCAGAACTCCTTCCCTTAGCAATGTAGGATATGATAATGGCTTTTGGGTCACAATTGCTCGCAAATGTGGCCTTTCTTGCCATCTTGGCCACACTGCCTACCTTTTAAGGCGTGGTGTGTCACACAATCCACCTCCTGCATTATTCAAGGTCCAGCATCAAGAAAAGGACTTCCAATCGTATTCATGGTCACTATGATCCTCAAGACTACCTTCCAACATGTCCAAGGGATTGTGTGGCCTTTTGGGTTCTCCATCTAGGCTTCCACAGGTTCCTGTTGCCGTAACGCTTATAACAGCCTACAACAAGCTTTAAATCATGGATCTCATCTCAGCCATCTCTATTTGTTGGATTGATTGCATCTCCCAAGACCCATTCCACATCCAACCATTGCATCGAAACGAAAACCCTAATTGCATATTAGGACCTTTTTTCGCTCAAATCCCAAATTGACATAGAGAGAACCCTAACACGGACCTCCGATACCAATTTCTTGATGTGTTTGTACATTTTTTTCCATAGTTGTATGCCTGCCAAAATGTCCTCCCAAGCCACTATCATGAAGCTCTCGTATAATCTAATCGTGTAAAGAACCTCCCGGATACATAACTGATTAACTCTAAATAAGTTACTCGGCAAAGCCTTTGCACTACTTATCTTGCAACTTAGCTATATTGTGGCTTAAATAAGGATCAGCTTGATGTCAAAACCATCAAAGGTGTTGTTTGTGAAGCTTAGCTTTCATTTGTTTAACGGAAACAACTTTTAAGAAAACATTTTCTGATTTTTGGGTATTTGTTTCATCGAAAATGAACTGATCAAGGAAAACATTTTCCATCAATGAAAAAATGTTTTCAAAAATAGGAAAAAATATTTTCCTCTTTTCCATCATCTTTCTTTTACATTTAAACCAACCACTTTTTTCACCAAACATCTTTTCTTTTTATATTTAATTTTTCTTTTTAAAAATTTTGAATGTTAAATTATTTTTAAAAAAATTTCTTTTTCATTTTTCCTTTTATTTCTTTTTTTTTCCTTCTTTGTCTAGTTGCCAACTATAACAGCGCTCGACGATTGGCCTCTAGCAAGGCTCCACCTTGCCTCACCCAAGCTCGCTCAAGGCCGCTGGGCAAGCTTGGGCCTTACTAGATCCGGCAAGTTGGGCAAGGCTTGAGCCTCGCTTGAGGTTGACAAAGGTCGGCGAGCTAAAGCATCACTAACCGGCCTATGGCGAGGCTCGAGCTCACCAGTGGCCAATTGCCGACCACGATAATCGGCCAAAAAAAAAGAAGAAGAAAAGAAAAAATAATAAATATAAAAATAATTAAAAATCAATATAAAATATATAATAATAATAAAATTATTGAAAGAAGTGCGTGGAAGACAAGATTTTTCTTACCAAATGACAAAAATATTTTCTGTTTCATTTTTAGGTTTTAGTTGAACATCAGAAAATATTGTTATTTTTTTAGAAATCATTTCTCAAAAACGCCACATTTCCTGCGAAAGTCTTAAATTGAAAAGCATTTCAACGTGCACGATAGGGCAAGAAATCAGCCCTTGGCAACATATGAGAATGAGACCGAGGAAGAAGTTGACGATGATGGAGAACATGTCAATGATGACGACGAGGCCGCAGAAGATGAAGTTGGCATGCATGCTGTTCGAGGAGAGTTTATTTGTGGTTCGGTGGGTGATGACTATGACAGCCAAAGATGAGCCTGGAGAACCTTATTTCTAAAAATGCCATTGAAAAGTCGAAGCTATGTCATATTGAGAAGCATTCTAATCCGTACAAGACTAGGCGATTAAGAAGAGTAGCGAAACCCCGATCGAGCATGGTGAATTTAGTTATGGTGATGGTCTAAATGATAAAGCCTTATGTGAAGTTGTGCCTATGGATGCTAGTCATATTAATTTAAACCAACCTTGGTTGTGCGACCATGATATGGACCATCATTACAAAGAAAGTAGGCTTTGCATTACTGGTGCAGCAACTAATTCGGTAATGTGCAGCAAGGTAAATAGGTTGTTATCGGCAGAAAGTTTAGGGTTGTATATGCATTTATTGGCAAGGTAGCGAGCAACGACCAGCCCCCAAGAAGTTTGCCAATGTCATCTTAAGCCTAGCAGATTTTGTAGGATTTTGTGGAGAAGTTCTGTGGCGATGCGCCATGGGGCTTACCGCCTTTGAGGAGGACTCCACACGCTAATCATTTGATCCCAGGAGGGCCTATATCAAACCAACCAGCATTACGCAAGGCAGATAAAGGAGCTATTGCCTAAGAAGGGTTTAGTGCGAGAAAGCAAAAATCCTCGCCCCCGTCCTTCCTTGCTCCCAAGAAGGATTATTGAAGGATGATTTGAAGGATGTATGGATAGTTGTTCTATAAACAAAATCACTCTCAAGTACATACTTCCCATGCCACGACTTACAAACATGCTTGAAGATTTAGCTGTATTTTCAAATTTTGATTTGAAAAGCGACCATCATCAAAGCAGGCTGAAAGTCGTGATAGAAGTACTTAATCCTTTCTTGAAATCATTTGTTTCGTTTATTTCCATATTTTGATCTACAGCCAGAACGAGGCTAAACAGTTGAAACAGTTGAGTCAAATCTGATGCCATGAACTCGATGGAAATGGCAAAACCCCAAGTCATCCAGACCAATGTACAGACAGTCATTTACATATTGATATATAGATTACGAAGGAAAAGATGGTGTGGATTAGTTAGGCGGGTACCATATTACTATTATTATCACTTGGCATCGAAGCCTTGGACAACAGTTCAAACACATCCAGAGATCTTTAAACAGAGGACCACGAACTTACAAGCCAGAAACAGTATTTACTTACAGTAAGGAGTTCACAGTAACGCCCAAAGTTTTAATCTCTAGCAGCTTTCAGCCTTCAACCTATTGTGATCCATTACCTAGTGAGATAGTACACGACTAGGAAAATCACCACGAATGATGCAACAAGAGATAACATTCTCCGGCTTGATTTCGTCTCAAACACCTGATGCAAAGCCAACCAAAAGAAACTATTACCCCCTTTACAGAGGGGAGTCGCAGCGCAAAAAATTCATTGATAGGGAGACTGACAAAAAGCTTACCATTTTAAAACGATCCATCGTTCCCGACAGAACTCCCCTGGAAGCATCCATCTCATTGCCCTGAGCAAATATAAATCCCTGTTAAGTAAACTACAAAGCCAATACAAAGAACTTGTTCGTTGGTGTGAGATTGAAAATCCAGCATTACGTGAATTAAAAACCTAAAGAGGACTTGGGGGGTGTTGATTCATACCATTCGATCCAACATGCGGTTATGAGTCTCCACTTCTTCGTTTATATCACCAGACAACTGTTGATGTGACATTCATCAATAACTGGTGTTGAAAAAAAGAAATGGTAGAAACAGTAGAGCATTCAAAAAATACTTCCATTTCCTCTCTGGATTAGAAGACAAATTCACAAGAAGACACGCTTCAGGACAGTGCTGCATCTTGGACAACATGACAAAAAGGATGCACTATATGAATTCCATCCCTACATTGCTAATGAAATATTATCTTTGTCGTGCCATACTTCAGTGGTAAAGAAGTGAAAACTGCATGACTATGGAGGAAGCTTCATATGGCATTGAGCAGTTTAATGCATATTAAAAGATCACACAACAATAGATTGACTTTCAAACACTCACTCTCTTTAGCAGATTGACTCTATCCTGCAAGCCATCCATTGCTCTTTCATTCTCATGCTCATCAATCTCATGAGAAGAGTAAGAAGACGATGCCCTAATGCCACCTTCTTCAATGCCATCAAAGAGAGCAGCTCTATTGCCACGGACGTCCCTACAGTCAAATGTATTATTCAACATAGCAAGTTTAACAGGTCGATATGAGCCATGAACAACTAATGGTGAGGCTTGATTTCATAGAGTTCAAGTTAACCAATAATTAACTGAGTTCATACACTAAATAAACAAAGAATTACACTGAAAGCATCATACAGATGGAAACATCACTCTAATAAGGTGTCAAAGCAAGCAGACATGATTTTGAGATACTGTAAACATCAAAACTTCCTCATAGATATTAGAAATAACAAATTTATCACAGAAACTGTATCAGCAACACTTCTATGCAAACACGAGACAAGGACAGTGACGAAATGGAAGAGTATATTCTTAGTTCTTATCAATCAACAGTGTCTATCTCACAGAATTAGCTTTGCAGTGCATGGACAGTGAATCAAGAGTTCAGACTTTTTTTAATAACCAGCACCAATTATTCATACACTCCAATCAGGACGAGCATTCATACTTTTCTCCGCTCATGTCAGGAACACATTTGAGAATTTCACCATTCAACTGGATTCTTTCTATTCATATGCCAGAGGAACATAAGGCAACAGAAAAATTCTAGAGAAAGTTGAAAATAACTATTTTAACAGAGATCAATTTTCACATTAGCAACATAATCTTTAATACGTTACAAATCATCCACCCCTCTTCACATAGCAGCACCACCAGCAGCAATGACAACAACAAAAACTATCAGTCCACTAAGTGGCCCCACAATATGAATCTTTTGTTGCCATTGCCTTCCGTTCAATATAGTCTTTTATAAGCTCCAAGTGCCTCATACTCTTCTTATAGTCTCCCTTTCCGTATTTTTAGGGCTTAGCCTGCCCTTTTAACTCAATTCTCCATACATTAGTCACATATCTCCTTATTGCAGCACCAAAGGTCTAGTTCTACATCCCAAATCATCTTAAACGAGCTTCTCCATACTTTCTTCATACCCCCTGCAATTACTTCATCTCGTTGGCAGCCTTTTTTCTAACATCTTTTGACATATGGTGTGTTCAATTTATTTCTAATTTTGTTCCTTTTCATGTGCAAAAACATCCACTAGGGCATTCTCATATCTGCTAGACTCGTTTTGCGAACATGTTCGCGTTTAACTAGTATCCCATGCAATGAAGCATTGTTTGGCTTGTTGCAGCCCTACAGAATTTTTCAAGCAGTATTCGACAGTCACAAAACACCGAACACTTTTCCCCACTTCATCCATCCACTCTGCAATATATGGCCAATATATCCATCTCTTGCCAAATATATCCTAGATGTTTAGCCTGTTCACTCTTTGGGAATTCTGATCTCCAATTGTCATTGAGTATTGTCTGAACTTCTTCACTTGCTGGATTTACGCTCCTAGTATTCTAGCTTTGACAGATTTTGACGAAAATCCTTGGGACCCAACATTTCCCTCCAAAGTTCTGAGTTCATCATTTACTCTTGCTTGTAGTTCATCCACCAACATTATATCACCTAGAGAAAAGCATGTAACAAGAGACAAAACACAGAAAGAAATACTTACTCTTGCTTGTTACACATCGTTTATTTACCAATACTTTTCCATTTGCTGGGTCTCCTATGGTCCAAAACAAGAATTAACAGCTAGAAATAATAGAAAACTTCTACTGTAGCCTCGAAAGGAGAAGCCTATGGAGTATTTTTGTAAGAATCATGATTTTGACTGTGTCACGGTATGATCTTACAATTCTAATTCAGCTTTAAGATCTCAACTTTTTCCAAAATTAGGTTTAAACAAGATCGTGGTAGGACTGCATTCAAGACTGTAAAAATGGTAAAAATCAAACAAAATTGTAAAGTTGTACTAACTTTCATCTTTGTCCATTTTATAGAGTTTGTCCCAAAAAGGGTAATATTGAACTGAAAAAGGTTTGAGTTCACAATTGAAATTTTTAGAAAAGAAAATCAAAAGACTGAATGAATTGTGTAATATTTATCCTAACTATAGTAGCTGAATACAGATTTAGGCTTTTGTACACAAACTTTTCAATGCAACCAACAAAAGTCTACTCCATGAGTTTCCTTTATGACAAGGGTGACAAGGTGGAGCAGCTGCGATGATGAAATAGTGCTTATTGTTATGAGCTTTTAATATCATTAGTATGGATTATAAAGCTTACGTCGCTTGTCTCTCCAATGAGTTTGTTCTATACATGAAGTTGAAAGAGAAAATTTTGTTTCTGTCTTTTTCTTCTTTTTTTTACCTATTACATTTACTTGGTTTATATAAATGTTTTGGTTTTAGTGCTTGTTACAATTTTGTACAACTTATTTCAAAATGATAGGGATGACATGTTTCAAGCTGTTTCTTTAGTAGTTTGTACAATATAGATTTTGAGCTTCGATGTCACCATCCAATTTTACTGGCCATACCCTTATCTCGCTTAAACAACAGAAAGCAATTTGAACAGCCTTGCTTGGGAGGATATGTGCTCCATGAAAGGTGGCTCTCCTGGGGAAAGGTGGTACTTGACAAAATTCCCTCCTATGAGGATTTGATGAAAAGCCATCACCAACAAAAAAGAACACTTTCATGTCTAAGGACTAGGATATTTGCAAGACCAACAACAGTCTCAAATGATTCCAAAAAAAACTTCATAGAGGCAAAAGTATTTCCAGCTTACACTCAACTCACTCCAATTGCTTGAACTGAACTCACCCAAAATTCCAATCAATGCAAGTTCCAATCTTACAAACAGCAAAACTTACATTCTTATACCAACTATTATTGTCCAGACTCAGTTCTACATATTGTTGACCGGAGTATTATTTGGTTGGCCTACCATTAGGATTCAATTCATCAATTTTTTGGATGATCCTGCTTGTGGGAATCTGGGTTAACATCTATCCACTACATTGACAAAGCTACAGAATGCACGTTGTTACTCTAGCAGCTCCGAACAATCAACCACATGTTATGCCTAAGAAACCAATGTCTCATGAAACACTCGAAATTTTCAGTTTTACATTAATAAAAGCCGGTCCATTTCGATGGTAGCACTAACAACTGATGGTAGCAACTGATGGTAGCACTAGACAACGACAAGGATTGACATTAATAAAACCTGCCCGAAAAACTGCCCCAACAACTGATGGTAGCACTAGACAAAGCAAGCAACAGTAGATCATTTCAAGCACCATCTCAAACCCCAACAAGCTAGGGAATCCAGGGCTTCCAATTCACCACGCAGAAAACCAATCAAAGCCGGTCCATTCAAGTTATCAAAGGCTGCGATAGCGATTGCAGGGAGCAGCATGATCAGAAGCAAATAGCGAATCAAAGTAGCAAACACCAACCTTCTGGTATTCATTGCTTCCGAGAAACCAAGAAGCCGCCGCCGCCTCTCGGAGGGTGCTTACCAACGCGGTTCAACCCTTCCGATTCCCGGTCCCTGAAAGAAATCCGCCGTAATTCTCTTAATTCCCAAACTCAAACAAGAACCGAGTTCAGAGCAGAGAGCATCGCGATCATCAGCAAGCAAACGTCAGAGCAGCGCCGATCAAATCACGCTTCGGTTCCGGCGCGGCGAGAAGGCCGGAACGGAAGAACGCGGAGACGCCGGCGCCGCCGGAGAAAAGGAAAAGGACGATCCGTCGCCGGATCCGATCGGATCCGGCGACGGCGCGAGCAATAGGGCTACGGAGAAGCGTGCTGAGATCTAGAGAGAGAGAGGGACGGACCTTTGGAGGGAAGGTGAAATGCTCCTTGGAGAGTGGCTGAAGAAGCTGGGAAAATCAAAGAGGAACCACCGCGTCGAAGATAGGCTTAGGCTTAGGCTTGATGGATTATTACGTATCTCCGGCCCCCTGAATCTGACGTCATCGCGGCAGATGCGTTACGTCATCTTTTAACCCGCGACGGTTTTTCGTTTGATAGTGTTAAGAGTGAGCATGGTTCGAGAATGGCTCATTAAGGACCGGTTTTAAAAAATTGAAATCAATAATGGCCCGTTGGTTTCATGGATCACTTGGAAATTAGACTGTCGGTTCGGTCCGATGTTCAAGTGGATCTATGGAACCGATCCCATTAACCTTAGTGTAATATTAATAAAATGATTGGACTTATATTAAAAATTGAGAGTTGAGTGTAAGTTGATGGATATTAAGCCATCAATGAGAGATGGAGAGATGACTCTAATGAGGTGAAAGTGAGACAAGATGAGGACTTAGTTAATGGATATTGAGCTTGAAATTAAGGATTTTAGGATTTTCATTTTATTATCGGAATTTTTTTCTTAAATATTAAATATATATTTATATATCATTGGTCCAATTTGAGTGAATAGTTCCACACTTAGAATCGGGAATCGGACTAGAACCCACCAGTTATTGAACCAAGAACTAGACCGGTTCTCTTGGGAACGGTCAATTCCAGTCTGATTACGAACGGTTCGCGATTCTTTTGCACACCCCTAAGTAAAGTTGATCATAAAATTCCATGTACTACCCCTTCTGTTAAATATGAGTCCATTCTCCTCGAGCCAACCGGCACAACATAGCTTGACACGACATGGCATGATTGGATCCATCCCTGGCACGACCGCTCATTCTTCTTAAGGATCGTATATGATCGAGCCTAATGGGAAAATGATGGCAAGCTTAGTCCGAGAGTGCTTGGGCTAACCGAGGGTCGATTTTTTTTGTCAAGCTTAGTTCACTAATTGAGCCCATGTGGCCTCGAGTCCAAAAAAAATTAATTAAAATGGGGCTTCAAAGGCGCTGGCACAAAGGTTCGGGCAGCTAGGTAATGAACATTTAACCGTGCTCTGGTCGAAATAACAAATAGATTACAAATTTCCTATAAATTAGAGGTCGCTCGTTCACTCCCCTCTTTTATTTTCATCCCTCTCTATTAAATTCTTAAGAATTCTTACATTCTAACAGATTCCGACCCTATAGTTTATATACACAATTCTAAATTTATTTTGATCTTGCAAAGCACCACAATGATCATCCAATCTACTTCCTAATTGACAAGACATAACTATTGGGGTTTATCCTAATGACCTCCCTTCCCGTATGAAAAAGATGAGGTAAGGGGTTGAATCCCCACTTTTTTGAGAGTCGAGGTTAGGATAATTTAATTATAGGTGTAGGTTTTGACTCTAATGTCCTATAATGAGGCGGATAAAAGTCTAAAAATAAGAGTTTGAGTTTGGAAATAATAGAACTGACCCAAAAAGAAAAAATATTCGAGTCAGTAACTGTAGATTATAAATGGAACTACAAATTCTTCGCTGCCTTCGAGACATAGGAAACTCCCTAATTGCTCGCTCCACTTGAGCAATAACAAAAACTCCACGACAAAGACTACGAGAAACAACAACCAGATAATTATCTAGAAATGCAAGCCAATGGTGGATCGCTGCTCGTCTTGAGAAGTCAAAGACTAGGTACTCATTGGTAAGACTAGATGCATTGAAAATTGATAAGAATCTCTAAATTCGCACACCAGCCTTTGAAGTCAAAGAGTCTTCGTAAAAGGTCATCCAATAGTAGTAGAAATGGGCCAAAATAGCCTCCAATTGTTAGGTTGCTGTTTGGGAGTCTCGCAACTGATAATTCGGCATGATTGCATAATGGAACCGATAACAAGCCTCAATAACTCTTTACTCGGTAACCCATCAATAGCCATCTTCTCAATAGCATCGTTTAATTGGTAACTCCATTCTCTCAACCTATCAAATCATGTTATGCCCGAATCCAATCATGGCTTGGATGAGCATCGATGAGTCTAAGTTTGTAGATGGAGCTAAGTTGAATGCTGCCACATCAAACTCCCTAGGTGTCACGACCTAAAATTTTTGAAAATATAGGTTTAGGGGTATTGTTAATTTCGAGCCGATGGCCCTTGATTAACTCAGACTCTTCCAAGCCCATACATCGCGCGATGATGGGATATTGAAAAAAGTTTTCAAATAGGGAGTCGCCATTAGTCTATTGAGATTGACTATTGAGGTCAACTAGGAACTGAGTGAGACGTGGGAACGTGTCTCACCTTTTATGCAACTAGAGGGTCTAGGATTAGGGACTTGTCACGCCCCGAACCCCGAGCACGCGACAACCCCTTCTCTTGGTCGATTGAAAGTGACGTCCCAGGACTTATCGATGACCATTCATTTTAATCTTTCGTTATGCGCAAGTGGAAGACGAACCATCCCCAGTCCAAACAGACAATCAAGCAATCAATCAGGGATAGAGGGATGAACAGCAGAAACCTCAACTACTCATTTATACAAATTACTAGATTAACCAATGGAGGATCGTTTTCCGATTTACAAGCCCGACAACAGGGGCCGATCCATCCTCTAAGCCAAACCAAAAAGGAACTAAGCTGGGCTAATCTAGCTGTACAAAATGAACCCTCGGGTTTAGCACCACAGTCACTCGGACCCATCAGACTCGACTCTGTCAGGTCGATCACTGGAGAAGCAGGGGCAGGATTCTCCACTGTGGGTGCGCCATTCTAGGGGCCTGAAAATGGTTAACCACGACGGGTTGAGATAAAATCTCAGCGAGTTCTTCCCCTAAGCCCCGGTTAGTACACCAACTCAACCCGGGGTATCTCTCCAAAACCACCCCTCACTCAACCCAACCACAAACAACCAGCAATCGGCAATCGGCAATCAAACCACGAGACGGGGTCAACCAACAAACAAAAGTCGGTTCGCATGCAACCTTACCCGGTATGCCATACCCCGCACGTTAAACCTCATTCAATGCAAGCAATGCAACCAACAATTGAATAGTCGGTTCGCATGCAACCTTACCCGATATGCCATACCCCCGCACGTTATAAGTCAGCACAATACACGCAATGCACATGGCCGTTAGATGATGCGGTTCATCAATCACATGCGAGTCGCGTGACAAGCGATCTCACCTAGCCATTGCCACACCCGCACGTTATCAATTCATGCGTGCGTGCCATAAATGATGTGATCATCTCATGCATAATCAAAACCAATGATGCCGTGTTTTCTCATGCACTCTCGCATCCACACGTGTTCCGATTATTATGCCCCACAGGGCTACAACCAAGGCGCAATGGCGCTATGGCGCCCTTCCTCCGCAGAGGCGCAACCGTGCCATTCCGTGCCCAAAAGACGTCAAGGGATACTCTCCCAAGACCGCATGCCCAACGAATGTCAAGGGATACTCTCCCGAGACCACATGTCCAACGAATGTCAAGGGATACTCTCCCGAGACCGCATGCCCAACGAACGTCAAGGGATACTCTCCCGAGACTGCATGCCCAAAGGATGTCAAGGGATACTCTCCCAAGACCGCATGCCCACAAAACGTCAAGAGATACTCTCCCAAGACGGCATGCCCAAAGAACGTCAAGGGATACTCTCCCGAGATGGCGGTTTCAATTTAGTGATCACGCAAGCAAACCATTACAACCCACTTATTATCTTTGAGCATTAGCCAATGCACACATACTTGCATATGAAACCTCAAATCATTTCTCACAGTCAATTTCCGGTGTCCCTTGGACAAACCATTTTCCCCACCTTTCTCATAAAAGCGGTCCATTTCCGTGTCCCTTGACAAATCACTTTCTTTCTCCGGTGTCCCTCGGACAAACCATTTTCCCACCTTTCTCATAAAAGCGGTCCGTGTCAAATCACTTTCCGATGTCCCTTGGACAAACCATTTTCTTTCTTTTGTGAAAATCACACAATTCATGCCACATCCAATTCACTTCATATGATCAAGGCACATGAAATTATGCACAATTTCACTTTCGGATGAACAAAGTGCAGTGAATGCAGATCGTGAAAAAGTGCACATGAACAGTGAAATTCCGAATTTAATAATTAAATAATTTAATTCAGAAATCACATAATTTAATCAATAAATACATGAATTAAATAAATCAATTAATTAAAACAATTAATCAATTTAATCAAGCAAAGCATGCTTAATTAGCACATAACACACCATTAAGCATAATTAAACAAGATTAAGCTAATCTAATCTTAACCCTTAATCTAACTACCTATCTTAGGGCTAATAAAACTTAATTAACCCTCCTAAACCAGCATTAACACTAATTAACCCAACCCTAAGCAAGTTTAGGCACTAAATAAGGATTAGGGGCTAAACTCACCCGTTAAGCGGGCCGGCAACACGGGCGTGGCGGCGGCGACGAACCCGACACCCGGGGATTTCTCCCACGACACTCCAAGGCGGTCCCAGGCTCAGCACAGTAGCAACAAACTCGGATTTCCCCACTGAACTTCACAAAAAAGACCTTTGCGGAGGAGGAGGGGGGGCGTCGGAGCAAAACGGCTTGGCGGAGCTCCGGCGAGCTGGTGGACGGTGACCGGAGGCTCCGGGGGTTGAGGGGAGTTGTGGGTGGCTGGTATGGGCGGTGGTTAGGTCAAAAATGGAGGAAAACAGGTCAAAAGGCGGAACACGGCGGGCTGGTCGCTACGGTGACGGTCCGGCGAGCGGTCGGTTTCGGCCGCCGTACGGATCGTTCGGTGGCTCCGTTCGACGAACGGCCCAATGCTATCCATACGGAATCTCTCTCCCGAGCGTAACGGTGGGTGGCACGGCCCGAGATTCCATCGGGAAGGCAATGAACAACTCAGATTTCAATGGAAGGTCGAAGCTGAAAATTGCAAGAAGAAGGGAAACAAGGGGAGAAAGGGCTGCGATTTTGGAGAAGATGAAGAGAGAGAGAGAGTGAAGTGAGGGCTGGAGATAGGTCTCATCAATGCCATAAATGCTTGCTTCAAATCCCAACCAAATGACATCATCTTCTCTCTCTTCCTTTTTGACTTTTCTCCAAAATATCCAAGGGCATTTTGGTCATTTCCACCTTGCACATTTCCCAATGTGCCCTTGGGCTGAAAATGAAAGGCGGGCCTAGGAAATGGGCCGGAAAATGAATAGGAACGGGCTCGGGAATTTGTTGGGCTCGAATCGGCTTAGGTTTAGACAACGGGCTCGGGAGGGTTAACGATCGGTTTTGGCCCAACGGCTCACTCGTTGTCTCGGTCTTCCATAGTGGCCATCCCACCTTAGGCGTGAGGCCCACACTGATTTTTCCCGACCCGTCCTCGTAGGCTCAATTCCTCGGTCCGTAAACCCCTTTCCCAAAAACTCGACTCAACCGACATTGTCGACTGTCAAGGAAGCATCGTTCAAAAGTCTATCCCGGACGTTCCCGAAAATTCGAAGTCCAATCTTGGATTCTCATGCCTTGTCAATTTTGCCTGAATGCCATTTTGGTACAACTCAAACTGACAAGTGGCTTCGAGGATTCACGCGTAATCGACTCGTGCCAATTCACGTTCAAAACTTCTCGACACATGGATGTCCATGACTACATGAAATTGTGAAAGATCGATTCTTATTTTAAAGTACATGATTATCAAGGATCGACATAGGGCCGTTCGTGGGTTCAATAACAATAGACAGAATCACCCGTCGTCCCATTATTTCTGTCTACGAATTGACTTTTATTTGTCCCCTCGGAATCGCCCGCATATCTACAGGATCGTCCTTACGCAAGTCTCACGGTCGAGTCGTTTTCCCAGGTCAAGTTCTTTAGTCGCACGAGTTTTGTCCTCTTTAGCCTTTCCCCTCAAGGTCAGTATCTCAGGAGTGATCAGTTCCGAGTGAGATTAGCCAACAATGCATTGGCGAAATTCACGTTCATTCCTCCCTCAAAGGGCTCGAATTTCAGGATATTACAATTCTTCCCCTCTTATAAAAATTTCGTCCTCGAAATTTGCTGCTACTGTCAAATCCTTAATAGATAGGGGTGCTGATGCTTCATCACTTTTTCACTTTCCAATGTAGCTCCCTCTGATCCGTGATACTGCCAGATCACCTTAACTAAGGTGATAGTCTTGCTTCGAAGCACTTGCTCTTTATGATACTCTATCCGTATCGACCTTTCCACGTACGACACCTTGTCGCCTACGTCTATTTCCTCAAAATTCAATACATGAGTCGTGTCCCGTTCATACTTTCTCAACATGGACACGTGGAAAACATCATATACTTGAGCAAGTTTCGGTGGCAACACAAGATGTACGCTAAAACCCCGATCCTTTTCCAAAATTTCAAAGGATCCAACGTACCTCGGACTTAACTTCCCTTTCTTGCCAAATCTGGAATACCGATACTTTCAGAAACACATGATCACCCAACTTAAACTCCAACGTTCTACGACGCTTATCTGCACAACTCTTCTGACGACTCTAAGCTATCTTTAGTCTGTCTTTGATAATCTGAACTGCATTCAACAACTGCTAAACCAAATTTTGAACCAACGATTCCCAATTCTCTGACTCCACAAACTTGATCATATTATGGCTACACCATTTCGATAAAATCTTTTCCCACAAGCACTCTCTTTTTGCACAGTGCGTAGTTCAATCCATTTCTGCCCCTTTCGACATCCTAGAAGCCTGCCAGGAGTCGCTCCTTGCTAGGCACTCTAGCCCCGACGACCACTCCCCGCCCTCGTCGGATCAATCGTTATAGGCATCTTCGAACTGCACCACTACTAGTCCCTTTTAGAAAAGCACTATCTCATAGAGGTATTATCCGCTTTGGCCTGTCCCATACCACGCCTCACGATTTTAACCTCGTCTGAGCATCTCAAAGTGCAAAACTTTCTCCAGCTCGCCAATCCATGAGCTCGTTTCCACGGGGTCACTTATCGACACTTGAAATCTTATTCATTGAATTTCCATCGAACCGCTATCCGAATTCCACAAACCACCGATTATACTACAGTTTTGTCCTCAAGGCCGACTGCAAACTTTTCCAGAAAGTTGCCGTAAACTTAGGATCACGTTCCGAGGTGATCGTCCCTAGAACTCCATGTATGCGCGCAATCTGATGTACGTACAACTCTGCATACCTATCCAACCTAAAATCTTTTCTTACCGCAACGAAGTGAGATGCCTTCGTCAATCTGTCAACCACTACCCAAATCGAGTCATTGCCTCACTGACTCCTTGGCAATCCCATCACAAAATCCATCATAATGTGTTCCCACTTCCACTCAGGAATCTCAAGAGGTTGCAACAACCCACCAGGCTTACAATACTGAGCCTTTACTTACTGGCATGTCAAACACTTAGCAATGTGCTTAGTGATGTCTAACTTCATGCTGTTCCACTCCTTAAGTTCTGCATCTTTCGGAATGCACAATCGCCCTCAAAACCTTAATGTCCCATCCTCTACACTTGAAAGTCTGCTTTTCTCTTTGCTTGATCCATCTGCAGGATCTTAAGAATTGCAGAATCCATCGCTTAGGCACTCTTAATCCTACTTTGCATCTCGGGTTCCACCTTGAGAGTGGCCATTAGACTAGCAAGATGGCCAACCTCAATTTTAAAATCTGAGTCCCCGACTCCCTCCAAGAGAATCCATTCTCGTACTCTCATCTGTGCAATTGTCGACTTCGCGAGCGCATCTGCCACTTTATTCGCTTTCCTCAAATGATACAAAATCTCGCAATCATAGTCCTTAAGAAGTTCCATCAACCATCATTGAACATGAGGCAAAGATGATCACCGCTAATTCCAAATCATGCGTCGGATAGTTAAGCTTGTGAAGCTTTAACTGTCGGGATACGTATGCAACCACCTTGCCATGTTGCATTAACACGCAGCCTAGTCCTTTATATGACACGTCACTGTAGATTTCGTACCCACCGGGACCAAACAGTAATGTCAAGACAGGTTTACTCTTGAGCTCTTGGAAACTATGCTCGCACTTGTCCGTTCAATCAAACCTCTCCTCTTTCTTTAACAACCTCGTCGATGGCATGGCTATCGCAAAGAAACTTCTCCATGAAACATCTGTAATATCCCGCCAATGCCAAGAAACTTCGAATCTCAGTTATCGTCATAGGTCTCGGCCAATTCATGACCGCCTCGATCTTAGTCGGGTCAACGACAATCTTTTCACCTGAAATTACATGCCCTAAAAATGCCACGCGAGATAGCCAAAACTCGCACTTGCTAACTTAGCATAAAGTTCATGCTTCCTCAAGGTCTGCAGTATTGATCTCAGGTATTTCTCATGATCCTCGGGACTACGCAAGTTTCAACGGACAGTCCTTTATCTAGTAGCTCTTGCATCTGCGCTTTCAATTCTTTCAATTCTGACAAGGCCATCCTACAAGGCGCCTTGGAAATCGGTTTAGTCCCATGGGCCAACTCAATTTCCCCCTCTAGGGCAATCCCGACAATTCCTCAAGAAACACATCCATGTACTCTTGTACCACAGCAATATTCTCCACCTTTGATCATTTTTACTAGTGTGACTACCACCAATGCCAAATACCCTTGGCATGGAATCTGGATGCCAACTATGACCTCAAAGTCATACATTGCTATTGCAATCCAATCAATGATTCCCTCGTGACCTAGTTTCGGGCTATCGGCTTTTCCACGTAATTCTTTCTGTTGGGTGAGATGGAATTCCTTCTCTCTATCATCGGTCCCTTTCCAAACCGACAATTGTCTCTATTAGTCACGAATCGCGAGCCAAATGTGTCGCTCTCTCGATCATGTTCTTTCCTATCATCTGGGCCTTCTCGTATATCTCATCAAAACTTTTTAAGTTCAAGGACACTAACTGGGCTTTGAATTTTGGCTTTAAGCCATCTCTCAAACGTCTCACCCTATCCACAGGGTTCTCTACCAACCTTGGTGCATACTTGGCCAACTCGGCGAATTTTGCCTCATACTAATCCACTGACATCTGATTCTGACAAAACTGTTGGAACTTTGCCATTTTTGACTTTCTCACACTGTCCAAGAAGTACTTCCCATTGAAAGCTTCACGAAAGGCACCCCATGTCTGAACCGTGCCTTTAGGGAACACTCTTCCTTGAGTAGCTCCCTACCAAGTACTGGCATTACCTTAAACTGATAAGACGCCAAAAACACTCAGTCTTACTCTGAACACCTCAGCACTGAAACAGTCCTCTCGAAATCCCTTATCCAAAGGGTCGCGGCTTCAGGGTCGCCCACGCCACTAAATCTCGGTGGCTACAATCTCGGGAACTACTCTACCAGCCTAGGTATCGGTCTCTCATAGACCTTTCCTCTCACTAGGGGAACCACAAGGACCACAGCAGCAGCACTCAGCTTGCTGCCCTAACAAGGTCACTAGCGCCAGCAGGATCTCGTCTAACTTAGGATCGCCGCACGCTATCTCTAGCACGGGTCCGACCGGACGCGCCTACGCCTAAGGGCTCTCTCTGCTCAGGATTACTCATCACTCTGGACTATGAGCAACCCACCACCACACAAAGCTACACAAGGCCACAAAAGCAATCACAGGCACATAATTAAAAGCCATCCTTATCTCACTATCCCAAAAATCCCACGCACCTTATCACTCCAAGTCTCAACCTCGCTCTGATACCAAAACCGACGGGGATGTCACGCCCCGAACCCCGAGCACGCGACAACCCCTTCTCTTGGTCGATTGAAAGTGACGTCCCAGGACTCGTCGACGACCATTCATTTTAATCTTTCGTTATGCGCAAACGGAAGACGAACCATCCCCAGTCCAAACAGACAATCAAGCAATCAATCAAGGATAGAGGGATGAACAGCAGAAATCTCAACTACTCATTTATACAAATTACTAGATTAACCAATGGAGGATTGTTTTCCGATTTACAAGCCCGACAACAGGGGTTGATCCATCCTCTAAGCCAAACCAAAAAGGAACTAAGCTGGGCTAATCTAGCTGTACAAAATGAACCCTCGGGTTCAGCACCACAGTCACTCGAACCCATCAGACTTGACTCTGTCAGGTCGATCACTGGAGAAGTATAGGCATGATTCTCCACTGTGGGTGCGCCATTCTAGGGGCCTGAAAATGGTTAACCACGACGGGTTGAGATAAAATCTCAGCGAGTTCTTCCCCTAAGCCCCGGTTAGTACACCAACTCAACCTAGGGTATCTCTCCAGAACCACCCCTCACTCAACCAAACCACAAACAACCAGCAATCGGCAATCAAACCACGCATGGGGTCAACCAACAAACAAAAGTCGGTTCGCATGCAACCTTACCCGGTATGCCATACCCCGCACGTTAAACCTCATTCAATGCAAGCAATGCAACCACCAATTGAATAGTCGGTTCGCATGCAACCTTACCGGTATGCCATACCACGCACGTTATAACACAATACACGCAATGCACATGGCCGTTAGATGATGCAGTTCATCAATCACATGCGAGTCGCGTGACAAGCGATCTCACCTAGCCATTGCCACACCCTGCACGTTATCAATTCATGCGTGCGTGCCATAAATGATGTGATCATCTCATGCATAATCGAAACCAATGATGCCGTGTTTTCTCATGCACTCTCGCATCCACACGTGTTCCGATTATTCGCCCCGGGGCTACAACCAAGGCGCAACGGCGCTATGGCGCCCTTCCTCTGCAGAGGCGCAACCGTGCCATTCCGTGCCCAAAAGACGTCAAGGGATACTCTCCCGAGACCGCATACCCAACGAATGTCAAGGGATACTCTCCCGAGACCGCATACCCAACGAATGTCAAGGGATACTCTCCCGAGACCGCATGCCCAACAAACGTCAAGGGATACTCTCCCGAGATTGCATGCCTAAAGGATGTCAAGGGATACTCTCCCAAGACCGCATGCTCACAAAACGTCAAGGGATACTCTCCCAAGACGGCATGCCCACAAAACGTCAAGGGATACTCTCCCGAGACGGCGGTTTCAATTTAGTGATCACGCAAGCAAACCATCACGACCCACTTATTATCTTTGAGCATTAGCCAATGCACACATGCTTGCATATGAAACCTCAAATCATTTCTCACAAAAGCGGTCCATTTCCGATGTCCCTCGGACAAACCATTTTCCCCACCTTTCTCATAAAAGCGGTCAATTTCCAGTGTTCCTCGGACAAATCACTTTTTTTCTCATAAAGGCGGTCCATTTCCGGTGTCCCTCGGACAAACCATTTTCTTTCTTTTGTGAAAATCAGACAATTCAAGCAGATGCTTATGCAATGCCACATTTAATTCACTTCATATGATCAAGGCACATGAAATTATGCACAATTTCACTTAGGATGAACAATGTCGTGAACGATATCGTGAAGCGTGCACATGAACAGTGAAATTCGAATTTAATAATTAAATAATTTAATTCAGAAATCACATAATTTAATCAATAAATACAGGAATTAAATAAATCAATTAATTAAAATAATTAATCAATTTAATCAAGCAAAGCATGCTTAATTAGCACATAACACACCATTAAGCATAATTAAACAAGATTAAGCTAATCTAATCTTAACCCTTAATCTAACTACCTATCTTAGGGCTAATAAAACTTAATTAACCCTCCTAAACCAGCATTAACACTAATTAACCCAACCCTAAGCAAGTTTAGGCACTAAATAAGGATTAGGGGCTAAACTCACCCGTTAAGCGGGCCGGCAAGACGGGCGTGGCGGCGGCGACGAACCCGACACCCGGGGACTTCTCCCACGACACTCCAAGGCGGTCCCGGGCTCAGCACAGCAGCAACAAACTCGGATTTCCCACTGAACTTCACAAAACAGCACCTTTGCAAGAGGAGGACAGGGGCGTCGGAGCAAAACGGCTTGGCCGGAGCTCCGGCGAGCTGGTGGACGGTGACCGGAGGCTCCTGGGGGTTGAGGGGGAGTTGTGGGTGGCTGGTATGGGCGGTGGTTAGGTCGAAAATGGAGGAAAACAGGTCAAAAGGCGGAACACAGCAGAACTGGTCGCTACAGTGACGGTCCGGCGAGCAGTCGGCTTCTGGCCGCCGTACGGATCGTCCGGTGGCTCCGTTCGACGAACGGCCGACGCTATCCATACGGAATCTCTCTCCCGAGCGTAACGGTGGGTGACACAGCCCGAGATTCCATCGGGAAGGTAATGAACAACTCAGATTTTGATGGAAGGTCAGAAGCTGAAAATTGCAGGAAGAAGGGAAACAAGGGGAGAAAGGGCTGCGATTTTTGAGAAGATGAAGAGGAGAGAGAGAGTAAAGTGAGGGCTGGAGATAGGCCTCATCAATGCCATAAATGCTTGCTTCAAATCCCAACCAAATGACATCATCTTCTCTCTCTTCCTTTTTGACTTTTCTCCAAAATATCCAAGGGCATTTTGGTCATTTCCACCTTGCACATTTCCCAATGTGCCCTTGGGCTGAAAATGAAAGGCGGGCCTAGGAAATGGGCCTGAAAATGAATAAGAACGGGCTCGAGAATTTGTTGGGCTCGAATCGGCTCAGGTTTAGACAACGGGCTCGGGAGGGTTAACGATCGATTTTGGCCCAACGGCTCACTCGTTGTCTCGGTCTTCCACGGTGGCCATCCCACCTTGGGCGTGAGGCCCACACTGGTTTTTCCCGGCCCGTCCTCGTAGGTTCAATTCCTCGGTCCGTAAACCCCTTTCCCAAAAACTCGGCTCAACCGACACTGTCGACTATCAAGGAAGCATCGTTCAAAAGTCTATCCTGGACGTTCTCGAAAATTCGAAGTCCAATATTAGATTCACATGCCTTGTCAATTTCGCCCGAATGTCACTTTGGTACTGCTCAGACTGACGGGCGGCTTTGAGGATTCACGCGTAACTGACTCGTGCCAATTCACGTTCAAGACTTCTCGACACATGAATGTCCTTGACTGCATGAAATTGCGAAGGATCGATTCTTATTTCAAAGTACACGATTATCAAGGATCGACATAGGGCCGTTCGTGGGTTCGATAACAATAGACGGAATCACCCGTCGTCCCATTATTTTTGTCCGCGAATCGACTTCTATTCGTCCCTGGAATCGGCCTGCATATCTATAGGATCGTCCTTACGCAAGTCTCACGGTCGAGTCGTTTTCCTAAGTCAAGTTCTTTAGTCGCACGAGTTCTATCCTCATTAGCCTTTCCCCTCAAGGTCAGTATCTCAGGAGTGATCAGTTCCGAGTGAAATTAGCCAACAATGTATTGGTGAAATTCACGTTCATTCCTCCCTCAAAGGGCTCGAATTTCAGGATGTTACAGGACTTAATTACGTTAGTTATGCGACTAACGCCCTTTCGGTAACAAACTTGATCGTGCATCAATGATATCTCGGCAATGTATTCGAGGAAGCTAAGGTCTGTTATAACTGTTCTAAGGTAAGGAAATAATGTCCAAAATATCATTGTAAAATAAGATGCAAAAATAACCTAATATTGTAAACTAGAAAAACCTATCGTAGAGCCCTAAAGGCTTATTCAATTTTGGATGTTTTCTTCTTTTTAAGGGTTTTATAATTTTTTCAATTTTTTATAATTTTTATGAATTTTTATGAAATTTTTATAAATTTTTAAAATTTTAATTTTTTAATACATTCAAATTTTCCGAAATTAAAGAAAACAAAATTTCATTATTTTTTGATATTTTCTGACTTTTCTGAAAATTTAAGAAAAACGTGTATTAATTTTTGGAATTTTCTAATTTTTTCTAGTTTTTTTGGCATTTTTGAATATTCGAAAAAAAGAAGAAAAATAAATTAAAATAAAATTTTAAAACCTTGCTGAAATTAAAACAAAACATTTTTTAATTTTTGATGATTTTTCAAAAAAATTTAAGATTTTTTAAGATTTTTAAGATTTTCTTTTTAATTTTCTGAAATTTTTGTTTTTTAGAATTTTAGAATTTTAATTATTAATAAAAAGGTGATTCGGACCGGGTCGGGTAACCCGGCCCTACTAAACCGACCCGGACCCTATCGGTCGGGCTGAGCTAGCGAAACCGGGCTGGCCGAACGGCCCGGTAAAGTTTTTTTTTTAAAAATGGCCCATTAATTAACAAAAACAGAAATTAAAACAGCCCATTTCTATTTCTATTTTCAGCCCAATCAACAAACGGCCCAAATATCATCCTAGGTCCACTCGAAAGGATAAGTTCAGCCCAGCCCCTTTGTTTAAACCTTCGGCCCCTTTTTTGTTTTTCTGTTCTTTTCTATTTTTTTTATTTCGATTTTTTTTTTTTCCTATTTTTTTCTTTTTTTTTTTTTTTTTCACTTTTTGTCTCTTCTGCATGTCTTCCTTCTTCTGCATGTCATCTTCAACCTCCCGAAGGTTTCTTTCCAGCGAACCCAGAAATTTGCAGCTCATAAAACCCAAAAAAAAAAAAAAAAAAAATCATTGCTACCGCTCTTCTAGCCAACGGTCACCATCCACCGGTCATCCACTTTGCCCGACGTCGACCATCGTCGACCATGACCTCCGGCGACGCTCAATCCTTCTTATTTTCGGAACCAAGAACACATTTCGCCGACTTGACTATGAACATCGATTTCTATGTAAATCATACGGAAAAAATACTAGAAATAAGAAATAATAACACGCCGCGAACGGATATGGGTAGAAACACGAACGAATCCCGAGCTAGAGCATGAGTAGGTTTCGGTTTTCTTTGAGGCATTTTGTCAAACAGGTTGTGCGCATGTATTAGCAGAAGACATGTAGGCTTGTTTGGGGGTCGGGATCAGGTTGATATGAGCAAGACACAACTGGTAAACACTTAAGGTTCACTCAAAGACATATTAGCTACATTCAAGACGGGCATCCATCGAAAACAATCATCCTCCGTTACAGCATAACTACAAACTTTCAGATGTCATGGAGACATTTTCACAAACAACTGGTATACGATATTGTAACGGGAGATACAAGACCCGGTGGGGAGTCGACTCAGTTCTGGGTTCCTAAGAAAGCATCCTGGCAGGTAGACAAACATCTTTGGATCATCGTCAGGGCGAGAGTTTGTGCGAACGGGTCGTCCACAAGCTCTGGCCCGCTTCCTTGTCCAAACAAAACAGAAAATGTGCAGGGGAGACTGACCTGGTTCGGAAGGAGATGCTTCGGTCTGAGGGTGTCGCCGGGAGGATTGTTGGACTGCTGGACGTATAGCCGAGGTTGCTTCCTGGATTTCCCCTCTCGAGTTGCCCCTCTTCTTCTCTGGTTTCCTTCTGTTACTCAGTTTTCTCCCTCCGTTTCTCTCTCGAGCACTCTCGGCTGAGCAAGAAAAGCAGCCTTCCTTCTGTTGCTCAGATCTCCGGATCTTCCTCTGAGGAATCTCGCTTGAGCAGCTCACTTTCCTCCTGCGAAAATCCAGAAACGACGGCTCCCTTTCCTCTGCGTTTTTTCTTCCTCAGAATCCCGAGACCAGCTTTCTGTTCTCTGCGTGGGCGTGCATCTGCCTCTCCTCGAGCTCCTCTCTTCCCCTCTGATTTTCTGCTGTGTAGTGCAGAAGGTGTCCCCCCTTTTTCTTCTGTCTGTCTGCGGTCTCTTCTTTTTTCCCTGTGTGTCTGCGGTCTCCTCTTTTCTCCCTGTGTGTCTGCGGTCGACATCACGGTCCGACGGAGTCGCGCCTAAACGGCGACGTCGAACGCCTGCTGCTGTCCAGGACTCATGCATGCTCCTGTGCACGCGCCATGAAGAAGAAAGAAAATAAAAAGGAAAAGACGATGGGCTGGGCCGGAAATAAGAGGGAGGTGGGCCAAAGAAGAAAAGGAAATAAAAGGGAGAGAAAGAGGTGGGCTGAACCAGCCCACCCGAATTTTTTTTTTTTTTTCAAATTTTCGATTTTTTTTATCAATTTTTTTAAATTTTTTTACCTTTTCTATGAATTAATATCTATTTGTAAATGCAAAATAAATTGGCATTTAAAACAAAATAAAGAAAAATTCGGGTGTCAACAATAGGTTGTTTGAGATTTGCCTCTGATAGTTCTTCATCTTTAATATAAGGAGATAGGTCTCCGACATTGAAAGTTGCTGAGAGGCCATAATCTCCAAGAAGATCAACCTTGTATGCACTATTGCCAACTCTCTCGAGAACTTTAAAAGGGCCATCAACTCTAGGCATAAGCTTGTTCTTTTGGCGAGCCAATAATCTCTCTTTTCTTAAATGCACCCATACAAGATCACTTAGTTAAAATTGAGCTGTCTTTCGATGCTAATTGGCTTTCTTATTATAAGACTCATTGGCCTTTTGATCTTGGATGAAATTTGCTGGTGGACCCTCTTCATCAATTCAACTCTTTTTTTGTCTTCAAAACTTAGTTGTGAGTTGGATGGAATGGGAATCAAATTGATTGGGGTGAGAGGATTGATTCCATACACAACTTCAAAAGATGATAGACCAGTAGTACAACTCGGTGATTGATTATAAGCAAATTTAACATGCACAAGCTTCAAATCCCATCTTTCAAAGACTTGCTCACCATACTACAAAGAAGAGTGGCAAGAGTACAATTGGTTACCTTCGTTTGGCCATCAGTTTAAGAATGACAAGTTGTGCTAAATAAGAGTTTGGTGCCCATATTTTTCCATAAGATCCTCCAAAAGTGACTCAAGAACTTGGAATCATGAACTAACACAATAGTTTTGAGAACCTCGTGTAGACGAATAATCTCATTGAAGTATAAATCGACAACAGGAGAGGCATCGTCCGTTTTGTGACAATGAATAAAATGCGCCATCTAGAGAATCGATCGACAACCACCATGATATCATCTTTGTTGCTTTGAGTTCTTGGAAGTGCTACAATAAAATTCATGCTAACATCTTCCTAAGGTTGTATGTGTGCTGGAAGGGGAGTATAGAGCCCCTCAAGAAAATGACTTTTCGCCATTCGACACATTGCACATTGGGAAATGATGGCATGTACATCTCCATACATCTTTGGCCAGTAAAAATGTTCTTGAAGGATTTCAAGAGTTTTGTTAATTCCAAAGTAACCAGCTATTCCTCAGCCATGCACTTCTTGAATCAATAACTCCCTAAAGGAACTCTTCGACACACATAATCGATTCCCCTTATAGAGAAATCCATCTTGAATCAAATAAACACCTTCTACTCCACATTTGCAGTTTTGGATGATGGATGAGAAGTCAAGATCATCAACATAGAGTTCTTTCATCAATTGAAAACCAAGAATTTCTTGAATCCAAAACAGCAAGCATCGAGTATCTTCTTGATAGACCATCAGCTACAACATTAGTTTTTCTAGGTTTGTACTTTGAGATAAAGGAAGAAGATTGAAGAAACTCTACCCATTTGGCATGTCTCGAGTTAAGCTTGTGTTGGCCGCTTATATACTTCAGTGCCTCACAATCGGAATAGAGAACAAATTGTTTGAGTCTCAAATAATGACTCCAATGATCAAGAGCCCCAACAATTGCATAAAACTCCTTATCATATGTAGAACAATTCTCCCTCGATTCTATGAGCTTTTCACTAAAATATGCTAGAGGCTTCTGAGCTTGGGTAAGAACAACTTCGATGTTGACTCCACTTGAATCGCATTCACCCTCAAACACTTGACTAAAATCAGGAAGGGAAATGATATGTGACTCACAAAGCTTTTGTTTTATGATTACAAAAGCATTGTGTGACATCCTAAATTTGCCAATCCTAGAATTACAAATAGACTATTATGGGCTCAAAGGATTGGAAATTGGGAAGAACAATGGGCCGGACGATGAGCCATGAGTGTAGGCTTGGTGGGTCGAGTATCGGACCATAAATTTGGGTCTGATGTGATGAGAGTGGGCCGTGTGCGTGTGGGAGGCCCAGATTTAAGTGAAAATGTACTAGTTCGTTGGTGTAGGTTTTGAATTAGTTGTACTTGTATCCGATTTAGGCTAGTGCAAATTTTGGTTGTCTTGAATATTCGGAATTGATTTCTCTCGGTTCGATTAGCAATGTCATTTTCATGTTTCATATAGAACCATTAGTGGTCTTATAACTCTAGGAGATTAGAAGCAATAATTCGCTCTTTGTAATAGCTGAATTTTGTAGGGATACATATATTGCCGATATGCCTTAGCTGGTAACATTAGTGAGACCTCTAGACTGAATTGACCTAATTGGACACCCCAACCTTCCTTATGACCGAAAATTTTAGGGGCAAAATGGGAAACAAACCCTATCATTAACTTAAACTAAATTTCCCCTCAAGACACATTAGTTAAATACAACATAAAAATCTAAATTTTGCATATAAGAGGGAAGAGTCCCTTCGGTTTCCCCTGCCCCCTCCGAACCCTAGGCCTCATCATCACTATTTCTCCCATCCTCCGATCACATTCCATGCATGGCTGAATAAGCTAGCACGATACTCCTCAAATCCCATCATTTTAGCCTAGTTTTTCACTCTTCCTCCCTCTCTTCCCCTTCGTCCTCTCCCCCCTCACCTGAAACACTTCTCACCTTCCTCTCCTTTTTTTCTCTCGTTCTCTCAAGAAGACAGCGAGCTTAAGAACGTCAACCTTCAAACACATCCACATAGAAGAGGTTTAGGCACCAAAATCGGGAAAGGGAAGTGGTTAGGTGTTTTTCTGCATTATCCTTTCGTTGCTTGAAGACAATTGGTTTAGATTAGCTTAGTTCATGGCCTTAAGTGATGATTTTGTGTAGAAACTTGACATGCATGTGCTATAGAGTGGCTAGTGAGTCATGCATGAGTGATTTCTTGAGTGCCCTTGGTGGTAGACTTGCATGAGGCGAGAAAACACGAGATGAGAACTTTTTTCTAGATTCTGTTTGCGCTGGACCTCTAAAGATTGTCAATTTTGTAGCTTGAGTTTTGGAGTAAATTTGCAGAGGCTTTCTTCATAAAAAAAAAAAAAAAGAATAAGAAGAACAGAGGGGGCTAAACATCATAATTTGCAACATATATTTTATTTAGAATTTTCTAGACTTGGATATGCAATGTATGAACCCTATTTTGCCTTAAGAAGTGTTCTGCCCAAAATCGTAAAATACTAACCTTAGGAGATTGTCAAATTTTTACAAATTTTTGTTGTTCGATTTTCAAAATGTTTTCTTCACAAAATTTATTCAGCACCCTAAAGTATAACATACATAAATTATAGAGCAAGTGATGGAGTTGTGGACGTCAAAATAATCTTATTTTTAGGGTCAAGTATTTTGGTTTTTAAGACAGCTTGTGAGTCACTTTGTGCAAATTGTTGCTCTTAACATAGAAGGAACCAGGCTTAATTCTCTTCATGAAAAATGTTAGTTTAATCCTTGCCCACAACATAATAAAATTTGAGAATTTTTCAAATCCATTAGGTTTCCAAATTTATATCCAAAACTGTGCAAATGAGTTTGATTCTACCCAGTATTGAAGTTTAGCGTTTCATGGATATTTATGAGATTTTCTTGCTGGAAACTTGTGGATGACTTGACATGTTGTGAATTCTTAAATTATTGACTGAACATGAATGGTGATCCACGTGCGTGCAAGATATGCCAGTTGGCATGTACTGAGTTCAATTTGGATGCATGGGTAAAATTTATACAATTGGCACGTGAAAATGCTATGTGGAAGATTACTTGTGTTCTGGTTGTGATGTTCTTGTGCCATAAAATCAAGATTGTGGTGTGAAAATGTGTGAAATGAATTAAATTAAAGAAATGTTCATCGGCCAGCAACTCAATGATACCCCAAGAAGTGGGATACCCATTCTGTGTAATCATGGATGCCTTAGTTAATAAACCGGGATGCCTCAAAGTTAAATTCAAGGGTGGAAAAGAGGTGACCACACATATAACTAATCTATAGGGCATGTGAGTACGTGTGCATGGTTGAAATTGTGTACCTCTATTGCATGTGTAGACTTGTGTACGCCCTGCCATGGATGCCCTAGTACATCTCGGTTGTTGCTCGAATGTTTTGTATGCTTGGAACATTGAATTTTGTGGAAAATGCATGCTGCCCACATTGAATTGCTATTGCATGCATTCAACTGGTATTTTGGACTAGCTTGTTGTGAGTGGCGTTCAAATTATGTGGTTTAAGACCTTGCTATTTCCTTTACTAGGTAATTGCTCATTCCTTATATTTTTTTAGATCGATAGCTATAGATGTGCCCCCGCATTATGGAGCATCCACTTGAATCGTGGACGTGTTTCGTGATGTGCTAGACTCAAAATCAAGTCGGACTTACACCCAATATGAGTGTACCTGTGGATAGATGAAGGGCACCTTGCATGAACACCCATGCATTTCATCTCTTAGTTTCTCAAAGTCGATGGGGAGTTGTGCAGCCCGTTGGGCTTCAGTAGAAATGGGTCTGCGAATGTAGTTGCAATCGCCTAGATAGGTGGAGTGCCTTGGTGATGATATTTTGGCATCAATAGGAACATTACTAGTTAGATGAGTTAAACACCTTTTTGGCCTCTCCCAAATGTTTTGTACCGGTCATCTTGATGTTTGTTTGATGTGAATATGACTATCAAGATGTAATTATTTCCCCATGTAAGTATTTTGCATAGGAAATGAAATGTAAGAAGTGTTATGGCGTTTTCTCTTGCACACATCACATTCATGTGACAGACTAGAACATCACACATTGTGGGTAGCCTTAATATATTCGAAGATTCCCTTCTTCATGCATACTAACCTATATAAAAGACTTACATTGCATTCATGTGATGATCTGGGACATCACACATTGTAGGCAGCCTTAATCTATTCAAAGGTTCCCTTCTTCACACATTTTGTAATAGGCCTGGTGATAGTGTTGAAATTTTTCACGAATCGTTGATAGAAGGACGCAAGCTCATGGAAACTCCTCATGTCAAAGATTGACTTTGGCTTGGGCTAAGTATTGCCTCCACCTTGGATCAATCAATGGAGATTCCATCCTTCGACACTACGTATTCCAAGAGCACAATGCTTGTTGAAAATAATTGATATTTCATCTTTGCATATAGCTTATGCTTCCTCAAAACTTCAAAGACTTGTTTTAAATGAGATACAAGCTGTCGCGCCCCAAACTCCGAGTACGCAACAACCCCTTCCCTTGACCAATAGAATGTGACATCCTAGGACGCATCGCTGACCATTCATTTTATTCTTTCATTATACGCAAGTGGAAGACAAACCATCTCCTAATTAAACAAACAATCAAACATGGATAGATGGATGAACAATAGAACAACAGTAACTACTCATTTATAGATATTCATTGGATTAACCAACGGAGGATTGTTTCCGATATACAAACCCATTAGAGGGTTAGATCCATCCTCTAAGCCAAACCAAAAAGAGACTAAGGTTAGGCTAATCCATCTTTATAGAAAGAACCATTGGGTTCGGCATCATCATCACAGAGACCCATCGGACTCAAGCTCCATCGGGTCGTAATTGGAGGCGTTCGAGTCAATCACCGGTGGAGCGGGAGTAGGATTCTCTACTACACCGTCAGGAGAGTCCAACTCCATGGGATCCCAGTCGGCGTATTCAGGGCCCCAATTGGGCGACCCCTCAAAACCACATAGAGGACTGATCAGAATATCGTCCTCCCAAATGTATCGTGCTAGGAATCAATGAGAAATCGATTGCCCCGATCCCTCATCCACTCAAATGATGGAGACATACTTCTCATACAGATGCACCCGACTTAGGAAGCGGTGGTGTGTCACGATGGTCTCCCAATCCATTGGGATCACAAATTGTACCGGCGGGTGTGCCATTCTAAGGGCTTGAAAATGATTATACAATAACTAGTGAGAAAATTTTTTAGCAAATCCTCACCCTAAGCCCCGGTTAATACACCAACTTAACTCGGGGTATCTCTCCAAAACCACCCCTTAAGCAAACGAATAACAATCAACCATACTATAGTCAGGGTCAACCAATAATCGGTTCACATGCAGCCTCAACCAATAATCGGTTCACATGCAGCCTCACTTGGTATGCCATACCATACACATTAAACTTCAACACAATACATATAATACATATAGCCATTATGTAATGCAATTCATTAATCACATACGAGTCGCATTACAGGTGATCTCACATGGCAATTGACATACTTTGCACGTGATCAATTCATGGATGCCACAAACAATGTGATCAACTCATGCGTAATTGGAACCAATGATGCCATGTTTCTCATGCGTTCTTGTATTCACACATGTTCCAATTATTACTGCTCCTCAAGGCCACAACCGAACCCCCGCCGCTATCTACTAGCATAACCAAGCATCGCTCTCCCCCATGAGACGTAACGACGTCAAGAGTTCTCTCCCAAGACAACATTCCCAAAGAAGCATAGACCCGACCTCTACCGTGATTCCACATCAGGAACCCCGTTGGGTTTCCGATGAATTAGACTATCATCCCCTGAGCTTTGGCTGAGGCAACGGGTTCAACTTAGTGATCACACAAATATACCATCACAATCCATTTTTATCTTGAACATTAGCTAATGCACACATACTTGCATATACGGTCTCAAATATCTTCTCATAAAAGCGGTCCATTTTCGTGTTCTTCAGACAAAGAATTTTCCTTTTTTTTTTTTTGTGAAAAACCATACGATTCATACGGATATCCATGCATTTACATATCAAATTCACATCATATGATCAAAGCACATGAAATAAGGCAATTTTTCGCTTCTGGATGAATAGTGCGCGTGAACACTACCACATGAACAGTAAAATCCAAAATTAAACAATTAATAAATTAAATTAGAAATCAATCAAAACATTAATTAAAGCAAACAATCAATTAATCAAAACTTAACAAGCTTAATTCTCTTAAACCACAATTAATCAACATTAAGCAAAATTAATCTAAACTAATCCTAACTATTTAACTAACCACCTATCTTAGTTCTAGTGCAACTTAATTAATCCCCTAAACTAGGATTAACTCTAACTAAACTAACCCTAAGCAAGTTTAGGCATTAAAAGAAGGATTAGGACTAAACTCACCCATTAAGCGGGCTAGAGACATGGGCGCGGCAGGGATGATGGAGGCTACACTCAGGAACCTCAACTATGGTGATCCAAGACCGTCCCGAGGCTAAACACTAGCAACCAGCTCCAGCTCTCACTGCAACTCTAGAAACCGGATGGCTTAGGCGAAGGAAAAGGCTGGTCAGGCTGACTGGTGCTCCAGTGACTAGCTAATGGCTGATCTGGGTGGTAGTTGGGTCGAAACAGGGGAGAAATGGCTTTTCTAGGCGGCCAACGAGCTAGCCGGCGGCTTTGTTTGACAAGCAGTAGCCATAGGGGATACAGATAGGGTCTCCTAGTCACGGCGGCAAGTGGTGTGGGCAATGAACAGATCAAATCAGCAATGAACAACTCAGGTTATGGAGGCAAAGTAGAAGGAGAGGAATAAGGGAGAGATAGAGTAGGCAGTTGAATAGGAGAGAGAGAGAGATGGGAGAACTAGTTGTTAAGACCTCATTAAGGTCCATTAATGCAAGCCCCCATCCCCATGCAATGACATCATCTTCTCTCTCTTCCTTTGTCTCTTTCCCTATAATATATAGGGATTGGATAAAATGGTTATTTTCACTGTTGCACAATTACCACTCTGCCCTTGGGCTAAAATGATGAGTGGGCCTAAGAAATAGGTTAGGAAATGAATAGGAATAGGCTCGGGAATTGGTTAGGCTTGAAATGACTCAAAGCTAGACAATGGGCTTGGAAGGGTTACATGGGTGGTTGGGTCCAATTGGCTCATTTACTTGCCTTGGGCCCACCATGGTGGCCACCCCACCTTGGGCGCGAGGCCCACATTAGCCTTGCCCGGCTCATATCCTTGTAGGCTCGTTTCCTCAGTCCATAAATCCATTTCCCAACTATTCGGCTTACCGGCAATGTCGAAGGTCAAAGAAGCATTGTCCAAAAGTTCATCCCAAATGTTTTCGAAAATTTGTTGTCCAATATTGGATTTTCATGCCTTGTCAATTTTGCCCGAATGCCATTTCAATACGTCTCGGACTAACAAGCGACTTCAATGATTCATGCATAACCAACTCGTGCTTGACTCTATATCAAATCATGTTCAAGATTTCTCGACATATGGACGTCATTGACTACATGAAATTGTGGAGGGTAGACTCTTCTTTCAAAGTACACGATTACTGATAATCGACAATAAAGTCGTTCATGGGCTCGATAACAGTAAACAGAATCACCCGTTGTCCCATTATGCTCTGTCCGCGAATTAACTTCTAGTCGTCCCTGAAATGGGCCTGCATATCCACAAGATCATCCTTACACAATTCTCGCGGTCAAGTCATTTTTCCCAAGTCAAGTTCTTTAGTCGCACGAGTTCTGCGCTCATTATCATTTCCTTTCAAGGTTAGTATCTCGAGAGTGATCAATTCCGAGTGAGATTAACCAATAATATGGGACCGTTTGGTTCAGCTTTCCCAATGGGCTTTCAGCCCCCAAAGCCACTTGGGAAAATGCTAGGGTGTTTGGTTCAACATTTTAGAGGGCTTTGGGGAGTTGCAATTGCATCTCCAAAGCTTGAGAAGGGCCTTTGGTTGAATGCAAGGTCAAAGGTGCATTGGGAACTTGTATTTTCGGGATGCAACTTCCCTGATTTAATGAAAATGTCAAAACTTCCAATTTTGCCCTCATTTGCAAAGTTTTCTTCCAATTTTACCCATGTTTAAAAACAAACCCTAAAAGACCTTTCTCTTATTACACGTCTCCTGTTGCCCATCGCCCCCCCCAACTCGCCGTCTCCTCTAAAAAATCACTGAAACCTCACTTTTCTATGCTCTCGATTGTGGACACCACTCACGCTCGTGATCTAGACGCCGCTCATGCTCGCGATCTGGACGCCGCTTGTGCTCTCGACGCTCGCGATCTGGACGCCGCTCGCGCTCTCGACGCCGCCGCTCACGCTCGTGATCTGGACACCGCTCGGGCTCTCGATGCCACCGCTCACGCTCGTGATCTGGACGCCGCTTGGGCTCTTAACGCTGCTCACGCTCTCGACGCCGCAGCTCACGCTCTCGATGCCGCAGCTCACGCTCTCAACACCTCCACTTGAGTTGGTATTTAACATATACACACCTCTGCTCGAGTTGAATCTCTGTGTGGCATTTGCTACTTGAGAAGTGAAGTTTCAATCTGGCGCTAGCTAATTGTGTATTTTGGTCGAGGGTTTAGGTGTCGCTTGTGATGGGTATCGAATTGGTGGGTGAATGAATTTGCGATGTTAGAGTGGTAAAGTCTTTCATCACTTGCAGGAAGGATATTTAAACCTTGGCATTTTATCTTTTGATGGATAATTTTGCAGCTTAGAGTATTAATCTCATTATATGATACTTGTAAGGGGTAATATTTGCAGTTTAGTTTATTAATTTTTCTCATGTTGTTTGACATATATTCGACACTTGGTTCAGTCTTCCCTCCCTTTTTGCCTTTCCTTCCAAGAACTCGGTTCATCATTGATGCATATATGCGTGTATACTGTTAATTGAGTTTTCTGCACTCAAGATTAATACTAATGCCCCATACCTTTCTTTTTAAGATTGAAGAAGAAGAGCGGAAGCTTGAAGTTGCAATACAAGAAATAGATAAACAGTATAAGGAAGTTAACGGTGAGTTGAAGGAACTAGAAACTAAATCTAGCCGCTTTCAAGAATTGGAGGAGAGGTATCATTCCTGTCTCCACTGGGGAAAAAAATACCAATCCTCATATTCGCTTTCGGATCTTGCTTGCTTATAGACTTGGGACTCAAGACTTTTTATTCATTTATCATTCTTGAACTTCTGTGAATTAGGTATTGGCACGAGTATAACAATTTTCAGTTTCAGCTGATTTCACATCAGGTCTGTCCATACTCTATAGTTCGTCAATTGCATGCTCTTCATACTAATGACAATTATGGTATTCTCAGTTGGTTTGACCTATTTGAAGAACATAACTTTATCAATTTGCATTGACAAGAAGATAAATGAAAGTCAAAATTCCTTAGACTTTCTCCATATTAGAATTGTTGGACATGGCCTAAACAGGCTTCTAAAGTCTATTTGCAAAAAAAGCTAAATAGGCATGATTTGTCTCTTGTGATTGTTTTCATAATTTCACAATCGATTGTTTAACATACATTATCCCAAAGATTGTTATTCTGTCACTGCTGTTTTGTTATCCAAAATCTGGAATCCTTTTATAGCAACATATGAAATCTGCAGTTTAAAAATTTCCTATATGAGTATGATTTTGACTGTCTTTGGAAATGCAGAAGATCAATGGACTGTAAGTGTTAGGGAAAAGCTCAAATTATGCAGCCTTTGCCTCTGTGACATCAAAGTTTGTAGTTTGCTTGATTCTCAGTTTCCATTCTCAATAAATTGTGACTGAAGCATTATTTTTTCATACTAACCAAATTACATTCTTTTTGGGTGAGTTGCTAGATTCTTCCTGGGTGACTTGCTAATTCCATTTCCATTGACGAACAATTGCAATTTGTTTTGTGTGGCTTTACGGTGTTTGCTGCACAAACATGTAGCATGTGCATTGTGAAAAGCTTGTACAGGCAATGCAACAGTAGTGTGTCTCTCCTTTGTGTTGGTATCATCTTTAGCGGGTAGTGTTTAGGTAGAAGAGTTACTTCTTTAGCATATTGAGTTGCAACTCTTGATTTGATATTGCAGGGTCAATTTGCAAAGTTAACTCCATCACTCTTATTCAATTTGGAACTTGAAACCTTGTGGTAAGTCTTACTTTTTAAGGTCTACCTATTCGCACTATGGTACTGGAATGCAATAGCACTTTACATTATGAATG